>CM064911.1:32178990-32778990 GCA_032727855.1 Quercus ilex subsp. ballota | reverse complement strand
CTGAAGCATTTATCTTGTAAGGAGGAGCATCCCATCTTGTCTTTGTAATGTTCTTGCAGTCCAAGCAGCAATCCCAGCCAGGTCCTGTCCCAGTGGGACACTGCTTGCCCTTTGGGATTGTACACTTCCCAGAACAGAAATTTGAAGCTTCATTCATGTCAATCCATAAACCATCAACAGGGACAAGCTCGTGAAAGCGGCGGATTTCATCACCCCACCATGATACAGTTTTTGGGTTTAGGAAGTCAGGGAAGTATACAGCCCCTGGCCAAACTTGAGCTAAGTAGGGTTCATCCTCGTACTTAATGAATACGTCATTGGAAATTCCCCTTTGATATACGCCATAACTGGAATTAACAGCAATTCCAGGATCAATAAGGACAATGTATTTCATACCAATGCTGTGTATTTTGTCAAGGAATGCCGAAAGCTTCGAATGAGGGTAGTTGATGGGGTTGAGGGTGAAGTCCTTGTGTCCATCCATATGATCATCATCATTCCAAATCACATCAAGTGGGATTTGAGCCTTTTGGTAGTTCGCAACAACGTCTTCAACTACAGATAAATTATGGTAACCCCATCTGCATTGGTGGAATCCTGTAGCATCAAATATAGGCAAGAAATTAAAAAAAGAATCACACTTTCTTAATTTCTTACGATAAGCTTGAATTAAGTATACATCATTAAACCCTTTGATTAATTGAAACAGTTGGAAGAGGAACTTGCAATGCAGAGTTCTGGCAGTTTAGAGCAACTGGAGGTGTTATGATACTCTTATAACAAGAATTGCCATTGCTTGGAAGTCCAGAATTTTAGCTGGCTACTTTTAAGAGAGAATAGGTTAAGAAGCCTAAGAAAAAGGTCATATTCCACCTTACTTATTAAAACTACTTTACAAGAAATGTGTTGTTGCTTTTACTCTTTCAAAGTTTCTAACCCAAAAAGGTAATAAGCATAAGGCGACAAGGGCTTTATAGCTAAGTGGCATGTCAATTCAAACCAAAGGTTTTTCATCCCTTATTATTGGGAAGTTGGAACAGGATTCTCTTGGTTCCACTTGAAACACAGAGAGTCCATTTCACAATTAAGGTTTTATTTTCTAGATATCATGTCATTTCAAATCAAAGGTTTTTCATCCCTTATTATTGGGAAGTTGGAACAGGATTCTCTTGGTTCCACTTGAAACAAAGAGAGTCCATTTCACAATCAATGTTTTATTTTCTGGATATCATGTCATTTAAAAATTTAAATGATGTGGTACTAGATACATTTTTAAATTTAAATATATTTAATTTATCTCATAATAAGTATTCATTTCAAACAGAGAGATCCTAAGCCCCTCATAAAAAAAAATTAAAAAAAAAGTAATTCACTTTAAGTCAACTTTTCTCAAAGTCCAATTATTTCTCACACCGACATGGACTAGCTGTAATGCAAGGAGACAACAATTACACCATACACATTCCCCAATCCCCACAACCCAAGGCAGTCTCCACTCACACTCAAAGGACAAGGAAGTGGTGTATGGAGAGTATTGGCCCCAGATAGATGAATGCTGATGGAAATGGCTGCCTAGAATTAGCATCAAATGGGGCCCTATCAGCTACTTTTTAGAAAAGTGTGAAAAAAAAGACCAAGATTTTTGGCTTTGAAGAGTTTGGGCAGAATGCAGAAAAATATTTAAATGCTTAAGAAAAACTAGAGCTTCCAACTTTACATGTGGCCTTATCTTTAATATAGACCATAAAGTATGAAAGATAAAAGATTAAATTTTTTTTTTCTTGGGATAAAACCAAGAATAACTTTTAGGCCTACATTCTTGCTTAAAAAAAAAAAAAAAAAAAAAAAAAAAAAAAGCCATTACGCCAAAACAGGTTACTTTTTTGTGATGTTCAATGTGAAATATTCCTAATATCCTATCAAACAATGCAGGATCTTTTGAACCTAAAAGCTGTTTATGAGAGTGATTGAGTAAACAATTAGAAGAGAACAAAATAACAATAAAGTACATTAAATTATAGTGGCCAACCCACCAACCTCAATTAGAAAATAACAAAGCATCCTATTCCTCCAGTATCATATGCGTCTGTGACGGTGCATACAGCCAAATGACCAACACCAATCAGCACCTAACTCATGGATTTGCCAATATGATATTTTATTCTGTTGCATGATTATACATGACAGTAATTTATAAATGACAGAGTTTACTACAACCTAGTACTGATTCAAGAATAAATCATTCCTCCGAATTTCATATATATATATATATATATATATATATATATTAAAAATTTGCATAGAAGATAATAGCCCTGCTCACTTATTAGCAAAACAAGCTTTAAACAATGACAATTTTTCCACTTGGATCGAAGAGAATATTGTTCGTTTAACAAGCCCTTTACCAAAATGTAATTGTAGCTTTTTATTATGAAAATAGTTCATAGTCTCCCCCCACACCCCGAAAAAAAAAGAGGAGACTTTATTCATTTCACTATATAATGGTTGAAAAGTCAATGTTCTTTTAATAATTACATA
Source organism: Quercus ilex subsp. ballota (assembly GCA_032727855.1). NCBI lineage: Eukaryota > Viridiplantae > Streptophyta > Magnoliopsida > Fagales > Fagaceae > Quercus > Quercus ilex. The sequence continues at coordinate 32,776,452 of CM064911.1, read as the reverse complement.
GCCTTCTTAATAAATTATAACATTTGCAATGTTCTTATGAATCATCATGTAATCAGTTGGAATAGTTTTTTTTTTTTAAATTCTGTGCCGGAACGGCCAAAAAATACCATTTCAGTAATGTAAACCAGAATGAGAAACCTCCATTTTCCACATCAGATGAAATTCCAGGTCATTACGACTGAAATTAAAGTAGCCTATTTTCGGTAAATTCTAGCCAAAATTAAACTATTAACTATATGACATATTCACTAAACTATATGGCATTAAAAAAAAAAAGTCCTATTCAGTAATAAAATATTATTATGCAGTTTCCATAAATAAATAAAAATAATAATCTTATGCAGTAAAAGAAAGTGATGGATAAGGGTGAAAAGTGAGTCATACCCAGAGACCAATAAGGCATTGGAGCTGGCCTGCCAACAAAGGAAGTGTACTGATCAATCACGCCCAAAGGTGTAGGCCCAGCAAAGAAGTAAAAATCAAAGACACCTCCAATAACCTTGTACGTCAAAGAAGTCCCTCTGTAAAACACATCCATCCCATTGCTGTTTAGCAACAAAACCGAGTGTGCATAGGGCTTTCCATCCACATTCCTAAGATCCATGTACACCGGGTGGGACCCATATAAATCAGTGTTAACATTGATAGCTGAGATATCAGTGGTATACAGAGTGTATGGATCATTTGGATACAGTTTGATCCCATGTGGCTGTGTGTTCTCACCCAACCCATACAGTGACGCATCGTTAGGCAACTTAGTGGAAATCTCAAGGTACTGGTCCTTAAACACCAAATTACCAAATGGGTCTGATACATCTGAGCTTGAATTGAAAAGGGTTTGCCCATTTGATTTTCTCTTCACAGCGAACCCGAATGGGTCTGTGGTGTAGCTGAAAATGAGCTCAGAGCCCGAGTACTCGGTCTCGGCCACTGTTATTGGGCTCTTTCTTGACCTCCCAATCGCTTGTTTTAACACTGGGGGTTGTTCTCTAGGCAACAGATTGTACGGTACCTCCCATCTCTGCTTCTCTGCATCAGTGATGTGGACCCTCAATCGATCATGCGTCTCATGCCTGTAGATAAGAAAAAAGTGTAAGATTTAACATAATATAATGACAATGTAATATGTTGTAGTGGTGGGAAGAGTATAGGGGATAACATTACTTGACAGAGAGCTGCAAGGTAGGGATATCAGGGCCGTAGATATTGTTTTTCTGATTGACTACGAGGTGGCCCACAAGGCCTCCATCAGGGGTCCCCTCAATGGAGATCAGACGGTAGCCATTGCCAATCTTGGTTGGTGGGGTGGAGGATGAGTTTACTCCAGCAGTACATAGAAGCAAGACTAATACAAGAGAAGAGAGAGTTAATAATGGAGTAGGAGAAACCATGGTTTATTAATGGTGTGAGTGAGAGAATGTGACTATGAGGGCTGTGAAAGCTGGGTCTGATGTATATAAAGGCCGAGAAAGAGTGATTTATAATGACCACGCATATGTTGTTAGAAAAATATTTGCATTTATTATAATTTGATTTTTTTTTTCAAATAAATAAAAAGGATAAATTTTAGAGATAAGTACTAATGATAATTCTTTTTTGAATTTAAATGATTTTTTTAAAAAAAGAATTTAAGAGTATTTTTTTTTAATTCAAAATGAAATTTGTTATTTGATATTTATGACCTTATTATTATTATTTTTTTTTGGATAAAAAACCAAAACTTTTATTCAAAAACATGAAAAAAGCAGGCATCCTGAGCACACACAGATACAACTTGACTCGGACATTCCTCTAGCCAAGTGACATAGTCATCCACATTACAAGCGTGTTGGGCCAGTACATGGGTTGGGACGTTCCCTTGCCTTTTGATATGTGAAAATGCGAAGGCTCTAAAGCTTTGGGCTTGTCAGAGTATACCAGTGACTATATTCTAGATGGCTGCCGACGTCGAGCCCAAACCATGGAGTTCGTTGCAGATCGTAAGCGAATCTCCTTCAAATATCGCGTCCCTTATTCCTACATCTGCAGCGAAATGAACCCCTGTCTCCATCGCCTTTGCTTCTGCCTCCATTGCACCTAACGGAACTGCCATCCTTTTGCACATCACGGCGACCACCTCCCCTGCGTCATCTCTGACGATCACGCCTATACCCGTTTGCTTCCGTTTAGTGAACACAACGCCATCAACATTGACCTTGTAACACCCTTGCGCCGGTGGGCTCCACTTTACTGTTAAAGACGTCCTTTCCTGAGCGACATCGGAACTCTCATTTGCTCTCTGATACTCCTCCAGGAGCATTAAAGCACTGCGAACAACAGCTCTACCAGTCCTACCCTTTCCTCCATCATGTAACTCATTCCGATTTTTCCATATTCCCCAACAGGCCATTACAGTTCACTCCACCAAACCCGGCATAAAGACACTCCATTGTTGCGCCTGACACATGACCTCCATAAAGTCCCATGATGGCAACACCTCGAAAGGTATGCTCAGTTTACTTGAAGACCAAATTGTTTTGGCGTGTTTACAAAACCAGAAAAGGTGACTGACAGTCTCAGTATGGGTCCCACAGCAATTATAAATATCATTGGACGTGATTTTTCTCTTTCTCAAATTTTCTTTTGTGGCCAGAATATTCCTACAAGCTTTCCATGCAAAGTGATTTACTTTGTTTGGTAGGTTCATCCCCTATAAACCCTTCCACACCTTCCTCAACTCGGATTGACTTGAGCAACTCAATCTTCCACCATCTAAACCATCCTCCATAGCCACCTTGTATGCGCTTCTTACCAAAAACCTCCCATTCTTATTCTCGGCCCAAACTATCTTATCTCGAGCTCCACTAGCACACAACGGGATACTTAAAATTGCCTTCACGTCCTGAGATAAGAAAATTTGATGCACCACATCGACTTTCCATTCCTTACTCTCAGCATCTATAAGATCACATACCATTGTTACTTGTGAGTTTCCTCTCTCGGGTGTTACTACTTTGTATGTTTTTGGTGTAGGAAGCCATTTATCCCTCCATATTCTGATAATTTCCCCATTACCCACATGCCACCTCAGACCTCTTCTTACTAGTGCTTGAGCTGCATGAATACTTCTCCATGTGTAAGATGGCTGTCCACCCAACTCTGCATCCACGAAATCACAATTGGGAAAGTACTTGGCTTTATATACCCGGTAAAACAGTGAGGATGAGTTTGTCTGCAGCCTCCACCCTTGCTTTGCTAAGAGAGTAAGGTTGAACTTTTTTAGATCCCTAAATCCCATCCCACCATTTTCTTTTGGTAAGCACATCTTCTCCCAACTCATCCAAGCTAGCTTCTTTTCATCTTTCACTTGTCCCCACCAGAATTGTCTCACCATACTTGTCAGCTGCTCGCACAGTTTATTAGGGAGTTTAAAGCAACTCATGGTGTATGATGGCACCGCTTGAGCCACTGCCTTGATCAGTACTTCCTTCCTAGCATTAGAGAGAAGTTTTTCTTTCCAGCCTGATAACTTATTTGCTACCCTTTGTTTCAACTGAGCAAACGTATTTCTTTTTGACTTACCTACCAATGATGGGAGACCAAGGTATGATTCATGTGTTCGAATAACCTATGCACCAAACATGGCTTTAAGTGACTCCTCCATGCTCATTTCCGTGTTGGGGCTGAAAAACAGCGATGTCTTACTTCGGTTCAGTTGTTGTCTTGAGGATGTCTCATAAACTTTGAGTATCCTCTGTATCTCAGTACACTCCATTGTAGTGGCTCTTCCAAATATAAGGCTATCGTCGGCAAAGAATAAGTGTGATATTCTTGGGCCTCTTACCGAAGCCGCCACACCCTTCATCTTCTTTTCCCGAACGGCATTATGTAGTAATGCAGATAGACCTTCAGCAACAAGAATAAACAAGTAGGGTGACAAAGGGTCCCTTTGACGTAACCCACATGTAGGTGAAATCTGCCCGTAGGGAACACCGTTGACTCGCACTGCATATGTTACCGAAGACACACAACTCATTACTAGATGAATCTATTTCTCATGGAATCCAAGCTTCCTCATTATTTGTTGTAGGCATTCCCACTCTACCCTATCGTATGCTTTGCTCATGTCTAGCTTCAATGCCAACTCACCTATCTTCCCCTTCCGCTTTCGGTTAATATGGTTCATTAGTTCATGAGCTACCAGCACATTGTCAGTGATGAGTGGTTCTGCAATGAAAGCACTTTGGTTTTCGCCTACAATGTCCTGTATCACCACCTTTAACCTATTGGCCGCTGCCTTGGAAGCTAGTTTATAAACCACGTTACATAGACTTATCAGTCTATAGTCCGTCACACTTGCCAGGTTCTTGGTCTTTGGAATGAGTACAGTGTGCGTTTCTTGGTTAAGAAAACCAAGAACAGTTTGTATAACTATAGGATTTATAGTAGACCAAAAATGCTGATAAAATAAGGGAGGCATATCGTTGGGTCCAGGCGCCTTCATTGAATGCATCTGTTTTAATGCTCTCACTACTTCATGGGCTTGAAAATCTTGGATGAGCATGGAGTTCATTCTGTCCATCACATTGGGATGTAGTGCATCAAGCATCTCATCACTTACCACAGGTTGCGATGATGTGAATAGCTTCTCAAAATATTCCACAAAGATACTGCCTATCCTCAAGTCTTCATCTACCAAAACACCATTATAGTCCATGATTTTTGAAATCATGTTTATTTGGTTTCTGTTCGATGCTTTGGTATGAAAGAAGGATGTATTACTATCCCCAGACTTCAGCCAGCAATTTCTCGACCTTTAGTGCCACATATCCTCCTCTACCCTTAGCATTTTGTTCAGCTCCATTTTTGTTTTGTGGATTTCCTCCATGTCGGCATTGTGACCACCCTTCTCCTCCAAGTATTGGATCTTTCCTTGTAAAGATGATATTTTCCTCCTTACATTCCCAAACGTGTTCTTGTTCCAAGACACAAGGGACGTACGACACTCCTCTATGCACCTTAAGAACGGCCATTCTGACCCCCAACCACTCCTCTCTCCCATGCCGTTGTAACTATCTCGTCACACCGCTCATCTCTCAACCACATAGCTTCGAATCAGAAGAGTTTTGGTCGATGAAGGTTTTGTTGTCTCGTACTGTCTTCCTTGAGAACTAGCATGCAATGGTCTGATGCCAACGTTGCCACATGGAAAACTCGAAGCCCAACTTGTGGACACAAAAGCTCTGTCAAGCCTTTCCCGAACCCAACCTCGCGATCCCAACCGCCTACTCCATGTAAAATCTGGACCACTGTATCCCATATCCCTTAGATGACACCTGTTTACCATCTCACAGAAAATTCTCATTTGCCCTTTTGGACGTGTACTGCCACCTTCTTTTTCACTGGAATGCATTATCTCATTGAAGTCCCCCGTGCACACCTATGGGAGATCACAAGACTTGCTCAGTTGTTCCAACAGTTTCCACGACTCCTCTCTTTTGTTTGTCTTAGGGTTGCCATAGAAACCAGTGAACCTCCACTTCTTATTCCCCTATTCTTTAGTTACAATGGCGTTGATATGGCGTAGGGAGTATGTCTGGACGTCCACTTTTGTAGAACTTTTCCATAGAAGCGCCAAACCACCCCCATGTCGAACACTTAGCAACACCAAGCCCTGTTGCCGTTCTAACTTCCTTTTGATACTCGTCATCTCCGATACTTCAAATTTGGTCTCCATTAGAAAGACCAAAATGGGATCTTCCTCCAAATCTTTTTTCTTGAGAATATTAACTGTACAGGGGTTCCCAAGCCCTCAATAGTTCCAACATATTGAACTCATGGCTCCCGGCGGGGCTGTCACACAGCTGCCGCCACTCCAAGTTGTTGTGCTAGTAACTTGCTGAGAGATAGAACCTCTCCTTCCACTTTTAGATTCTTCCTTGTCATCCCATTGTCTAGTATCTCCTGCAATGGAATTCGTACCCTGCTTTTCATTCCCACTTCTTTAGTTTTGGACCCCATCACGATATCCATCTCATTATCTTCTCCTTGTATACCATTACCAACGTCCTCCTTCTTATTTTCCTTATCCTCCGAATTATCACTCGGTTTAGTTTGTTTCTAGGCCAAAGTTTTGCTCTTCCTTGTTTTACTATCCCCCTTCGGCTTTTAAGTGCTCAAACCCATTGTGAATATATCATTAGTCTTCATAGAAGCCCAGTCCAATTCACCTATCTTAGGCACTAGGCTTGTTTGATCCGAACTCTCCCTCTTAAGGCCCTTGGTGCACTTGGGCCTTGAAGGTAGCCCAATGTTGTTTGCCATATCCACGGTTTGACTTGCGGTTGTACTTTCTAGTTGGTGTAACCTCATCACCTCCACCTTCTCTCTTGCCACCCGTTTCGTACTTGTTTCCCGTTTTAAACCATCCCTAAAAATCGCGTCATCAATTTCCTTCAATTGCACCTCAAATCCTGGACCTTATGGATTGCACGGGATATTCAATTCCCTGTACCCTTCTGGCGCCTCTGATGTGTACACCTCTGCCCTACCTGTTGCCACGTCATCAACCCTATATGAACTATGCAAGACATCTACCATCACCACCCTTCCTGGTTTGTCCACCAACCTCGCCGATGTGGACTCCACCCCCTTCCCTTCCTTGTGTTCCTGCCTACTTTCCTTCTTTGATGCAATTGCCAACTGTGGCTGCTGAACACACTCCGGTATTGCCCGTAGCCATGGTCCATACTGCTTGTCTTCGGCTCTGAGTGACTCTTTACTACACATCCACTGCATGCAATCCTTTTCATCGTGATCAACCATCCCGCACCAATAGCAAAACATGGGTAATCGTTCATATCGAAAATCTACCCACGTCGGCGACGGACCTCCCATTCAAACCATTCAGGCCCTACACAGCGGCGTGGATATGTCTGTCGACACCCTTATCAGTAGGTAATTACCTAGACAAAAGCTCTTGTCATCTACATCCACTTTCTCCACTCTTCCCAAAGATTGACCAATTCGTAGGCCTATCTCTTTCATTTGGCTCATGGTGGGGAGACCATGGATCTGGACCCAGAATGACGCTTCGCTAAATTTTAGTTGGTTCACCGCCTCCCTAACTCCTAGTTTGTGTAATACTAGGAGATATTTGTCAAAAGACCAGGGACTGAGCATTAGAACTCTGTCCATGTCCTCCTCTTGCTGAAAAAGGAACAGGACCTTATTTTCCCCCACATCATTGACTTCGAAGTTCTTCTCAGTCCTCCATACTGTTCTCAAAACTCTCGCCACTGATTCTAGATTCACCCTACTCTTCATGTAAAACTTCCCAGCGAGGACCCAATCCGCTCCCTTCTCTGGTAGACTTAGGTCCACCTCACTCCCTTCTTTTTTTGATAGACGTAGTCCTGCGCACTTCTTCGTAATGTCCTCCATCACACCTCGATTGAAAATCGAGGACCAATTTCGACCGCTATAACAGAGAGAAAAAGTTTGCCTTGCGGCAAGCCTATTTTTCACCTGTAGGGTTTCGAAGAAGCCCTAGAGAGAAAACTCAACCCATGACCCTATTTTTAAATGAGGGCATTTTTGAACCACATAAAAATCTAGTTCAAAGAAGGGAATCATCTTATATATAGTTTAGATGAATATTTTTGGGCCATGAATGACCACTAATAAATGACCACATACAACAAATTTTGGGCCATGAATAATCAAGTTCAAATCTTCTGTCACATATTTCTTGCTTCACTTTATACTCCACCAATAAAAAATTTTGGAGGACACTTATTTAATTCAAATATAAATTTCATATTTTTATTGATTTAATTTCTTAAATTAAATTAAAAAAAAAAACCCAAATCGTCCCCACCAGCCACCACCACCACCCTTCATTGGTGCCACTAGGAGGAGATTGCTGGCACCATCAACAACTAACCACTACCTTCGACCAACCACCCATTACCTCTTGTCATTGGTTGCCAATAAAATAAAAATAAAAAAAATAAAAGAACCCAACACACTCCGACCTCCCACCACCACTAACAAAGGCTAGTGCCACTAGGAAGAGATATCCGGCAATATAACAGCCAGTCACCACTAGCTCCTTGTCTTCAAATCCATGACTAGCATTAGTCTTGTGGTGTCTTGTTCATGGGTACCCATAAGTGCCTTTCTTCTTCAAACCCATAAGCAGCAAGGGTAACATCATGGGTTCTTTTTATTTTTATTTTTTGGAAAAATTTCAGTAAACTATCCTGAGAAACTACCATGTTGAGCAGCAGGAGCGACATCATGAGTTCTTTTTATTTTTTATTTGAATAAATTCTAGTAAACTACCTTGAGAAACTACCTTGAGGTTTGGGTTAATACCAATTAAGTCCAAGACTTTTCAAAAATGACCAAATTCATCCCTAAACCCAGTTTAGGCCCTAAACGCTATTTATTCCATTACTACCTTCTCTTCTCTCTCCTCTCTCTCATCTCAGAACCTTCTCTTTTTCCACTCTCATATTTTCTTTGAATTCTATTCACTATGATTACATTGATATGAGCATGCATTTTGCGCACAAATCACACTACACAGCTGCACATGTCATAAAACAAAAACATACACACATAGCCATACATATTCTAAAACCTAAAACCCCAAAAATCCTAGATTACCACACATACACACAGATTCATATGCATACACCAAAAAAAACACCATATTAGACCCATTTTGAGACAAACTCCAAATCAAAAAATACTGTACCCATAGATTTGCAAATGACCATACCAAAACCCACCTTTCAAACCCAAATAAAAAATCACTAGATCATTATCACCAAAAGAAAACTCATCCTTAAATTGACAAAGACCCAAACCAACAAGAACCAAAACAAAAGAGAGCGAGAGAAAGAGAAAAAAAAAAACATAATAGAACAGAGAAAGAGGAGAAAGATCGGCGACCACTAGTGGCGGTGGTGGAGCTCATGGGTTTCTACCAAACCTAAACACAAACGGAGACCCAAACCCAGAAACAAAAGAAAAATTCTCTTCCATGGCTGAGGAACACCAACTGTCTCCATGGCACTGGTTCAAATAAAGAGTGCAAGATGGTAGTGGCAAAGAATGAGTTTCAGCCATAAGAGAGGGAGTGTGAGAGGAGAAAGCCAAAAAGGCTGAGAGAGGAAGAAGAGAAGGGTCTGACTTTTGAGATGAGAAAGAGGAGAGAGAAGAGAAGGTGAGAATAAAGTAACGGGATAAATGACATTTAGGGTTAAATTGGAGGGACCAAATTGGTCATTTTTAAAAAGTTTTTGAAAGCTCGGAAATGTGTTGAAAACACACGAGCTGTTTAGACCCCCAAATTAAAGTTACAGCTTGGTTGATTTTACACTAACTTAATACTAAGTGCGGAATAGTGTAAACATAAGCGTATAAGAAAAACAACTACTCTAATCCATATTTAAAGCAATCCAGCAGTAAAAAAGAAATGAACAAGAGTAGGGAAGAGAGATGCAAACACTGATAACATCGAGACGTGTTATCGAAGAGGAAACCGAAGAACTCGGTGAAAAACCTCTCCGCCACCCTCAAGCGGAAATCGATCCACTAGATAATCAGTTGGGATACAAGGGTGATCAAGAGAACCTCTAAGCCTAATCTACCCTTTGTACCTAAGCCCTCCAAGCTCTTATTTCAACAAGGCTTCTCAGAACCGTGTCTTGTCTAGTTCTCCAGATCTCGCAACAAGCTCCATGTTGCATCTGCCATTCCAGGCTTCTTCCAATACTTCCCAGCAGCACCAAAACTTCACTTGACACTCTCAAAGGGTGTGGTAAGTGTTTGGGCTATCAACCTCTCAATGGTATGGAAATGACAAGGTAGGAGATGAGGAAATTCCCAAAACAAATATGTAGAGGATTGTGGGTATAACAATTTCTAACTCTTAAGGTGTTTGGCTAGGGTTTTTCTCTCAGAAGCTCTCCTTAACATTTGTGGGTAATGTGGGTATAAATAGTGTAGGCACAGAAAGTGCGTATCAGACTGGACAGGCTGGTAGAACAGAATGCCTCGCGGGTGTTTCGCGGGAAGGCCTTACCCGTGAGATACTTGCGAGACACAGCTGTCTCTATCTGGCCTGACTCTTCGCATTCCAGCACGTGCAGGGCACATGAGTCATTTCGCGGGTAACTAAGTCGCGATATACCTGCGAGAAATCTTCAGTCTTCAAATGCTTGAGTCTTCACACACACTCTCTTTATCACACAACTTTTACAGAGAAATCCCATAATAAATACAGGGTACAACACATTGAATATAATTACAATCAAATTTGGCACGGAATATAAGCCAACAAAACAAATAGTTGTAAATAACAACTTTACAGTTTTAAACCTAGTTGGTATTAGTCTAAACCTCAGGATAGTTTATTGGAACTAACCCATTTATTTTTTTGGTAAATGATGATCGACGGTGGTGGCTGGTTGGCCAAAGGTGGTGGTTGGCCGTTGATGGCATTAGCAATCTCCCATGGCGCTGATGAAGGTTGGTGGCTAGTGGGGATTGTTTGGGTTTTTCTATTTTCTATTTATTTTGGAAAACTGAATCAATAAAAATATGAAAATTAGATTTAAATTAAATAGGCATCCATATGACAATTTCTTATTGGTGGGCATACAATGGAGTAGGAAAGATAGGACTGAAGATTTGGACTCTGAATAACTAAGTAATTATAGAAACCCATATACCAAATAATTATATTTCGGTTTGATTTGAACTGAAATCAACATTTATATCCTTTTATTTTATATAAGAAACAATGATATTCATATTTGAGTAAATCAAATCATTAGAAAAAATATAAAAATAGAAAAAATTATAAAACTCATTAGAAACTTACTTCGGCTAGAATCTAAGGTGTTCATATTTATTGGGAACAAGGTTAACATGAATGTAACCACTTGAAATGATCTCTGAACTTTAGAATGGAAATAATATGTAATTAAAAAAATGGTAGTAGAATTAACAATAAGATTAATAATCAAATTTACAAATGAATTAAAAATAGAATTTTGTTCAAAAAAAAGGACAAAAAGGAAAGATATGCAGATATAATCTTGAAAAATTCACTCGGACAATGCTCTGAACGCGAAAGTGTGCAGTTTCGCCCCCTTCTCCCATACTGAGTCACAGGCAGCGCCTCGGAATTGGCATACCTCACTTTTCCATGTTCGATTGCTACATCCTAAAATTGTCCAGCATTTAAATCATCTGAAGTTTACGTGTTATATGGGAAAAACCAGTTACTCAAAGAAAAATGAAAATAACAAAGGCATTTCATAACCATGAATTAAGAAAAACCATTCTCATTGTAGTCCACTAAAAACTACTAATATTAACTAGCATTTTATCAAGTTGTACAAATGGTTTTTTTTTTAAAAGAAAAAAAAAAAAAGAAAAAAAAAAGAGAAAAAGGCTTCAGTAGTTTGTTTTTGCCTAAATAATAATAATAATAACAATAATAAAAGCCATAGACTGGCCCCTCTTGGGCTTTGAAAAAAAAAAAAAAAAAAAAAAAATTCCTCCTTACAATTTTTATGAAAAATAAATATTATATATAAATTTTTACACATTGGCTCCCTTTAAGAAAATAGTCTAGTTTCGTCACTATATATATAAATAATCACAAAGATGAACAGATAGGTAAAGAAGGAGGCTCAGCCTACCATCAAAAGAATAGTATAGAAGAAGTGATAGTAAATGTAGTAGACAATGTATGGTAAGGGTGGTAAGGGGAGAGTTATCAGAAAGTAGATGTAAAACAAAATAAAACTGTCAAGAGATATATTCATGAAAATAATCAAAATAATGATAATGCGGAAAATAATGGCAAAATCATACTATTTTCTTAATGAAACTCCGTCTTATCATAATTGTTTTTTGTGAACCACAAAAGAAAATAACGTCCTTTGATTCTTCTCCTATCCCTAATTAAAAGGCATTGATCCTTCTTCTATCCTTCATATGGATCCTTTTTTTATCATTTTCTTCCGAATAATCACGCTTACCGTTCCATGTGCTAAGTTTATTGATGTATAAAGTGCTATAGTACAATTGAAGTCCCATCAACTTCAAAGAGGGTTTGTCTTTGTTAGAGATATGTTAAGTTCAATAGACTACGCCAAGACAGTCCTACTTCATATGCAAGCTAAGAATAGTACTTGAATTACAAGTTAATTAACTATAATAAATGTGTGTTTAGTCTAGGATTTAACCTCCTTTAAAAACCCTAGGATTGGGCTTGCAAGTGAAGAATACTACTTTACAATCAACCCTATGTTCAGTTTATACAGATGCAGATGCTAGAGGTCTAGAGTTAGCCCTAGATGAGCTTTATACTAAACTAGGCCACTTGAGCCAATACGTAACAGCCACAATTAGAGATGGTAATTTAAACCCACATCCGGGGGTATCTGCCTCACCTGCCCTTAATGTACGGGTTTTACTTGCCTTGTATAACAAATAGGCCGAGGATGGGGGTTAAGATTTTCCCCCGCCCTCGTTCCACACCTGTCCCGTTTATATTTAAATAATTAAAAAAAAATTTATAAGTTTTTTTATAAGACATACATATGTGTTTTTAAACTTCTAACTTTAAATTTATGATATTTTATTATATTGTATTATTGAATTTATACTTTTATGTTTTAATATTTACGTTTTGTATATTTTTTAATTGTTATATTGCTATGTTTGAATTGTTTTTTACTTCTTATTATTTGAATTGTTGTATTGTTATGCTTTGAGAAAGTTTTGTAATGTTAGAACTTTTTTTTTTTAATATAAATATTTTATGAGTTTTAATTTAATGCATTCAAAATAAAACTTTTAATAAATTATTATATAAAAAATTTGGGTGTATCAGGATGGGTACCTGCGGGCACCCGCTAGAACAAGGCAAGACAAAAAACTCGCTCCAAAGTCGAAGTGGAGTGAGTAATAGGAAACCCGTCACATACCTGCCTTGTTGCTATTCCTAACCACAATAATATTATTTCTAATAGTCTTATCGAAAGAAAATACGTTCCTTCAATTCTCCTCTTGCTCTCCAAACAAAATAGGCATCAGTCATTCTTGTCTCTTGCATCCCTGTTCCTTAATTATTCTTTCCTTTCAACAGATCGCTCGTACGGGTTCATGATGCTTAGAGTACTATAGAACTGTCGTGGAGCACCGTGACCATTGATTCCTTAATTATCCTTCTTCTTTTTTCCTATCAAAGAAGAAGGATTTCAAGAAACTAATTCCTAAGACATGTCTGACAATAGCAGCAACTCCAGCAATGCTCCTATCATCAACAAGGAACTCGGTATGTTTTATTGTTTTATCATCCTGTTGTTTTCTTTTTTTATTTATTTCATTTTCAATAATTTTAAAACTACATCATTATTGTCATTTTTTACTGCCCACTTTGGAAATTGGCATATGCTTAAAAAGTATGAAGAGGATTTAAAAAAAAAAAAAAAATGGGCACTTCAAATTTCCGAAATATTTTAATATCCATAGTTGTTTTAATTTCTCAACTATTCTTTCAAAAGATTTAAGTATTAAAATAACGGTGATTTCTTGACTACTTCTAGCTAAAGTGGGCATAAAGAATGGAAAAGTATCATCATATTATTATGATGGAAATTAAAGGGTATTATTTTTTTCTGTATTTGTTTTTGTCTCTCTTCCAATAATGCATGTTACAGATTATTATTTACTACCATTTGGGAAATTAATGGAAGGCTTGTCACAACCATACAAGGACATAAACATTTAGCAAAATTACAAGTTATATCTTTTCAGTTTGTTGAGTACTAATTTTTGTCTCATAAGGTTTTTTTTTTTTTTTTGGTAACTTCAGTCCCTAAAGTTTACAATTGTTACTAACGTTCATCTTTCTGTCCAGCTCTATTTTGCCATTAAAAGAGGCAGTTTTGGCTTCTTCTTTTTCCCCAATTTTTTATACTAGAAATTTTATTCACATTTTTTTATTTAAAAAAATACTAGATTCTCTCTCTCTTTCTCTCTCTCTCTCTGTAAGTTTCTTTTTGTAATTTTATTTCAACAGCAAAATCCACCTCCCGATGCTTCTAGAAGCCTCAACCACATGTACCCAACCTAACTCATCGATAAGAGGTTCACAACTAATTTTACACCCATGTATACAATTATCCTATATAGCATATTGTAATTGGATATTTTTCACTTTCACATGAACCAATTTATATTTTTTTTAAACTACTAACACTCATCCACACCACCGCATACTCTTAGTGCGATGGTCACTCTACAAGTATAAATGCTTGTGGGGTGTGGGGGGCAAGGGCCGGGGTTCAAGTCTCCAGGAGGGAGCTTCACACATATATACACTTAGATTATGCTAGAGTAGATTCTATCTTGTATCCAAAAAAAAAATAAAATAAAACACTCATCCACATTAGAGAATTGTAAAAATAAGTGTGGAACTGGCTGTGATCCTAAAATTGTTCCTTTTATTTTCATTCATCAACCCCAGAGACCAAGAACTACAAAAATAATCATATACTTGCACTCATATGTGGATGAAAGCTTGATATCTTGGAGGCACAATCCCAATTCCTATCTTTTCTAAAGTACTTTGAATTCTTTTATGATCATGTTAGAAAATGGTTGGAACCTCTTTCCTCCCTTTTATAGAGAATAAATATAGTTCAATTTAATTTAGGACTCTTACTTCAACGGCAACAGCCTTAGATGATTCATATCATTGTATTTCAGGAAGTATCCTTTAAACACGAGAGTTGATTTTATATACCAAGTCTCAAGAGCTCTAGGGTGGAGATTTATGCCCTTTCCTTACTTGTTGGGTCCCAAATAATATTATCAATCTCAAATAGCAATCGCACACAAGAACACAAGTATTTACTTGGAGAACCCTTTCTCCTTGAAGGGAAAAATCACAGGACAAACTCTGAATAATTTCATTATTATCAAATCAATTACTCTTTGCTTTCTCACACACTCTCTTTGTGTCTCGAAGGTGGAAATACTTTGCTGTCTCCTCCTTAGCTATCTTCTCGAAGGGGGCAACACTTTACTCTCTCTTCCTTAGCTATCTACTCAAAGGCTACAACACTTTACTCTCTCCTCCTTTATTATCTTCTCAAAGGCGGCAATACCTTACTCTCTCCTTCCTTTTGCGTTCCTCCCAAGCGAAAATCCCTTTTTTTCTCTTGGTTTCATGCCCTATTTTTCCTCTCCCCAAATGGAGGACCCTTGGACCATAGCCAAAGCCAAAGCCAACAAATTCTTTGTAGCATTGTCTATTTATAAGACTCTTTTCCTATTTTCTCTTGAACTAGGAATACATTTCTTTTTTTACAAGGAATAGACTTCCCTTCCACACCAAGGAATAGTCTTTCCTTTCACACAAAGGAATAGACTTTCCTTCTATACCAAGAAATAGACATTCCTTCTACACAAAAGAAACCCAAATTAATTTTTTCCTTCTTCAACTAAAAAACCTAGTTAATTTTTCAAGTCACAATTGGAATTTGAGGTAATTTCCAACAATCTCCACCTTGACTCAAATTCCATCAATTGTCTTCTTTTTTCTTGAGATAGCCCACCTTAATCAAGTAGTCTTCTTTTCCTCTTGGAATAGCTCCACCTTAATTAAAACAATCCCTTCTCTTCCATCTTAATTCACACAAAAAGTCATCCACTAAATCAACCAAGATCTGATACCACTGTTGGTCTTTTCTTTCACAACATTGTGCGCAGCTGATCTTGATAGAGTTAATCGAATAACTCCCAATACCTGTCTATCAAGAAGATTCTAGTCTTCACCCTTCATATTTTCAGGTTTCGTACCCAAAAGAGGCATATGCAATTTTTTCCCATAGAGATAATCTTCAATTTGCATCCTCTAGTACCCAAAGTTTGCTCCATCAAACTTCTTAATTCCTGAAGCCTTGCCATCTTCTTCACCATCGCTTCTACTCAAACCAGGGGCGAAGCCAGGGGGGTCAAGAGGGGGCACATGCCCCCCCTGGCCTCACCCAAAAAAACTATTAATATTTACTTAACTTGCCTAGATGCATTTGAGGTAAAAATATAGAACTATTACTAATGAAAAGTTATAAAACTGTAAACAAACAACTAGCCGCTTGCATGAGATGATTGGGAGCATAGCCCACTTTTGCCATCTTAAAAATAAGTCCATCCTATATTAACATAACCCAATTCTATTATTGAAAAAAAAAAAAAAACAAAAAAAACAAAAAAACAACAACAACAACAACAAATAGATACCTTGATGCGTGTCTAACTTATAACCTCATATTGTTTGATTTTTCTACTCTCTTTTTTTGGTAACTTTTTAAATGCATTTCTTGTATTGTAGTATAAATAAATAGTTAATAAATAGGATGGTTTTTCAAAAATAAGTTTGCATGTTAAGCTAAAATAAATAGACCTATAACATATAGCTTTACAAAAATAATAGAAATTTACCTAAGTTGAACTTTATGTGTATCTAACAACTAAAAATCTTTCAATTCGTAAGTAGAGTTATAACTTTTTTTTTTAATTAAAGTTTTAAAAGGATTATTCATGTAAATAAATTCCTAAATAGATAAATATAATATAATGAATATGTTATTTTTTTGAGAGTTTTCTTGCATTTAAATATGGTTTAGCATACACATGAGTGAATTGTTATTTTGCAAATTGATCTCAAATACTATATGTATATGTTCGCTTGCACATGAATAAATGTTCTTGTCAAATGTAATTTTTGTCATCGCTAAAGTTAAATCTTGGCTTTGCCACTGAGTCTCAAACCTTAGCTTTGATACCACTTGTTGGGTCCCAAGTAATATTATCAACAATATTATCAATCCCAAATAGCAATCACCCATAAGAACACAAGTATTTACGTGGAAAACCCTTTTCTCCTTGAAGGGAAAAATCACGGGACAAACTCCGAATAATTTCAGTATTATCAAATCAATTACAATAATTCTTGTGTATGTCTCATGGCGAAAGAAAAACCTTCTTGTTTTTCTTTGCTCTCAAACAAACTCTCTTTGTGTCTCGAAGGTGGCAACACTTTGCTTTCTCCTCCTTGACTATTTTCTCGAAAGCGGCAATACTTTACACTCTCCTCCTTTATTATCTTCTTGAAGGTGGCAATACCTTGCTCTCTCATTCCTCTTGCATTCCTCCCAAGCGAAAATCCTTTTTTTTTTTTTTTTCTCTTTCTTGGTTTCACGCTCTATTTTTCCTCTCCCTAAAGGGAGGACCCTTGGGTCAAAACCAAAGCCAAAGCCAACAAATTCTTTGTAGCATTGTCTATTTATAAGACTCTTTTCATATTCCCTATTGAACTAGGAATACTTTCCTTCTTTAATAAGGAATAGACTTCCCTTCCACCTTAAGGAATAGTCTTTCCTTTCACACAAGGAAATATACTTTTCTTCTACACCAAGGAGTAGACATTTCTTCCACACAAAAGAAACCCAAATTAATTTTTTCAACTAGGAAACCTAATTAACTTTCCAAGTCACAATTGGAATTTGAGTCAATTTCCCAACATTAGTTACCAGCCAAATAAATTACCAATTGTTCAAAAAGCTTAAGTTGTTTGATGATAAATTTTAACATTCAACTATAATTATGGTATTTTTACCTAGTTCATATTGGATTCCTTCATAATTATACTCTTCTACCGGTATTCGTTTGGGAAATGTTGGAATTTTATTTATTTATTTACTTTTTGACTCATTGTTTTCCAAATATTATACTCCCTCCGTCCCACTTTGTTTGTCCTCTATTCCATTTTGGGATGTCCCAAAATATTGTCCTGTTTCTAAAAATAAAAGTTATTAATTTACTAATGTTTCTATTATACCCCTATTAATTTACTAATTCAATTTTTTGATAAATTTATTTAAGAGTAGTTTTGAAAACTTATACATTTTTAAAAGATAAACAAGACAATAAATAATGTTCCCTTAAAAAGTTTGACTTTTCAAACAGGACAAATAAAGTAGGACGGAGAAAGTAGATTTTAGTCTTTCTTTTGAAAAACAACTCTAGCTTTAAGCTTTTTGTAACACATTTAACATAAAAGTTATCAAAATAATAAACTATGAACAAATAAACTACCTTAAAACTGACGCTTTATTTTGCAATTTTATTGGTGGAAGAGTTACATGGCAGTTACTAGTGAAATTACAGCCATGTCCGAGGTAGTTTAGGCTTTATACCTTTTTTTTTGTGAGGTATCCATGGGATGTTCGGTGAATTATCTTTCATTGATCTTTCTGTTGTCCCCTGTATATTGAATTTCATGCTTTGCTATCTTTATCTTCTTACACTTTTGCAGAGAAGGGGGGCGATTCTAATGCTTTGAAGCCAATTTCCACGTCCTCAAGTGTGTTATCCTCTAAGCATTTACAACAAATTCCTCCCGAAACAAATGAATCCTCAAGCAAGGGAAAACAATCATCGTCGACTGAACGAGAAGTTCAAATTGAAGATAGGAGTACCAAGTCCATAGAACAGCAAGAGAAATCCCTACAAACTGAATTGACAGAAAACTTGGAGGGTTTTTATAAGCTCTTAGAGAATATCTCTAAATCTCTAGATGAACTGGAAAAACTAATCAACTCTACCTCTTCCTCTTCTAATGCCACAACAGAGTCCCTTGCAGATATTAAATCTTTCTTCAATAAATCGGTTGATGATGTTCTTTTGAATGATGCCTGGTTATCCAAGTTCAAAAAAGCTGCTGCACTCTTGTTTGACAAAACCAGTATCCTTGGAAAGAACAAGGGTGACCTTTTAAAGAACTTCAATGTTGATCTAGATAGGGAAGTTAATCGTTTTAGGACTGCGGTTGAAAAAGAGAAAAAGAGAGCTGAACTTTTTAAAAACCGAAGCAAATATGTTGAAGCTCTAGACACTAACAAGACTGCACTTCAACCCAGTCGAGATGAGATGCAAATGATGGCTTCCAAACATGAAGAAATGAAGAAAAATCTTCGAGAGTACGAAATGATTATGATTCAGAAGATGCCCACTTTCCAACAAGTGTATTCTCAACAAAGTAGCATCGATACAGAGATCAGTGGTTTACGAGTGAATGAACAGCTTTTACAACAAGAAAACCAAGAAATTGACAGCCTTCGTAGAGAACCTTCAATTTATTGGAGTGGTCTAATTGCTGCATTTTATAATTAACTTTCCAGGCTTTGTTTTCAGCTTATCACTGTTATAACTATTTTCTAAATTACTATTGAAAAAGCTGTACTACTATTAGTCTTAATATATTAATTGGTTTGTATAATAAATTTTATTATCAAGGATCTCGTGTTGTGGATCCATTTTATTCATACTTGGCTTGTAATATTTCAAATATTTTCCATTTATCGACTCAAGATGTTAATTCCTATCGATATGCATCAACTTGTATGCATTTCCACCAGTTACTTGACAAATCAAGTATGGTCCTTCCAAATTAGGAGATCATTTTTCAAAATAAGGGTTTTTAGTATCATGTGGAAGGATAAACTTTCCATACCATGTCCCCAAATCACCCTTCTCATAAACTTTCCATACCATGTCCCCAAATCACCCTTCTCATAAATAAATAAGTAATTAAAAAAAAAAAACAATTAGAAAAGTTTTTATTCATCATTTTAATTAGAGATATTATATATAATAATAATCTTTCATTTTGTTAAAATCGAGTTCTAAAATTATGTAATAATAACTCATTTAGTTATTACTTCTAATATATATATGTGTGTGTGCGTGTGTAAATTCATGACTAAAGCTGTGCAATGCGCAAGACTTTCACTAATTGTATACTTAATTGGCTACCACAAAAAATAAATTAAAATTCTCTCATTGATAGCCTCTCTCTCTCTAGCCCCTAGCTCTCTCCATAAATCGATTGTTGATTGCCATTAACTAGCTGTTGATCAGCTGTTAAGATTTTTAAAAACAAATTTTATGGTAAACTATATATTTGGTTTCTATAATTTCAATTGTGTTAATTTGGTCACTAACTTTTTAGTGCTTTTAATGTTGTGTTAATTTATTCTCTATCGTTATCTCTTAGATAAAAATTGTAGAAGTGGCAAATGGTAAAAAAAGAAAAAGAAAAAAAAGTAATGCTATAGGTACAAACTATTTTACAAATATTTTACAAACTACTAATATAGCATGATACACATCAGTTTTTTAAAATACTAAAATACACATAAGATAATAACAAGTCAGATTTTGAGTTGATTATTCATTAAGATTTTAAAAATACTTAAACTAAATTAAAACACCATAAAATCTCCACCCAGTTTTCACCGCCAGCATCCCTACAACCTTCTGCTCTCTGGTGACTACCCACCCACTTGTCTAATGCTTTCTATGCAACCAAAACTTTTTTGCTTGAAGAATACATCTACATATACAAGTAAGCTATTTGCATTGAAACTCATATCTATATTTCTTTCATTCTTATTGTTATTTAAGGTTTTTTAAAACTCATGGATTCTTCTTCAATTTTATGATAAAGTTTTGATCTTTTGGGTATTCTGTGCTGGGGAGACATGCTTTTTTTTTTTTATAGCTTGGAGTGCTGGTGCTTCACTTTTTAAGTACGAAGAAGAAAGTCTTTGCCAAGGCCACTATTCATTGGCTCGCCATCATTGCAAAGGAGTAAGAATAGTAGGTGGGTTTGTGTATTGATAGAATTTGAATGGCGAGGAGAAGGCTTGGTGCCACTGGAAGCGAGAAGGCACTGCCAGAAGGGAGAAGGCGCTGCTGGAAGAGAGAAGGTGTTGCCGTCCTCACAGTTGGAAATTTTGGGTTTTAGTAGGATAGAGATTTCGAATTTTAGAGAGACACATAAATTAGATTTAATTTGGGTTTGCCTTGTTTAACGAAATCAAGAAACTTTCTTATCAAACAAAAAAGATTTGATTTGGGTTTAAAAAAGAAAAAAAACATGAAGTATTCGTGGGTTAGGGATTTTGATCCCAAAAATTACTCACTTATCTTTTTCTTTTCTTTTTTTAAATAAATTTTAAATAATATTAAGATTATGCTAACATTTTAGTTCAAGTGGTAGTTAATGTGGCAATAAACTAATTTTTTATTTTAACCGTTTGTAATGACAACAATTTCTATCCAAGAGATAATGGCAAGAATTAAATTAACATAGCACTGAAAGGTTAGAGACCAATTAACACAATTAAAAGGTTATGAATCAAATTAAAATACAGTGCAAAGGATAAGAAGCAAATATATAATTTACCCGAAATTTTATGTTTTGAACAACTCTTTTTTCACATTTAGTTTTTTTTTTTGCTTATATTTCAAATTTCAATTTTTTTTTCTTCATTTGAGGCATCCAAATGGCCTAACAAATATATAATTCTTTTCTATAAAGCATTTATTTTTTGATTGAAAGTTTTTGTTTATATAATTATTTGGAATTATAATAAATATTAATAATATTTTGTGCAAGTCAAACAATAGAAAATTTTTTTAGGCACATTTTTAAGTTTACAACTAATCACCAGAAACAACTTATTTGGGAGAAAACATTTTCAGTTCAAATAAATGGATTGAGAGTTATCCTACCATATAATGGATATTTAATATGTGAATGACCTAAACAAAATGCTAAAATTTTCACTAATTTTATTATAAAAAATGTACAAAATAATGTAACAATGAATATGATTAATGTAACATTAAAATTATAATATATATATATATATATATATGTATAGAGAGAGAGAGAGAGAGAGAGAGAGAGAGAGAGAGAGACTAAGTTCAACTTACACCTGGTATAACTTAAAACAATGTTATACCACCCAATATTTTTTAATTAATTGTGAATTTTGATAAATCTATTGCTGGATTATGTTATCTTTATATATTCTCTATACTTACAAAATTTAAAGATGATAAAAGATCAATAGCCATGTCATCAATCAATTTTTTTGTTAGGACATATGTGTTTTCACTTGCTAAGAACATCTGTCATTTGTTTATGTAAATTGGCTAATCCTTTGACAAAACGCACTCTACTTGTAATTGGGTAGTTCTAGGCGTTTTTAATATTTCAAGAAACAAGGTTTCAAGATCAAGTGTTGAAGTCATCAAGTCTGTCCAAGAAAAACAAGCTGAAGTGCAAATTCATTAAAGCTCGACACCTTCTTGATAGCTCCTCGACACCTTGCTATTTGTTGAGATTTATAAATTCAGATTTTCTGATATGATTTCTTGGGATCTGTGAATGCGTCTTTGGGATTTCTTTTCTCCTAATCCTAGATATATAAAATGATTATTTTAAGAGCCGTCAAATTATACACAAGTTGCACAAGCATTGAGCAAACTCTGTTCAGGCAATTTGTGATCAAAGACGAAGTTCTTGACCTAGTTCATCTCTTCTGAAGAAGTTGCTGTGTATTTGCACCAAATAGTTTTGTGACCAAGCATCTTCCTAATCTTCATCGTGTAAGATGAACTGAAGAACTTCGCAGCCAACCTCTCCTTCTAAGTTGGTGTTGAAGTCGCGTATTGGGATCCGCGCATTGGTTAGTCACGTACTTGGGAGCCGTGCCTCAAAAGGGGGAACTGTCACTATAGATCAAGTCCAATTGGGTATTGGGGTAAGGGTTCAACTGTAAGTTGGTAAGGTACTTGGGATTCCTTTATTTGTAACCGCTTGATTTGATAATAGTGGAGTTTCGGGAGTGGTGACCTGAAAATCACCCGGTAGGGTTTTTGCCGCAAGAGTTTTCCCCATTCGTAAACAAATCACCGTGTTATTTAATTTCCGCTACTTAATTAGTTTATTGGTGATTTGTTTGTGCTTCCACGCGTTTGCATGATAAATTGATTAATTAATAATTTGGCTAATTAAATAATTGGTTTAATCACAAGGGGTCATTCAGTTTGTGGCCTATCATGTTTAAAATCAAGTTTTTGTAGTTTAAAATAATGCATAAAAAATGAGTTTATGAATCGAATAGTAAATTACATCTAATTGGAATGCATATTAAGAACATATTGAATATATAATTCAACAGTTGGATTCTAAAAATATGAAATCAATAACACATTACAAAAAAAAGAACTATTGCGGCGGATGCAAAAAACGACGCTATATATCGCCTATTGCGGCCTTTTTTTGGACAGCCGCTGTACATAGGATCTATTGTGGCGTTTTTTGGGACCGTGGTTATAGTTAGTGTTTTTTTACAGCGTCCTACAGCGGCGGGACATAAAATCGCCGCCATATATATGTTTTAGCGGCAGTAACATATATATAGCAACGCTCCAGAAACCCGCCCCAATAAATACATCATTTTGCACAGATGCTATAGTGGCGGTGGAGAAAAACCCCACAATATGCTACCTATAGCGGCGGTTTGTATGACCGCCACAATAGGGATACTTTTTGCGGTGCTTTTATTAGTTATAGCAGCGATTTGGACTGTCGCAATAGACCTTTTAATTTCCCAACCCCACAATTTCCTTCTTTTTTTTCGCCTTCCCACTTAAAGATCAAATGATAAATTACACCCGATTGGTACGAAAATTGGCATGCATGTTAAGAACATATAGATCATGTAATCCAACGGTTGGATTTTCAAAATATGAATTCATGGATAAGTTATTGGTTGGTGTAACATTTTTTAGAGTTACATTAGGTGTAACTTGAACCCAACCCTATATTTCTTAATTCAATGTGAATTTTGACAAATTTACCGTTAGATTACATTATCTTCATATATTTGTAATGATTACAAAATTTCAAGGTGATCAAAGATTAATAGCCATGTCATCAATCAATTGTTTAAATCCAAGTTTTTGTAGTTTAAAATAACGCATAAAAAATGAGTTTAAAGGTCAAATGGTAAATTACACCTGATTGGCATGAAAATTGGCATGCATGTTAAGAACATATAGAAAATGTAATCCAACGGTTGAATTTTCAAAATATGAATTCAATAATAAGTTATTGGGCGGTGTAACATTTTTTAGAGTTACATTAGGTGTAACTTGAACCAAACCCTAAATTTCTTAATTCAATGTGAATTTTGACAAATATACCATTAGATTACATTATCTTGATATATTTGTCATGATTACAAAATTTCAAGGTGATTAAAGATTAATAGCCATGTCTTTAATCAATTGTTTAAATTCAAGTTTTTGTAGTTTAAAATAACGCATAAAAGATGAGTTTAAAGATCAAATGGTAAATTACACCCAATTGGCATGAAAATTGGCATGCATGTTAAGAACATATAGAAAATGTAATCCAACGGTTGAATTTTCAAAATATGAATTCAATAATAAGTTATTGGGTGGTGTAACATTTTTTTTTTTTTGTGGCGGGCAAAAAAATGCCGCTATATGTCTCCTTTTTGTGGCACTTTTCTTAGTTATAGCAGCGTGGTGTACCCCCTCCGCTATATGTACCCTTTTTGCGGCGCTTTTTCTTAGTTATAGCGGCGTGTTGGACCACCGCTATAGATCTTTAAATTTCCCCCAAAATTTCGCTCTGTTATTTTTGTCTTCCCTCTTATTAGGTTTCCTTTTCCCACTTATTCCCTTTTCCCACTTACTCCAAACTCTCACTCTCTCCAAATTTCCGCTGCCGTCAACTCTCTTCGAATTGCATCGGCGACCCTTCGCCTTCCTTCACACCGGCAACCCTTCGCCTTCCTTCGCCTCCCCTTTGCATCGGCGACCCCTCACTTCCC
Organism: Quercus ilex subsp. ballota; assembly: GCA_032727855.1. Lineage (NCBI taxonomy): Eukaryota > Viridiplantae > Streptophyta > Magnoliopsida > Fagales > Fagaceae > Quercus > Quercus ilex. The sequence continues at coordinate 32,751,655 of CM064911.1, read as the reverse complement.
TTCATTGTTCCTGCATCAACCTCAGCACCATTGACCTCGATGACAACGATGCCACCGACGAGTCCCACGATCTCCCTCTCATCAAGGTAACTAAACTCTCTTAGTACCTATTTATATATATATATATATATAAGTTTTTTTTTCTTTTCTTTTTTTCACTTAGATCAGATCCATTCACTCATATATTCCATTTGTTTGATCGTGTTTGGTGTTTTCCGATTGGGTATTCATAGAACAAAACATTACAAGTACAATTTAGATTTAAAGGGGTTTTTCGTTTGTGCGTGGAGTTTGTTATTGTATGAGATGATTGGACTTTTTCTAATGTTTTAAGATATTCATTTGCTTGTCATTCCGATTTGGATAAATGGATATGGAATTAGAAATAAAGGGTTAGATTATTTTTATATGGAAAAATTTTACATGGGTCCCGTTTGGTTGTGGATTTTATTTTTCTCCATTGGGGTTTGTGGATTTTATAATGTTGAACTGCATAATTTTTAGTTTAGTTCGGTATTTCTTGTAAGCTAATTTTATGTGAATGGTTTGATCTTTTTTCTGTGTGTCTCCTTAATCAGAGGAATTAAAATATGTTTGTAAGTATAGTTATTAAATCAAATATCTTAGTTTAAAAAGCATAAAATTTAACAAACAAGAAATTAAAAACATGTAATGTAGTGTGCATGTAAGTTTCAACATGAACATGTGTAGTGTGTGTGTTCTGTGTTTATAATGCAACCATGTAATGTATAGGTGTGTGAAATCTGTGTCCAAGCAAGCTAATATTAATGTGTATTCAAGCAAGCTAATATTAATCTATGTTTCCCCCTTTCTTTGGACTTGGGATTGGTTGTGAGCAAAATATACTACACTAAGCACTAACAAAGGCAGAATTAATGTGTTATGTAATGTTATTCTTTTTATGAAATTATATTGTCGTTGTAGTTTTTGAAAAAGAGGATGGGACTTTGCTAGGTTGTAGTTGCAGCAAAGTTTTAGGTGAAATATTTAAGGTACTCTCTCTCTCTCTCTCTCTCTCTCTCTCTCTCTCTCTCTCTCTCTCTCTCTCTCTCTCTCTCTCTGGTTGTGGTGAGTTGTTGAATTGGGGCAAGCAGGTGGCTTGCATGGAGTAATATGGTGGTTTTAGCTGATATTGGAAGTGTTGATTGTTTTGTGTAATATTGGATGATTCTTGTTGAGTTGTTTTTATTTGATTAATTCATTTTAGGCTATTGCTAGTAATGATGTTATAGTGAAATTGTGTAAATGAAATGTGTGTTACCTCTTGCTTTATGCTTTCATGAAATTACATTATAGGTATTTCTTGTAAACCACTTTATAGCAATGGATAGGAGTTGGATGAAACTTACGAATAGAAGGTCACGAGAATATTTAGAATGGAGTCCAACAGTTTTTGAATTTTGCATCTAACCATGCACACTCGGATGGAATGATTTCATGTCTGTGTAAACAATGTGTGCATACAGAGGCATGGCCTATAGATGTCGTACGGCTCACTTAGTGTCAAAAGGGATTTGTAGGGGTTATAACCCTTGGGTTTTTAATGGGGAATCATCATTTGCACATACTTCTTCTGAAATTCCCAATAGTCATGTCCAAGAAAACCCGATAGAGTATGCCGATCTTCGTGACATGTTGCACGACATGTTCCCCATACAAGATATGGCATCTGGGCCAATGGAAGAAGTCCCTATTGTGCAACAACCCACAGAAGGTCCTGTAGAAGGTCCTAATGAAGATGCACTTCGGTTTATGAAATTGCTTGAAGATGCTAATCAACCTTGTTATGAAGGTTGTAAGCATTTTAGCAAATTGTCAGCCATTGTGCATTTGTACCATATGAAGTGTTTTAATGGTTGGACCAACAAGTCATTTACCATGTTGCTGGAATTTTTGCTTGATTTTATTTCTTCAAATGCTAAGTTGCCAAAAGATTGTTATGAGGCTAGGAAGATTATTAAGGATATGGACTTGAGCTATGAGAAGATTCATGCTTGTCCTAAAGATTGTATTTTATATTGGAAGGAGAATGCCAATCTTGAAGCTTGTCTAAACTATAACCATTCAAGATGGGAAAGTAATGAGTCTAAAGGTCAACAAAGTACTAATGCTTCCTCCAAGAAAAAAAAGAAGAAACTTGCAAAGATCCTACGGTGGTTCCCTTTAAAGCCAATATTGCAACGACTATTTATGTCTCATGAAATAACCAAGCATATAAAGTGGCATGTTGAAGGTTGTGTGAATGATGGGTTACTGAGGCATCCTGTTAATTCTGAAGCTTGGAAATCATTTGACTCTAAGTACATAGAGTTCTCATTCGAGCCTCGTAATGTAAGGCTTGGATTAGCAGCCGATGGATTCAACCCGTATGGAAATATGAGTAGTACTCATAGTACATGGCCTATTATTTTGATCCCATTCAATCTCCCTCCATGGATGTGCATGAAAAGGTCTTTTTTCATGCTATCATTATTGATTCCCGGTCCAACCTCGCCTGGGAATGATATAGATGTATACTTACAACCCCTAGTAGAAGAACTAAAGGAGTTATGGGATGTTGGAGTAAAAACGTTAGACGTGTCTTCCAAAAAATCATTCCAAATGCATGCTGCATTATCGTACACCATAAATGATTTTCCTGCATATGGTGATATCTCAAATTGGAGTACCAAAGGTGCTCTTGCATGTCCCCCTTGTAACTATGATAGTCAGTCTCGTTGGTTGAAATATGGAAGGAAATTTAGTTACATTGGACATAGGCGATTATTGGATAGTAATCATAAATTTCGTAAGCAAAAACAATCATTTGACGGGCATGTTGATACGAGATCAGCTTCTATTACGGTATCTGGAGGGGAAATCATGTTACAAACAGATGCTATAGTCAATCATGTGTTTGGAAAGAAAACAGTTAATTTGCCCAATAAAAGAAAAAGAGGGGAGGAAGCCTTAACTGTGTGGAAGCAGAGAAGTATATTTTTCACCTTGCCTTATTGGGAGGACCATGTGTTGCGTCACAATCTTGACGTAATGCATATTGAAAAGAATGTAGTCGATAATATAATCGGCACATTGTTGAACTTGGATGGCAAGACAAAGGATAACTTGAAGGCACGTCAAGACTTAAAGGATATGGGTATAAGAAGTGAACTTCACCTGGACAAGGCTGGGAATGATAAGACATGTATGCCACATGCTTGTTACCATATGAATGCCAGTGAAAAAGATGGTTTTCTGCAAGTTTTGAAGGATGTAAGAGTGTCAGATGGATATTCTTCAAACATCTCACGTTGCGTTAAGCTCAAAGAATGCAAGATTAATGGGATGAAGAGCCATGATAATCACATCTTAATGCAGTAACTTTTTTCGATAGTAATACGCGGATCATTGCCCCCTGAAGTGAGTAGGCCTTTAATTGGTTTATCTTGTTCCTTTAGGGAGATATGTTCCAAAGTACTAAATGTGGATGAACTTGGGGCTCTTGAGAAGAGAATTGCAGTGACATTGTGTGAGTTGGAAAGAATATTCCCCTCCCCCCCCTCTTTCTTTACAGTGATGGTACATCTAGTCATGCATTTGGCTAGCGAAGTCAAAGTTGCTGGCTTAGTTCATTATCATTGGATGTATCTCATAGAAAGGTAACACGTATAGTAATTTTTTCTATCTAATTAATTGTTTTTCACACCAATTTCCCATTGTTGATCTTGGGTTTTCCAATAGGTACTTGTCAAGACTTAAGTCTTACGTGCATAATAAAACTTATCCAGAAGGCTCCATTGTAGAAGGGTATATAGCAGAGGAATTCTTAGCATTCTACTCACGCTATTTTAAATCCGTTGAAATTGCATTCAATCGTCCTGTAAGAAATGTCGATGAATCCATGGGTGTAGTGGTAAGCATTACACTAGATTCAAATTCATGGATCCAAGCACATAGTTATATATTATTCAATTGTGAAGAAATCACCCCATTTTGCGAGTAAGTAATATGTCAATGCGTATCCTTTCATGGCATTCAAGTACAATATTCTAACTTAACACTAACATGTTTGTTTACATAGTGTACACATAGTAGAGATCAAGGCTGATTTCCCTTCTCATGTAACTGATGATGTTATTCAAAAGTAGCACATGGAGAAATTCTACAATTAGTTTAGGAACTATGTAAGTAAAGCATATATATAAAACTTGGTTGTTTATAATAGGTGATGTCAATGTCTATATATAAAACTTGGTTGTAACACTTTAGATAGCATACTTATAATAAACGTCATTGTCTATATTAGGTGATGTCAATGGATGCATTTGAGAAAAAAGAAACTCTCTGATAAAATCATATGGCTTGCTTGATATTCAGATAATGAAGCAAAAAAGTTCAAGTGTTATGTTATAAATGGTGTGAAGTTTCGCACCAAAGACTATGAGGCAACTAGGAAAACTCAAAACAATGGAGTTTGTGCTGTTATTGAAGGTGGTGTTACTTATTATGGTGTACTAATCGATATTATTGAGTTGAACTACTCTGATAAGTATTGATATGTACTATTCAAATCTCAATGGGTTGACGTAATTAGTGGGAGAGGATGCAAATAAGATGAGTTTGGATTTCCCCTTGTTAATTTTTCACGATTGATACACACGGGTGGTCGATTGATTGATGAGCCTTATGTATTAGCATCTTAAGTTTCATAAGTGTTTTACATGGAAGATGTGAGACATAATGATTGGGCGGTGGTGGTCAAAACAAAACCTAGGGAGGTGTTTGATGTTGGTATTAATGCTTCGCATGATGATGATGATGATGGTGATGATGATGATGAAGTGGGTACCTATCATGAGAATGTCCCTTACAATATAACTACTAATGATGCATGTGATGATGCAAATGACAACCATGCTTGGGCTTGAGTTAATGAAGAATGAGCCATTTATGATACACCATTGATCAATGAGGATGAATTGCTTGAACAAGACTTTATCGAAGATGAAGAGCTTAGTGATGATGTTTCTAAGTCTAATGATGATGAGTCCAATGATGATGAGTTCGATGATGACGAGTCTAGTGATGATGAGTCTTAGAGTTTCAAAACCTCTCTTTGGTTAGTTTCTTCTCCTTAAAATTGTTTGAAATTATCTCCCATCTAATTGCTGAATTGGATAAGGCTTTTTGATATCTTGTAGTCATGTTAATAATTATACATTCATTAATATCATTATTGACGGACAAAAGAAAATACTCATTTCTGGAAAATTTAAATTACCACCATTGTAGGACCTTTGTTGTTGGTAATGTAAGTTGTTCCTACATTGTTATATAGGACCGTTGTTGGCATGTCACTAGCATTATTTCTTAAGGTTTTTGAGCTTTTTGGTTAAGGTTTGTATGAAATTTATTGTATTTTTGCTATTTTTATGGTTGATTACCTTCAAGTTTTCCATAAATTCCCTAGTTTGTTGTTTAGGTACCTGGGCTATATATTGTCTCCTCAAAACCCCACCCAACAAATCTGAGCCATCCATTTCCACTCCCAACCCCACCAGTGCTCTTGATCTCCCCCTCCTTCGCTGTCGTTGTGGCCGGTACTGTCTTTTCGTGTTGCTCAAACCGACAAGAACCCCAGTAGGAAGTTAGTCACTAAAATGGGTGGTTTAAGTATTAAGAATTTAATACAGGAAATTTGATTCCTCTTTAAATTCTTAATACTCAAACCACCCATTTGTTACTAAGGAACTTGTTGGTCAAATTTGTTACATGACTTGAAGTTAGTGATTTTTTTCTTCATTTTTTTAATTGAAGTACTTGTTTATATGTTCTTTTTATTTTGTTTAGTTCTTAGTTTTGGATGAAGCAAATAGAGTTCTGGATGTTGGATTTGAAGAGGAATTGAGGGTGGTCTTTAAGTGTTTGCCCAAAAATTGGCAAGATATGGGCATTTGGTCTGCCATCATAGTTGTCTCCACCTACAGGTACTATTTCCTTGAACAATACAATCTGAATTTTTGAAACAGTTTATTATCTTTCCTACTGTGTTTATAAAATAGTCTTCATGTATATGGTCCAAATCAATAAGACTTTTGAGTATGCATTCAAGTGATAACTAGGGTAGGGATTTTAGTTGCTGGTTGGCTTTGTTGTTTGAAACTTCAAGCTTTGAAGTTTGAAGTCACCAACATATTGTATTGATACCACTGATAGTGTGAGTAGAATTATGTATCATATACAATAAGCTTCTATAAGATTTGGATTCTTAGGTCCAAGCTTTCTCATCAAATTTAGTTTGTTAGTGTTGCTGATATTGTCTGATATCAGCTATGAGTTGTATCCATAGTCTTTCTAATGTAATGATGTGAACCATTTCCACTTGCCATACAAATAGAGCTACAAATAGAGCACCTTTTTATAAGATATCAACAACAATAGCTAAATCAACAATGCTTGCATTTGTGCATTCTGCACTAAATCAATTGCTATTAGTGGAGCCAACTGTTATGCAAGCTCCATTCATTTGACCTAGCAGCCCACTTCGTTCATTTTTCTTCTCATTTTGTGCCCAAAGATGATTATAGCAGTTCTATCATTGAGGTATGGAATTCTTATCAAAATTTATTTTTTGCATTTGGTTTTAGGACCAAAGAGCTGGACGCTTACAGCGTGATGGTACAAGGGATATGTCGACGGAGAAGCATGTCTTATAACTGGAACTTCTCAGGATTAAACTATTTGAGCAACTATTCAATTAAACAGAATGTACATATTGTATATTAAACTATTTGAGCTACTATTCAATTAATAACTAGATAATGTTATATGTAAATTGATAACATATTTTGATGTTAATATTACGTTAGTTTGGAGACATTTGTGGTGTTGTTAATTAGTTACATTTATGGTATTTTGTTAATTAGTTATCGGTTCTTTGTAACAGGTTTGTAAAAAAAAAAAATAGTGGTTTTAAGGCTAGCTGGGAAAAAAAAAAAAAAAAAAACTCTATAGCGGCGGTCAAAAACTGCCGCTAAAGGCGCACATATTATAATTTAAATGATTCCCTATAGCGGTGTTTTGCCTTGCCGCTGAAATGTTTACATATATAGTGGCGTTTCTACCCGCCGCTAAAAGTCAATAGACACGAATTCTGACAGCATATGGCGGTGGTTTTCTTCCCGCCGCAAAAAACCAAAAAAGGCCACTAAAAGGTGAATTTATAGCGGCGTTTTGTGTTGCCGCAATTGAACTATTGCGGCAGTGCATAACAGGCGGGTGGAACCGCCGCAATAGGCCAAATGGGCCTTTAGTGGCCTTTTTTGGGCTTTTGTGGCGGTTTTGGCCCGCCGCAATAGCTCAATTTTTTTGTAGTACAAGTTATTAGGTGTTGTAACATTGCTTAGAGTTACATCAACTATAACTTGAACCCAATCTTGTGTGTGTATATATATATATATATAGTATTTAAAAGTGGCCGGACACATAACTTTGTAAGAGTTCTACAATAAGATTCAGTCAAAAAGAGTTCTACAATAAGATTTGTAATATGCTAAACATTAGTGTCGAACCTAGAATTTTAACTTGGGGATAATATAAAAAGAAAAACATATTGAAAGGAAAATATAACTGTACTATAACAACCAAATTAATTAACTAAAAATTTAATTATTGTATGAAGTGGAATGTACTCGTAAACTATAGTTTAGATTAGACTTAATTTTTTTGTAATCTATAACAAGATTTAAAATATCCACCTCGATACTAGTTCATTTAAAAATTTATTGAGGTTCATTATAATTCATTAGATTCATGTTTCTCCACAATCTCAAATAAATATAAGTATATTATATATTTGATATAATTAAATATAAATGTTGGGTTTTTGATTGACCCTATTTAATTAATTCTGTTACTCAAGTTGATTAATTAGGTCAAATTACATGCAATATCGTGTAGGCACTAACAAATTACAATTCTAATCTAGAGTGTAGCGGAAATTAAATTTGACACAGTGTCTTGTTGACTAATGGGAAAAACCTTAAAAAGGCAAAAACCTTATTGGGTAAATTTCAGATTTTCACTCCCAAGAATTCATTAATAAAAATTAAGTGATTAAAAGTACAAGAAATCTTACCTTCCTGACTTATCCCAAAGTACCTACCTATAGTAGAATCCTTACACTAATCACCAATTAGACTTGATCTTGTAGAGATTTCTTTAATTGCGTAAATCTCAAATCTGTGACTTACTCCTAACAACTTGAATCTTGTTGTTGGTGCAAAGTTCTTCACTACACACTGGTAGAAGGGAAAGCAACTTATTTACAAAGCTCTAAGGCGAATAAGAACCTAGTAACATCACAAGAAGTATGTAGATTCTTTGCGTAAGATGATGGCTATAGAATAAAGTTTTTATATAATCTAGTAGGTTAGAGAACGAATCCATAGAAAAGCCAAGTTATCATGGGCCGAAAATCATATTTGAGAATTCTAGATCTATGAAACTTGATAGATTAAAAGGTATCGAGTCTCATTAATTCTCGATAGATGCAGGTATCAAGCCACCAGTTTTCAGCTTTTCTACACTTGTTTCTTTGTGCGGTCTTCATACCTTCAATACTACCACTTGAAAACCTTTTGAGGTACTTCAAAATATTCTTGAATCCACTTAGATCTACTCAAATACATGTAAAACACATTTTGTCAAAGAATATGCCCACTACAATAAAAATATCACCCTAACAATAAACATAAATTATCTATATATAATCATTAGCATATTTTAACTTAAAACTTAAAAGTTTCATTTAAATATAGTAAATTCAAACAATATCACTTGAACAAATAAAGAGTAAATTGAGACAATAAATTAATGTATAATAAATTTAAACAATACCACTTGAATACGTAAAGAGTGCATTGAGAAAAATAAATTAATGTATGTAAAGTTGTGTTTTACAACTATGTTTTATGTTGGCTTTAATTCCATGTCAAATTTGATTGTAATTATGTTCAATAATTTCCCTATATTTTTATGAGATTTAATGTAAGGGTTGTGTGTGAGAGTTTGATGAAACGACTAACTCGCGAGTGCCAACCCGCGAAACAGGGCACGTGAGAAGCACATGCTAGAATTTGAAGAGTTTTTGACAGGCTGGATTTTGCGAGTCATTTGCAACTCAGGCCAAGTCATGAGTGACTTGCAAAACTCTCTACCTGATTATTTTGAGTGTGCCTTTTCTCATACCTTTACCAACACTATATAAACACTCATTACCCATGAAATCGTAAGAAGAACAAGGAGTCTTTACAAGAAACGTTTGTGAGAGAAACCCTAGCTAAACACTCTAGAGTTAGAGATTGTTTTCCCATAATCCTCTACATCATTTCTCTAAAGTTTCCATTACTTCTACCTCTCCATCTACACATATTTAAGAGGTTCTTAGCCTAAACACTTACCTCACCCATTCTGAGTATTGAGAGAGGTTTTGGTACCTATAGGAAGCATTGGAAAAAGCCATTGAGTGGTGGATGCAATCGGGCGGAATTGTAGGATCTAGATAACTAGTAAAGACAAGACTTCGAGAAGTTCGTTGGTAGATGGAGATTGGAGGGCTCAAGTACATTGGGTAGATTAGACTTGGAGGGTCTTTTTGATGTTCATGTACTCCAACTTATTCACTAGTGGATCAATTTTGGCTTAGAGGCCGCAGTGAGGTTTTTCGTTGAGTACTTCGATTTCCTCTTTGATAACACATCTCGGTGTTGTCTTGTGTTTGCATCTCTCTTCCCTACTCTTTAAGTTTTACATTTGTCACCTATTGTACTTGCTTATGCATAAGAGTAGTGTTTCGGTTTATTGAGCATCTTTTACTATTGTTCCGCACTTAGTTAAGTTAGAGTAAAAGCAACTAAGCCGTAATTTAAAATTGAGGGTCTAAACAAGCATTAGTGTTTCTACACTAATTGAGCTTTCAATTGGTATCAGAGTGGGTACAATTTTTGGATTTCGCTATCCTTGTCTGATTCTATACCCTATTTGAGATGGATAGATCTCAATCCCTCAACGCACCTTCTTTCTTTGATGGGAGTAACTATGCGTTTTGAAAAGTACGTATGCATGCTTTTCTATGTACTATTGATGAGACCGTTTGGGATTTTGTTGAGAATGGTTAGGTGAAACCAACAACACCCAAGGCCGAGTGGGACAAGGTTGCCCTTGCTTTGGCAATTGCCAATAACAAAGCTATTAATGCAATTTTCGGTGGTGTTTCAACTGATGAATTTCATAGGATCTCTCATGTGAAGACCGCTAAAGAGGTGTGGAAAATTCTTGAGACTACCTATGAGGGAGCCAAAGAGGTCAAGGACACCAAATTGCAAATGCTCACTATTCGGTTAGAGGAAGTGAAGATGAGAGAAGATGAGTCATTTGACTCATTCTATGGTAGACTCAATGAGATTGTCATTGCCAAGCTCAATCTTGGAGAAAAGATTGAGGATGCCAAAGTTGTAAGGAAAGTCTTAAGATCCTTGCTCGAAAGCTTTCGAGCCAAAGTCACTGCCATTGAGGAGAGTAAAGACTTGGATGAGATCAAGATCCAAGAGCTTGTTGGTTCTCTTCAAATTTATAAGCTCGGCTTGCCCTCTTACAAGTCTAGCAAATCACTTGCTTTCAAAACTATAAATGAGAGAACTGATGATTCCTCGGATAAGGATGATGTTGAGAAAGAGGTGGCTTATCTTGCAAAGTTGAAGAACATTGGGAAGTCATTTGGCAAAGGAAAATTCTCATCCTTCAAGAATGACAAGAAAGACTTCAAAAAGAAGGATGTAAGAGAGTCATCACCACCCCAAAGGATTGTTTGTTATGAATGCAATGGACATGGGCATTTGAAGGAGTAGTGTCCAAACTATTTGAGAGGAAAGAGTAAGGTGCTAACAACTATCCTTAGTGATTCAGAGAGCTCAAATTCAGATTCTGAAGAAGGATGTGATGATGGTAACTACTCTGCGTTTATGGCAATTACCCCGGTTGATTCCAAAGATGAATTGAGTGAATTGGTTGAGGAACTCGGTGTACACTTCGATGTTGAAGAAGATGAAGTTTCGGATGATGAGGAAGTGTACCTTAATGAAGGTGATAAGAAACTTCAAGATATTTATTAAGCATTGCTTGAGGATTGTGGCAAGTATGCTAAAGTTGCTAAGAGTGCGGTCACGAAAATGAAAAGAATTGAAGAAAACCATAAATCCAGTCTTGCACAACTCAATCATGCCAAATGTGAAGTTGAAGACTTAAAGGAAGAGTTGCTAAAAACTTACTTAAAGATCAAGTTTCTCGAACTTGAAGTGATTCAAGCTAATGTTAAAGTGGAGTGCATTACAACCAAGAAGCTTGATAATGTTCTTTCATCTCAAAAGCCTTTCTTAGACAAAACTAGACTAGGCTACACCAGTGAAGGAAGTTTGAGTGCAGAACTAAGAAGGGAGATGAAGTTCATATCAGCAAAGGATATAGAAAAGCCCAAGATTGAGATCCCTATTGTTGAGAAGAAGGACATTGAGCCAAAATCAAAGGCAAAAGGAAAGTTACTGCCTAAGAGTCAAAGGGGACCTCAAGTGAAGCATTTTTGTCACCATTATGGCATTCAAGGGCACACAAGACCAAATTGCTTCAAGCTTCATGCTCTCAAAAGGGCTGATTCTCTGCATGCTCAAGGAAATGAAAGAAGAATGCCAAGAGGAAAGAAAGCTAAGGGAGAAAATGATGGTCAACTCATTAGAGATGTCATGGAAATGCTTAAGAACGTCTCATCATGCCTACTAGCTTCACCCCAAGGTTTGAGAGTTATGTTGGTCGTAACCCTCCATCTAAGGATCTCACCCAAAGCACCTATATGGTGTGGGTGAAGAAGGGTACTCAAGCATAATTCATCCACTATGCCTATACATTAATACTTCCAATGTCTTAGGGTCATAGTATCATGAATTATGCCATATGCACTCTTCTTACTTCAATGCTTCTTCCCTAGCATGTTTCTTTAAATTTTTTTTTTTTTTTTTTGGTTTAATAGGTCGTTTTGTTTGTTGATTGCACTTTATTGCTTTTGTTTTGAGTGAGCAAAAATCCAAAAACTCATAAAAAGTAAAAAATTTCAAAAAGTTTAATTGTTTGTGTTGTGTCATATCACATGTGAGTTTGGCCTAGTACCTCCGTACTAATGGCGTAGTGTATTTACGAGCTTAACTTGTTATGTATGAACATATTAAGTGTGAGTAAAATCTAGAAATCTATGTTTGATTGTTATAAATAGATCTTCAAGCTTGTCATGAATGTCTAGTCAATAGTCTTGATTGATCTTGATACATGCGTAGACTTGATCCTATATATCTCCTCACATTTACTTTTATGTCAAAAAGCTCTTCAATCATCAATCTCTAAAAGGTGAAAGAGTTGGGAAAAAAAAAAGAAGAAACCTTGCTTCGAAAGCTAGTTAGACTAGGAAAATGTGGAGCAAAATTGTATTCAAATTGTATGATGCCAAAGCCAATGGCTTAATCCTAAAAGAAATATAAAAAATTTCATGGCATCGTTACTCAAAAAATTGAGTTGTAGTGATCAAAAAGTATGAAAAATAGAAGCCAAATGAAAAGTTTTCAATCATTGTAAACACTTTGGTGAGGAGTCATATATGCTCATTTCTGCTAGTGAGATAGGTCACTTGGCTTCGTACTATTTGTGTATGATTTGATTGAATTGATCATTGAAGTTTCATACTAGACTGTGGAGTAATTCATACTTGATACCCACACACAACACACAAGTTTAATGTTCATTGAATATCTATTTCATTTGTGTGATTGTACGTGTTTAAATGTGATGTGTATATGCTTAATTACATGATGATCATTTGTGTGATTTGTGTTTGGCCATTTTGCGACTGCTTTTGCGAGTAGTTCCAAGTCACAAGATTTTTAAGGAATTCCAATTTCTTAAAAATTTTAGGCAGAGAGTTTCGTGGCTCCCTCGCAAGTAGTTCATGACTCTGACCTGACATGCGAAATTCTACCCTGTGCATTTGCACATTTCGCGAGTAGGCTTGCAATTGGTTCACGAGTCATTGACTCGCGAAATGTGGAAAAAGATAGTTTTAAAGGGCTTGAAAAATTAGTATTCAAAAACATTTTCTTTTTGCACTCCACGACTCCTACCCTCCAAAACTCAAATTTTTCTACAAAACTCAACTTCTCTTGCTTGGATTTCATTTCTAAGACTTCTCTATCCTTTTTCATCTTTCGATTTGTTAGGACATATGTGATTCACTTATTAGGAACATATGTTACTATTTTATGTAATTGGCTAATCCTTTGACAAAACGCACTTTACTTGTATTTGGGTAGGTCTAGGATGTGTTTAATACTTCAAGAAACTGTGTTTCAAGATCAAGTATTGAAGACATGCAAGTCTGTCCAAGATTCAAGCTGAAGAAGTGTCTGTCCTTAAAGCTCAACCGTTAGCTTGACAACTAGCCATCTATCAAGCTTAAGAAGCTGTTTCAGCCCCGTGGCAAAACATAACTTCAAATTTGTTTTGACTCTAATCCGTGATTATGTGTTTGGGCTTTCTTTTCTCACAACCCTAGACATATAAAATGATTGTTTTAAGGGCCGTCAAAGAGGACACAAGTTGCACAAGTGTTGAGCAAAGTTTGTTCAAGCAAATTGTGACCGGAGACAGAGTTTTGCCTTAGTTCATCATTCTTGTGAAGAAGTTGCTGTGTTTGTGCACCATAGGGTTTTGTAACCAAGCTTTTTCTTGATCTTCATCGTCTGGATGAACTGAAGAACTTTGCAGCCAACAACCTTCTCTAGTTGGTGATTGAAGTAGGATCCGCGCAATTGGTTAGTCATGTACTGGGAGCTGTGCATCAAAAGGAGAAATTGTCACTACAGAACAAGTCCAACTGGGTATTAGGGTAAGGGTTCAACTGTAGGTTAGTATAAGGTACTGGGATTCCTTTACTTGTAATCGCTTGTTGTGATAATAGTGAAATTTTGGGAATGGTGACCTTGAAATCACCCGGTGGGGTTTTTCCCGTGTTGGTTTTCCCTATTCGTAAACAAATCACCGTATCAATTTATTTTCCGCTGCATACTTAGTTTAATTGGTGATTTGTTTGTGCTACCAAGCATTTGCATGTTAATTTGATTAATTAATTAAACTTGGCTAATTAATCAATTAATTCATCACAAGGGGTCAATTCGGTTTTGGCCTATCAAGTGGGACTTGTTCAAAATCCTAACCCAGAAATGAACTAAGCAGAAAACAAAGCATGAACTAAAACCCTAATTCTAACAAACAAACATGCATTTTTAGCATACAAAAACTTAAACCTAACCTAGAAAAGCATATTAAAACATATTCTAGCAAACAAACAAATCAAGTAGTAAGATTTAAAGGCAGAAAATAAAAGGAAGGAAATAGAAAAAAGTTTAAAGAATACCTTACACAAAGCTTTCCAAGCTTGATTTTGACTGTTCCCCTCAGTCAAGTCCATTCATAAACCAATAAGAAAGTGATTAACAACGTTAAACTAAAAGGATTGGGGCCAGAGAAGGTCCTAATAAAATAAAATTGACTTGAGGGTGCTTTGTGAAAAACTACCTTTTGATTCATTATTTTCTAGTGAATCTTAGGTTTTTCCCCGTGGGATTTCTGTGTGTTTTGAAAATGTACCATGTAAGGCTTTATATATTGAAGAAAATGGAGTTTGGAGTAGCTCCCAGATGATGTAGGATTCATTCCAAACCTCAGACATTATTGTAGAAAACTTGCCTTTCTTATGCTTCTGAAACCCTAGCTGCGTACGCAAGAATGTGCCTCCGTACGCATGTTTTGGCCCACGTACGTGGGTCGAAGGCCACTTTTGTCATTTTATTTCCAAAAATAGATTTTTGCTCATTTAAATTTTATTTTTTCCATTTTAACACTCCTTAAGTCAACTTAATATCTGATTAGGCTCTAAACTGGCCTTAGGCCTTAGAGTTTGAGCATCATTGGGGAATGGGGGCCCGAGTCGTAAGGGGTACAAAATGCAGTGTCTACACCTTAGGCATTTTTGTACTCATTTGGACTCCGATGAGTACCAAACTTCGGGGATTGCCATATTTACTTAATTGTTACATGTTTCTATCATTGCTTGTGTGTTTTACACACTTTTCCCCATGAGTGCTTGTTCATGCTTTGGTTATGCATTGCACATGCACACTTGGTGCACACTTGATGAAGACACCCTATAACAATTGACATGTCATGCATATTGTCATTATCTTTGTCTAATTAGACTTCTAGCATTGTTTTCATGTTTTTGTGTTCTAATGTGTGCTCTTTTACTTAGTTTTTAAGAGTTGTTTACTTGTTTTTGTACTAACTATTGTTACTGTATTTTGTCCACCCTTAATTTGCGTGTCAGACCCCAAAAATCCAAAAATATTAATCTCTCTCCATAGGGTCATGAGAATGTCCAAAATGATGTAGCGCAACCTGTTCGAACGTCGGGGAACCCGAAGTGCCTTTTTTAGCTAAAAGGACCAAAATGTCCCTAGTCAACCTAGGGTTTGACTGAAGGTCAAATGAGGTCAAAACCCTCACAAAACAACACTTTTCATAGTTTTATATCAAATCCGAGCTTCTCAGAGATTTTTGGCAACTTTGACCAAGTTGACCTAGAGTTGACTCTCGGCAAGCCCTAGAAACCCTAATTTTGATCTGGTCATCAGAACGGGTTGAAACCAACGCCATTGCGAAGATTATCAAGTTCTCATTCCAACGAATATTCATAAATCAAAATAGGAGTTAGAACGGCTGAGATATCTCGAAAACCGGGTTAATGCACTAATTGATGCACCGCTCTTCCTGGAGCCATAACTTTTGATCCGACCGTTGGATTTTCGAGTTCCATACCTTTGTAGAAATTGGAAGTCAAGATCTTTCCAAGGGTGTCAAGATCAACCTCATCTAGGATAATTTGAAGGTGAAGGCCCTACAAAGGCCACAACCTCAAAAATTGTGCCAAGGCTATAAAAGGCCTCAGGCACCCTTTAGACCAAAAAAGAAGAGTCTCCCTGGGTCTTGCTCACTACCTGGATGAATTATGAGCTTTTTCCCTCTCTCTCGAATACAAAAAACTCACAAAAAATACATGAAAGCCTCTTGATTCTTCTCTCTTCACCAAAAACACAAGGTATTGTTCTTATACCCAATCTTCTTTTCCTTGTTCTTATACCTAATCTTCACGCCCCTAACTTGCTAAATCTTTTTCTAGCATTTACCTTGCTCTTTTTGCATGAATCACATGATTTATTACTTTCTTTAGCATGTTGCTTGCTTTATTTGTGCTTCTAGCCTAAAGCTCCTTGCTTTTTATGCCTTATGCCATGTTTCATGTTTAGATCTACATCCTTACATGCTTATATGTTTAGATCTACATGTTTGTATGTTTTATGCTATGTTTCTTAGTGCTTGTTCCTCTTTTTGTTCTAGGATGGTGTTAGGGTTACATGCTCACATGCTTGTATGATGTTGTTGGCTATGCCTTGCTTGGATCTATGTATCTATGTGTTTATTTCCATGCTATATGGTTAGATCCTTGTCTTCACATGCTTATATGCTTTGATCCGTGTTCTTCCATGTCTATGTGCTAGGCTTTTACATGCCTACATACATATTTCCATGCTTATATGTGTAGATCGGTGTGTTTACATGCTTAGATAAATGTTCTCTACATGCTTTATGCCATCATCTATGTGCTTGCGTGCTTCATGCCTTGTTTATGTTCTTAGGCCTAGACCTTGTTTGTCATGCCATGTGCTATTGTAGCCTTTACGTTCCCTATTATCGCATTTTCTTGTATTTTGGCCTAATGGTTAGGACTCGATCTAGACCCTATGGTCTTTGTCTTTGTCCATACACCTTGGCCCATATCAAAGGGTTGGATCACCCTTATTTGCATGTCTATGCTTGCTTGCTTCTATGCTTTATGCTTGTGTTAGCCTCTCCAGTTCCAGGCTTTGCCATGCTCGACGCCCTTAGTGGGTTTGTGGTTGTGTGGTTGCATCTGACGCTTGTGAGACCTTGTTTGGATGTAAACATTTGGGATGCATCGCCTTGATGCCGGTTGCTTCATGTATACTTTTCCCTTTTTCCACTCCTCGCGATGCTATGCTTACCATGCTTGTTTGTGCCACCTGTTGGCTTTCTGTGCATCTTTACACACTTGCTTACATGTTCATACATAAGTCTTGCTTGCTAGTGTGTCGTCCATGCTTCAACACAATGAAGTTATGGACATTTGATCCAAACCTACATTTGTCCCACATGGACCCCACCTTTTGTTTGCCTTCTCGCTTGTTTGCTTGCCTTCTTGTTTCTTTGCTTGCCATGTCTATCATGCTTATCTACTTTATGCCTTTTTCACATGCCCTACACATATCTTTCTTTCCATTGCTTGTCGGCTGGTTTCTTGTCTTTGCCTTTGCAGGTACACATATGGAGCGAGGACGCATGGTGCTAGGGCGCGGTTTCCCAAGTGCAAGCAAAAAGGGCGAGGATGTGAGCATGTGGATATAAGCCAAGCGATTATGTCAGTAGGTTTAAGGGTCTAGCCTTTCCCATTTTGTTATATACTCTTTTAAAACCCCTTCCTTCCTACTTCCCTTCTCTCTTAGATGGTTTGTATTAGGTATATCATGCCATGTACCATTCGTCCTCATCTCTAGAGTATGATGACCCCTATTTACTTTTCTGCACTTATATTTTAGGCCGTGCTCTAGAGATGTAGGCATTTACTTTCCTGCTTTGTGTGATAGCATTGTACATGATGTATATATATATACTTGTTCGCCCCCTTTCGGTGTGATTTTCACAGTCCATGTCACCTAAGGCAAAGCGATGCCTAATTTTCGCCGTGAAAGTAAGGTGACACGTCGCCAAATTTTTGCCATGGAAATCTACTTCTTTGCCTGAATGCTTTAGGAAAGCATAGATTGGGACCACACCATTTCAAAAGCCAAACTTCAAAGCCCCCATGCATGCAAAACCTTGAAAGCCAATTCCAAAATCATGTTTTTACTACCAATCTCCGAAAATTAGGCTTTATCAAAACAAAGGACTGTCATTAGACAGGCGTTGTAGGGTGCCTAACACCTTCCTCACATGTAATCAAACTTTCAGACTCAAGAATCAAGATTTTTCGCCATCCACATTAGATTAGGAAAAATGCCCTTTTTCTTAGCCTATGATTGGTAATAAAATCAACTAGAAATAGGTGACCAATCATAGAAAAACCCAATGATTGGTGGCGACTTCACTTACCTTTGGTAATCACTTATAATCTGGCAAAGATTCCTACCACACCGCCAAAGGTAGATCTATATTCCTCCACCGAGAGAGAGAAAGAGAGAGAGAGCACCCAAAGCTTTGTGCAAAACACGCACTAGGCACACCAACCAAACGATAGGGGCCTCCAACAGGCCCCGCGCATGCGGGAGCGCCGCCATGGCAAGTGGTTGAACGAAGGCCCGACGACGGCAGTTTTTCGCTTCAATTGAGGCTGGGCGTCGACAGATTGGCAACTCCACTGGGGATCGATGAGAGTTTAGCCTTTAAAGCTTTTATAAAACCATAATCTTTGGACATTGGCTTTCGAAAACACGGAAATTGGCATTAGCCTCTGGGGCTTTCCTTTTTGAAAAAGGCTTTTACTATATCCGAGTACATTATTTTCAAAAGAGAGAAAACGTTTTCCAAAAGGGGGGTGTGAGGTATTTTCACATGGGGCTTTATTGCTTTCCTCACATGCGTTGTCGGTGTCTTCACATGCTTTATCGCTTTCCTCATATGTGTTACCACTTTCCGCTTTCTTCACATGCTTTACAGCTTTCCTTCACATGCAAATATAGTGTAGTGAAACTTAATTTTTGCTGCACCTTTATCTGCTTTCATATATATATATATATATATATATCTGCTATGCTTTGAAAAAGTCTTTCCCCTTCATTAAGGATTGCATGACATCTACACCCATTTTGAGCCGAACCCGGGCTCCGCACTACTTTCGTAGTTGGGGATTTCATCACCCTATTTGCAGATACCCAAACACAAACATTGGCAGTGTTACCCATAGTTAGATCTAGGGTTGACTTTGTAGGTACTTCTAGTAGCATGGGTGGACAGGAGTAGCTGAAAAGGCCACCTCGATCCTTTTTGCCCCACAACTTCCATGAAGCGAGGGTTATGGCGATTGAGTCCCCCTAGGATAGAAATAACCTACCAGTTAAGCATTTGCATACAGTTGGCCTAGTTATGTCAAATCCATGAGGATTAGATCGAGCCCAGAGCCCATGAGGACTAGGTGAAGCCCAAAGAGTGAACATCCAAGCCTAGGAAAGGATAGCCTTATAGGGCTAGAGGTCAGGGGAAAGTGTTTTGTAACAGTTGCGCCCTTTTTTCTTGCACTAAAGAAATTGTGCTCTACTCCAGGTTCTTTATATCTTGCTTACACAACATCCATGATTAAACCCCTAGGGAAAGCAACTCTGTTGCTTGTACATGTTAGATCATACCCTATCCTTAAGGGTTTACAACCCTATAAAGGCACTCATGCATACACTAATTGGTCCTGTCACCTAGTTGTGCAAAGATAAAATCTGTGGCAAGTGACCGAAACTCCCAGGAGGAAATGCTGCTGAAAAACTGTCAAGACTCCCAAGACATCATGAGTTCAAGAATTCTCCCAAGAGAGATTCAAATCATCGAAGAGATCCAAATTGCCAAGAGATCCAAATCGCCAAGATGTCAAGAGTCCAAGGACTCCCTCAAGAGATCCAAAGGTCCAAGAGATCCATGCTGTCCAAGAGCTTTCCCGAGAAGTTCACATTGTCAGAAGCCGAGGTTTTCCTCGTAATTGCATTTACCTGTATTGTAAAAGGCCCACTATTGGAGCTGATGAACTCAATGTCATAGAAGCAAATCTTGTACAAGCATGTAATCAAAAGAAAGGTCCTTCCTAGATTGTTGAGCATGTCATGAAAGTTTCGGTTACTTGCCAATTTAGTGCATTAATCTTGCATCATCATAGAAACTCAGCATGATAAATACCCGATCAAGGGTGAAAAAGCCGAATTTCTCTAAAAATGGTAGGTGCATGTTAAATAACAAGGACATAAACTAACTTGATTTTGGTGTTGTGTTTCCACATTGTCAAATGCACCCCATTTCTTTCACCTCCTATTCTTTACCAAGATCAAAAGATTGCTAAAAAGAAATAGACCAAGCTACCACCACATTGTGATCCCATCATCACTAGGTCTCATGCAAGAGAGATGTCTTCTAGTGGGCCTTCAACTCCTGAAGTGGGTCTTGCCAATTTCACTCAGATGAAAGAGCAAATGTTAGAATTGATGCATATGATGCAACAGCTAGTTGTAGGAGGACAACAAAACTCTTCCGGTCATAGTCAAGGAGGTCCCCAAATCGAGAATGAAAATTAGCACCCACTCAGATAGGATCAGGGCCACAATATACTACCTCAGGGCAATGACCAAGAAACATATCCTTCTAAGGACAAGAACCCCAAATCTGGGTATGGCCAAGTCAAGAGCCAATTGGAAACTCTAGTTGAGAAGCTTCGTATCATGGAGGGCTCTAGCGTCCATAGAAGTGTCGATCTTGATAGTCTGACCAACTTTCCTCAGGTGGTTATGCCTCCTAAGTTCAAGGCACTAGAGTTCGTCAATTATGATAGTACTGGAGACCCTTGCGCGCACTTGTGCATGTTCTGTAGGAAGATGGTTCCTTATGGGGATAATCACCCTCTAGCTGAAGAGAAATGGCCAACTCTTTCTTGGAATACTATCAGTTCAACATCGAGATAGCTCCTGACCGCATGGTCCTTATGAGAATAGAGAGAAAAGTGGGGAGTCTTTCTGAGAGGCCATGTGAGCTAGCCACATAGGTGCAACCCCCTATGATGGAAAATGAGATGATCAAATGGTAAATTGACAACCTCAAGCCTCCTTACTATGAGAAGATGATCAACACCCAAGTCACTCATTTTGCTAGCCACATCCAAATTAAGGAGCATATTGACGAGGGTATTAGGAGCAAGAAGATCATGGATCTCGAATCTTTGAGTTCAATGGTTGAACAACAAGTCAAGAAAATGATCGGTTACAAGACTAAGGAAGCTGATGTGCACATGATTGACAATACATCAGAAAGGCTTAAGGGTATTAATTCTGCTTATGCAACCCCAGCTGCTAGACCTTATCAACAACAGGTTTAGTCTACTCAAGCACCTAACTGAGCCTTTAATCAGAGAGGGAGGCCGGACCCACCTCATCCCATGAGGAGGGAAAACTGGAAGCACACTCCGTTACCCATGCCCATGGCAGATCTCTACGCTTACCTGCTGGAAAGGAAGTTATTGACCCCGATGTTTTCCAGGCCCAGAAAGGACCTCCATCACTGGCTTTGATCAGTCTAAGAAGTGCAAACACCATTTTTGGGGTTGAGGGGCATAACCTTGAAGAATGTTACCATTTGAGGGACCATGTCCAGGATCTCATAGACAACAAGTTGATATAGTTCAATAATGTAGCTGCTCCAAATATCATCACCAATCCTTTGCCTCCCCATCAGGATGGGAATGTGAAAGCCATCATCACAATGGAAGAGAGGGTCCCAGATTTCTCCTTACTGTCATTCCCATGGAAGGCCATGCTTCGAGCCTTGGTTCAAGAGAGCCACCTTAATCTTAAGGGTATGGGAACCCTAGGATTTTATTGGGGAATTTGCTCATTTTGAGACAATGGAGACAAGCATGCTTTGTTTGATTATAAAGTGCTCCAGGAACAGATTCAGAGTTTAGCCAACCACGGTATTATCTGGATTGAAAGGGAAATTGTGCGAAAAGGTGATTACATGGCAGCCAGCCTATGTCTTCTAGCTACCCAGTCAGGAGCCAGCTGCAATGCTATATTAGTTGGGTCGAGGAAGGATTAGGACGAATATCTACAGAAACGCCTTGGTAAGTTTACTTCAACACCTCCCTCTTCAGTAGTTATTAAGGAGATCATAAAATCACCTGCAGATTTGAAGTTATCAGATTCAGGAAAAGGGAAAACCCCACCAGCCATCGAGGGATTCATTCCTCTAGTTCTTGCATTGCCTGCAGTCACAAGGACAGCTTCATCATCAATTCAGGAGGGAACTGCCATTGTCCCTACCATTCGAGGTTTTGATCCTCTTATTCTGCCAAAGCCTGCCTCAAGAATCTCTTCAGATCTATCTGGGCTTACTAGGAGTGGCCGTTGCTATACTCCCGAGGAGCTAGAAAAAAGATAAGGAAAGAGATTGGCAAGGGTATAACCAAACCAGTCAGGAATAGGGTCATAACTAAAGAAGCCGAAGAATTCTTGAAAATTATTAGAAACCCAGAATAGAGTGTGATTTAGCAGCTATACAAGTTGCCAACTCAGATTTCCATCTTGGCGTTATTGCTATCCTCTGATGTCCACTGCAAGGATCTCCTGAAAGTCTTGAAGGAGACATGTGTTCCTACAGGTGTCACATAATCTTTCTTTAAGGGTATGGTCTCGACAGTGTTGGCCACCAACTAGATTTCCTTTACAGATGATGAGCTACCACCAAAAGGTAAGAGCATACTTTGCCCATGCACATTATGGTAAAGTGTGAAGACATGATCATCTCCAGAGTACTAATTGACATTGGATAAGCCCTGAATGTTTGCCTGATGATTTTCATGGTCAACTTCCAAGTCATAAAAGTGGATTCCCCATATAATATACTCCTAGGGAGGCCCTGGCTACACGCCACAGGTGCAGTTGCTTCTACCTTTCACCGGAGGCTCAAGTTCCCCATATAATATACTCCTAGGGAGGCCCTGGCTACACGCCACAGGTGCAGTTGCTTCTACCTTTCATCGGAGGCTCAAGTTCCCATCTGAGGATCTGTTGATCAGTATTATGGTTAAGAACCCCTGACCAGCTTCAAGGAGTCTTCTGTCCCCTACATTGGTGCTAATGCCTTTTCAGAGGCAACTTTTCACAGTTTCGAGCTAGTCTCCATGATTTCCTGAGCTTCAGAACTCGAGTTAGCATGGCCTTCCTCTACTTTAATGGCTGCCAAAGAAATTCTCAAATTTGGCTATCAGTTAGGCTAAGGCCTCCGTGTTGTAGGACACGGGAAGGCTGCTTTGATTGAACTCCCAGATAACAAAGGAGGATTTGGTCTAGGCTATAACCCCTCTGATGAAGAACTTTTCTAGGCTTCTAGAGGCAAGAAAAGGAAGTGCATTGACCAAGGGATGTCCATTCCCCACGTTAGGGTCACTTTTCCAGCTCAGACCAAGGTCATCCAATCAGAAATAGCACAAGAATCATGTGAGGAAGAACCAGATCTAGCTTGTCTCATCTGCTTATGCCCTAAAGAATTCTTAGTGAATGCTAACATGTCCCTAGGGGATGATCTGACTTCTACTATTAGGCCATTTGTGCCAAGCGAGACAGTAGGCCATTGGACCATCGAGCCTTACTTTGTGGTTGCACCGGCTGAGTAAGGAATGTTCCATCATTGTGTGGTTGGGTCCTCCAATTGCCCGAAAGAGTTGGAATAGCATATCTAGTTTATTTTGCATGTTTATTTCCTATTTTCAAAATTCCTTGTTTGCATTTCCCTAGTTTATTTTCCAAAAAAAAAAAAAAAAAAAGAAAAAAAAAAGAAAAAGAAAAAGAAAAGAAAGAGTGTTTCCCTTTTTATCATTATCAGGCATGAACTTTGTTATCTCCCTACCTATAACCTATTAATGAAAATTATCCAGTGTACTATTCAGGAAATCCTTGCATTTATTTCTTTATTTGCTTTTCTATGAATATGTGTGAGCAAATTGTCTTATGTTTCCCTGTATATGTTCCATTCTATAGGATCTATTCTAATTCCCAAGTGGGTACATCGTCTTGTTGCCATAACGAGGATATTATGACGTGAAGTTGGAGCATGATATTGAAGGATTAGAGGAAATTCTGAGTTTGCCTCATGATATTTTGGAAGCTTTAAACAGAGAGACCGAAGGGTCTAAGCCCAACATAGAAGAGACAGAAGTGTTTAACCTTGCTGACGAAGGCGAGAATGAAAAACCCATCAAAATTAGGGTAAACTTTCCTAAAGACATGAAGCCTGAGCTTATAGCACTACTCAAGGAATTCAAAGAGATATTTGCTTCGTCCTACCAAGATATGCTAGGGTTGGATATTGAGATTGTCGTGCACAGAATTCCAGTTAAGCCAGAATGCCCTCCAATGCGGCAAGCCATTCGAAGGATGAAATCTGAGATCATTTTGAAGATCAAGGAGGAAGAAGAAAAGCAATTGAAAGCCGGTTTCCTTACTACGATAAACTACTCAGATTGGGTTGCCAACATTGTTCCCGTGCTTAAGAAAGATGGGAAAGTACGCATGTGCATCGACTACAGGGATTTGAATTAGGCCAGCCCTAAGGATAACTTCCCATTGCCACATATCGATACACTAATCAAAAATACAGCCACCAACAGGTTCTTCTCCTTCATGGATGGATTCTCAGGCTATAATCAGATCAAAATGGCCGAAGAAGACAAAGCTAAGACAACATTCACCACTCATTGGGGAACTTACGCATATGATGTCATTCCATTCGGCTTAAAGAACGTTGGTGCTACTTACTAGCGAGCCATGGTAACCTTGTTCCATGATATGATGCATAAAGAGAATGAAGTCTACGTGGACAACATGATTGCCAAATCCCGCACTGTTAGGGATCATTTGATAGATTTGAGAAAGCTGTTCAAGCCCTTTATCAAGTACAGATTGACACTAAACCCTAAAAGTGCATCTTCGGAGCTAGTTTAGGGAAATTGCTTGGCTTCATAGTTGACCAAAGAGGAATCGAAGTGGAACCAACAAAAGTCCAAGCCATCCAAGACATGCCAACACTACAAACTAAGAAACAGATTCACAGCTTCTTAGGCAAAGTCAATTACATGGCTTGCTTCATAGCACAGTTGATGGCCATATGTGATCCACTATTTAAACTCTTGAAGAAAGACACAAAGATAGAATGGATAGATGAGTGCCAAGCGGCCTTTGACAAGATAAAGCAGTATTTATTGAACCCTTCTGTTTTGGTTCCCCCGACGCCAGGATATCCATTGATCCTCTACCTAGCGGTACAAGAAACCTCCATGGGCTGCATGTTAGGCCAAGTGGCTAAGCCTTCCTAGAGAGAAAGGGCAATTTACTACTTAAGTAAGAAGTTCACCAGTTGTGAGATCAACTACATCGCCATTGAAAAGACATGTTGCCCCCTAGCGTGGGCATCACGCAAGTTGTGGCAGTATATGCTTTACTACACCACGCGGCTCATTTCTCACGTGGATCCCATTAAGTATATCTTTGAAAAGCTATCTCTTACAGGGAAGATTTCTCGTTGGCAAATGTTACTCTCCGAGTTCGACATTGTGTTTGTGATAAGAAAGGCCATCAAGGGTCGGGCCATAGTTGATTACCTAGCAGACCAGGTGCTGAATGATTTAGAGCTTTCAGAATCCCTCTTCTCCGATGAGGATGTCATGGCACTAGAGCCAGAACCAGATAGTATAGAACTGTGGCGTTGGAAGCTTTACTTCGATTGAGCCACTAATTCTATCGAAAATGGAGTGGGAGCAGTCTTTGTTCCCCTCAAGGGCCAGCAAATCTTTGTTTCAGTCAAGCTGATTTTTGATTGCACCAACAATGTCACAGAATACAAAGCGTGCATAGTCGGCTTGCAAGTGGCCCTAGAGTTCAGTGCCTATAACTTGAGCGTCTTTAGAGATTCCCTATTGATCATCACCCTAATCGAAGGAAAATGGCAAACCCAAGACACCAAGTTGATTTCATATCAAAAATGTGTCAACCGTTTGATTTCAAAAATTTGAGACATCATATTTGCTTATTTGCCCCGAACACACAATTAGTTTGCAGACATCTTGGTTACCTGGGCTAGCATGGTCAAGTTATCAGAAGGAGATGATATGTGGCAATTGCGTATAGAAGTCTGTGGCATTCCAGCCTATTGCATCAACATCAGAGAATGCATGAGTGTTGAAGTTGAAGCCGACGGAAAGCCATGGTACCATGATATCAAGGCTTATATCAAGAACAGTGAATACCCGCCCAGTGCAACGCACAGTGAAAAGAAGTTTATCTGATGCATGGCCTGCTAATTTTTCCTGAGTAGAGAAGTCCTGTACAAAAGGAACCACCATTATACCCTACTCCAATGTGTAGATGTCTCTGAGGCTAATCATTTGATGGAAGAGATGCATGAAGGCTTACTTGGAGCTTATGCCAGTGGACCCTATTAGCTAGCAAGATTATAAAAGCTGGTTACTACTGGCTCACCATGGAAAGTGATTGCATTAAACATTTGAGTACATGCCACCATTGCCAAGCCTATCAAGACAGGAAGAACGCTCTTCCTCAGCCTTTGCACTCTTTAGTAGCACCATGGCCCTTCTCAGCCTGAGGTATGGATGTCATCGGACTTGTGATTCCGAAAGCTTCAAATGGTCATGAGTACATCTTAGTGGCCATCGACTATTTCACAAAGTAGGTGGAAGCTGCTTCGTACAAAAGTGTCACTCAAGCAGTGGTAGCTTGGTTCCTGAAACATAACATTATTTGCTGCTACGGTGTGCTAGGAGAGCTTATTACAAATAATAGGGCAAACCTATATGGAAAAATAATCTAGCAACTCTGCCAACAGTTCAAGATCGAGCATAGAAGTTCGGTTCCCTATCGTCCTTAGATGAATGGTGCAGTGGAAGCTGCTAACAAGAACATAAAGAAAATCTTGGTGAAGATGACAGACACACACAAGGATTGGCACGAGTACATGCCGTTTGCCTTGTGCGGATATCGCACTTCTGTTCGTACGTCCACGAGTGCGACCCCATATTCATTAGTATATGGCATAGAGGTCGTCTTCCCTGCAGAGGTAAAGATCCCATCTCTCAGAATTTTTTCTCAAATAGAGTTGTCAGAAGCTGAATGGGCCCATTCTCGATATGAACAACTAAACATGATAGATGAAAAGCGCATGACCGCAATGTGTCATGGACAGTTGTACCAACGCCGCGTCAAGCAAGCATTCAATAAGAAAGTTAGACCCAAAGTCTTCAAAGAAGGCCATCTAGTCTCGAAGAAGCACAACCAGGGCATGCCTGATCACAAATGAAAGTTTTCCCTAACCTACGAGGGCCCATATGTGGTGAAGAAGGCCTTTTCCAGATGAGCCTTAATTCTAGTCAACATGGACGGGCATGACTTCAATATGCCCACCAATTCTGACGCTGTCATACGGTACTTTGCATGAAGGAGCCTCTCAGTGCACCTTATTTTTATATTTTTACGTCACCAAAAAAAAAAAAAAAAAAGAACAAAAAGAACAAATATATATATATATATATGTGTGTGTGTGTGTGTGTGTGTGTGTGTGTGTGT
This sequence comes from Quercus ilex subsp. ballota, assembly GCA_032727855.1. Classification (NCBI taxonomy): domain Eukaryota; kingdom Viridiplantae; phylum Streptophyta; class Magnoliopsida; order Fagales; family Fagaceae; genus Quercus; species Quercus ilex. The sequence goes on along the minus strand of CM064911.1, from coordinate 32,724,050 downwards.
GTGTGTGTGTGTAAAAAGGAGAACCAAAAGAAAGAGTGCGTGAGAAAATAGAAAAGGTAGGTTGAAAACACGAAAGGGCGGCCTACGCAAAAGGAGAGCAAAAGAAAGAGTGTGAGAGAGCCTGCTAGATTGAAAACTTGAAAGGGCAGTCTAGGCAAAAATTAAGGCAATCAAAAAGTCAGTTGAACTATGTGATGACCTGATCCTTCCTAGTAGAGGTACGTAGGCAGCCATCTTGGTTCAATCACGTTTTAAAAGAAAAATCAATCAGGTTGGCTTGCTTGAATTCCTAGTCAAGATTAGAAAATTAGATGGATCTAGCATCCAAGACAAGATGTGAAGACACCTTCGAGATTGCTCTCTATCTACAACACTGCCATGACCCGGAGGTCTGCTCAAGATGTTCTGGCTCATGCCAATGGGAAAATGTACCTCAATGGGAAAAGGAAAAGATCCGTCTAGAACAGGATGTATCCTTGGAAAAATAAGACATTGGTATGCATGGATTTTACCTTTATCACTTATTCGTATAATCTTGCATATTCATTAACATGCCTGTATTGTGCCATTCAGTTTCTTTCATGCATTCTGATACCAAAACATGAAATCTCATCTCATAGATATATCTTATGAACATCATCATAAACATCTCTCTCCACCGTCTCTCAGTTTCTAAGCATGCCCAACAGACTAGACTATGCTTTAAGAACTCAAACAAAAAGAGGAAGGCCTTACACAATTGCCTAGCCATTTACGAAAGACCTTTCCATACATGGTGGGATACTTACTACATAGCTCATGTGCAGAAACAAAATAAGTAGAGAAGAACACCAGCAAGTCAAACATGGCCCAAATGATCAGACACGGCCTGGGACAATCTCCTAAAATTAGTACAGAGAATTAGGTTATCATGAGCATGAGTGCGAACTAACCCGGTTGCATCAAAGCCCACGTTTCTGGTGATCTCTTTGAGTCTGTCATATGAATGTTGAAGACGAACCAGCTCCCTCTCCATCGTGGAATCAGAAGTAGAGCCTTGTCTCCTAATCTCTCAATCTCTAGCAAAGCCTGCAAGGTGCCCACCTCTGCATTAGTAACTCTCAAAGCCTCCTCCCTCTTAGCCAGCTTAGTCTGAAGGTGACAGAAGGCCAACTGCGGCTCACTAGGCTCATTGGCTCGTCGTCCATACTCCATGCTCAAAGTGGAATGAGTGTAGGCCCTCGCTTGTACTAGCTCTAAAGCTAAGCCATCGGCCCAGCTAGTAGCCTCGGCCCTGTCGGCCTCCAGTGCAGCCCTCTCCTCATCTCAAGTATGATCCAAAGTGGAAACTCTCTGAGTAAGATCCGCAAGATCATCCTCTAACCCACAACCTAGGATCTCAGTTGAACACACTCTGCCTCTGTGCCTGGAGGGGCTGGCCCCCTCCGATCAAGCTTTGCCCTCAGAGTAGCAAACTCACTCTCATGTACACTGCTTATCTCCTCAATATCCTTTATGAGGGTATTAGCCATTTCCTAGCAGTAGTCTCTATCCCTGATAGCCTCCCTTAAGCACTCCCTCAGATCCATAAGGGCCCTCTCAACCTTAGTCTTAAACTCCAAAGTATAGTCTCTCAAAACATTAGCCAGAAGTGGCAACTCGGCTGAGACTGGTAATGATAAGTCAAACACAAAGCTGGGATCTCTAGAGTCTTGCCACACTCTAAACTCAGTAGAAAACCACTCCTAGTCATCCCTAAAACAAAGGGAGAAGTCAATGCTCGACTTGTACACCTCCCAGAACTCAGAGGCATGCCCTATCACTGCCGCATCAATATCCATGAGCTTGTACTTACAACTGACAACAGAAAGATCACTAAGTTGGGGGATGTGCTGGATACCCCCGAACTGCTGTATAGCCATGCTTGGAAAGTATCCCGTGCATCCCCAAATGCCCACCAGGGGAATGACAAGTAAACCGACACAATGGGTCTACCCCTGCCATCTAATGATACCCCACTGGACTATCTAGGTCTAATCAATGGGACTTAGGCTGCACAAGTACCTCAGCCAACCCTCAGTATCCCTAGAAAAAGGAAGATCAAGAGCTGTAGTAGCTCGGACTCTATTCCTACTCACAAAGCCCACAGGCTGATCCCTAGCAATAACACTCAGGTGGTTGTAGAACCACAACTGTAACAAGTGAACACAGCAACCCAGCCTACCCCTACTAATCTCTCGACATAAAGACAAGGACCTAATTGTCTCAGAAGGTAGAGCAAGAATGAAAGAGATACCATGAGGTAGGGCACTCACCAAAGGGAGAATGGCAAGACTGATAGCTCTTGATGATGAAAGAAATAGCACTGCACCAAAAAAGGCCACCAGGAAGGCCTGGCACCGATAGGATGTCCATCGTTCCTCCAAGTCCACAAAGTCATCTTGGTAGCTAATAGGGCACTCAAATAAGTCGAACTGATCATATAGGAAGTCAAAGGAGATGCTCCCTCCTATCCCGCTACCATACCAAGTCAGCGCCTCCATAACAGGCATCTCGAAGCCCAACAGATCAGTGAGTCTCTTACGGTAGCGTTGCCACACCGGTGGAACAAAAATAGTACTTAGAGGGGTAGAAAGAGAAAGAAAACGATCATACTCCTCCAAGGTCGGCACCATATCAACATCTCCAATGGTGACACATCTTAAGACGGGGTCCCAACAAGAGGTAATGACCTCCAACAAATGCCAATCTAGTGTGGTGCGAAGAAAAGTAGTAGCATCTCTAAGAAGTTGCCGGATGAATGCCTAGTTACCATAAGAAAATGAGCTTCACCACCTCTTAAGCCTCTTTTCATAGTAAGACTCCCTCTCAAGCTCGACCAAAGTGTCATAGAAGTGAGCACCAAGAGCATCCATGAACGGATCCTGCTAAATCTGATGATTTGATGAGAATCTACGGAAAAAAAAAATGATGAGAAATAGTGTTTTCTACATGTTTTGGGTGAAGAAAAGGGTAGAAGAAGACCTTAGAAAATCGCAAACCAGAATGAGCCGAAACTAGGGTGAACCCAACTTTTATGCATAATAATCAAGACGGTGGCCCTACAAGGGCCGTCGACCCTCAGGACACATGCCAAGGCTTTTTTTCCCCAAAGACACAAACCCCTATATATTCTAAATGCTACCCCCTTGTTTGGGACGTTTTTTACCACCTTAGAGCAAAGATTCCTTGATTTAGCACTTGACGTAGTGCGTGATCAGCCTGGCAGTGAACCAGATTGTTTGAAACTCTCTCTTGTGCATTTGAGGCCACACAAATCCTACACTGGGGCAGTTTATCTTTATGCATCTCATTCAGCACCTCCAGATATCTTGAACCTCATTACCTAAAGCCTGGTTCAGGGGTCGGTTTAGCTCTGATAATCAGAGCTCACAGCAGAAAGACACTAAAGCCCATTCTCAGCCATGCGGTAGCTCTTTCAGCTTATTTTGAGGACAGAGGGAGTCATTTCCCATAAGGTCACCCCAAGAAACCCGTCTTTGAATTGATATCCAGCTCGGGCAATAACAGGGGCAGCCAGTGCATATTGCTTCATGGTGTGTCTAAGGAGATACTCGCATTTGGTATGGTCTACAAAGTCAAGACCGTTTTCAGCTAGTCTGCAGGCTTGGAACCGCACAAAACCCTAAATTGGGGCAGTTTATTTTGCGCGGTTCCCTCCTCCTTGTCCAATGCATAAGAATGGGCCCGTCCCGCTAAGGATGTATCCCTATTGTCAAGAATCGCATGAAACCCTAAACTGTGGCAATTTATTTCACACGATCTCTCCATTCTATCTCCCCCCAATGAGACGATCATTGTCAAAATCTACTGATAAACCCATGAAACTGTAGTGCAATACAAATGAGTGTTACACAAGTTGGTTCAAAACCACCATCTATGATGAAAATGCGATAGTGAATACATACGTCGGCAGCCCTTTCAAAGGAGATTTCCTAGAACTATGCATGTAAGTCCTAATCAGAGGCTTTATTTTTCACATATATTAGCAGACCTCTCAAAGGCACTTTTCCTAAAGTCGTACATCAGCCCTCTCAAAGACAGTTTCCAGAAGTGTACATATAAGTCCTAATCAGAGGTATTGTTTTTTCATATACATATCAGCGGCCCTCTTAAAGGTGATTTCCTAGAGCTATGTGGGGCAATATAATACACAAATGTCCAGTCCTATCAGGAGGCGATATATAATATACATACATAATTGGCCCACCATAGGGCAATGTCTACAAGATACATGAAGAACAGATACATGCCCACGCAGGGGCTACATCATGCTACAACAAAAGGCTAATCTTATTGAGAATCATCATCCCTAAAATACTGGTCGCCATCATTATTATTGTCATAATCACCATCGCCTACAAGAGAACCGGTGGAAGGACCTGCATTGCTTGAAGTGCCGGGAGTGTATCCTGGGACCTGAAAAGGCCCCTGAGTCTAAGAAAAAGAGCATCAACCGCTTGGTGGACCTAGAGGAGTTGGTATATACCTAGGCTTGTATGGAGCAACAATGGGCCCTCAGCCTGGAATATGAGGCGGAGGCGGAACATGAATATGAGTTGCCTGTAACTCTCCTATCAAAGCCATGGTATAGCCATGAAGCATGGCTAGCTCACTCTAAAGCTGGCTCCGCTCTCTCTCTCTACGATAGTGGCACGAGCCTCTCTATCCCTCTACCAAAGCTCCTTCTCTCGAGCAGTTTCTTCCTGCATATGCACCTCCATAGCGGCAGCAGTAGCCTTAAGCTCTATCACCTTGGTATGCAAAGCCTCTGCACGCAATCTCCACTTAGCTCCGAAGGCCACCTGAGCACGAACAATGCCTCTCAGCACTTTACCTCCACTCACAGGAACATTTCTAATGATAGGCCCCGTGGAGGACTTCACTAACCAAGTGGCATAATCCTAGCGAGTATCCACGTAGGCATAAAAAAAACCCGTTGCGTAAGCCGGGTCGTCCACGACAATGGACTTAAATGACAAGCTGAGGGGAGGTGGATCTCTAGGTACCCCGAAAATTGGCATGACCTGGTGGAAGGTCCTCCTTGCCAAAAAGAATTCTCAGCTCGACAGGGCCCAAAACCATTGTCATATCCTCAACTGGCCTATGGTAATGGTAAGCTGAGGCCTCCCCAAAATGAGCCATCATAGGGACAAACCACAAGCTTATCCCAGGTGACGCAATTTAAGGCCCCGAAGATAGTGACCAGCTACACCAGGACAACCCTGGTGATTGTACAAAGAGACCAAGCATATGCTAGAGGATACACTGTTGCTGACAAACCCAGAATCGTGGTTAAAAATCTAGGATGTACTCATACGCCCACCATGTCAAAACCTGCTAACACCCTAGTCATATCTCCTAACGTAGGCAGCTAGTCATATCTCCTAACGTTGGAGACTACTCTCATGGCCCATAGCAGTTGGCAGGATAATACTGATCGGTTGTTGCCAAAGAAGCAACTACCGAGAAAACACATGAAGAACTGCCAAAAGATGAATGTCAGTAGGTTCCATACTCTAGGGGATGCTACCCTGTAGCCACTCAGTGCGGATCTGTGGTGACGTGGTGGGCCCAAAATATCCTCTTGTGTCCGTAGTCAATGGGAGAGGGATGCCCAAGAGCTCGCAGGCTAGCTCAAAGCTCATGTCATCAGTCAGAATTGGGTATCCATCAAATCTAATGCCCAAGATGGCCCTCCAATCAAGAGGGAGAATGACATACTCCCTACAAGTCAAGTGAAAGGTGCCTGTCTCGGCATGAAACCATCGTACCAAAGCCTTTCTAATCCCGTGCCTCATGGTGTATGGGGGGATCCTTAGGAAATCCTCAAATCCTTGCCCTATCAGGAAATCTGCATAGCGCCAATGGGTCCCAAGAGCAGATAGCCACTGAAGAAACGTGGACCAAGCACCCTGACCAAGGATCTTGTCGAACCTTGCATTCAAAATCAAAAGCTATTCGTTAGCCCGCGCTTGGGCAGAAGGATGATCCTTTAGCCCGCTCTGAAGGTGAGTGTCTCTGATACCGTTGTCTACTGCACCAGTATGAGCATCAACCTCGGCCTGAAGTGACGAGAATCTCGGCCTCAAATTGCACCTCCCGACGCTTGGATAAACCTCCTCCTCCCCAGACAAGTTAACATTTATGTCAAAAATGAGATCCTCGACTGGCGTTTCTCTTCTAAAGGCCCCTTTCCCTGTAGCCGGCCTGCGCCGTGAGGAAGCCCTACTGGAAATAATGCGAGACTCAAAGGAAACACTAACTGTCTCGGCTGAGCCCCGTCTTCTAAATCGGGTCTCTATAGGGACCCCACCGGTGGGCCTGGTGTCATCACCCCCATAGTTAAAATGGCTTTGCAGAACTCGAGCTGCCTACTTGCGAGCAGAAATAGTCTTCTCGTCAAAAGAAGAGTCCCCATGGGATGTAGCGTAAACGGGGGCCTTCCCCTGATCTCCCCTAGAACTAGCCCTCCGAGACATAATCTACAAAACAACCAGAAATTTAGACACAAGTGGTAAGCCCATTAAACAAATGGCGATATAGATGAACTAACAGTTTTCCTAAACATGTTATGTAGGTTCATGTCAAGCATATGTTCTCACAAGAAAGTAGATTCTTGCACATCCTATAGTGAGTAAACTAATGGCTGCACCCTAGGCTCACATTCTATAGTGGGTAAACCAGCGGCCGCACCCTGGGCTCACATTCTATAGTGGGTAAACCAGCGGCCACACCTTGAGCTCACATTCTACAATGCGTAAATAGCGACCACGTCCTAGGCTCACATTCTACAATGGGTAAACCAGTGGCCACGCCCTAGGCTCACATTCTATAGTGGGTAAGCTAGCGATCGCATCCTAGGCTCACATTCGACAGTGGGTAAACTAGTGGCCTTGCCCTAGGCTCACATTCCGTCTTGAGGTTAAGAAAGTGGCTGCACTGTACGCCTTGCCATCACACAACTACCAAGTCACTCAAAATTTCAAGTTCCATATCTACAGCGGGTAAGCTAGCAACTGCGTCCTAGGCTCACATTCTACAGTGGGTAAATTAGCGGTTGCGCCCTAAGCTTAGATTCCATCTTAAGGTTAAGAAAGCGGTGGTGCCGTACGCCTCGCCATCACAAAGCTACCAAGTCACTCAAAAGTTCAAGTTCCTGATCTATAGTGGGTAAACTAGCGACCACACTCTAGGTTCACATTCCATCTTGAGGTTAGAAAGTGGCCACGCCATATGCCTCGCCATCACACAGTTACCAAGTCACTCAAAAGTTAAAGTTCTAAATCTACAATGGGTAAACTAGCAACCGCGCTCTAGGCTCACATTCCATCTTAATGTTAAGAAAGCGGCCGCGCTGTACGCCTCGCCATCACCCAGCTACCAAGTCACTCAAAATTTTTCAAGTTCCTGACCTACAATGGGTAAACTAGTGGCCGCGCCCTAGGCTCACATTTCATCTTGAGGTTAAAAAAGCAGCTGCACCATACGCCTTGCCATCACACAACTACCAAGTCACTCAAGAGTCCAAGTTCCTGATCTATAGTGGGTAAACTAGCGGCTGCACCCTAGGCTCACATTCCATCTTGAGATTGAATAGTAGCCACATCGTATGCCTCGTCATCACACAGCTACCAAATGACTCAAAAGTTTTCAAGTTCCCGATTTACTGTGAGTAAACTAGTAGCTGCGCCCCAGACTCACATTTCCACTATTCCCGACTACCAGGTAAGTCCCTTTACTTATATCACGCATTTTATTTTCAGCATTTAAATTCCCGCATATTTGCACCCCCATATAACATAGACAAGAAGAAAAAAAAAAAGGAATATGCATTTTCCTAAGATAGCATTACATAAATCATGGCAAAAAAAATATGCTTATGAAAATTCCAAAAATAAAATAAGCACTAGCATGCACCCTAGTAGTATTGCTACTAACATTTTGCAGAAAAAAGAAGAGAAGAAGAAAAAAATAGCCACTGATCTTAAGTGCAGAAAAGACTGAAGCTGAAAAGCCAGGCCCGCTAAGTTCGTAATCACTCTAGAAAATTTTCTAGAAGTGGGAAGTCAAAGAAAAGGGTGAAATAAGGTCAAAATGAGCCAAAAGGGGCTTTTATAGGGTTTTAGGGCAGCCTGGCTGCCCAGCGCACCTTCTTGGGCCATCGAGTCAACCTAGCGCACCTTGAAGGGCCGCCGGGCAGCATTGACCAAGTCAACATTGACCCAGTCAAACCTCCAAAAAAAGGGGGGGGGGGGGGGGGGGCTTTTCCTTTCCCAGAGTTTAGGGACATGTTTGCAAAATATTCCAAAACAGCTACAGCAGATCGGTCCAGTTAGGTAAAGCTTGGTCTCGATCTGTGAATAGTCTCCACATGCAAATTTGGGGGCAACAAAATTCAAAGTTACGTTCTTTATCCGACACCTCTCATTGCACTCAAGATGTCACATAAAGAAGAGGTAACTGTTGATACCGTCTTTTGTTCACCCTCGATTTCTGTGCCGGACCATGAAAAATCCAAAAATATTATTTTCTCTCTATGGAGTCACAATGACATCCAGAATGATGTGGCATAACCAGTTCGGGTGCAGGGGCACCCGGAGTGCCTTTTTCAGCTAAAATGACCAAAATGCCCCTAGTCAACCTAGGGTTTGACCGAAGGTCAGGCTAGGTCAAAACCCTCACAAAACAACACTTTTCATAGTTTTACTTTAAACCCAAGCTTATTGGAGATTTTTGGAAACTTTGACCAAGTTGACACGGAGTTAACTCCCGGCGGCCCCCAGAAACCCTAATTTTGATTTGGTCATTTAAATGGGTTGAAACCAATGCCATTACGAAGATTATCAAATTCTCATTCCAAAGACTATTCATGAATTGAAATCTAAGTTAGAACAGCCGAGATATCACGAAAACCGGGTTAACCTATCGATTGATACACCGCTAACTTTCTGGAGCCAAAACTTTTGATCCGATCATTGGTTTTCCATTTCCATATCTTTTTAAAAACTGGAAGTTAAGATCTTTCCAGGGGTGTCAAGATCAACCCCATCTAGGACCATTTGAAGGTGGCGGCCCTTGAAGGGCCACTGCCTAAAAAATAATGTCAGGGCTATAAAAGGCCCCAGGCACCCTTCAGATAAAAAAAGAAGAGTCTTCCTATGTCCCGCTCTCTGCCTAGATGAATTCTAAGCTTTTTTCCTCTCTCTCAAACACAAAAGACACACAAAAAACATATCAAAGCCTCTTGATTTTTCTCTCTTCTCCAAAAACACAAGGTATTGTTCTTATACCAATCTTCTTTTCCTTGGTTTTACACTTTGGATTTGGGGTTTAGGGGTGTGGATGTAGCTTTTTATATACTATCCACACCCCTAACTTGCTAACTCTTTTTCTAGCATTTATCTTGCTCTTTTTGCTTGAATCACATGATTTATTTATTTCTTTAGCATGTTGCCTGCTTTATTTGTGCTTCTAGCCTAAATCTCCTAGTTTTTTATGCCTTATTCCATGTTTCATGTTTAGATCTACATCCTTACATGCTTATATGTTTAGATCTACATGTTTTATGTTTTATGCCATGTTTTCCTATGCGTTGTTCCTCTTTTTGTTCTAGGATGATGTTAGGGTTACATGCTCACATGCTTGTATGATGTTGTTGGCTATGCCTTGCTTGGATCTATGTATCTATGTGTTTATTTCCATGCTATATGGTTAGATCCTTGTCTTCACATGCTTATATGCTTGGATCCATGTTTTTCCATGTCTATGTGCTAGGCTTTTACGTGCCTACATACATATTTCCATGCTTATATGTGTAGATCGGTGTGTTTACATGCTTAGATCAATGTTCTCTACATGCTTTATGCCATCATCTATGTGCTTGTGTGCTTCACGCCTTGTTTATGTGCTTAGGTCTAGACATTGTTTTTCATGCTGTGTGCTATTGTAGCCCTTTCATTCCCTTTTATCGCATTTCTTGTGTTTTAGCCTAATGGTTAGGACCCTATCTAGACCCTATGGTCTTTGTCTTCGTCCATACACCTTGGCCCATATCAAAGGGTTTGGATCACCCCTATTTGCATGTCTATGCTTGCTTCCTTCTATGCTTTTATGCTTGTGTTAGCCTCTTTAGTTCTAGGCTTTGCCACGCTTGACACCTTTAGTGGGTTTGTGGTTGTGTGGTTGCATCCGATGCCTGTGAGGCCTTGTTTGGATGTAACCATTTGGGATGCATCATGTTAGGACATATATGGAACATGCTAAGAACATATGTCATTTAGTATTGGCTAATCCTTTGACAAAACGTACTTTACTTATAATTGGGTAGATCTAGGATGTGTTTAATACTTCAAGGAACAAGAGTTCGAGTCCAAGTATTGAAGCCGTGCAAATCTGTCGAAGAATCAAGTGAAGAAGTGCTGTGTTTTTAAAGCTCGACAGATGTATCTATCAAAATTTAAAATGTGAAGCTCGACAGCTGTATCTATTGAGAATTACGAAAATCAGTTTTTCAGATCTAATTTCACACATATCCATGTGTATTTGTATATTGGTTTCTTTTCTCACAACACTAGCAATATATAAGGATTATTTTAAAGGCCGTCTCACTTGATGCAAAGGTTTTATGCAAGCATATTATGACTAGACATATGCCCTAATTCATCTTTCTCTTGAAGAAGCTGCTACATTTGTACACTGTTGGATTTTGTAACCAAAGAGCTTCTTGATCTTCATCATATGGATGAACTAAAGAACTTTGCAGCCAACATCCTTCTTAAGTTTGTGTGTTAGTCATGTACTTCGATCCATGCATCAATTAGTTAGTCACATACTGGGAGCCGTGCATTGAAAAGGAGAGATTGTCACTACATTTCAATTGTGTATTTGGGTAAGGGTTCAACTGTAGATTGGTATAAGGTACTGAGATTCCTTTACTTGTAACCGCTCGTTTTGATAATAGTGAATTCTCGGGAATGGTAACCTTAAATTTACCCGGTTGGGTTTTGCCTCGGTGGTTTTCCCCATTTGTAAACAAATCACCTGGGTCAAATTTAATTTCCGCTGCATTTAGTTTATTTGGTGATTTATTTATGATACCATGCTTACTGCATGTAATTGAATCTAATTAATTCACTTGGATAATTAATTGATTAATTTACCAAAAAGGCCAATACATTCTTGGCCTATCACATCTTCTTGATGCCGGTTGCTTTGTGCATACTTTTCTCTTTTTCCACAAAGCATGATGCTATGCCTACCATGCTTGTTTGTGCCACCCACGCGATGCTAGTGTGTCGTCCATGCTTCAACACAATGAAGTTATGGACATTTGATCCAAACCTACGTTTGTCCCCCGTGGACACCACCTTTTGTTTGCCTATTTGCTTGTTTGCCTTCTCGCTTGTTTTCTTGCTAACTTGCATTTAATGATGTTTGTTGGCATTACTGCGTATGATTTATGTTTGTGTGGCTATTTTGTAGATGCCTCATTGATCCTCACGCGGTAAAGAGCCTTTGATTGATCTTACATCATCTTTAGTATCAAAGAGGACTCGACAATCGTCGGCAAACGCTTATAATAAGAGGTTCAAGACCCTTCTGGATACTCAATCCTCTAACAACAATTTCAAGAATGCTTCAATTGTGGTAGAAAGGATTGTGAGATTGACACATTGGGATCAACTTTTATTCCTAAAATCTTTGCTGACAGAGATTGGGCTAGATTGTTTGGTGGCTTTAAAGATCCTATTGAGGAGTTGATTAAGAAATTCTACTTCAACGCTTGGTTTATCGGAGTTGAACAGAAATGTTGGGTTCGTGGAAAGGACTTTGTCATCACTCCAGACTATCTAGCTAAGATTCTTCAAATGAATCGTCCAGTAAATGTGGATACATCCCCTTATGATGATCAATTGGCTCTCGTTGTCCAAATCCTTGAAACATTAGGAGAAGATCTTGAAGTTTCCTCCATGGATACATCAATTGGCACTTCAAGATTCAGGTTGGAAATGAAGACTCTTACCTTGATTATGTACTCAAACCTGTACCCACTAACCAACGTAGGTTTCATCAGTCTTGGAAGAGCCCAATTCCTTTATGATCTTATTAATGGAGTTCCAATCGACATTTGTGCTCACATCTTCCATATTTTGGGAAGGACTGTAGGATGATTAGCTGCAAGGACAGGTCTTCCTTTTTGCAGCCTAATCATGAAGATTCTAACTCTCAAGGGCATTCATCCCCCTAAGAATGGAACGGTCTTGCCTTGTCAAGGTCCGATTTTCTTGCATTCTCTTCAGAGCAGCAAGGTTCACTCCTCTGCTGAAAGGGAAAAGAAGAGCCCCTCCAAGCCTCCAAAGTGTGGATCTATGACTTCCTCTCCCACCTTGCCCATTGGGAAAAGTTTGGCTACTCCTAGTGTCTCCAAACTTCCTGAGACATTACCTCATCTTCTAGCACTCACTCTCAGCCTGGATCATTTACCCCTCACATGGATAGGATGATGACTTTGATGGAGGGTTTACATGAGCGCATTTTTGGACTTGCAATTATCATGTATTCTCACAATAATCATGTTCAACTTCGCTTGACTACTGTTGAGACACAGTTGGATGAGATTTAGCACAAGCTTGAGGCCGACCTTTAGCTATTCATGACAAAAAAGAGGAGAAAGCCTTATTGTGAATAATGTGAATATTGTGAACTTCATAGAGTAAAGGGAGAGCATCATAGAGTAAGGGGGAGTGCATATAGAAAGGGGGAGCACAGTGGATACAAAAAGAGGAAGCTAACCTACAGCTACACAACTTAGAAGTTCTAACAACGTTTTTCCCTGTTTTGATTAGTATAGTTTATTTACATTGCTTTACTTTAAAGCTTTCAATACTTTAGTTTAAAACTCAGTTTATCTTTAGTACTTGTGTATCTTGGTTTTTATAGCCGTTTATTAATGCTTTTAGTTATTTATTGTCTCTTACTTTAGTTTCTTTAATGCATCATGTGCTTGTTGGACATGCAATTAATTTTTGCACTGCTCTTAATTGCTTGCATGTTCGGATGATCATTTGTTCGTTAAATGCTCATTGTGGTCATTTCTTAATGACTTTTCTCGTTTGATCAAGTTATGCTATCTATTCATATCTATTTTATCTTTACTTGATTGCATTTTACTTGCTCTGTATACATGCCTTGTATTCTACTTGCCTCGTATTTAATGAAGCTATTTGTTATGTGCAAGTGTTTCAAGATATAGGTGTATATGGTTCAAGTGCTTCATAGTTTCTAGATTTAGGTTTGAGTGAGTTTTGCCTCTATTCTCATACTACATTTTAAGTCTAGAGTTTGTTTAGGGGTTTTATCATGGAATAGCCAAAGGAGGAGATTGTAAAGTTGTGTTTTACAATTATGTTTTATGTTGGCTTTAATTTCATGTCAAATTTGATTGTAATTCTGTTTAATCATCTCCCTGTATTTTTATGGGATTTAATATAAGGGTTGTGTGTGAGAATTTGGATAAGATTCTATGAAGATGAGGATTTCGTGACAAGCTCGCGACTAGCTCGCGAGTCCCGACCCGTGAAACAGGCCACGTGATTAGCATATGCTGGAATCTAAAGAGTTTTTGAGAAGCTGGATTTCGCGAGTCATACATGACTCAAGTCAAGTCGCGAGTGACCTACGAAACTCTCTGCTTAATTATTTTAAGTGTGCCTTTTCTCATACCTTTACCAACATTATATAAACCCTCATTACCCACGAAATTGTAAGAAAAACAAGGAGTCTCTACAATAAAATTTTTAGAGAGAAACCCCAACCAAACACTTAAGAGTTAGAGATTGTTTGCCCATAATCCTTTACATCATTTCTCTAAAGTTTCCATTACTCTAACCTTTCCATCTACACATCCTTGAGAGGTTCTTAGCTCAAACACTTACCTCACCCATTTTGAGTGTTGAGAGAAGTTTTGGTGCCTATGGGTAGCATTGGAAGAAGCCATTGAGTGGCGGATGCAATCGGGTGGAATTGCGGGATCCGAATAACTAGTTAAGACAAGACTCCAAGACGTCCGTTGGTAGCTAGAGCTTGGAAGGCTCAAGTACATTGGGTACATTAAGCTTGGATGGTTTTTTTGATATTCATGTACTCCAACTTATTCACTAGTGGAATGATTTTGGCTTAGAGGGCCGTGGAGAGGTTTTTCACCAATTACTTCGGTTTTCTCTTCGATAACATGTCTCGTTGTTATCTTGTGTTTGCATCTCTCTTCCCTACTCTTTAAGCTTTACATTTGTCACTTATTGTACTTGCTTATGCATAAGAGTAGTGTTTCGGTTTATTGCGCATCTTTTGCACTTATTCCGCAGTTAGTTAAGTTAGATTAAAATCAACTAAGCCGTGATTTAAAATTGGAGGTCTAAACAAGCATTAGTGTTTCTACACTGATTGAGCTTTCATTGTAAAAACGCAATTGAAAACTATCTATAGATTCAACATTACTCAAGAAAGGATTATTGCATTTTTATCAAAAAAAATTTGAAACAGAATAAAGATTGAAAACCCAGTTTTATATTACTTTTGATTTTTTTTAATTTATATAGAAGGCCCACAACATTTAGGTTTCCTTCTTCATTTTTATTTATTTGTTTTTTTTTTTTTTAACAAATGGGCTCCCTTAAAGGTAAGACGAACTTTTGACAAGTCAATAAAAATCATCTCAATAAAAATCATTTCTTATTAGGAGGGAAGACAAATCTATACATATGGAGAAACACTATTTCTACAATGTTTTCACAATAAAGTCTATGTGGCAAGTTTGTTAATGGTGGGTAAAAGAGTAATGTTAGTGGTGTTTCTAGATTAAAATTAGTAATTGTTTGTCACCTAAGATTTATTGTAAAAATATTGTGCACCTAAGATATATATATATATATATATATATGATAAGATAAAAGCATTTGAATTTGTTAATCTATCAACTTAAATAAAGCTTTGTGTTATCATATATATATATATATATATATATATATATATATATATATATTTTGGGGGAACCGCAAAAGAAAATAACGTCCTTTGATTCTTCTCTTATCTCCAATTAAAATAGACATTGATCCTTCTTTTATCTTACATACGAATTCCTTCTTTATTCTTTCCTTTGAACAAATCACTTGTTTGGTTCCATGTGTGAAGTCTCTTGATGTGTAAAGTGCTATGATACTATTGAAGTCCCATCAACCTTCAACTTCAACGAGGCTTTGTCTTTGTTAGAGATAGGTTAAGCCTAATAGTCTAGGCCAGGCCCAATCCTGATTGATATGCAAGCTAAAAAAGCTACTTGTTAGAGCATTCGCATCAGCTCTTGTAAATTCTATGTCTATTTTATATGAAAAAACCTACTTTTTCTATTTTACCCAATTACTTTTACAATACACCCACATCAGTTTATCTATTTTCCACATTTATTCAATAAAATATTCCCTATTTTACAATTTTTTATTATTACTCCCTCACTGCCCCTCTCTCTCACAGACCCACAGCCACCATCATCACCGCCCAGCCACCATCACCACCATCATCAGAAACCAAAAGCCACTAACCCACACAGATCAACCAAAATCAAAGAAAAAGCAACATCAAATCAACCCCGATCTCCACCTAAAATCAAAGAAAAAATCATTGATCGATCATCGCCGCCATCGATCATCGCCGCGATCGACCTCGCCACGCTCATCGATCATCGCCGATCATCGACCTCGCCACGTTCATCGATCATCGCCGATCATCGCCGCGATCGACCTCGCCACGCTCATCGATCATCGCCACGATCGACCTCGCCACGTTCATCGATCATCGACCTCGCCACGTTGTGACCCACAGCGCCGATCTCGCCATCGATCATCGCCGCCACGTTGTGACCCACAGCGCCGATCTCGCCACGCTGTGAACTCCGGTGGCATGCTGTGAACTCCGGTGGCATGCTGTGAACTCCGGTGGCACACTTTGAACGAGAGAGTGAGAGATGTGAGATAGGTAGAGAGAACTGAGGATGAAAGTTGTGGAGAGAAAGAGAGGCAGCGTTTGAGATAGATAGAGAGGGAGCTGAGTGGCAGTGAGAGAGAGAGAGAAAAAACTATTAAAAAAATAAATACATGAGCTACAGTACCCGTGTAAATTTACACAGGTACTGTAGCTCGTTTATAGTTTTACACATATTTGAATGATTTTAAAAGAGCTGATGTAAAGAGTTTTTGGGTGCAAAATGTCTAAAAGTGGTCAAAATGTGTATTTTACACATTTATAAAAGACCTGATGCGAATGCTCTTATACAAGTCAATTAACCATAACTAATGTGTGTTTAATCTAGGATTTAACCTCCTTTAAATACCATGGATTAGGCGTGCAAGTGAAGAATACTACTTTACAATCAACTCTATGCAGGGTTTATAGAGATGTAGATGCTAAAGGTCTAAATTTAGCTCTAGACGAGCTTTATACTAAATTGGATCACTTGTGTCAATACACAATAATCGCAATAATATTATTTTTAATAATCTTATCATAGTGAAGGAAAATACCTTCCTTCGATTCTTATCTTCTTTCCAAACAAAATAGCATCAATCATTCTTGTCTCTTGCATCCCCATTCCTTAATTATTCTTTCCTTTCAACAAATCGCACGTACAGGTTCCATGATGCTTGAAGCAGGGGAGTCAATTTCGTACCGTACTAGTCAGTACGGCCGAAATTTATCATATCGGCTGGTCAACCGGTACTGAAACACCTTTGTTTCATACCGCTCAAAATACCGGACTATACTGGATATACCGGCAAATACCGGACACATCGGCTGGAAAATAAAAATCAGCCGGTACAAAATATTGAAAAAAGAAAAGAAAAGAAAGAAAAATATAGAAAATAAGTTAATGACAAATAACTCACAATCTCTGCTGTTGTTACTACATTTCCGATCGTCACTCCCACGTCGCCGATCATCTGCCCCGCTTGTTTTGTTCATCTCCCTCTTCTTCTTCTTCTTCTTCTTCAACTTTGAGATTTAACTATCTGACTTCCCTTCCCTTTCATTTCTTTTTATTTTGGGCATTTTAAGTTTTTGTGGCTATTGTTTTGTGTGCCACTAACGACTCATGTGAAGTTACTGTGCTGTAAAAGTAATAACTTTTGAATTTCAAATTTCAACTACACCACTTTAGTTTTAGAATCTTTTGCGTGCCATCTGTTAACAAAAAAATTTTGTGCATTATTATTATTATTATTATTGTTATGGTTATTGTTATTAAATATATAAAATAACGGTAAATCTGAAACAATACACCGGTATTGACCGGTACCCGAAATATATTGTATCGCTAGCCAAACTGGTACAGCCTCCGATATGGTATTGACTTTCTTGGCTTGAAGTCCTATTATACGGTCGTGGAGCAACATAACCATTGATTTCTCTCTATAAATAATGTAAATTATCATTTTTTCTATCCAAGAAGAAGGAATTTCAAGAAACTAATTTAGGGAAGAATACTACTTTACAATCAACTCTATGCAGGGCTTATAGAGATGTAAATGCTAAAGGTCTAAATTTAGCTCTGGACGAGCTTTACACTAAATTGGATCACTTGAGTCAATACACAATAATTGCAATAATATTATTTTTAATAATCTTATCGTAGTGAAGGAAAATACCTTCCTTTGATTCTTACCTTCTTTCCAAACAAAAAAGGCATCAATCATTCTTGTCTCTTGCATCCCCATTCCTTAATTATTCTTTCCTTTCAACAAATCGCATGTACAGGTTCCATGATGCTTGAAGTCCTATTGTACGGTAGTGGAGCAACATGACCATTGATTTCTCTCTATAAATAATGTAAATTATCATTTTTTTCTATCCAAGAAGAAGGAATTTCAAGAAACTAATTCCTAAGACATTTCTGACAATAGCAACATGACCGGTATGTTTTCACATCCTGTTGTTTTCTTTCTTATTTTGTTTCATTTTCAATATTTTTAAAACTACATCGTTATAGTCATTTTTTATAGCCCACTTTGGAAATCTTTGATGACATATGCTTAAAATGTATGAAGAGGATTCTCAAAAAAGCGGGAAAAAAACAAACAAAAGAGTGTATGAAGGGAATTTCAAATTTCTGAAATTGAGGTCTTGACCCACAAAGATAAGAAAAGAAAAAGGAGCGAGCGATATTAAAAAATGTTATTTTTTTACTTAAATATTTTAATATCCGGAGTTGTTTTAATTTCTCAACTAGTCTTTCAAATTACCTCAAAAAAAAAAAAAAAAAAAAAAACTAGTCTTTCAAAAAAAAAAAAAAAAAAAAACTAGTCTTTCAAAAGATTAAAGTATTAAAATAACGGTGATTTCTTGAATACTTCGAGCTAAAGTGGGCATAAAGAATGGAAAAGTATCATCATATTATTATGATGGAAATTATATGGTATTTTTTTTTCTGTATTTGTTTTTGTCTCAGTCTCTTCCCATCTATGTTAAAGATTATTATTTACTACTCTTTGGGAAATTAATGGAAGGCTTGTCACAGCCATACAAGAACATAAACATTTGACAAAATTACAAATTATGTCTTTTCAGTTTGTTGAGTTGTCATTTTTGTCTCATAAGTTTTGTTTTTGTAACTTTAGTCCATAGTTCACAATTGTTACTAACGTTGATCCTTCTGTCCAGCTCTATTTTGCCATTAAAAGAGGTAGTTTTGACTTCTTTTTTCCCAATTTTTTATACAAGAAATTTTATTTACATATTTTTTTATTTAAAAAATACAAGAAATTTTATAAATCTCTCTCTCTCTCTCTCTCTCTCTCTCTGTAAGTTTCTTTTTGTAATTTTATTTCAACAGAAAAATCCACCTCCCCAAGCTTCCAGAAGCCTCCACCACATGTACCCAACCTGACTCATTAATGAGAGATTCACAACTAATTTTACACTCATATTTACAACTATTTAACTTATATAGTAGTCTGTGACTAGTTGTTTGTTATTATTATTATTTCTTTAGATATGATTGTTTGTCCTTTTTAAATGAACCTACCAATTTTTTTATTATTATTTTTTTATTTTTTCACAACGAACACTCATCTACATCAAATAGTTGTAAAAATAAGTGCGAAATGGTTGTGATCTTAAAGTTTTTCGTTTAATTAATACAACTATGGGTTTTGCTTATTTTCATTCGTTGGCCCGGGAGACCAAGAATTACAAAGACATATACTTGCACTCATATGTGGATGAAAGCTTGATATCTTGGAGGCAGACTCCCAATTCCCATCTTATCTAAAGTACTTTGAATTCTTTTCTGATCATTTAGAAAATGGTTGGAACCATCTGTCCTCCCTTTTACAGAGAATAAATTAGTTCAATTGAATTTAGGACTCTCACTTCAACGGCAACAGCCTTAGATGATTCAGCTCATTGTATTTGGGGAAGTATCCTTTAAAAAAGAAGAAGAAGAAAGTTTTTATAAAGAGGAAATACTGTATTCGTTTGGTAATTGTTGAAAAAAAAATAGTTTTTTAGTTTTTGAGTCCTTTTTTTTTTTTTTCTCTCTCTCAAAAATTTTAGCTTTTTATTTTTTTATTTTTGTTAAACTACTTCACCTTTAAGTGTTTTGTAACACATTTAACATAAATGTTACCAAAATAATATACTCTGTACAAATAAACTACCGTAAATAAGCAATTCCCAAACTAAAGCTCTTTTTTGTAATTCGATTCTTGGTGGAAGAGTTATTTACTTATATGGCATTTACTAATGAAGTTACAGCCATGTCCGAGGTAGTTTAGGCTTTATTTATCTTTCTGTTGTCCCCTGTATATTGAATTTCATGCTTTGCTGTCTACATCTTCTTATACTTTTGCAGGTAAGCCAACTTCCACGTCCTCAGGCATGGGAAGGCAATGCCAATCATCATCGACTGAAGATAGGAGTACCAAGTGCAAAGAACTGCAAGAGAAAATACAACAAACTGAATTGACAGATCACTTGGAGGATTTTCATATGATCTTAGAGAATATCTCTAAATCTCTTGATGAAATGGAAAAAGTATTCAAGTCTGCCTCTTGCTGTTCTAATGCCAAAACAGAGTCCCTTGCAGATATTAAATCTTTATTCAATATGTCGGTTGATGTTGTTCTTTTGGATGAGGCTCGCTTGTCCAAGTTAAGAAATGCTGCTGATCAATTGGTTGACAAAGCCTGTATCATTGGACAGGACAAGAGTGACCGTTTAAAGAAATTCAATAATAAGATCGATAGGGAAGTTAATCGTTTACGCACTGCAGTTGAAAGAGAAAAAAAGAGAGCTGTACTTGAAAAAACACGAGGTTCACTTGTTGCCACTCTAAACACTTACAAGGCTGCATTTCAACCCTGTCGAGATGAGATGCTAGAGATGGTTTCCAAACAGAAAGAACTGGAGAAAAATCTTCAAGATTACAAAATGCAAATGATTCAGAAGATGCTCCATTGCAAAAAAGTGTTTTGTCAACAAAAATGTAGCATTGAGGCAGATATCAGTGGTTTTCGAGTGAATGAACAGCTTTTACAACAAGTAAGCCAAGAAATTGATAATCTTCGTAAAGAACCTTCAATTGATTGGACTGGTCTGGTTGCTGCATTTTATACTTAACTTTTCATGGTTTGTTTTCAGCTTATCACTCTTATAACTATTTTCTTAATTGTTATTGAAAGACCTCTACTACTATTATTCTTAAAATATTAGTTGGCTTGTATAATAAGTTTTACTACCAAGGATCTCTTATGTTGTGGATCCATTTTATTCATACTTGGCTTGTAATGTTTCAATATATTCCATTTATCGATTTAAGATGTTAATTCCTATCGATATACATCAACTTGTACGCATTTCCATTACATACTTTACAAATCATGTATGGTCCTTACAAATTAGGAGATCATTTTTCAAAATAAGGGTTTTTAGTACTTGGAAGGATTACTTTCTATACCAAGTCTCCAGTTTTTTTAAAGAAGAAAAAAATCAATTTCTTTAAATCAAAGAGGCCAAATCGGTCTGAACAATATGAAGAATATCTAGTGGCACATCTTCCACCCAAACAAGTAAATTGGGGGATGTGATTGTTCTTCTTACAAGAGAATGTGCTATTGTGTTCTCTTGAAGGTGAACATGGGAAAAATTAATATAAGAAAAATGAGAAACTTGAAGTTTTACATCATGAATTAAATGCCCATGCAAAAAGTAAATGATGGTTTAGAGCTTCTCTTTAAAAATAATATTTGAGTCACCCTTAACAATTGCTTCTCTGATACCCACTTCTAAAGTGAACTCAACTGCTCTTCTTGCTGCCATTGCTTCAACTTGTGTTATTGTACCAGGAGGAGGGATTTGCTAAGTTAGGGAAGCAATTACCAAGCCCTTAGCATTTCAAATAACCACCCCTATCCCAATAGAATTTAAGAATTTAAGGTTATGACTTCGGCCTCATCTAAATTAATTATCCAATTCAACCATCATAGCACTTTTAAAATCCATATGACCTATAAATGTTGGTAAATTGTCTCAAAATCCAATTGTGACTTAAGTTGCATTTGGTTGGAGTGATTATTAGAGGGATGGAAAAGGGGGGAGAAAAAATGATATATTTGGTCGTTTGGTTGAGAGGGAAAAGAGGTGAGATTTTGTTGGGGCCAAGAGCACCAAAAATCAATTTTCTCATTTGAAGAGAAATCTAGAGAAATTTTGGTCTCTTTTGCTTCAGTCTTTACAATTATATTTTTATCCTCACTTACAATGTTCAACACTTCAACTACTACCTCTATCCTTTGATTCGTTTTCTTCTGTCCTTATTGTCTTTTGCTGAATTTTTTTATTTTTTATTTTTTTAACGTTACATTTCTATCATCATACAATAACATTCACTGCTTGTATATTCCTGTTTTGTGCTATTCCTTTTCAATTAGCAAAGGTCCATGATTTTTTTCCTCAACATGGAAGCATTTATTGGACAATTCCATTTAATTTTTATTTAACAAAATATAATAAATTTAATTACAAAGAAAAAAAGTAAAATAATATATGTAATATGTTAATTTTTTTAAGATGTCATTTTATTAATTTTAATTGTTAATAAGTAATATTTAATAAGTATAAATAAATTATTTCCTATATATTATGTAGTAAGGACATAAAATGTAAATTTATATGAACTACATCATCCATTCTTTCACTTTTCTCCTAAAGCAAATAAACTAATTTTCATCACTCCATTTTTCCACCCCTCAACCAAACTCAAATAAGGGAAACTAAAATCTCTTATATACTCCAACTTTTCCATCCCCCAACCAACTGGACTCTTAGTGTGGAATTTAAGGGGAATTTGTAAGGTTTTGATTAATGTTGCGAAGTGAAAAAAAGAAAAAGGTGTTGCTGTAGTGTGAGCATAGTGAGAATAACAATTGTGTGTGTGAACGCAAAGAAAAGCAAGAGGTTTTTACTAAAATTTTCAGTTGATTTTCTTAATTCACGCAAAACTAGGTTAGGACCCAACAAGTGGCATTAGAACTTATATTCCTCTAAGTACCCCTCTATTTGAGCAGACCTCTCATTCGTGGCTATTTTACGTTCAACCATCCTTCCTTTAGCTCCTGGTAACTCCCTTGTTTAACGGTGAACTCTGAAATTACAAGAGATGTGCTTATAAGACTTTAGGTGTTATTGTCCTGGAGAATGATAGCTTGAATGAATATGTGCCCCCATTTATTTTTACGTTTTAGATCCGAGATCTTAGTCAACTATTCTTGCTTACGTTTTGACTTATGGGCTATTCTCACCTTGTGTACCACCAAATCACCAATGCTTCAAGCTCAATTTCTTTCAAAAGAGAGCTCTGAATAAAATGTGTACTTGAAACTTAGGTGAATCACCACATGAATTACATACTTAAAATTCATGCCCCATTTGTAAAATAGGCTCACCATATCTTAGCATTTTTTTTTCTTTTAAAAAAATTATTTGTGCTTATGTTTAAAACGAACCATGGAATTTAGAGCCCTATAGACGCATCATGTATATGTGTTAGGGTCATATTTTCTATGCATTGACTTATCCTTTGACAAAATGCACTTTACTTATAATTGAGTAGATTGAAGTTGAGTTTAATGTATCAACAAGTATGTGAAGTTTACTTTACAAATGGTATCATTAAAGACATGAGAATTGAACCAAGAAACAAGTGAAGAAAATCTGATTCAGTGAAGCTTGACATTAGTCTTGACACTAGTATCTATCGAGACTTAATGAAGGATTCTCGACACAAGCTTGACACCTCTCAATCTATCGAGCTCTACAATTTTAGAATTCTCATATCTAAATCTCGGCCCATGATGACTTGTATTGTTAGGGTTTCTTTCATTGAACCTTTAGACCATAAAAAAAGTTTTATTTTAAAGTCATCAAAGACATAGAGACTCAATTAGAGAAATCATACATTTTGTGAGAAATTATTGCCTTTTTGTGCGCTTTAGGGTTTTGTAACCAAATGCTTCCAAATCTTCAATGTGCTTTGGAGTGAAGAACTTTGCATCCAACAAAAATTAATCAATTGTTGGGAGTTAGTCACGTATTGAGATCCGTGCAAAGGAAGAAGTCTCTACAAGATCAAGATCAAGTAGTGATTGGAGTAAGAGTTCAACTATAGGTTGGTATTTTGGGATAGTCTAGGGTAGTGGTAAGATTCCTTATACTTGTAACTGCATGTTCTTGCTTAGTGGATTCTTGGGAGTGATGATATGAAATTCACTTGGTGGGGTTTTTGCCTTGCGAGAGATTTTTCCTATTCATCAACAAATCATTGTGTCAATTTAATTTCCACTGCACTTAGTTTATTTGGTGATTTGTTAATGCCTCCTTGATTTACGTATAATTTCACTTAATTAATCAATTTTAGCAATTGAATTAATAAATTGGGGTCAATCTATAATGTAAAGTTGAATTTTATCAACCATCTTGTTGGCTTTATTCCGTGCCAATTTGCTTGTAATTTAGCACTTAGTAACCCTGTATTTATGTGGGTTTTATGTAAGGGTAGTGTGTGAAGAGAGTGTGAAGAATTGCTCAACAATGTGCAAAGAAGCAGGGACTCGCAGCTGACTCACGACTTGCAAGCCGCCAACTGCTGCACACGTGAGAAGCATGCGGGGAGGTGAAGGGTCACACCAGCTGTCGCACTACAGGACAAAAGTCCCAGGCTGGCCAGGCCGTTAGCTCGAGACTTGAACTCGTGACTATGACCAGTTGCAAGGCCAAGCCGCCAACTCACCCTGTTTGGGAAAAACTGTCTCTTCGTATTCCAAACACACACCATTATATATAGACCCTTATACCCACGAAATATAAAGAGTTTCCTGAGAAAATTTTGAGAGAGAAACCCTAGAGAAAAACAAGATTGCCTCATCCCCAATCTTCACTAAGAGACTCTTCAAATTTCTCTACTCTCTTCCTCTCCATTGATACATCTTTGAGAAGTTTTTGATCAAATCCTTTTCTCACCACACCCACGTCTGTGAGAAGGTCTTTTGGTGCTAAGGGAAGCAGTTTGGAAGGGACTAATGATTATTGGTTGATGCTATGGGTTATAGCGGAATCCGGTAAGTTAGAAAAGAAAAAGGTTCGGCGCAACTTCGTTGGAGCAGGAAGCTTGGAGGGCTTAGGTACCTGGATAGATTAGGCTTGGAGGGTCTATTGCTGTTCATGTATACCAACTATATTTTCTAGTGGATTATTGACCGCTTGGAGGGCGGCGGAGAGATTTTACGCCGAGCGCTTCGGTTTCCTCTTCGATAACACATCGCGTGTTGTGCTTGTGTTTGCATCTCTCTTCCCTTATCTTTGCCTTTTATTTTTTACTGTGGATGTGATTAATTGGCTTAGATTGTTTATCAATTCTGTGATTGACTTATGTTCATGCTTCGCACATTAATTGTTTGATAATGAGCTTGAATTGGTATTTTGTAATTTAGGGTCTAAAGTTCAAGGGTGTTCTACACACATATTGAACATTTAATTGGTATCAGAGCAGATGCACTCGCTGTGGTATAAATACCTTAGTGCGATCCCTGACCCCGTTTTGAGATGGATAGGTCTCAATCTCTAACTGTGCCACCATTTTTTGATCGTAATAATTATGCATTTTGGAAAGTTCGAATGAGAGAATTTTTGTGTTCTATTGATGATGCTGTGTGGGATGCAGTTGAAGTTGCTTGGACTAGACCGGAGGCCACCAAATCCACTTGGGACAAGGCAGCTCTTGCAGCGGCTAATGCAAATAGCAAAGCCTTGAATGCCATTTTTTGTGGTGTCTCTCTAGAAGAATTTTACAGGATTTCACATATCACCATTGCTAAGGAAGCATGGGAAATTCTGGAGACAACTTATGAAGAGACTAAGAAGGTGAAGGACACTAAACTCCAGATGCTAACCACTCACTTTGAGGAGCTAAAGATGAGTGAGGATGAGTCCTTTGACTCTTTTTACAGTAAGCTGAATGAGGTGGTTGTCGGCAAATTCAATTTGGGGGAAAAGATGGAGGATTCTAAAATAGTAAGGAAGATCCTTCGGTCATTGTCGGAAAGCTTTCGTGCCAAAGTAACAGCCATTGAAGAGCAAGGATCTTGACGACATCAAAGTTCAAGGGCTGGTTGGTTCATTGCAGGCGTATGAATTGTCACTGCCCACACAAAAAAAGAGTAAATCTCTTGCTTTTAAAACAATTGATGAGAGAGTGGTATCTCATGACTCTTCGGAAGAGGATGCAGTAGATAAAGATGTGGTGTACCTTGTAAAGAACTTCCGAAAATTCTTAAGACTCAAGAACGGTGGGAAATTTGGTGACAAAGGAAAATTTCAGAGTTCCGGGAAGGAGAAGAAAGAATTCCGAAGAAAAGATGGTAAAGATTCCTAATCCTCACAAGGAATTACTTGCTTCGAGTGTAATGGACATGGACACTTCAAAAAGGAATGTCCTAACTATTTGAAGTCAAAAGGAAATGTCTATGCTACTACTTTGAGTGACACTGATTCATCAAACTCTGACTCTGAAGATAGCTATGACGGAGAAGGAAATTACTCCGCATTCATGACCATTGCACATGTGGAATCCTTAGATGATTTGGGTTCACTTGTGAAAGAGCTTGGTGAGCATTCTGATTTGGAGTCTATTGGGGTTGTTGAAGAATCGAAGGCTGAAAAAGATGAAGATACATTTGGTCTTCAAGAGAATTACGCCTTACTTCTTGAGAAATCGGGTGAGTATGCAAAGGTGGCAAAGGCGGCTATGAAGAAGATGAAGAAAGCTGAGGAATATTACAAAAGTCTACTGGTACGATACAAGGAGGCAAAGTGTGAGATTGAAACACTTAATGGTGAGCTATCAGAAGCTTACACAAAAGTAAGATTTCTTGAGCAAGAGGTAGTGCAAGCTCATGCCAAGATAGATAGGGTCTCCTCCAAGAAGCTAGATGATGTTATTTCATCTCAAAAACATGCCTCAGACAAGTCTGGGTTGGGATATACCGGAGGGAGTAGCTCATCAGCCAATGTCACCAAAAAAGTGAAGTTTGTGAAGGCTAAAGAGACGACAGTAGAAGAGCCTATTCCTGAGAAAGTTAAGGTTGAAAGAAGAAGAAGGTAGCTGATCAGCGGGTGTTTAATAAGTCCCGTAATCAATCAGAAGCTAGATTTGAAGCTAAAGGAAAATCTCTTCCAAGATCACAACGGGTGCCCAGATCAAACCGTTTTTGCCACTTCTGCGGAGTGCAAGGACATACAAAACCCAACTGTCATAAGCTGAAAGCATTGAACAATGCTAGTGCTCCTCGGTCACGAGGAAGGACAAATGACAAGAGGTCTTGGGGTGGTGAGCAACCAAGAAGTCAGAATCATGATCTAGGAATGATGGACGTGATGAAGATGATCGGTGCCTTCACAAATTGCTTGGAAAGCTTCACAAGAAGGTTTGAAAGTCCTAACTCTCGTACCCAATCCGTCAAGGATATCACCCCAAACGCACGTGACATGTGGGTGACGAAAGGTACTCATGCATAAGCATTACAACATGTCCATACATTAATACTTCCCATGTTTGTGAATATGCTTGGTTGTGTGCTTCTTGCAAGTTTTTAGGTCGTTATTTTGTTTGTGTGTTTGTCTTTGGTTCAAATGTTTTTACATTGTTATTTAAGTTGCTTTTGTTAAATCTTTTATTGATTTTGTGTCAAAAAGTAGAAAATCCTAAAAAGTTTGATCGTGTTTGTTAAGTTTTGTTTCATAGCATGTTTTGCCTTGTACCTTTGTACTAATGGCTTTGTGCATTTACGAACTGAACTTGTTTCTTATGCACTCATATCATTGTGGAAGAAATTCTGAAATCTATGTGACTGTTGTAAATAGATCTTCAACCTTGTCATGAATGATTAGTGAATGGTTTTGTTGATCTTAAGACATGCATAAACTTGTGCCTATATATCTTCCCACTTTTATTTTATTGCTTTACTCAAAGAGCTCTCCAAATGAAAAGAGATATTGAGCAACAAAAGCCTGTCGCACATACTAGTATTTGACTAGGAAAAAGGGAAAGCGACCAAAATAAATTATATGATGCCCAAAAAGCCAAAGGTTAACTCATCAAATTGAAATATTAAAAATTTCAGGCATCGATCTCACAATGAGATATGTTGATTCAAAAAGATCAAATGATATGTTGGAAATGGAGCCAAATGAAAAGCTTCAAAGAAATGTACTCAAGTTTATGTGGGAGGTCATATATACATACTTTTATAATTAAGATAGGTCACATTATCTAGTACTAGTTGTGTATGCCTTGATTTAATTGATCATTGAAGTTTCACATTAGACTAAGGACTATCACATTCTTGATATTCACACACAACACACAAGTCTATGTTCAATAAATGCCATATTCATTTGTGTGATTGTACTTGTTTAAATGTGTTTTCACAAGCTCAATCTTTGTTGATCTAACACAAAAAGATTTTTGAGTGTTTTAGCTTGTTTTTGGAAAGTATTTTGTTTTTACAAAAATGTGAAAAATTTCAAAAATAGTGTTGCCCTGTTTTGGCGACTCAGTCACGGGTTGGTCCAGTCGCATGCCCCAGTCGCGAGCTCACTCCGAGATTTCTCGCGGCTCATTGGCGAGTCAAGGTCTCAGTCGCAAAAAATACTTAGAAAATTTTTCAAAATTTGAGTTTTATGATTTTCGTGGCTCAGTGTGGCGACTTGTTCGCGGGTGGAAGGTCCAGTCGCGACGGGTACACAGAAATTTTCGTGGCTCACTTAGCGACTGTATCGGGGGTAGACCTTCCAATCGCGAAAAACACTTAGAAAATTTTTCAGAAATCTTAACTTCTATGTGTTTCGCGGCTTACCTGGCGACTGATTGGCGACTTAATCCAGTCGCGAAAAACGCATGTTTTGCGTTTTAAAGACAGTTTTTAAAATTGTTTTTCAATTTTTCCCTCGAATTTTTGTGACTGTTCATTATCTTCCTCATTTCTCTCTCTCAAACACTCCGTGTCTCTCTTGAAAAAGCTTCAATTTTTGCATCATGTCTACTTCAAACATCAAGAAAAAGGTGTGGGTTTTCTCTATCTCACTTCATTGTACTTGATTTGAGCATTTTTTTTCTTGTTTTGTGAAGTGTTTTTGAGTTCTTGAGATTTAATGGGTCCAAACACGGTTTGGGTTTATGATTGTTAAGTTTTGATATTCTAGTCTTGGCTTTACTTTGTTTCTAATATTCTATACATGTGTGTTATCATGTTTTTGTCTTTAGAAAGTCTATGCTTTGTAATGTGTTTCATAAATGTGTTGCTCCGTTCATCTCATGTTCTTGGTATTTTGTCACTTGTGACTTTGTAGTGCACATTCCCCACTTGTCTCTGTGTTGTTACTATTCTTCATAATATTTTTTTGCCTATTTCACTGATTTTGTCAGTATTGCTTATGTCTTCTTGATGTTATCCTGGTTCATGTTTTTGTGTTTAAGAGAAATCTCTCTGTTTCACACCCTTATATCTGAATCTAGTCAAACTAATGTTTGTACCTTGTGGTATTGCATTTGGTTTTCTGCTGTGTGTTTAATATTTTTTAGATGACTCTTTGTTCCTCCAAAGGCAAAGACATTGTAACTAATGACCCGTCAACCCCGGTTGCTAAACAGACACGACTATCATCTAAGTCATCTAGAGACTCTTCCATTGAGAAATTCAGGACACCTATTGACTCAAAGACCTACACAGACACTTTTAAAGAGGCTTTTCCCATTGTAGAACGAATTGTCAAGTTTGATACCCTAGGGACAACATTTATCCCTAAGATTTTTGAAGAAAGAGATTGGGCTTACCTTTTTGGGAATTTTGAGGATCCAATTGAAGAATTGGTTAAGGAATTCTACTCTAATGCCAGATACACGGGGGTAGAGTTGAAATGTTGGGTACGAGGAACAGAATTTTCCATGAATGCAGACTACATTGCTCAGGTACTTCGCATCACCAAACCAGAAAATGTAGATCGAATTCCATATGATGACAGAGTACTTCAGGCTCAAGACATCCTTCAAGTTCTTGGGAATGAACATGAAGTGGGAAGCACAGGATCATCTATAGGCACTGCATTGTTTTCGCCTGAACTGACAACTCTAAAGCTGATCATGTTCTCAAACCTCTACCCACTGTCAAACACTGCCTTCATCAGTCTTGGAAGGGCTAAATTCCTACGTGACCTCATTTTCGGTGTCCCGATTGACATCTGTGCTCACATATTTCAGATCATTGGGAAAACAACAGCTCGATCAGCAACACGAACAATTCTTTTGTTCTGTAGTCTAATCATGAAGATTATCCTTCGTGAAGGTGTTAGTCCTTCATCAGATAAGAAAATTATGCCTCGTCCTCGACCAATATCAATATACACTCTCCAAGCAACCTAAGAGTGAGCCATCCACACACGCATCTCCATCTATTCATGCTACAGTTACTCCTATACAATCATCTGGGACTCCATCTATTCACCCTAGATTTCAAACACCTAAGCAAAGTTACTTTATTGAAAATGTGCTTCATCGGATCTCTGATTTGGAATAGCTCCTTAACTCCTTTCACAATCAAACTCAAATGCATCTCGGAACCATTGAGTTACAACTAGATACTATTCAACAGAAGCTGGAAGAAAGCCTTTAGCTATTTGTGCCAAAAAGGGGGAGAGTAGCACACAGTAAGGGGGAGAGAAGCATAAGAATGAAAAGGAGTGTGCATACTGAAATGGGGAGTTATTATAGTTGTTATATACTGTTGTTTTGTCTAATGTGTTTATTGTTATCTGTCTGCTAGTTTTTATCCTGTGTTGATATGGTTTTAATACTTTTGGAAAACTTATGGCTCACTGATATAGTTATTTATTTCAGAAGTTATTTAGTATATTTTGTTGATGATTCTTCAGCATTGTTTATTGTTTGTACCTGGTTCCTTTGTAGGTTTTTAAGGTTCTTGTTTATGTTTGTACCTATTGCTTTTGTAAGCTTTTAAGGTTTTTAAGTACTTGCTGATAAATGTTATGCATTTTCTGTAAGTACTCTCACTCTTGTGCCCTTGTAAGATTTTATTCCTAGATGCATATACTTTATGTATTGTGCATTGGTTGAGTGTGGTCATTCAAGTGATTTGCTTTGTGTTTATCAGCTTGAATGTCTGGATGTTCATTCCAAGTGTGAATGAGCATTGTGATCACTTGTATGTAGTGATTGCCTGTTTAGGTCTTGCCATGGTCTTTTGCTATATTCCATTTTGCTTGATCACATATGCATTACATGTTTTCTGCATACAATGAACTTATTGTGTTGTTTTGTTTCAGGAGATACTTGTTCTTATGGTTCAAGAGCTACACAGATTCTAGAGTTAGGTGTGAGTGAGTTTTCCAACTGTTCCTAACTCACGCGTTAAGTCTAGAGTTTGTTATAGGGTTTTGTCACGGAATAGCCAAAGGGGGAGATTGTAAGGTTGAATTTTATCAACCATTTTGTTGGCTTTATTCCATGCCAATTTGCTTGTAATTTAGCACTTAGTAACCTTGTATTTAGGTGGGTTTCATGTAAGGGTAGTGTGTGAAGAGAGTGTGAAGAATTGCTCAACAATGTGCAAAGAAGTAGGGACTCGCAGCTGACTCGCGACTTGCAAGTCGCCAACTGCTGCACACGTAAAAAGCATGCGGGGTGGTGAAGGGTCACGCCAGCTGTTGCACTACAGGACAAAAGTCCCAAGCTGGCCAGGCCGTTAGCTCACGACTTGAACTCGTGACTTAGA
Organism: Quercus ilex subsp. ballota; assembly: GCA_032727855.1. Lineage (NCBI taxonomy): Eukaryota > Viridiplantae > Streptophyta > Magnoliopsida > Fagales > Fagaceae > Quercus > Quercus ilex. The sequence goes on along the minus strand of CM064911.1, from coordinate 32,692,620 downwards.
CCAGTCGCAAGGCCAAGCCACCAACTCACCCTGTTTGGGAAAAACTGTCTCTTCGTATTCCAAACACACACCACTATATATAGACCCTTATACCCATGAAATGTAGAGAGCTTCCAGAGAGAATTTTGAGAGAGAAATCCTAGAGAAAAACAAGATTACCTCATCCCCAATCTTCACTAAGAGATTCTTCAAATTCTTCTACTCTCTTCATCTCCATTGATACATCCTTGAGAGGGTTTTGACCAAATTCTTTTCTCACCACACCCACATTTGTGAGAAGGTCTTTTGGTGCTAAGGGAAGCAGTTTGGAAGGGACCAATGGTTATTGGTTGATGCTATGGGTTATAGCGGAATCCGGTAAGCTAGAAAAGAAAAAGGTTCGGCGCAACCTCGTTGGAGCAGTAAGCTTGGAGGGCTTAGGTACCTGGGTAGATTAGGCTTGGAGGTTCTATTACTGTTCATATATCCCAACTACATTTTCTAGTGTATTATTGACCGCTTGGAGGGCGGCAGAGAGGTTTTACGCTGAGGGCTTCAGTTTCCTCTTCGATAACACATCGCGTGTTGTCCTTGTGTTTGCATCTCTCTTCCCTTATCTTTGCCTTTTATTTTTTGTTTTGGATGTGATTAATTGGCTTAGATTGTTTATCAATTCTGTGATTGGCTTATGTTCATATTCCGCACATTAATTGTTTGATAATGAGCTTGAATTGATATTTTGTAATTTGGGGTCTAAACGTTCAAGGGTGTTTTACACACATATTGAACATTCATATAACCCAACAATATGATTCACTAAAAAGGCTTGATTGGACACGAGAACAGCTTAATAAAAACAAAAAATTTTATCTTAGCTAAGAACTCGCTCGATTGAGTTTCCGATTGTTAAAAGATCAAATTGTGATGCTTTGAAGAAAAGGAAAGTAAATAAAGAAGAAACAACAATGTCGTTTAATGATACTTGGCAAATGATAGAATTAAGCTTAATGAAGTCACAAGATCAGCATGTGCAGAAGCTAATACCAAAAATAGTTATCGAGTTTGACCACGTGTCCTAATGTAATTAGTTCTGGTTTATTAGTGATGGTAGTTAGTTAGAATTTTTGGCCCCATTTCTTTTTCCTTTTTTGCCTTGCTCTATGTTGGTGTATAATACCAAGCTTGAAAATTTGTCTAATACCAAACTTGCTATTGATAACAGATCTGTTTCCGTTCCTCTTAAGACTAAAGATGACAAAGTTTATGTTCCTTCTTTTAAGAGGAGTCATAAACAAAAGGCTTGTTTTGCTTGGTTAGACAAAGGTAAAAGTTTTGATATAGACGTTGAAGTTTTTAAACCTGTGTCTAAACCTACTGCTAAATTGCAAAAGAAATTTGTTTTTGTGCCTACCTGTCACATTTGTAGTGTTGTTGGTCACATTAGGCCAAATTGTTTTTTGTTGAGACAAGAACCAAAGCCTGTGACCAGAAACCACTTTAGGAATATTGATGTTCCTAAATTTTTTCCTGATCGTCACTTTTGTGGTGTCTATGTTCACATTTGTTCTAACTGTCATAAATTGAAATTTAAACAATTTGTGCTTTCAGGAGTCTAAATAAACAAACAATCTGTGATGATATATCTCCTGCTACAAGTCTTGATAAATTGTTTCACATACTTTTGAAAAATTTAAGCTTGTTGGCTTGTGTAAGGAAATTGCAAGATTTAGGTCTCTCTCAAAAGAAGTGTGTAATCCCTCAAATACACTCTGTTTCTCATGGTTTTTCACCTACAAAGCCAAAGACGCATGCTGTATGGATGAGAAAAGATTCACTAAGGTGAATGTTGTTTACTTGTCCCTGATTTAATTTTTTCAATTATTTGTGGACATGTTTTCTTTCTATTTTTGGTTGTTTTATTTCTTAAGTTATATTTTTATTCAAAAAAATAAAATCCAAAAACATTGAAAAATTTCACAAAGACAAAAATATTTTATTTTGTGTTTTGTTTTATTTTTCTTGAGGATTATATGAACTATAATATCTCTCTTTTGACTTGTAACATGCTTGACATTGTGGAAAAACATAGAAAGTGTGTGTTCCTTAACAGAGTGCATGAGATATCTCTAATTTTTTTATGAGTATGTACTAGTTTGTACATGTACTCATGAGTTAATTAAGAAATTGATATTTCTTGTTTGTGTACCCTTTATAGCTTAGTTGAGCACTGTTTTTGCATACATGTTGTCAAGCATTGCTTTTGCATTTTATTTATTTAGCATCATGTGCACTTTTTGGTTGTGGTCAAAATAAAATTTTGAAAATTCAAAAATTATTTTTTTTGTATTGCACATCACTTAGTGTGTAATTAAGGTTGGCCAATGAAATTTGCATTCATGACTATGTACCTTGCTTAGATTTGATGAGCTACTTTTTGCACTTTGCTAGTTTTGTGCTATTTAGTGCTTAATTGTGTGAGTTGTTTATAGTCTTTAAACAAACGATCTTGATTTTGATGTCACACTCTTTTGATCATAAGGACTAATAAATCCTAGGAAAAAGGCATAAATAACCATCTCATCACTGTTACTCGCCAATCATGAACTCCTGTGTGCAAAACATAAAAGCTATGCTTGGTAAGGTGCAGCCCTTGCACAACAAGATAAAATGAGGTGTTATTTTTTTTTATAAATAATTAAAAAAAATTGTAACATGGGTATTTTCTTTTCTATCTCCTATATGTCCATATATGATATCTTAGATTGTGGTCAAAAAGAAAATAATATGAAAAAAAACAAAAAGCAAAAAGAATCAAAATGCTTTTACACGATTGCAAGCTTGGTTTTTAGGAGATGTAGGAGTTATATGGTGTAACTCTTTAGGTGATAGTCACTTTCAAACCAATGTGATTGATGATGTAGAAAATTTGTTTGATTACTATCTACAATTCACATTTTTTGCACTTTGTACACTTACTAGTTGCACACACTACACACAAATCGTTGCTAAATATTGTATTTAAGACTATGTGTGTTGTCTAATTTGGCTATCTTTAATTGCATATGAATTAATATGTAAATGCAAATTTTCGTTTTGGTTGGGAAGTTTGAAGAAAAAAGAAATTTTCATGTTTTAGAAGTTAAATTTTTTTTTATTTATATATTTTAACTCCTTTATTGGTTTTGATATTTGCATTTGAGTGGTATCATGTTTTTAAAACTTTTTTGGATCATGTTCATATACATTGAGTCTTAAAAACTACTTTTTAAGTTGTTTCTCTGAATACAATCTCCAGATGTTTAAGTTTTAAAATTTTTTCACTGCTTCGATCGATCAAAGTTTTCCCTCAACTGATCAAAACTGAGCTTTTGTGTCCAAAACTCTTTGTGTTTGTTTGTTTAGACCCCTTAATGCAGATTGTTTGACCTAAAATATTAGTCAAGTGATTACTTAGGTTAATTATGAGATCTAGGTAAAACAAAGAGAGATCATATCATGCACAATAGGGTAAAAATAAAGAACACACCGATATGATCACTTAAGAAAACCTATGAAACGAACCATCTCAGGGTAAAAACTTGGGGAGGATTTGACCTAACTATTCTCAAGATAAAACAAACACACTAAAAGAGAATTGAAGTTTTTATAAAAGATTTAACCCTAAATCTATTGCTACCTCCAGTAGTAATTTACTGACACGACCATGTGCAAGTTTTGAATCCATAGACTCTTTCTCTCTTGGATTTGCAGAACAGAAACTCCTACGTTTGTGACTTTGAGATCCCACTCAAAGTTTTCAGATCAATGCGTGTTGTTCTTATAGCAACTAGATTCCACCAACATTTGATTGTAGATCTTATTCCGATCGACACTTGTAGAGTTAGAAGGTACAAAACCTCTCAAATCTCACAGGAGTAATTTACAAGTGTTCCAGAGTCTTCAAAATGTAGTTAGGGTTTTCCTTTTCCACATAGGGCCAACAAAATTTTTCTATTTTTTTTATTGGGCTTAGCCCATTTTGTTTGTTGCTTTTTATGTTGGCCCCATGTGGCATTTTTAACACGTATTTAAGGCATATTTCATAATGTTCATGTATTTTTCATCATATAGGGTTAGTTCATGCATGCCAAGTGTTTGATAAAATGCCTCTTAGGCATTTTGGCACTTGTTTGGACTCCGATGAGTACCAAACTTTGGGGATTGCCATGCTTACTTAATTGTAACATATTTCTATCATTGCTTGTGTGTTTTACACACTTTTCTCCATGAGTGCTTGTTCATGCTTTGGTCATGCATTGCACATGCACACACCCTATCGCGACATGTCATGCATATTGTCATGCTCTTTGTCTAATTAGACTTCTAGCATTGTTTTCATGTCTTTGTGTTCTAATGTATGCTCTTTTACTTAGAGTTTAAGAGTTGTTTACTTCTTTTTGTACTAACTTGCATTTAATCATGTTTGTTACCATTGTTGTGTATGGTTTGTGTTTTTATGGCTATTTTGCAGATGCCTCATCGATCTTCACGTGGTAAAGAGCCTGTGATTGATCTCACATCATCTCCAGTATCAAAGAGGACTTGACAATCGTCAGCAAACTTTGATAACAAGAGCTTCAAGACTCTTCTGGACTCTCAATCCTTCAATAACAATTTCAAGAATGCTCCACTTGTGGTAGAAAGTATTGTGAGATTTGACACATTGGGATCAACTTTCATTTCTAAAATCTTTGCTGACAGAGATTGGGCTAGCTTGTTTGGTGGCTTTGAAGATCCTATTGAGAAGTTGATCAAGGAATTCTACTCTAATGCCTGGTTTACCGGAGCTGAACTGAAATGTTGGGTTCGTAGAAAGGACTTCATCATCACTCCGGACTATCTACCTAAGATTCTTCAAATGAATCGTACGATAAATGTGGATACATCCCCTTATGATGACCGATTGGCTCCCGTTGTCCAAATCCTTGAAACATTAGGAGCAGATAATGAAGTTTCATCCACGGGTACATCAATTAGCACTTCAAGATTCGGGCTAGAAATGAAGACTCTTACCTTGAGTATGTACTCAAACCTATACCCACTGACCAACACTGGTTTCATCTGTCTTGGAAGAGCCCAATTCCTTTGTGTTCTTATTAATGGAGTTCCAATCAACATTTGTGCTCACATCTTTCAGATTTTGGGAACGATTGCAGGACGATCAGCTGCAAGGACACATCTTCCTTTCTGCAACCTAATCATGATGATTCTAACTCTCAAGGGCATTCCTCCTCCTAAGAATGGAACAGTCCTGCCTCGTCAAGGTCCGTTCCTTGCATTCTCTTTAGAGCAGCAAGGTTCACTCCTCTGTTGAAAGGGCAAAGAAGAGCCCCACCAAGCCTCCATTGAGTGGATCTAAGACTTCCTCTCCTGCCTCTCCCATTGGGAAAAGCTCAGTTGCTCCTAGTGTCTCCAAACTTCCTGAGTCATTACCTATTTACACCTCAGAGCCTCAACCTTCCAGCACTCACTCTTAGCTTGGATCACTTGTCCCTCACATGGATAAGATGATGACTTTAATGGAGGGTTTACATGAGCGCATTTCTAGACTTGCTAATATCATGTATTCTCACAATAATCATGTTCAGCTTCGCTTGACTACTATTGAGACAGTTGGATGAGATTCAACACAAGCTTGAGGCAAACCTTTAGCTATTTGTGCCAAAAGGGGGGAGAAATCCTTATTGTGAATAATGTGAATATTGTGAATACTCCATAGAGTATGGGGGTGAGCATCATAGAGTAAGGGGGAGTGCATACAGAAAGGGGGAGCATGGTGGATACAAAAGGAGGAAGCTAACCTACAACCACACAACTTAAAAGTTCTAACAGTATTTTGCCATATTTTGATTAGTATAGTTTATTTACATTACTTTACTTTAAAGCTTTCAGTACTTTAGTTTAAAACTCAGTTTATCTTTAGTACTTTTGTATCTTGGTTTTTGTAGCTGTTTCTTGATACTTTTAGCTATCTATTGCCCCTTGCTTTAGTTTCTTAATGCATCATATGCTTGTTGGACATGCAATTAATTTTTACACTGCTCTTAATTGCTTGCGTGTCCAAATGATCATTTACTTGTCAAATGTTCATTGTGGTCATTTCTTAATGACTTTTCTCATTTGATCAAGTTATGCTATCTATTCATATCTTTTTTATCTTTACTTGATCGCATTTTACTTGCTCTATATACATGCCTTGTAGTCTACTTGCCTCGTATTTAATGAAGCTATTTGTTATGTGCAAGTGTTTCAAGATACAAGTGTATATGGTTCAAGTGTTTCATAGTTTCTAGATTTAGGTGTGAGTGAGTTTTGCCTCTGTTCTCATACTCATGTTTTAAGTCTAGAGTCTGTTTAGGGGTTTTGTCATGGAATAGCCAAAGGAGAATATTGTAAAGTTCTGTTTTACAACTATGTTTTATGTTGGCTTTAATTTCAAATTTGATTGTAATTTTGTTTAATCATATCTCTGTATTTTTGTGGGATTTAATATAAGGGCTGTGTGTGCCAGCCCGTGAAACAAACCACGTGAGAAGCACATGCTAGAATTTGAAGAGTTTTTGACAGGCTGGATGTCGCTAGTCATTTGCAACTCAGACCAAGTCGCGAGTGACCAAGCTCTTTGCCTGATTATTTTGAGTGTGCCTTTTCTCATACCCTTACCAACACTATATAAACCCTCAGTACCCACAAAATTGTAAGAAGAATAAGGAGTCTTTACAAGAAACTTTTGAAAGAGAAACCCTAGCCAAACACTTGAGAGTTAGAGATTGTTTACCCATAATCCTCTACATCATTTCTCTAAAGTTTCCATTACTCCTACCTCTCCATCTACACATCCTTGATAGATTCTTAGCCCAAACACTTACCTCACCAATTCTGAGTGTTGAGAGAAGTTTTGGTGCCTATGGGAAGCATTGGAAGAAGCCATTGGGTGGTAGATGCAATCGGGTAGAATTGCAAGATCCGGATAACTAGTGAAGACAAGACTCCGAGAAGTCCACTGGTAGGTGAAGCTTGGAAGGCTGAAGTACATTGGGTAGATTAGGCTTGGAGGATCTTTTTGATATTTGTGTACTCCAACTTATTCACTAATGGATCGATTTTGGCTTGGAGGGCAACAGAAAGGTTTTTAGCCGAGTATTTCGGTTTCCTCTTTGATAACACGTCCTGGTGTTATCTTATGTTTGCATCTTTCTTCCCTACTTTTTAAGCTTTACATTTATCACTTATTGTACTTGCTTATGCATAAGAGTAGTGTTTCAGTTTATTACGCATCTTTTACTCTTGTTCCGCACTTAGTTAAGGTAGAGTAAAAGCAACTGAGCCGTAATTTAAAATTGGAGGTCTAAACAAGCATTAGTGTTTCTACACTAATTGAGCTTTCAATTTAAAAACGCAATTAAAAACTATCTATAGATTCAACATTACTTAAGAAGAGGAATATTGCGTTTTTATCGAAAGAAATTTGAAACATAATAAAGATTAAAAAATCAGTTGTATATTACTTTCGATATTTTTAATTTATATAGAAGGCCCACAACATTAAGATTTCCTTCTTCTTATTTATTTATTTATTAACAAATAGGCTCCCTTAAAGGTAAGAAGAACTTTTGACAAGTCAATAAAATTCATTTCTTATTAGGAGGGAGGACAAATCTATAAATATAAAGAAATGCTACATCCATAATATTTTCACAACAAATTTTACGTGGCAAGTTTGTTAATGGTGGGTAAAAGAGTAATGTTAGTGGTGTATCTAGATTAAAATTAGTAATAGTTTGTCACTTAAGATTTTTTGTAAAAATATTGTGCAGCCAAGATATATATATATATATATATATATAAATGATAACATAAAAGCATTTGAATTTGTTAATCTATCAAATTTAATAATGCTCTATCTTATTATTATTACTATTATTTTTTTTTTTTGTGAACCCCAAAAGAAAATAACGTCCTTTGATTCTTCTCTAATATCCAATTAAAATAGGCATTGATCCTTCTTTTATCTTGCATATGGATCTCTTCTTTATTCTTCCCTTCTAACAAATCACTCGTACGGTTCTGTTTGTGAAGTTTCTTGATGTGTAAAGTGCTATGATACTATTGAAGTCCCATCAATCCATCAACTTCAACAAGGCTTTGTCTTTGTTAGAGATATGTTAAACCCAATTGTCTAGGCCAAGCCCAATCCTGCTTGATATACAAGCTAAAAATGCTACTTGTTATACAAGTCAATTAACCATAGCTAATTTGTGTTTAATCTAGGATTTAACCTCCTTTAAATACCCTAGGATTAGGCGTGCAAGTGAAGAATACTACTTTACAATCAACTCTATGCAGGGTTTATAGAGAGGTAGATGCTAAAGGTCTAAATTTAGCTCTAGACAAGCTTTACACTAAATTTGGTCACTTGAGCCAGTACACAATAACCACAATAATATTATTTTTAATAATCTTATCATAGTGAAGGAAAATACCTTCCTTCAATTCTTCTCTTCTCTCCAAACAAAATAGGCATCAATCATCCTTGTCTCTTGCATCCCCATTCCTTAATTATTCTTTCCTTTCAACAAATCTCACGTACGGGTTCCATGATGCTTGAAGTCCTATTGTACGGTCGTGGAGCAACATGACCATTGACTTCTCTCTATAAATAATGTAAATTATCATTTTTTCTATCCAAGAAGAAGGCATTTCAAGAAACTAATTCCTAAGACAGGTCTGACAATAGCAACATGGACGGTATGTTTTCTCATCCTGCTGATTTTTTTTCTTATTTTGTTTCATTTTCAATATTTTTAAAACTACATCGTTATTGTCATTTTTTATTGCCCACTTTGGAAATCTTTGATGGCATATGCTTAAAATGCATGAAGAGGATTCTCAAAAGAATAAAAAAAAAAAAAAAAAAAAAAGAGCGAGCGTTATTAAAAAATGTTATTTTTATACTTAATATCCGGAATTGGGACAAAAGGGGCTTCTGCCCTTTTCAGGACAATTAAATAGGAAAATGCCCCACTTCTCAAACTAATTAGGGAAATGCCCATTTTTTGAAAATCGAGTTTCTAAAAATCGATTTAGGCCCTATAGCGGCGTTTTTAGGGAGTTTATAGTGACGTTTTAAAGACCTACAGTGACGTTTTTTAACTCGACCTCAATAAAATCGAGTTATAGGCAATGAATCAACCTATAGTGGCTTTTTTTACCTATAACTCGATTTCTTTAAAATCGAGTTAAAAAACGTCACTATAGGTCTTTAAAACGTCACTATAAGCTCCCTAAAAACGCCGCTATAGAGCTTTAGAAATTTTTTTTTTCTAACTCGATTTTTAGAAACTTGATTTTCAAAAGATGGGCATTTCCCTATTTAGTTTGAGAATGGGGGAATTTTCCTATTTAATTTGCCCAAAAAGGGCAGAAGCCCCTTTTGTCCTCCGGAATTGTTTTAATTTCTGAACTACTCTTTCAAAAGATTAAAGGATTAAAATAACGGTGATTTCTTGAATACTTCGAGCTAAAGTGGGCATAAAGAATGGAAAAGTATCACCATATTATTATGATGGAAATTATACGGTATTTTTTTTTTCTGTATTTGTTTTTATCTCAGTCACTTCCCATCTATGTTACAGATTATTATTTACTACCATTTGGGAAATTAATGGAAGGCTTGTCATAGCCATACAAGAATATAAACATTTGACAAAATTACAAATTATATCTTTTCAGTTTGTTGAGTTGTCATTTTTGTCTCATAAGTTTTGTTTTTGTAACTTTAATCCCTAGTTCACAATTGTTACTAACGTTGATCCTTCTGTCCAGCTCTATTTTACCATTAAAAGAGGTAGTTTTGACTTCTTTTTTTCCCAATTTTTTATACAAGAAATTTTATTTACATTTTTTTTAAATTAAAAAAATACAAGATATTTTAAAATCTCTCTCTCTCTCTCTCTGTAAGTTTCTTTTTGTAATTTTATTTCAACAGAAAAATCAACCTCCCCAAGCTTCTAGAAGCCTCCACCACATGTACCCAACTTGACTCATTGATAAGAGGTCCACAACTAATTTTACACCCATGTTTACAACTATCCTATATAGTAGTTTATATAGCTGTCTGTGACTAGTTGTTTGTCATTTTTACATGAACCCACTAATTTTTTTTTTTTTTTTTTTCACTACTAACACTCATCCACATGGTCGTAAAAATATATGCAAAATGGTTTTGATCTTAAAGTTTTTCCTTTAATTAATACAACTATGGGTTTGCTTATTTTCATTCGTTGGCCCGGGAGATCAAGAATTACAAAGACATAGAGTCATATACTTGCACTCATATGTGGATGAAAGCTTAATATCTTGGAGGCATAATCCCAATTCCCATCTTATCTAAAGTACTTTGAATTCTTTTCTGATCATTTAGAAAATGGTTGGAACCATCTTTCCTCCCTTTTATAGAGAATAAATATAGTTCAATTGAATTTAGGACTCTCACTTCAACGGCAACAGCCTTAGATGATTCAGCTCATTGTATTTGGGGAAGTATCCTTTAAACACGAGAGTTGATTTTATATACCAAGTCTCAAGAACTCCGTGTGGAGATTTATGTCCTTGCCATAGTTACCAGCCTAATAAAAAAAAACTTAAGTTGTTTGGTGATAAATTTTAACATTTAACTATATTTATGATAGTTTGACTTAGTTCTTATTGGATTACTTCATACTAGTATTCGTTTGGGAATTGTTGAAAAAAATATAGTTTTTTACTTTTGGACTTTTTTTTTTCTCCAAATATTCTAGCTTTTAGTTTTTTTTTTACTAAACTACTTCAACTTTAAGTTTTTTGTAACACATTTAACATTAAATGTTACCAAAATAATAAACTATGTAAAAATAAACTACCGTAAACAAGCAATTCCCAAACTAATGCTCTTTTTTGTAATTCGATTCTTGGTGGAAGAGTTATTTACTTATATGGCATTTACTAATGAAGTTACAGCCACGTCCGAGGTAGTTTAGGCTTTATGCCTTCTTTTCTTAGGTAGTTAGGGGATGTTTGGTGAATTATCTTTCATTGATCTTTCTGTTGTCCCCTGTATATTGAATTTCATGCTTTGATCTTCTTACACTTTGCAGACAATGTTAAGGATTTTTATACGCTCTCAGAGAATTTCTCTAAATCTCTTAATGAAATGGAAGAAGTATTCAAGACTGCCTCTTCCTCTTCTAATGCCACAACAAAGTCCCTTTCAGATATTAAAGGTTTCTTCAATATGTCGGTTGATGTTGTTATTTTGAATAAGGATTACTTATCCAAGTTCAGAAAAGCTGCTGCACTCTTGGTTGACAAAACCAATATCCTTGGACAGGACAAGTGTGACCGTTTAAAGAAATTCATTAGTGAGATCGATGGGGAAGTTAATCGTTTAAACGCTGCAGTTGAAAAAGAGAAAAAGAGAACTGAACTTGAAAACAGACGAAGTTTACATGTTGAAGCTCTAGACACTTACAAGAGTGCATTTCAACCCCGTCGAGATGAGATGCGAAAGATGGTTTCCGAACATGAAGAGCTGAAGAAAAAACTTCGAGATTATGAAATGCTGATGATAAAGGAGATGCCCTCATTCAAAAAAGTGTATTCTCAACAAAAAAGTAGCATTGATACAGAGATCAGTGGTTTTCAAGACAATGAACGGCGTTTACAAAAGGAAAGCCAAGAAATTGACAGTCTTCGTAAAGAACCTTCAATTGATTGGAGTGGTCTCATTAATGCATTTTATGATTAACTTTTCACGCTTTGTTTTCAGCTTATCACTCTTATAACTATTTTCTTAATTACTATTGAAAGACCTCTACTACTATTATTCTTAAAATATTAGTTAACTTGTATAATAAGTTTTACTACGAAGGATCTCTTATGTTGTGGATCCATTTTATTCATACTTGCCTTGTAATGTTTCAAATATACTCCATTTGTCGATTTAAGATGCTAATCCCTATCGATATACATGAACTTGTATGCATTTCCATTAGATACTTTACAAATCAAGTATGGTCCTTCCAAATTAGGAGATCATTTTTCAAAATAAGGGGTTTTAGTACCACGTGGAAGGATTACTTTCCATACCAAGTCCCCAGTTTTTTTAAAGAAGAAATACATCAATTTCATTAAATCCAAGGAGCCAAATCGGCCTGAACAATATGAAGAATATCTAGTGGCACATCTTCCACCCAAACAAGTAAATTGGGCAATGTGATTGTTCTTCTTACAAGAGAATGTGCTATTGTGTTCTCTTAACGGTGAACATGGAAAAAATTAATATAAGAAAAATGAGAAACTTGAAGTTTTACATAATGAATTAAATGCCCATTTAAAGTAAATGATGGTTTAGAGTTTCTCTTTAAAAGTAATATTTGAGTCACCCTAAACAATTGCTTCTCTGATACCCACTTCTAAAGTAAACTTAATAGCTCTTCTTGCTGCCATTGCTTCAACTTGTGTTACTGTACCAGGAGGAGGGATTTGCTAAGTTAGGGAAGCAATTACCAAGCCCTTAGAGTTTCAAATCACTACCCCTATGAACGGTCCGGGTCTGAAAACCTTGCCCCTATCCCTATAGAATTTAAGATTTAAGGTTATGACTTCAGCCTCATCTAAATTAATTATCCAATTCAACCATCATAGCACTTTTAAAATCCATATGACCTAAGTGTTAGGAAATTGCCTCAAAATCCAATTGTGACTTAAGTTGCATTTGGTTGGAGTGATTATTGAAGAGATGGAAAATGGGGGAGAGAAAATGGTATATTTGGGCGTTTAGTTGAGCAGGAAAAGAGGTGAGATTTTGGTGGGGTCAAGAGCACCAAAAATCAATTTTCCCATTTGAAGAGAAAACAAGAGAAATTTTGGTCTCTTTTGCATCAGTCTTTACAATTATATTTTTATCCTCACTTACAATGTTCAGCACTTCAACTGCTACATCTTTCCTTCGATTTGTTTTATTTTCTTCTGTCCTTCTTATCGTCTTTCGCTGGATTTTTTTTTTTATTTTTTTTTTTTTAACGTTACATTTCTATCATCATACTATAACATTCACTGCTTTTATATTCATGTTTTGTGCTATTCCTTTTCAATTAGCGAAGGTCCATGATTTTTTCCCCCAACATGGAAGCATTTACTGGACGATTCCATTTAATTTTTATTTAACAAAATATAAAAATTTAATTGCACAAAAAAAAAGTAAAATAATGTGTAATGTGTTAATCTTTTTAAGATGTCATTTTATTAATTTTTATTGATAATAAGTAATATTAATAAGCATAAATAAATAATTTCCTATATATCATGTAGTAAGGATATAAAAAGTAAATCTTCCATTACACTAGTTTTCATCACTCCACTTTTCCCCCTCCCAACCAAACTCAAATAAGGGAAACTAAAATCTTTTATAGCCTCCCACTTTTCTATCCTCCAACCAGCTAGACTCTTAGCGTTGGTTTGGATAGCGTTTGCATTTTCCCACGGCTGGCGTTTGGCCTTTTTGTGTGGGTCCCGTGCATTGTTCACGGGACCCGTAAGTACGAATTTCAGTAATTTTTTCTTTAAAACTAGGTCTCATAGCACTATTTACACATTTAAAAATTATTTTGTTATAGTATTTTCAGTTTTCAGTTTTCAGTCGTAAACGGTATTCAAACAGACTCTTAGTATGAAAATCAAGGAGAATTTGTAGGGTTTTGATTAATGTTGCATAGTGAAAAAAGGAAAAAGAAAAAGGTTTTGCTCTAGTGTGAGCATAGTGAGAATAACAATTGTGTGTATGAACGCAAAGAAAAGCAAGAGGTTTTTAATAAAAGTTTTAGTTGATTTTCTTAATTCACACAATACTAGGTTGGGACCCAACAAATGGTATTAGAACTTATATTCCTCTAAGTGCCCCTCTATTTGAGCAAACCTCTCATTCGTGGCTATTTTACAGTAACCATCCTTCCTTTCGCTCCTGGTAACTCCCTTGTTTAACGAGTGAACTCTAAAATGACAAGAGACGTGCTTATAAGACTTGAGGTGTTATTGTCTTAGAGAATGATAGCTTGAATGAATTTGTGCCCCCATTTATTTTTAAGTTTTAGTTCCGAGATCTTAGTTAACTCTTCTCGCTTACGTTTTGACCATGGGCTATACTCCCGTGTACCACCAATGCCTCAAGCTCAATTTCTTTCAAAAGAGGGTTTTGAAATAAAATTTGTACGAAACTTAGTTGAATCACCACATGATTTAAATATTTAAATTTCATGCCCCATTTGTAAAATAGGCCCACCATATCTTAGCATTTTTTTTTCTTTTAAAAAAAAAAAATAATTTGTGTTTATGTTTAAAATGAACCATGGCATTTAGAGCCCTATAGACGCATCATGAAAATATGTTAGGGTCATATTTTCTATGTATTGACTTATCCTTTGACAAAGGTCACTTTACTTGTAATTGAGTAGATCTAAGTTGAATTTAATGTATCAATAGATATGTTAAATTTACTTTACAAGTGGCATGTATCATTAAAGACATGAAGATTGAACCAAGAAACAAGTGAAGAAAAGCAGATTCAGTGAAGCTCGACACTAGTCTCGACACTAGTATCTATCGAGACTTCATGGAGGATTCTTGACACAAGCTCGACACCTCTCAATCTATCAAGCTCTGCAATTTCAGAATTCCCAGATTTCGGCCCACGATGACTTGGATTGCTAGTGTTTCTTTCACTAAACCTCTAGACCATATAAAATTTTTATTTTAAAGTCATCAAAGACACAGAGACTCAATCAGCGAACTCATACACTCTGTGAGAAGCTATTGCGTTTTTATTTGCTTTAGGATTTTGTAACCAAATGCTTTTAGATCTTCAACGTGCTTTGGAGTGAAGAACTTTGCATCCAACAACTATTGATCAGCTATTGAGAGTTAGTCATGTATTGAGAACTGTGCAAAGAAAGAAGTCTCTACAAGATCAAGTCCAATTAGAGATTGGAGTAAAAGTTCAACTATAGGTTGTTATTTTGGGATAATCCAAGGTAGTGGTAAGATTTCTTATACTTGTAAGTGCATGTTCTTGATTAGTGGATTTTTGGGTTGGGAGTGGTAACATGAAATTCACCCGGTGGGGTTTTTGCCTTACAAGATATTTTCCCCATTTGTCAACAAATCAAAGTGTCAATTTAATTTTTGCTGCACTTAGTTTATTTGGTAATTTGTTGGTGCCTCCATGATTTACATGTAATTTAACTTAATTAATTAACTTGAGCAATTGAATTAATTAATCAGGGTCAATTTATAACCCAACAATATAAGTCACTAAAGAGGCTTGATTGGATATGAGAACAGCTTAGTAAAAACAAAATTTTTTATCTAAGCTAACAACTCACTCGACTGAGTTTCCGTCTATTAAAAGATCAAATTGTGAAGTTTTGAAGAAAAGGAAAGGAAATAAAGAAGAAACAGCAATGTTGTTTAGTGATGCATCACTAGGTCAGCACATGCAGAAGCTAATACCAAAAAAAGTTACAGAGTTTAACCATGTGTCCTGATATAATTAGTTATAGTTTATTAGTTATTGAAGGAAGTTAGAATTTTTGGTGCCATTTCTTTTGCCTCTTTTGCCTTGCTCTGCGTTGGTGTTTAATACCAAACTTGTTATTGATAATAAATATGTTTCTATTCCTCTTAAGCCTAAAGATGACAAAGTTTATATTCCTCCTTTTAAGAGGAATCAGAAATGAAAGGCTTATTTTGCTAGGTTAGACAAAGGTAAAAGTTTTGATATAGATGCTGAAGTTTGTAAACCTGTGTCTAAACCTACTGCTAAATTGCAAAAGAAATCTGTTTTTGTGCCTACCTATCACCTTTGTGGTGTTGTTGGTCACATCAGACCAAATTGTTGTCTGTTGAGGCAAGAACCAAAGCTTATGATCAGAAACCCCTCTAGGAATACTGATGTTCCTAAATTTGTTCATGTTTGTCACTTTTGTAGTGTCTGTGGTCACATTCGTCCTAAGTATCATAAATTAAAATTTAAACGATCTGTGTTTTTAGGGGTCTAAACAAACAAAAAAAATCTGCGATGATATATCTCTTGCTACAAGTCCTGAAAAATTGTTTCATATACTTTTGAAAATTTTAAGCTTGTTGGCTTGTGAAAAGAAATTGCAAGATTTAGGTCTCTCTCAGAAGAAGTGTGTAATCTCTTAAATACACTCCATTTCTCAAGGTTTTTCACCTATAAAGCCAAAGACGCCTAATGTATGGGTGAGAAAAGATTTGCTAAGATGAGTGTTGTTTACTTGTCCCTGATTTAATTCTTTCAATTATTTGTGGACATGTTTTCTTTCAGTTTTTGGTTGTTTTATTTCTTAGGTTATATTTTTATTCAAAAACAAAACCCAAAAACATTGAAAGTTTTCAAAAAGATAAAAATATTTTATTATGTGTTTTGTTTTGTTTTTCTTGAGGATTACATGAATTATAATGTCTCTCTCTTGACTTATAACATGCTTGACATTGTGGAAAAACATAGAAAGTGTGTGTTCCTTAACTAAGTGCATGAGATATCTCTAATTTTGTATTATTATGTACTAGTTTGTACATGTATTCATGGGTTAATTAAGAAATTGATATTTCTTGTTTGTGTATCTTTTATAGCTTAGTTGAGCACTGTTTTGCATTACATGTTGTCAGGAATTGCTTTTGCTTTTTATTTATTAAGCATCAGGTGTACTTTTTGGTTGTGGTCAAAATAAAAATTTGAAAATCCAAAAAATTATTTTTTTCTATGCACATCACTTAGTGTGTATTTAAGGTTGGCCAATAAAATTTGCATTCACAACTATGTACCTTTCTTAGATTTGATGAGCTACTTTTTGCACTTTGCTAGTTTGTGCTATTTAGTGCTTAATTGTGTGAGTTGTTTATAGTCTTTAAACAAACGATCTTGATTTTGGTGTCACACTATTTTGATCATAAGGACTAAAAAATCTTAGGAGAAAGCATAAGTAACAATCTCACCACTGTTACTAACCAATTATAAACACCTGTGTGCAAATCATAAAAGTTATGCTCGGTAAGGTGTAGCACTTGCACAACAAGATAAAACGAGGTGTTATTTTTACTTAATTGTAAGCTTGTTTTCTAGGAGATGTGGGAGTTATATGATGTAACTCTTTAAGTGATAGTCACTTTCAAACCAATGTAATTGATGATGTAGAAAATTTGTTTGATTACTATTTATAATTCACCTTTTCTGTACTTTGGACACTTACTAGTTGCACACACTACACGCAAATCAATGCAAAATACTGTATGTAAGATTGTGTATGATGTCTAATCTGGCTATCTTTAATTGCATATAAATTGATATGTAAATGAAAATTTTTGTTTTGGTTGGGAATTTTGAAGAAAAATGAAATTTTCATTTTTTAGAAGTTTAAATTTTGTGATTTTAACTTCTTGATTGGTTTTGATATTTGCATTTGAGTGGTATCATGTTTTTAAAACTTTCTGGATCATGTTCATATACATTGAGTCTTAAAAACTACTTTTTTTAAGTTGTTTTTCTGCATAAAATTTCCAAATTTTTAAGTTTTAAAATTTTTCACTGCTTTGACCAATCGAAGTTTTCCCCCGACTGATCGAAGCTATGAGCTTTTGTGTTCAACACTCTCTGTCTGACTTGATCGATGCTTGATCAATGTTCAACGGATCAAAATTGGAAAATTTTCGTTTTTTAGTTTCTTGACCGATTGGTGTTTTCATGCATCATTTGTGATAGGATTCACATGTATTGCACATATAGATTAGGACATGCATTACATTGTTTCATTTATCTATCTTGCATTTTTGCAGTCATATCTCTCATAGATTGGTTTCACACACAACACACATACACTTTGCTAAATTGGGTACTCAACTTGATTTAAAAATTAATTGATTAAGTTTTGAGTTCTGTACATTTTAGTATATGCTATTTTTCTTGATGTGTGAACTGCTAAAAATTGGAAATATGTTTTTGAAAGTTACGGTGGATAATAAATGTGCAAATATTTTCTCTACTTTTGAGGATGATTTGAATTCAAATTACCTTGATACATAAAAACACATTGCATGTGGAATTTTTATATCATTGAGATCTATATTGTATTCTATATAGTCTTAACTGATTGTGCCTGAAGTGTTTGCATGCATTTGTTTATGGGTCACATAATGTTAAGTTTGCATATATTGAAAGAGAAAATATTTGTATTCATGTGCATCCTTGCCTTTTTATTTTTTTATTTTTATTATTATTTTTTTTTAAAAGTTTGGTTTGTGCTTCTTTATTTTTCCTCACCTCCTACATTTTTCCCAAAGCTATTTTTCCCAAAACTTGTTTTATTTTTCCTATTTTTATAGGGGGTGTACACACAATTTTCGTAAAAGATAAATCACACGATCATGAAATAGTTTAACAAATAATCAATTTGTATTTGATTTGTATATATGTGAGTACAATTCTCTGTATGACTCTTTATAATGAAAGAATATAATAAAACTCATCTGATTCGATCTCCAAGTAACTTTACGATTCGAAGGGCTATGAACCTTGATCTTGAATCGTACTTTGACGTCTCCAAGTTGGACGTGTGATTGGATATACTTGAGTTTTGATTTGAAGTTGAGGGCTGTTGGCTTGATCTCGAACTTAATTGAAGGAAAATCTCTACTTTGATTTGAAGAAGTCGAAATGAGCCTTGATTTTGAGGGAGCAAGGGTGCTCTTTTGGACTTAGAGATGATTCTCTATTTTGGCAGAGTGTTAGTAGGGTTTTTCTCTCTCCCTTTTCTCATATGAGAAGCCCCTATTTATAGGAAACTCATTCGTATTTAATTTGGAATTTTCTCTCAACATTTATTGAGAGCTAATTATGGATTTAATTTAGTCTCCCATTTAATAAGAACTTTCCATATAGGTCTTTTCTTCTGACATTGTTATATGGCTTTCTTATTTGATGTTGCCACATGGCTTGATTTCATTTGCTGATCGTCTACCTCATCAATTGGAGATTAATTTGATCACAAATATTTTATCATGAACAATCAGACGGCTATGAATACATCATAAAATTTTAATGTCTACAGGGGGAAAAAGGTGGTTTTAAAACTTGTGTTGTTCATAAGGAGAGTTATTGCTCTTCATAAGGGGAGTTGCCTCTATTTTCTATAGAGCTTAATTCTCTTGTATTTCCTTAATTCTCTATTTTCTCTTGACTTCTATTGCATATTTTTTATTTTTCTTCTTTATTTCCATACATGTGTTGATGTGCTCTTTTGAGTGTTTCAAGAAAGATAGGTACATTTCAATCAAAATCTTTTGCCTCATCTAGCAACTTTTAGGTTTGAAGTCTTAGATTGAAATTTGTGATGTATTTGAGCATTTTATTGTAATTGGGTTGTTCTTGTATTTGAGCATTTCATTATGTGTGTAAGTTTGGTCATGGATTGCCAAAATGGGAGATTGTTAAGTTCAAAAATTTTAGAACAATTGGCAAACTATGAACATAAACTTGTCTAAATATAGATCTTAGAGTCTATAGAATATATTAGACAATGCTCTAGTTGATACAAGTCAAGTTTCAAGAACATACAAGCTGCAGGTTCAAGAAAACAAAACTTGCCAAGCTTGACCGATCGAGAAGGCAATTCAACCGATCAAATTGCATTTTCGTAGATTTTAATTTTGGCCCATCAGCCTATTAAACCCATTAAGTGATTAGGGTTTCAGATCTATTTCACTAAGTATTAAGAAGAAACTCTAAGGCACGTTTTGAAGAGACTTTGAACCTTCTCTTTTGAGATCTGAATGTTCAATATGTGTGTAAAACACCCTTGAACGTTTAGACCCCAAATAACAAAATATCAATTCAAGCTTATTATCAAACAATTAATGTGCGGAACATGAATATAAGCTAAACACAGAATTGATAAACAATCTAAGCCAATTAAAATCACATCCACAACAGAAAATAAATGGCAAAGATAAAGGAAGAGAGATGCAAACACAAGGACAACACGCAATGTGTTATCGAAGAGGAAACTGAAACCCTCAGGGTAAAACCTCCCCGCCGCCCTCCAAGCGGTCAATAATCCACTAGAAAATGTAGTTGGGATACATGAACAGCAATAGACCCTCCAAGCCTAATCTACCCAGGTACCTAAGCCCTCCAAGCTTCCTACTCCAACGAGGTTGTGCCGAACCTTTTTCTTTTCTAGCTTACCAGATTCCGCTATAACTTATAGCATCAACCATTAACCACTAGTCTCTTCCAAACTGCTTCCCTTAGCACCAAAAGACCTTCTTACAGATGTGGGTGTGGTGAGAAAAGAATTTGGTCAATAACCTCTCAAGGATGTATCAATGGAGAGGAAGAGAGTAGAGGAATTTGAAGAGTCTCTTAGTGAAGATTGGGGATGAGGCAATCTTGTTTTTCTCTAGGGTTTCTCTCACAAAATTCTCTCTGGAAGCTCTCTACATTTCATGGGTATAAGGGTCTATATATTGTGGTGTGTGTTTAGAATGCGAAGAGTTAGTTTTTCCCAAATAGGGCTGGTTGGCGGCTTGGCCTCATGACTAGTCCAAGTCGCGAGTTCAAGTTGCGAGATAACGGCCTGGCCAGCCTGGGACTTTTGTCCTGTAGTGCGACAACTGGTGTGACCCTTCACCTCCCCGCATGCTTCCCACGTGCACAGCATTTGACGGCTTGCAAGCCGCGAGTCAGTCGCGAGTCCTAGCCGCGAATCCCTGTTTCTTTGCACAAAGATGAGTAATTCTTCACACTCTCTTCACACACTACCCTTACATGAATCCCACCTAAATACAGGGTTACTAAGTGCTAAATTACAAGCAAATTGGCATGGAATAAAGCCAACAAGATGATTGATAAATTTCAACCTTACAATCTCCCTCTTTGGCTTTTCTGTGACAAAACCCTATAACAAACTCTAGACTTAACGCGTGAGTTAGGAACAGTTGGAAAACTCACTTAAACCTAACTCTAGAATCTGTGAAGCTTTTGAACCATAAAAACAAGAACTCCTGAAACACAACAACATAATAAGTTCATTGTATGCAGAAAACTTGTAATGCAGATAAAGCAAGCACAATGCGATCAAGCACAATGGAATAAAGCAATAAACCATGGCAAGACCAAAACAAGCAATCACTATAAACAAGTGATCACAATGCTCATTCACACTTGGAATGAACATCCGGACATTTAATCTGACAAACACAAGGCAAATAACTTGAATGACCAATACTCAACCAATGCACAGTACATGAAGTATATGCATCTAGGAATAAAGTCCTACAAGGGCACAAGAGTGACAGTACTTAGAAGGAAATGTATAACATTTAGTTATAAGTACTGATTTAGCAAAGCACATAGGCTGCATAAAGCAAGATACAAACCATAAAGCCTACAAAGTGCATAGAAACAAACCCTAAAAGCTTACAAAAGCAATATGGGTACAAAGTATAAACATAAACCTTAAAAACCTACAAAGGTACTAGGTACAAACAGTAAAAAGTACTTCCCTTATCATATTACTCCCCCTATCATGAATCATACGAGCTGTGATGAACTTGGAACATATATACCTGTAACCTGAAACACTTGCACAAAACACATTAGACCCTCAATGTAAAACAAGTAATAAACGGACAAGTATAATGTAACAAGTAAAATTGTGATCAAGAATATGATGTGAAACATGTGAGCAACTTGATCAAGCACCAAACACCTAGACAAAGTTTTCTTATTAACACAATGTCTTCTTCCCCTTTGTATATGCATCTCTCCTATGGAATATCTCTCCCCTTACAAGTGTGCACGAGAAATAGAATTTCTACCCCTAAGAATGTGTACAAGAGTCATATAGAAATGACAAAAACTCTCCGGTATACTCTCTAAAGTATACTCTCCCCCTTTTTGTCAGGAATAGACAAAGGGTCAAGGAGAAACAAGGGCAAGAGATGAAAGTATGAACAATGATAATGATGCATGAGGGGTGTGAGATGAATGAGAAAATGAAGCTCAATCCTAAGACATGACATGCTAGGATGAAGAAACAATGTATGAACCAATGCCTGACAAGGGTAGCAAGGTGTGTGTAAGAGGTGGCAAAGTGCAATGCATGACCAATGCATGGAAAAAGCACATGTGGGGCAAGGTGTGTTAAATACACAACCAATGAACTAAACATGTTCCTAATGAGAAAACATGAGAAACTCCAAAGTTTGATACTCATCAGAGTCCAAACAAGCGAGAAAATGCCTAAGAGGCATTTTATCAAACACCTAGCGTGCACACTATGAATTACAATGTAAAACAATGCATGAACATCATAAAATCCATCCTTAATACATGATCTTTTTGCCGCAATGGGTCAACATCCAAAGCAAATTATCAAAAGGAACCAAACCCATAAAAAAATTTGATCAAAAAATATTTCCCAACCCCTATAATGAAAATCCCAACCAAGAGCACAAAACTCACCAAAAACATAATCCAAGGATCCAAAATAAAGAAAAGAGTTTCAAATTATCTTAGAGATGTTAATGAATGAAAAACCACTCAAATTGATTGGGTATTGATGTAAAAATATTGAAAGAGGGGTTTTAGAGAGAATGTGAGAGGTTTTAAACAAGTTTCCCACAAAAAAACCCTTTAAAAAGCTATTTCTGGGCGTTTGGCGACTAGGCGAGTCGCGAATGAGTCACCAGTGAGCTGCAAAACCATTCTATGTGAACTCACGACTGGACAAGTCGCCAAAACGAGTCGCCAAAACTCGCAACTTGGTTTGGCAGGTTGCAAGTCGCGAAAATGAGTTGCTAAAAATTCTGACACTTGTTTTTTAACCCAGAACATGTTTAAACACTGAAAAACAATGTAAGCACTAAGCATGAACACAAAGAGTGATAAAAATTACTTCCAAAAACATATAAAATGGTCAAAAATCTTTTTGGATTGATCCATATAAAGATGAGCACACACACATCACATTTAAACAAGTACAATCGAACAAATGAATAAGGCATTCATTGAACATTAGGCATGTGTGTTGTGTGTGCGTATCAAGTGTAGAATAGTCCATAGTTTAGAGTGAAGTTTCAATGATCAATTCAATTAAGTCATACACAAATAATGTTAAGACAAGTGGTCTATCTCAATTATAGAAATGAACATATATGACCTCCCATAAGAAAATGATTACATATCTTAGAAGCTTTTCATTTGGCTTCTAAATAAATTATAACATTTGATCCATTTTGAATCAATACATCTCATTTTGAGATCGATACCTGAAATTTTTGATATTTCAATTTGATGAACAAGCCTTTGACTTTTTGAGCATCATACATTTTACTTTGCTCGCTTTCCCTTTTTCCTAGTCATATACTATTATGTGCGACAGGCTTTTGCAGCTCAATATCTCTTTTCATTTGGAGATTTACATTTGGTGAGCTCTTTAAGCAAAAACAACAAAATAAAGTGTGGGAAAATATATAGGCACAAGTCTA
This sequence comes from Quercus ilex subsp. ballota, assembly GCA_032727855.1. Taxonomy (NCBI): domain Eukaryota; kingdom Viridiplantae; phylum Streptophyta; class Magnoliopsida; order Fagales; family Fagaceae; genus Quercus; species Quercus ilex. The sequence goes on along the minus strand of CM064911.1, from coordinate 32,669,001 downwards.
TGCATGTCTCAAAGCCAACAAGACTATTGACTAATCATTCATGACAAGCTTGAAGATCGATTTACAACAATCACACAAAAATGTCAAGATTTTTCCTACAAAGATATAAGTGCATAAAAAGCAAGTTAAGCTCATAAATGCATAGAGCCATTTGTACGAAGGTACAAGGCAAAACTCACATGTGATATGTGCTCAAACATATACGATCAAACTTTTTGAATTTTTCACTTTTTATATGATTTTGGATTTTTACTCACACAAAACTAAAACATAAAAGTAAGATCAAAACAAAAGCAATGCATACAAATAAATGCACAAATGCACAAATGCATGAAGATATGACAAACAATGCATGAAATGTCCTACAAAAATCGAAAGAATTAGATCAAGGACCAAAAGAACAAAAGCTCAATCATGGGAACCCTTCCTCATCCGAACGGACCGATTGTTTGGAATGAGTGTCTCATGAGAAGTGAGACGAGGGTTGGAAGAATAAGAACCAAAGATGCACATAGTCAGGGAGTTAAGAGCATTAAACACTTTCTTTAACAACATGCTATTTTCACTCAAATTCGATTTAGCTTTCATAGCATAACTTCCAAGAAGTTCAAGTTTCTCTTTTCTTTTAATTCTTTTAAGAGCGTGAAACTTAGAGTAGTGAGGTCTTAGATGACCAAAAGCACCACAATGGTAACAAACAATGTGTCTAGGTCCACTAGGCTTTTTGGGAAAGGATCTAGCAACATGTTTTTGTTCTCTCTTCAACTTAGAACATTGAGGTCTTATGTGACCGATCACACTGCAATGGTGGCAAGTTAGAACAAACTTAGATCCATCCAAAACCTTAGGTTGAGACCTAAATGGAGGCTTTGATTTAATAGCATTTCTCTCCACCTTTTGGTTTCTTTTATGTGAAGGAATGTACACCAATTTGTCCTTAGAGATAAAACACACATTAGGCACAAAATCAGGTACCACAACATGATTACAACATATATTATTATCCATTTTAGCAATAGGTTTAGTAATCAAACACTTGGCATGCATCTTAAGAGATTCATTTTCACATTTAAGATCATCAACAAGTTTGTTAGACAAAACAAGTTTAGCATCCAAGTTCATATTCAAACATTCAAACTCTTTCAGCTTTTTAAGAGAAATTTCAGCAAGTTTTTTATATTTCTCAACCAATTTGTTGGATTCATTGAGCTTAGCAATCAAATCATCATTTTCACTAAATAACTTGCTCAAATTCTTTTGAAATTTCTTAGCATTTTTCTTCAAGAGTTTGTCATTTGGAATATCAACAACATCCAAAGATTCATGTAACATAGCATCACAATTATGAGGATTATCACTCATTGAGGCATTTTCACAAACACATGGCGTGTTACATTCATCATCAATCAAATCATACAAAGAGGCATACAAAGCACAATCCATGGCAAATAAACCAAGGGGTCAAGGATCACACTTAGGTATTTAAACCACAACAAGTGTACCCGCTCTGATACCAAATGAATGTTCAATATGTGTGTAAAACACCCTTGAACGTTTAGACCCCAAATAACAAAATATCAATTCAAGCTTATTATCAAACAATTAATGTGCGGAACATGAATATAAGCTAAACACAGAATTGATAAACAATCTAAGCCAATTAAAATCACATCCACAATAGAAAATAAATGGCAAAGATAAAGGAAGAGATATGCAAACACAATGACAACACGCGATGTGTTATCGAAGAGGAAACTGAAGCCCTCGGCATAAAACCTCTCCGCCGCCCTCCAAGCGGTCAATAATCCATTAGAAAATGTAGTTGGAATACATGAACAATAATAGACCCTCCAAGCCTAATCTACCCAGGTACCTAAACCCTCCAAGCTTCCTACTCCAATGAGGTTGCACCGAACATTTTTCTTTTCTAGCTTACCGGATTCCACTATAACCTATAACATCAACCAATAACCATTGATCCCTTCCAAACTGCTTTCCTTAGCACCAAAAGACCTTCTCACAGACGTGGGTGTAGTGACAAAAATATTTGGTCAATAATCTCTCAAGAATGTATCAATGGAGAGGACGATAGTTGAGGAATTTGAAGAGTCTCTTAGTGAAGATTGAGGATGAGGCAATCTTATTTTTCTCTAGGATTTCTCTCACAAAATTCTCTCTAGAAGCTCTCTGCATTTCATGGGTATAAAGGTCTATATATAGTGGTGTGTGTTTGGAATACGAAGAGTTAGTTTTTCCCAAATAGGGCTGGTTGGCGGCTTGGCCTCGCGACTAGTCCAAGTCATGAGTTCAAGTCACGAGATAACGGCTTGGCCAGTCTGGGACTTTTGTCCTGTAGTGCGACAGCTGGCGTGACCCTTCACCTCCCCGCATGTTTCTCATGTGCACAGCATTTGGCGACTTGCAAGCCGCAAGTCAGTTGCGAGTCCCTGCTTCTTTGCACAAAGATGAGCAATTCTTCACACTCTCTTCACACACTACCCTTACATGAATCTCATCTAAATACAGGGTTACTAAGTACTAAATTATAAGAAAATTGGCACGGAATAAAGCGAACAAGATGGTTGATAAATTTCAACCTTACAAGATCTAAAAAGTGTTGTGCCTTTTCCATTAAAAGGCACTACCGAAAATCATTCTCATACCATTAGAACCAATAGATTTAAAGTTGTTGCTACAAGATCAACTATTGATGATGATCTAAAACTTTGAGTGAGATCTCAAAGTCACAAACATGAGTGTTTGTGTTCAACAAATTTAGATAGAAGAGTTCGTAAATTTTGAGTTACGTGTGGTCATATGAGTAAGTACTACAAGAGGTACTTTTAGATTTAGGAAAAAATCTACAGTAAAACTCCCTTTTTATATAGTGAATTTGTTGCCTTGAGGATTGTTTAGGTTAAATTCTCCTCAGGTTTTTTACCTTAAAACTGGACGGTTTCATTGGTTTTCCTAGATCATCATATCGCACGTCTTATTTATTATTCTGCTATATGTGATATAATTATTTGTGTTTAACCTAGATCTGCATAATAAACCTAAGTAACAACTTGGTTAATTAATTAGGTTAAACAATCTAAGTTTTCAAAGGTCTAAATAAACTAACAAGAAGATTATTGACAGATTATAGTGTGTTTTTGGGTGATTCTTTGGTCTCATGTAGATCAAATAAGCAAGGAGTAGCGTCTAGATCATCAACTGAGGCAGAATGCAGGGCCATGGCTACTGTGGCACGTGAAATAACTTGGGTACTGCAATTGATCAAAGATTTGAAGATTGATCATCCTATAACTACTATGCTCTTTCGTGACAACCAAGCTGCTCTACACATTGCAGCAAACCCTGTCGTTCACAAAGAACTACGCACATTGAGATGAATTGCCATCTAGTGAAAGATAAAATTTTAGAGGGTGCTATCAAGACCTTTCATGTTGCTAGCAATTCACAAGTTGCAGATATTTTCACCAAAGCTTTGGGAGTTCTAGCTTTTGCAAGATTAGTGTGGAAATTGGGTTTAATAGATATTTTTGTTCCAAAGCCTTTGAAGCCCTCAAGTTCTTGTTTATCATTGCAAGTCTCAGAACCTGAGGTTCAGGACTTGAGGGGGAGTGTTAAGAGATCAAATCGTGATGCTTTGAAGAAAAGTAAAGGAAATAAAGAAGAAACAGCAATGTTGTTTAATGATAATGGGCAAACGACAGAGTTAAACTAAACGAAGTCACAAGATCAACACGTGCAGAAGCTAATACTAGAAATAGTTAGTTAGAATTTTTGGCGCCATTTCTGTTTCCTCTTTTGCCTTGCTCTACGTTGGTGTTTGTATAGGTATAGCAGAGTGGGAGATGTTTATTTTTGTACTCTCTCATTTTTCTTTCAATTTAATAAGAAGAATCCCATTCTATTTAGAGAGCTTGCTTTTTAACACCGTCAAAAGGTTCTGTGACAACAAAATTTAAAAGTCTATTAAGCTCGCCTGATAGCAAAATTCCCGCTGTTTGCAGGTTGTACTCTTCATCTAACTTGATCCTCTTTGACTCAATGTAATTACAATCGAAAGGAATTTCAAATACATGGAAATTTACGATTAAAAATTTGACGCGATAATTAACGAACAGTAATTATCCTAACAAGGGCTATACTAAGTTTTATCATAGTTTCTTTTATGTATCCTTATAGAAAATCCAATCCTCAGATTCTCCTCTTCTCTCCCATCAAAATAAGCATAAATCCTTTCGTTCTTTTCTTTTTTTCCTGCATCTTGATCCCTTCTCTATTCTTTACTTCCAAACAATCACACGTACGGTTACGTGCGTAAAGTGCTTTGGCATATTGATGCCCCTCTATAAATAACGCAAACTACCAATGGTTTTGAATAAAGAGGATTTCGACAAACCAAAATCTGAAGTCATGGAATTCAAGTCCTGCAACGAATTCGGTATGTTCTTTTTCCCTCTTGGCTCTTGGCTCTTGAAGGTTCTTTGACACTGATATTTTGTATCTTATTTATTTTATTTCAATGTTCATAAAAATATATATATATATATATATATATGCATTCTAATATCCTTTACGTGCTAGTGGACATTCAACTAGTTTGAAGAAAAACCTTTTAAACTCTTCTTATATCCTTTACTTGCTAGTGGACATTCAACTAGTTTGAAGAAAAATCTTTTAAACTCTTCTTATATATATATATATATATATATATTTTTTTTTTTTTTTATTGAATGTGAATTTTAATATGCATATCAAATTTTATTCAAATCGAATTTTATTTTTTATGCATAATTTTATACCACAAAAACTTGAAATTTAAGCATTTGATTGCTGATGAAATTATAGATCTTTGATTTTTTTTGAAATTTTATAAGTATGAAGGACATAATAAAAACATGTAATCCAATGGTTAGATTTTCAAAATTCACATTTAATAAAAATATATAAGAAAAGGTTGAAGGGTTTATCTCCAAACAAAAAATTTTTCCTTTTCTAGCCTACTTCAGCTTGGAACTTTAGACAGCATAGGTCCGAAGGTAAGAAAAAAACTCCAAAATTCCAAAACTTACCCCAAACGCATGAAACAAATGCATAGTTCATAGATTTTTTTTTTAATCTATTAGCAATATATATATATATATATATATTATTATAGAATATATAATTAAAGTTAATAATTTAGATTTCCAAAAGTTACGCTTAGCCCCCTCTCAAAAATTAAGTTAATTCAAAAAGAAAAAAAAATTAATGGCAAATAACCCACACGTATGACATCCCTCCATGCAATAGAAAAAAAAAAGGTTAATAAATACCTAAACTAAAATGTTTCTATCATAATATAGATGTCAACCTCTTTAAAAAATATTGTCAATTTCAACCTATGACTGATACGACAAAAGATTGTACCAGTTAAACTAACTATAACTTACTGCTTTTGTTATATTTTGTTAATAAATCTAAAGTACTAAACAGTCGATCTTTCTTTTTCACATGTATACATAAAAAATTTTCTTTTGATACTTTGTCCTCCAATATTTTCTAGATTGTATCTAAATATCCCTAATGTTTTGCAGCAATCACAAGAACAGCAAGACATTTTTGTCCAACTCATTTCTTACTTAAAATACAATCATACTCTTTATTGTGCGAGACTGGGGTGGAAAAATACGAGTCTGGTGTTTTTGAAGCTGGGGGGCACAAATGGTGAACTCTAATGCTTTACTCACAATATTTTTTGTTCAAATAAAAATTTAAAATACAAATGTTTGCCTCATCATCGTCTACTCAATCTTCTTTTGCAGGAGGTTGTCTCTCTATCCAAAAGGAAATAAGAAAATGAATGGGACGACTGATCACATCTCCCTTTATTTGTCAATAGTTGATACAGAAAAGTATTGTCTTGGTTGGGAGGTTTATGCCACCTTCAAATTGTTCGTGTTTGATCAGATACGGGATAAGTTCTTGACCATTCAAGGTTTGGTCGTTCATGATTTATATATATACATAACTTGCTCATGTACAATATTACTATTTTTACAATTTTATTTTCAAGATAAACAAGGGTCATGTTAATGAATTCTTCAGCCCTCAAGGTATTATAAGTTTTTTTATTATAATCGATCAATTGTTTTTGGGGAGTCACACGCATTAGTTAGTTAGAGAAGTATTTGTATATTTGATTTTGTTGCTTTCCAATGCAATGGGGCCTATTAATTCTCTCCTTAACCTATGTGCAAATACACCCGTTAACAAAAGCCTATAAACAATTTTGCTGTTATAATAAATTTTATAACCATTTTCATAATTGGTTCATGTTAACGAGTGTTCTTAGGATAATTGTTAATAAATTATATTAGGAAAGTTTTTTAACACCACTTTAATGGGAAATATAAAAAGATGTCAGAAAAATTAATTGCTTCATCATTTTACCACAAAATGATTTTAAAAATAATTCATAAACCAATGTCCTTAGGGTATTCGCTAACATCTTCCTTCATAATTTGTTGAAGTGATAAATTGTGATTAGTGTAACATTACTTACACATGTACCACCATTGACATCACATTTATTGTACATGAATCACAAAATGACACCACAACAATTGGAAAAAATGTTGGGAAATTTGTTATACTTATTAATAGACTTATGGTTTGTTATATATCTTGTAGATGCTGAAGGGACGATTAGAAGATTCCATGACATTAAGATGGAATGGGGCTTTGATAAATTTCTCCCTCTTGATTCTTTCAATTTTCTTCCTAATGGATACCTTGTCAACGATTGTTGTGTAGTTGGTGCTGAGGTTTTTGTTCATGAACGTAGTGCCAAACGAGACTATCTGTCCATGATAAAAGAACCTTGTAACCGAATTATGACTTGGAAGATTGAAAACTTTTCGACACAAGAAGATAAAGCACCCATTTGTTCTCGCATATACGTTGTTGGAGATTTAAAATGGTATTGTTCATTTATTTTTATTTTTTTATTCCATAGTATTCATTCCCAATGATTACTCTTAATCATTAGACCAAGACACCAATTTGGTGTACGCATGTTTGAACTCCTAATCTCTTATTCGACGATAAGAGACTTTACCAGTTGAACTGCCTAAAAACTTACTACACTTTTATTGTCATAAAAACAAAAGCTACCGTTGCTAAATTTATCAAATATTATTTCTAACTCTTTTGATTGAATCTAGGAAATTACTGGTTTATCCCAAGGGAATTCATGAGGGAGCAAACAAAGCCATTTCCGTCTTCCTCTACTCAGTTGATTGTGTTACTCCAGACCTCAAAATTTTTGCAGAATTCAAGCTGCGGATAAGGGACCAACTCCACAATAAACATGCAGAAGAAAAAAGTAAATGAATTATTTTTACATTTTTATCTTCTTCTTCTTTCTCTTGATATGCTTTTTGTTCTCTTTTATTTCTTTCCTCTAGTTTAAGCTTTTTTTAACAAATTTCTTACAGCTAAATACTGGTTCTCTGCCGCATTTAGCGACTGGGGGTTTTCGCAACTTTTGCTTCGAGAAGATCTTGGACGTGCATGCAAGGGGTTTCTTGTTGAAGATACCTTGATTGTAGAAGCAGAAATTATGGTTATGTCTACTGCAAAGTAGTTCTCGATATTTATCTCGGAATTGCACTTGGGAAGACTAGAGAAGTATGATTGTCGCAGTTGTAAAGATGTCAATGTTAAGATACTTCAAATTTACCATGGTTATTTTAGAAGCGCATACTGTATTTATATATTATGAATGATCAATTTAATAAACTCTATCTACAGTATTAAGGAAAAAATAAAAAAGAAGCATTATCATTATAGTCCCTATTGAGTGTGAATGTATAGGTTAGAATTCAATTGGTCTCTACTATAATTCTTTTACAATATCACACTATTTAATAAATTTTTTAACCCAATATTCCATTGTACTCACTTTTGGAATCTATCGTTGGGTTTCCTTTATGCCTAGTTTTATTTTTTCTATATATATATATATATATATTATTTTGGGTGGGGCTTAAATCTATTCATAAATAGAGGTTTGAAAAAATAAAAATTTCAAGGATATGTCCAATTGTCCATGCCCTTTATTTTTCTTTTACGGATTACTTCAAAATTAAAAGAAAAACCATATTTATTTATTTTTATAATAAGTCGATGTATTCTATAATTATTAACACAGAATGCTCAAATTGGGTTTGGTTTTGGGTTCAAAGCTCTTGCCTTTTGGGTTGGTTTCGGATCTCACCCAACCCGCCCAACCTGGAATTTAATTTAATTTTTTCTTCTATTTTTTTTATAAAAATTTTATTTTGATTTTTTACGAATATGTTAAAAAAATAAATAAAAAATAAAAAATAAAGGGGGCTTAAAGTCATACCAAGTACTGTACGGCAATGTAAACGAATTTTATGTTGTGAACTCCTCAATGAGGTTGCTGCAATGTACTGAAGCAATCAAAAAAGATTATCCCGATGAAGACTGATTGCACTTGTGACTTGACTGCTCTTATTCATGGTATATATCTCATTAAAATTATTTTGTTCTATTCTAGCTTGAAATTATAAACAAGGAACATGATATTATCCTTTTATTAAAAAAAAATCATATTATAGATTTCCCTCTTATTTCGTTTTTCAATTCTACACCTTGACCAAATCTCATAATTAATTTAAGACCCAAACATCTTTTATGCTTTCCATATATATTTTTCAAATTTTTTTTTTATTGGTTTCAATTCAAATTTGAATTTACACCTTAAAAAGAAATCTCTTGGCATTAATGACCCAAGTTTAATACACTAAAATCTAGGACAAAATTGCTAAATGTCTTGTTTGGGCAAACTAAGCAGCGTTTTATCCTCTTTTTGAAACTAATTAGGGAAATGTTTCTCTTTTGAAAATCGATTTTCTAAAAATCGAGTTAGGCCATATAGTGGCGTTTTTAAATAGCCTATAGTGACGTTTTTAGGACTTATAGTGGCGTTTTGTAATTCGACCTATATGAAATCGAGTTATAGGCAAAAAAAATTAAAAAAATTGCCTATAACTTGATTTAATGAAGGTCGAGTTACAAAACATTACTATAGGTCCTTAAAAACGTCGCTATAAGGCTTAAGAATTTTTTTTTTTTTTTTTATAACTTGATTTTAAGGAAATCGAGTTTCAAAAGAGGGGCATTTTCCTAATTAGTTTAAAAAATATGGCAAAATGCTGCTTAGTTTGCCCAAACAGAGCATTTAGCAATTTTGTCCCTAAAATCTATATTAAACTTGAATTAGGAAATATGTAGTTAACCCACCAATCAAAGCTAATTTTATTTCCTTACACATATGACCAAATTCAAAGGGATTATCTTCCCTAATTTACCAAACTATTATGGAAAATGTAAGACTTAGGTACAGTACTTAAATGTTACTTTTTAGGTTCTGCTCTTTAAATTCTGTCATATAGATTTTTTCTCAGAAGAAAGAAATATATTTTTTTGTTAAATAGCCACATGATAGAATTTTAAGAGAAAAACCTAAAGAATAAAACCTAAATTACGGTACCTAAGTTTTGTCCTTATGAAAAATACTTACTGAGACTAAAAGGTTTCCATTTAGAAACACAATTAGTCAAGTAGTACTATAGTACACATAGAAATGTAATAACACCCTTTAAAAATTAATTTTTCATCTAATTTATGAATTTATTGGAAAAGAAAATCGTCTAACTATATTATTAATTAATTTGCAAAAAATATTATTTTAATATTACAATTTATGATCGAACACATTTATTCTAGTATCCAAAATTAAAATTTATGATCCAACACATTTATTAATTAAGTACTGAAACGTGAAGTAAATTTCGCCAAAAGCTTCACTTATATATATATATATATATATATATACACACGTGGAAGAGCTCAATCTGTAAAGTTTGCAAAATAAAGCAACATAAAACAATCGCACCAACAATATACACAAAGACAAAAGACATGGTGAAATATTCCTTCAAGTTGGCTTTCTCAATTGCACTCTTGGTTCTTGACTTCTTGTCTCTTGTAAAAGTCTCTTCCTATTCTTTTTACTTATTCTTGTTTTCTTATAGCACTAGTCGCTAACCCGTGCGATGCACGAGAATGCTGCCAATTTTTTTTATTAAAAATAAATAAAAATTAAGATGAACCTCCAAATGATGTGACAATAGAGTTGTAACAGCCATCAAATAAAAAAAAAATATACATTTTTTTAGATTAAAAAAATGCCACAAATAGCTCAGTCATTCGCTCATGTGACAGTGTTGCACCACTCCCAAATGACACATACACCACAGAATCATTTGGTTGCTTGTTTAGCCAATCAAATAGCAAGTCATTCTTAGACGAGTTACCTGATTGTGTTACTATTGGACCAACTGGGTACACTAGTCTTTTTAATACATAACCAAATAGTTTATCATCTCTCAAAGCCGCAACCGTTTTAGGTTAAAGCTCCTCCCAACAGTTTTTTATTTGCACATATTGGGCAAATGTCCCAATACCATGTCTTTTTGCTATGGCTTTTTTTTTTTTTTTTTTTTTTTTTTCTCAATTTCATTTATTTCATGTCTTCCACTAAATATTCAATGCATTCATTATATTAAAAAAACATTGAAGTAAAGTTGTATCCTCAAATAACTAAATATAAGAGTTTAATTCCTCTTTGTTTCAATTTAAAACCAAATTGTATTTTCCATTAACCTGTTATATTACATAAAGATATTAGACATAGTATTGTAGAGACTGTAAATATATTAAAAATGTGAATCATGTAAAAAAAGTAACAAATAGATTTCAAAAGTAATGATACCACGTAATAATAAAACATACACAACTTATTTCAAAAGGCTAATATATCACAACCCAAAAAACTTGACTATTGCACGTGTCCTTTTAGGAATTACTGCATTCTAATTTGCAAATTGCAAGTTAAACTTCTTTTTGACAGGACCTTCATATCAAACAAACACTTTCCCATATTTTGTGCCACTTAGACTTTTTTACTTTAGGCTTTAAAGGACTCCAAAACCTTCCTAAATGTACGCCCCTTTATTCTCACATGGGAAACATGTCTATCACCAACGTCAAATAGTGAAACTAAGATGTTCCAAGACACCAATATTATAGTGTGATCATCCCACACCTTTCAAAGTAATAATAGCCCAAAAAGCATAAAGTTCGTGAGATCTCTGAAAAGAAGTTAAAACAAACAAAAAGGGATAGTGAAGTCCTCTCCAAGAAAAAGGACTCCAAAACACACGTTTCAATTTTCAAATGATGTTGCTTGAGTGCCAATGAATCTAGACCAGAAGGGAAAATTGAAGAAAATGATGGAAAAACTAAGAAGGATTCAAGACTATCATATGCTCTTAATTGCATATGGTCTCCCAATCAACTTAAACACTCTTATACTTCTACAATCTCCAAAAACTTGGGTCACATGGCCTACAAAAAATCTACCCCATCCAATTTTCTCACCCCTAATATCTTATTCTTTATTAGAGAGAAGTGTTTTAGTAAGAGGTAATTACCATAAAGCATTCAAACTAAAAAGAATTTGCAACCTCAATCCATGTTTAGAAATCCAAACTAAAAGAAACCTAAGAAATCCAAACTATTCTAAGTCTGAACTTAAAACAGTCAAAACATAAACCATGAAGCTGTATTTTTTCTGCAAAAAAATATTCGTAGCTTTTTAGTTGGGTGTAAAGAACCTAAAATGAAATAAATTAAGATCCTCCATTTATAAATTGCTTTTTGAGCTACTGTGCACTACATTAAATGGATCAAGATCCTCCATTTGCAAAACTGATATAACTGATTTAGTCATATATGCCAAATGTGTTTCCGCTCATGTTCACTTACTTTTCTAACCAATGAATATTCATAATTGGGAGAAACCCAACATCAGAATCAGTACAGAGAAATTACAATCAACACTTGTGTTCAAACTCTCTCAAGTTCCTTCAATCAAACTATAAAAAACAGAATATTGATTTAAAACAGCAACCATATATTTGCTGTGTGTTTAGAAGAGAGCATACCCAAACAACCTTCAAGGATCCTTTGTTGTTTCTTGAAATAATCAGCTACCCAGTTTCCTTTTCCTACAATTAAATGCATAAGATGAATGAATGCATATCAAAAATCATCAAATTTTGATTTTTTACCAGGTAAATAACTACCTAGATAAATAACTACTTGAGTTTAGTTTATTGCATATTTGCATAGTTTATATTGGATATATATGTTCAGGAAGACAACATGAATTAAATGCAAAAATATGAATTTTAAATACTCACAAGTTACAATTACGATCTATTAACTGAACCATGAATTGGTAAATGATAATTTTCTCAGCTGTAGTAAAATAGTATTTCTTGAAAAAAAAAAAAAAAATCATTGGCACCATTCAAATCACCCAATAAAATCTTAATCAAACCCATACTATCAAAATGGAGAATACCCATAGATTTTAGCAAATTTATTTTTTCTAAGATGTATATGAATGTTTTGCAAACATAACTTTTTAAAGAAGATTTAAACAAATTTTTTTCTTCTTCTTGTTTGATTGCACATTAGGATTGCAATCTACAAACCCTTGCGATGCACGAAAAAGTTTTTTATTAAATCAAAAGAAAAAATACAAAGTAATAAACTGACTCTTTCAATGATGATAACTATAAGGTACAATTAATTGTAATAAGGATAGATATAAATTATTTTATAAACCTGCTCCATATCTGTATATCATCTAAAACTAATTTTTGGAGAACACAAAAAAAAAAAAAAAAAGAAAAAAAAAAAAAGAGAGAGAACATATAATTCAATATGACGTGTTCTCTATAACTTTTTTTTTTTTTTTGAGAAACAAAAAAATGGGGGTCTTTATGGTCATATTGCACCCCCGGGTAGGGAGCCAATGGCCTCGGCCGAGGTAGCCCGATCTCGGGGGCCCGACTGTACCACTGTGTGAGAGTCACCTCATCTCTGAGTACACCTCACCACTAAGTTTACCCACCAATGGAAACCTGCTGGCAGCGGGACTTGAACCTAGGTGGGTTAGACGAAGCGTTCGAATCTTACCAGCTGAGCCAAGTCCCCGTTGGCCTCTATAACTTGAGTCTATTGACTACAGAGTAAAGCGAAGAGACTGGACTGACAAAGTTGGAAGAAATTGAAACCAAAAAATGAGCTACATTAAAATTAAAAATAAAAAAAAATTATTTATACATGATAAGTTACAATTCAAATTGAGTTTCATGAGTTCTTTAAATGTAAAGAGAACACTACAATATTAGAAATTAGAAATACATAGACAAATAGAAGTACTAAAAAAATTCAAAAATTTAGTACAAAGGCAAATGTATACCATACCTTTAACCTTGATTCGAATGGAGGAAAAGACTAAAGAGAAAGGCAACAGAAAAGCAAAAATTAATCAGGAATATTAAATCTAAATAAATGTGAATCGAAGAACAAAAATTAAGAATGAAACCTATAAGTTGCATCACCCACTGGGCTGGTTGGGTCGGTTTCGATTGGCTGGATGAGATCAACGGCAAATGGGACGGCGTTTGCATGTGGGTGGTTTGTGGCTTGTGGTAGTGGTCTTTGCCGTGGGTCTGAGGAAGGAGATCTCTACGATGATTGGTGGTTTGCATTTTGGAGGAAGGAGAAGTGGTCTTTGTCATGGGTCTGAGGAAGGAGATCTCTGTTGGTTTGTGGGTATGGTGGGTTTTGATTGAGGAATATGTGGGTATGGTGGGTATGGTGTCTTTGCCGTGGGTCTGAGGAAGGAGATCTACCGTGAGTCTGAACGTTGGGGGAGCTGGTAGCGGAGGAGCTTTGGGTTGAGGGAGCTGGTAGAAGGAGCTCATGCGTGAATTTTGGAGAAAGAGAAGGCAGAGTGTATATATCGGGTTAGGGTTTTAGAAAATCTGCGTTTTTTTTTTTCTTTTTTTTTTTTTAAGTTTAAAAAAGTTTTTTTTTTTTTTTTGGGTTTATGTTTTTTTTTTTTAATATTGTGCTGACGTGGAAATTTGTGGTAGCTTCAAAAGCTTCGGTTATATATATATATATATATATATATATATATATGTATATGTATATATATAGATTACTATGTGTTTTTATATATATTTATATCCAAATTATGACTAGACATTGTCTCTTTAAAATGATATGACCTTATTGTTCTTACTAATATATGTAAACTGTTGGCATAATTTAATCCATTAAGTATGTTTGCCATCTCTAATAGGAATTATATGATATAGATTTAAGTATAAAGTAAGAAATATATACTTCTATTTAACACAAAAAATGAAGGTCATTTTTGTGTTTATATCTTTTCAAAAAATATTTATTATTCAAGTCTGTGTTATAATGTACAAAAATTTTATGGGTATCTCTCTCTCTCTCTCTCTCTCTCTCTCTATATATATATATATATATATATATATTTTTTTTTTTTATCTTTATTCATTTAATAAAAATTTAATTAAAGTCATCTAGCTTGTTCAGGGGTTAGGGATCATAGTATATATAACAGGGGGATAAACTATGATATGTCTATATCTCCATATATTATAGTAGGATTATTTAACAATTGAAACCATACGTTTTTAATAAATCTATAAAACATAATATAGACAATTTTCAATCTTCAGTTATCTCAGTGATTTAAAAATCCATATTTTAAAAAAAGTGATAATATTTGGAATTAAAAATAACATTATTTTTTTTAATAAAAAATTTCGAACTTAGTTTAGACTTTTCACGTAGTTATCGTTCACATAAGAGATTCATGTTTCATTGCATTGTTTTAAATTAGACAAAGGCATCTAGTTTTATATAAAAATAGATAACCCTATAAATCTCAATAGCATGCCTCCATTTTATATTTTAACCGGTGCGTAACCTCATGCATACGCATGGGTACGTTTAAAAATAATTATGATTACATATATATATATATATATATATATATATATATATATATATAAGTTCAAATTAATCTTGGTGTAAGAATCACAACTCACATTTTTCAAGCCATGAATTTCTAAAATATGTAATGGTTTCTCAATATATAATAATAATAATAATAATAATTTAGAATCTAATTAGATCTTGACTCTTTGGTTTTTACACTCAATAATTTACTTGTCACAAAATTTTAAAAAATTAGATTGGACAAATGGTATCTCCAATTAAAATTCAACTTAGAATTTAATTAAATTTAGACTTTTTGATTTTTGCACCTAATAATTAACTTAACACACAAATTTAAAAATTAGATGAGACACGTGATGCAAAATTAGACTCCAATTTAGAATTTAATTGAATTTCGACTCTTTGATTTTTGCACCTAATAATTAACTTGACACACAAATTTAAAATTAGATGAGACATGTGGAGCAAAATTAGACTCCAATTTAGAATTTAATTGAATTTTTTCTCAAATTTAGCCATTAATATCTACTAGTATGTAGCCCTGTGCTACCGCACGGGAATGGATATATTATTAATCATGAGTTTATTCATGTTTGAAAGGCTTAGTTAAGTCTAAATTCATATTATTAACCAGAAAATTTCATTAAAAAAACTTAGTAGTGTATATATTTTACATAAAAAGATGAACCTTGGTGACAATGTTTATCTAAAAAATCCATTCACGCTTTTGAATCTTCAATCTCTATTAGTGATTGAAATTTTCGTAACTTAAAAAATTTTAAATTAAAAAAAAAAAAAAACCCTCAGAGTTGTACTCATTTTGTAGTTTTACGATGAGTCATTTTGTAACATAATGGGCATTTGTGTGAAGAAAAAATCTCTGAAGTTCCATGGCTGATACAAGAAATTCTCTCCAATCTCTTTTTATAGAGAGATGAGTTTGTGCATGTTTTTATACATCCTTCATAGTTGTATTATCATGAAGCAGGTCCAATAGATTTAGATTGGTATTACCGATTCCCAAAGCATAAGTGTTTAATGTGTTATTAATTTCATCTCATTAGCTTCTACACATGACAACAAAATTAAAAATAATTAGATTGTACACGTATATAGTAAAATTGGACTCCAATTTCATATTCTAATTGAACAATTTGAATGATAATATATGATAGTAACAACAATAAGAAAATTCAAATAAAATTTCGGATTAAATTGTAACAATCTGAATAAAAAATTTCAGTAGAAAGACAGGGTGGAGTGATCCACTCCAAGAAGGCGACCAAACTTGTGTAAATATAGAATAATAAATCTTTCTCCAGAAAATTTTCATTGTTCATAACCTTTACCTTCACTGAAAATTTTAAAAAAATAGTGACTCACATCTGCCATCCAGACATCTACAGCCGGGTCCTCTCCAATTCACGTGAGATTCCATTGATCACTAAGTTCCTTTGCAGCCTGCAAAAAGTATCATCCATCGGTCCACAACAATGCTTTCTTCATTGTTATAGGTGCCAAACCTGAACAAAAAGCCAAATATAAGGATAGTGAATTTTAGGCATAATGTGCATCTAATCACATATTAGCAACGTATAACAAATGTAAAAATGCAAACTTTGTAAGTGAATAGCAAACAAAACTCAGTGTCAGAACCAAGAAGAAAGCACTTTAATCCGAAACTCAGTGCAAATGTAAAGATGCAAACTTTATAAGCAATTTATAACAAAGATGCAAATTTTGGCTTTGCTATCTTTTTGGAAACTATGCAATGTATCCAAACCAAGTTCTTATCACCGATATTAATCTCTTTGGTTTTCACGTTTGATTGCAAAATCAAGAAAAAACTTAATTAGCACAGTAACTCACTTAACTCGATACATAGAAGTGGTTTTAATGAGAATGAGCCCACATACATTTAGCCACATGATGCAAAATTCAACTTCAATTTCACCGATATTAATCTCTTTGGTTTTCACGTTTGACTACAAAATCAAGAAAAAAATTAATTAGCCCAATAACTCACTTGACCCGATACATAGAAGTGGTTTTAATGAGAATGAGCCCACATACATTTAACTACATGATGCAAAATTTAACTTCAATTTCAAATTCTAGACACATGGCACAAAATTAGAACTCTAATTAGGAATTCTAATTTGGTGTGTACACGTGGCATTCAATTAGAGTTCTAATTTGGAATTCAATTTCGTACACGTGGCACACAATTAGAATTATAATTTGGAATTCAATTTCACACTCTCTTTGCTTCACCTATTATTATATATATAGATTAATATATAACCCGTGCATAAAAAATGGTCAATTATAGTAGTTCTATTGATGTTAACTTGGATTATTAAACACAGTTATTGTTATTGTTATTGTTATTTATTTATTTAGTTATTATTATCTGGCTGTCAATATGTTGGCAGCCTAAACATCCCTCTAAAAAAGACAAAAAATGGTTATTAGTTGCATAAACCATTTGAGACTCATCTGGATTTCAACTTTTTTTTTTTTTTTTACCATGAAAAATATTATACACATTTGCCATGAAGTTAAACAAAATTTGCTTACAATCAGTAAGTAAAAAAATATAAACAAAAATTTTGAAATATGAAATTAGTTGACCATCTGGTGAGTAAAAATGAGCTTTAATAGTCACCTATAAAACAAATTCAATTATCATCAAATACATATTATAGTGAACCTCTGTTGTGCTAACCATAGTATTTTTGTTTCAACCAAAGTTTAGTATACCAAAGCCATAATAGATGATGCACACTCTATCAAATATTACACAAGCTCATTAGAGAACTTATTGAAATCTTGCACATAGGCCATGTGACAAATCCATTAACAAAAGTCATAAATTTTAATAACCTAGTCTGAATCTACCAATTTTTTAGATTACCTTTTCAATATTTATATATCATAAAACACATAAAATAGTTCTTGACAATGTAATAAACCACATAAAATAGTTATAGACAACGACATAAGCCAAATAAGCTAAACTAAAAATTCCAAATAATGTCTTCTTTTTTTCTTGAATGTCATGAGCTTTCTCTTTGTGTCCTATCCCAAGTGACTTTTCGGCATTTGGGATATCTTCTAGATCTACAATGCTACAATTCATGTAAATTATTTTAATGATTAAAAATTGGCTAGCCCAATTGCAATTATCAATTAGGTAATGGAAGGTTAAAATGTCAAAATTAAAGTGGAATACAATCGAAAAGTCTATTATTGGGCTCCCTTGGGGCAATTAGAATTTCCCAGTGTGCTGCCTAAACTGCCTATTGTGATTTTTTTTTTTTTATTCTCATAATTTAATTTCCTAGGCTTATCATCAGAATTTTTTTGTTCTTAAGTTGATAGTTAAAGAACATAGAGATGTGTTATGGTTAATGTTATCTGGCCTTTTGAATAATGCTGCGCAAAAGAATATGTTTAAAAAGAAGAATAAGCACAAATAAACGTGGGTATATATTATTACTTAAAAAATAGATGCATATTAAAATTTCTACCTAATTAGTTAAATATTACTAATGGTCACTTTTATATTCCTGTCAATGCTTCAAAAATTAATATTATCATTCAAATAGATGGACTCAAGCTGCATGGTAACACTAATCACCTTCAATTATTCCTAGGCTATTGGTTTTTGTAGGAATAAGATATTAAAAAATATGATTTTTTTTTGGGGGGGGGGGGGGGGGGATGGTGGGGATCCTTAAGAAAATATGGCCTAATCCCAATGAAACCAACTCTCTTACTTTCAGTTCCCATGCTTAGCAAAGTTTCAATTCATTGTCCAATCTCTCTGGTGGGCATATGTTTTTGGGCATTAAGACATTTTTGGTTGTCGATGATGTGGCAATTTTGCAACTCTAGATGGTATTTTGATTGTTTGTTAATTTCATAACAAAAAACTCAAGCCTTTCAATTGCCTTTTTGACAATATCTAAATCACCTAAGATCCACAATCCATCAAAGCATTTCCTATCTCATGTATGGTTCAAGTAATAGTTACAAAAAATTAAACCAAAAAGGAAGAATTTAAAAATAAAGTCATGACATACCTAATTGGCATAACTATGTAGAAATTTAGACCAAAAAGAGTTCTTGGAGCACCTAGATTAGGGGAGAAAAAAAGTAGCAGTAATTTCTGAATATAGAACACACTCAAAGGAGCAATAAGTACTTCACTGCAAAGACATTGTAGATTTTAAGAAATAAGTATAACATCCAAATGATGAGGTGAAGAACTTAATAGAAAGCTAGACTTAAAAGTGTAGATGTAATATTCTAATAAATACAGAACCATTATCCTTTGCCAACTAAGAAGGTATGGAAGCCAAAGAAGACAAAGGCAGAACTCATGTAATTTTTCAATTCACAATTATTGAAAAAACTTTTTTATTTATTTATTAAGACTAATATAGAAAACACTATTAGAAAGGTCAAATGATGAAAATGATAATATTATATATTGCATGGCCTAATGCATCACCTGGTAGCCATGTCATCAAATTGTGCCTAGGATGTTTCACACTTTAAGCAACAACAACCTATGAAGGATTATTCAAAAAAAAAAAATGTCAAGAATTAAATGCATAGACAACAAAAATTAGACAATGGAATAAGAGAAAATTGTGATTTTCAAAACTGTTATAAGCAACTTGAGCATTGTAAGCTTAAGATACACATGACTTTTTTTTTTTGTGAATAAGGAATGCTATTGGAATTTGCATCTTTTATTTGGTTGAGGAAGTTGCCAATAGTGAAGAGACAATTTACATTTAAGGTTCAAGGGTTACCGAAGTTGGTTGTTATGTGTTTCATATAGCTTGGGTTTTTGCCTATGGAATAGAAATAGATACTAAAACTGTCTATTTGGTAATACTCTTCTTATACTGGCCAGGATTGCATGGTACTTTTTCATGAATTTTTGCATGTCCAAGATGTTGCTTGATTTCAACAACAATGAAGAAATGTTGATCAAGATTTGAAATAGACTGATAAGGACCGTGAGAGTCTTAATTTGTTGATCTAAATCCATGAAGCTAGGTTATCAGAACTCTATCTAAGTTAAGTGGATGCAAAAGTCTATTGTGGCAGGGAAACAATAACCACTGATCAGCTAGAAGGGTTAAACAATTTTTTTTTCCTTCTTTATGCTATTTATTGGGGTTATGGGTGTTCTCAAAGTTTATTCAAAATCTTTAAAAAGTTTAGTTGTCACTTGAAACCTTACAAACGCATTTTGATGCACCAAAAGAAGAAAAGCCTTAATAAGTTTACTTATCAAAAAAGAGAAGCTCTTGACTTTGGAGTTTGGATATAAGCAGCATGGGAAAGGGTCAAGTGTGGATCAATAGCTAGAGAGTTGGAAGATACTTGAATATATATATAGACAAAACTTAGGTACAGTACCTTATGTGCTGTTTCTTAAGTTCTCTTCTTAAGATTCAGCCATGTGACTACTTAATTAAAAAATACACTTCCTTTCCATGAGAAAAAATCCACATGGTTGAATCTTAAAATGAGAACCTAAGGAACAAAACTTAAGTATTGTACCTAAGTCTCTCTCTCTCTCTCTCTCTCTCTCTCTCTCTCTCTCTCTCTCTCTCTCTCTATATATATATATATATATATATATTCTATTGGTCCTTATCTCCAAAAATGCCATAGGTCAGTAGAATTCCTTGGTAACATATCAAACAATAACTTTAGTGCAAAGTACAAACCCATGCCCAAACATATTAAAAAAATTATTGACAGAACCTCTATATGCCCCGTATACATACTACAACTACCATTACCTATATGTAATGCAGCAAATAAAATATATACAAATGAAAAGCAAAAGTTAGACGTTGCAAAAAGAACTTCAAAAACCCAAAAAATAAATAAATAAAAAATCCCATTTTCTCTTCTCTGTTTTCTTAGCAATCTCCAACCGGACTTCAACCAATGGAAGAAAGCTGAAATATGACCCAAACAAAAAAAATATAAACACTCAATTTTTCTCATTCTATTTTATAAGCAAAAGAAAACTCCTCGGCAACCAAACAAAACTTAACCAAATGAAAAAAGAGAAGAATAATACAAAGAAAAAGAGTACCTTCCATGGTCGTAAATTCAACCGTTAAATAAAGAAAATGAAGGTAAGAGAAATAGAGAGAGGGAATACCTTTAATGGCTGTCAAATTTGAGCTAAAATGGGTTTCAGATATCTCCGTTCGTGCCCTTCTTTTCTTCATCACTCAACCTCTTTTAGAACCAATCAACCCAAAATAACAAAAGCTAAATCATATTTGATATCATTTTTTGTTGTTTAATAATACCGATAGTGTTTCAAGCGGGTATATAACGGTGGCGGGTGGTTGGGCTGAAGGTAGGTGATGGTTTGACATGGTGGTGGCCCTCAAATCTCTCTCTGCCTTATGGACCTTTTCTCTCCCTCAAAGTTCCCTTTACAACTCTCTCCCCTTTCTCATTCAATTTTTTATTTGATAATTTGTCATATAGAGTTGAGTCGACACCAAGATTAGAGCTTGCTGGATGGAGAAGATCGGTGCTTGAGGAGACCAAAAAGGAGTGAGAGATCTCTATTCTCTCAAGGGAAGCCAAGAAAATGCTGTTGTGCAAGGATGTGAGATTACTATCCTTATCCTTAAACTCCACCTTCTCTTGCAAGGAACCCAATCGGACCACTCTTGCCAAAAATGATAAAATCCCAAGCATAGCACTCACATCCATTGTTCCTTTTGTTTTGATGCCCTCTGTTAGACTGATGCCCTCTGTTAGACTGATGCTCAGGTTTGGTCCGTTCGGAGAGAGAGAGAGAGAGAGAGAGAGAGAGAGAGAGAGAGAGATGATCAGAGAAAGAAGGTGAAGTGACGAAGAGAGAGGAGAAAGTAAAGATAGAATTTTGTAGCTTCTTTTTTGGAATAAATGCTTTTTGTTCCTTATATTTTGTAATTATTTCCATTTTATGCCTACTTTTTTATTTTAACATTTTTAAATTTTATATGAAAAATGCGTTCCTTTTTCGTTCTTGCCGTCATCAGACTAACAAAAATATCCTATATGGCAAATAGAGTAACTTGTTGGCACACAAAGCGCCTACGTAGACATTAAAATAATAATAATAAATTTTAATTAACATTTAAATAATGTCACTCAGCATTTTAAATATCAAAAAAGCCATGTCAAAAAAACAATTAAAATAAAATTCTAAACTTGTGATTTAAAAAAAAAAAAAATTCTTTTCTTTTTGGATGAACATATTCATGTATATATTTAGTGTTCTTCCCTAGAACATGACTATTCGTATTTATGTTCTTCATGTTTTTAGAAAATTAATCCTTATTTTCTTTTCTTTTCTATGTCTTTCTTGTACTTTCTTTAAAGCGAAACACATCAAAACTTAGATCAATAACAATTAAATAAAATAACATTTAATTAAGCACTTTCTTGGCAACCAAATAGATGTCAATCTCAAGATCTGAACATTTTTCTCTCCTAATTGGTAATCAGGAAAATCCCCTTTTCAAAAACCTAGAATATCCCTTCTCAACACATACGGCAAATGAGTCTTTCAAAATTTTCAAAAATCCCAAACAAATACAACAGACTCAAGATTGGCTTCAGATCGTCTAAAATTCAATCCCAAGATAGAGAGAGTGAGATGAGAAAATGATGAGGAGAGGAAAATGTGGGCCTTCAGATCTACTTGGAAACCCACACCACACACAATACACAACCAAAAAATCGACCCACCACCTATGAACCTTGCTGATCCCACCGCCTATAATACATTCTTCCTCCTCATGAAGTGAAGCTATAGGGTCAAGTTGTGGAACCCATTGACTCGAAGCATCTCACCAACTTGATAGCTATGGCGGCAGCAACGAACAAAGGAGATGAACTTTGGAATCGACCATGGGAGCTACCGAGCTAGGGTGAAGAGACGTTGGAGAGTGAGAGGGAGGAAGTTTGATATTAGAGAGGAGGAGGAAGTTTGAGATTAGAGAGGGTTAGGTCATCTGAAATTAGAGAGAGAGTGTAAGAAAATATGTTCATATTTTTTTTTTCTATTTTAATTCATTTCAGAGAGGGAAAGCAAATCTGTTCATATTTTTTAAAATATTTTTTTCTATTTTTAAAATTGAGAAATTTAAAAAGGCAATGGTTTTGATTTTAGTTTCATTTAAAATTCTGACATGGACTTTTTTTAATGTTAATTAAAAAATTTTATTATTATTTTAATGGCCATGTACGCACTTTATGTACCAACCATTGCTGCGACAGATCTAGATCGATTCTTGTTGATTGGCCTTCAATGGAAAATTGGAGCTTTGTGGCTTGAGGTGGAGTATATTTATGGTGGAAGATATGGGTTGGACTTGAATGAGAGGACTTGTGGTTGTGGGAGATGGGGATTGAGTAGAATCTCGTGTTTTCATTCTGTTGCTGCAATAATTGAGCATGGAGAGCAACTTGAGACTTATGTAGACATTGCTTGCAGTAAGGAGATATTCCTTAGTTGTTATTAATGGATGGAAGCCCACTTCCAAGCTATGAACAGCGGCCAAAAACACCCTATAACCCAATCAAGTCCCCAAAATTTACAAAGAAAGTAGGCAAGCGTAAAAAGGAAAGAAAAAGGAAGGCTAGAGAACCTATTAATGCATTTAGGGAGAGTATGAAGGAATTGCCATGAATTGTGGGAATTGTTTCCAATGGGGCCATAATCAAAGAACTTGTAAAGCTCCTGATAACCCCAACAAGAAGGCTTATAAAAAGTAAAAGAGAGAGCAATCATGACAATCATCTAAGTCTGGAGCTAAAGGGAGTCAAAAATTACCAGTGAATTTCAAGTACTACTTTGTTGAACTTTTCATCCAAATGGTTTCATTGATTGAATTTTTATTGTATAGTTGTATATTATATAGGGTACTCAGCAATCAAATATGGGTACTCATCAATCAAGTCAAAGTTGTACAAAGAAAGACAACACCAGTGGAAGCAAGAAGGACAACGAAAATGCTAAGATCTAGTGGTAACAAGAAGAAAACTAATTTTTTAGTTCGATATTTTGTTTAGTGATACACATCCACTGATGAGGCCAATATACTTTTGTTTTACAATTTTGCTGGAAAAGTGTAATTATTGATTAATTGGGTGTTATTTTTTGGCAAACAATATACTATTTGTAAATACTCATTTGATATTTCAATTCATACCAAATTGAGATCATTTTAAGAATACTGATGGAGCCAATATAGTTTTGTGTTACAATTTTTCTGGAAAAATGTAATTATTGATTCATTGGGTGTAATCTTTTTGGCAAACAATATACAATTTGTACACACTCATTTGATATTAAAATTCATGACAGATTGAGATCCTTTAAAGAATACTGATGGAGCCAATATACTTTTGTTTTTCAATATTATTGGAAAAGTGTAATTATAGATTCATTGAATGCTATTTTTTGGCAAGCAATATACTATTCATAAGCACTCATTAATATTTTAATTCATGGCAGGTTGAGACATATTCATCTTTCAGTGTTTATGTAATGATAATAGTACATTATATATTTAAATTACTCTCATGACAAGATTTATTTTCTATTTTTCTATGAGGATGTAAAAAATTGATATTTTTTTATAAAGAAATTGAAGAGCCTTAAGAGTTATTGCATAAAGTTCAATTCAGATGTTTTTTCATCCTTTTAATCCAATGCAAAAATAAAAGGTGAACCTTAAAATAATTCCTTTGGTTGAAAGATGACCGAAAGTGTTTACACGCTCTTACTCATTGGTTGAAATGTTGCATTGGAGAATGTTTTCTCTTTTTTCATAGGGTCATAGGTGATAAGACAGTCGGTCCAGATTGTGGGGACGCCAGCCCAAAGTTGTCATGCACTATTTTTCGTTTTTGACTTTCTTTTTCTATCATTTGAAAGAGAGGTTTACCTCCGAGCCCCCAAACGCGCCTTTATTTCCCTCTATCTTTTTTTTTTTTTTTTTTTTTTGATTATTTCCCTCTATCTTCTATGTATAAAAAGGATGCAAATTATCAATATTTTTCTCAAAAAAAGGATTTCCAGAAACCAGAAAATTTTGAAGTGATGAAGTCTGGCGACTTTGCTACTACCAACTTCTGCGACGAACTCTGTATGTTCTCTTTTCCCTCCTCTTCACAATTATCAAATTTGATTCTATTATGCTCTGTTTCTTTGTTGTTTATTTCGTTCATAAAAGTACATCATGAATGTTATTTATTTTTCCACATGAGTTATATGAATTTCCCAACCTCTTTTCTAAAAACAATTAAGCAATTAGAATAAGTTCGATTTTTTTTTTCTTGAATCAGTCTGTCGAGCCCGCAAATATTTTGCTGTAGTTGTATGTGATAAACATTAGAATCGTCATAATTGAAGTCGGCATCTCAAATGAGAAGTATATGATAAGTCTTTTGCTGGAAAATAGGTCGGTGCCTACTATAACCTCTCCAAAACCCTGCAAAAGTGAAAACTTTGTGCACTGAGTACAACGTTTTAATCTCTTCTAAAAGCTACTATTCACGATTATACAAAGAAAAAATGGAGAGTGAACACAAGACTGAGAAAGACTTGAACTATTTTTTGAACCTATAGAGATATCTATGTGTTTGTACGTTGGAGTTGGGGTCTTTATTCATGTTATAACCTATGTGACTAGTTTGATAGGGATGACATTGTAGGTTTGGAAATAGAAGGATTAGAGTGTTAAGTTCCAATTTAGGATAATGAGATTATTTTTTTTTTCAGTTAAAATTTGTTTATTTGTAGAAAATGACTCAATTTAGGATTAATAAGCACTTTCTAAATGTGTTTTGCACTTCACGAAGTATGTCATGTCCAAACATGACATTTAGATTTTATCACTTCAATTAAATCTTTGTATTTTCAAGGGAACTCTGAAATTGTATCGAAGGCAGTATCTTTGGCTACACCCCATCCCTCTCTCCATGATCATTTTGTTAAAGACATTCAGTCTATCTCAAACTCTTTTAGAGCTCACTCCTTCTCTTATTTAAGAAGGCAAGGTAATTCTGTAGCTCATGCTTTAACTAAGAGAGATAGGTGTTTTTTTTCCTTTAATTGTTTGGATGGAGGCTGCTCCTCCAGAATTTTCTTCCTTTGTAATTGCTGATTATCCAGCATGATTCTTAATAGCATCGGGGTGGATTCTCAACCAAAAAAAAAAAAAAAAAAGTCAAAATGGTCTTTAAAGTATCCATATAGAGGGGAAAAACGGTTTTCATGTAACAGGTCTGCAGTCGTCAATTTATGATCCCAAAATATTTTATGTTTATTTGTATGACATGCCGAAACTTAAAACTAGATTCTATCACTGCGCGTCAATTAAATCATTGTATTTTCAAGTTGGATGATTGAAAATCATTAAAGAAAAAGAGTCAAAATGGTCTTATTATTATTATTATTATTATTATTATCATCTTTTGCTATGTAAAAATTTGGGGGGGGGGCGGGGTTGTGGGTGTTGGTTTTAAACCTCAAATACGGGGCATTATAGAGGGTGCTGGTACCACTGGACTAACAGCTTGAATCCCCCCAAAAGAAGTATGTATGACTCCAAAAAATTTTTTTATAGGAGTCTCGATCAAGTAGAGAATATGACTAGGCAATGAATAGACAATGCATTTAGCTATCAATAACATTCCATGTGATAGATTACAAAATGACATCTGCTGCATTTGCATGAACCAGTACTGCATTATTCATTTTAAAATTTCTGAGTTCAATGATTCTGCTTTAGGACTGCTTGTTTGAAAACATTTCCGAACCCCAATCCATATGTCATTACCCAATATTTAGTAAATTGCCTTTTAAATATTCCTAATGTATTTGCAGAAATCACAAGATCAAAAAGACATTTACCTCCAACTCATTACATGCTTAAAATAGAGTCATACTCTATACTGTCCGAGACTGTGGAAAAGTATGAGTCCGGTGTTTTTGAAGCTGGCGGGCACAAATAGTGGACCCTACTGCTCTACCCACTTAATTATTTGTTCAATTAAAATATAAATGTTTTCTTTGTCAAGAGGTCTGTCTTCTTTTACAGGAGGTTGTCTCTCTATCCCAAAGGAAACAAAAAAATGAATGGAAGTGGTCATATCTCCCTTTACTTAGCAATTGTAGAGACAGAAAATCTTCCTCGTGGTTGGGAGATTTGTGTCAACTTCAAATTGCTCGTGTTTGATCAGATTCGGGACAAGTACTTGACCATTCATGGTTTGCTCTCTCATAATTGACGCAAATAAATATGCATGTATGTATAATGGTTTTGTAAATTTATTTTCTATATCATCTTTTGTCCAGATGCTGATGATAGTTCAATTAAAAGATTTCATGACATGAAGACTGAATGGGGCTTTACCAAATTTCTTCCCTTGGATACTTTCAATGATGTTTCTCATGGATACCTTGTCAATGATTGTTGCCTATTTGGTGTAGAGGTTTTTGTTCATAAACATAGTGGCAAACTGGAGTGTGTTTCCATTACAGAAAATCCTGCTAATTGTACTTTGACTTGGAAGATTGAAAACTTCTCGGCACTAGATGAAGAATCATATTCTCAAGAATTCACTGTTGCAGATTCACAATGGTATTTTTATTACTGGAAGTTGCACTTTTATTATTATTAAAAGGAAAGTTAATTTTTATGTTTATCAGCATTATTTTTAATTCCTTTTGCTGAATCCAGGAAGATACTGGTTTATCCCAAAGGAAATTCTAATGGAAAAGCCAAAGCGATATCTGTCTACCTCTGCTCATGTAATTGTCTTGTATCGGATCTCAAATATTTTGCAGAATTCAAACTGCGAATAAGGGACCAAATCAACAAAAATCATGTAGAAAACACAGGTAAATCAAATATTTTAATCATATTTTCATTTCAAATGTTGGGGAAATATAGGCTCCGGTGGGGTTTTTTTTTTCTCAATTTGCTTAATATTCTACCAGAGCTATGGTTAAACCTGAATTTCCTCATTATGTATGTGTTTCCTGTTCTCCTTCACTTGTTTTGTTTCACTGTAAACTTTGTTTCGTTCTCTTTTTTCAGCTAAACATTGGTTTTCTAAATCATTGAAAGACTGGGGCTTTTCGCAATTTTTGCTACTAGAGAATCTCAATGATGCATCGAAGGGTTTTCTGGTGAATGACACTTTAATTGTGGAAGCAGAAATTATGGCTGTGTCCAACATTAAGCTGTTCGCATAGTGACGGTGC
Source organism: Quercus ilex subsp. ballota (assembly GCA_032727855.1). Classification (NCBI taxonomy): domain Eukaryota; kingdom Viridiplantae; phylum Streptophyta; class Magnoliopsida; order Fagales; family Fagaceae; genus Quercus; species Quercus ilex. The sequence goes on along the minus strand of CM064911.1, from coordinate 32,640,674 downwards.
CTACTATTTTTCCTGGACCCGCATTTGGTAAGATAGGCAGTTTTTTTTTTTTTTTTTGGATACTGGGAGATTAGCCTTATTGCAGTTGTAGAGATAATATCAAATTTGGAATAACTTATATATTTGTCATGGTTATCGTAAATTGTGCATGTTATGTTAAATGAATGTTCTGACTAATCTCTTTAGCTCCTAGTGTTTTGCATGCATAAATAAATAAATAAATATATATATATATATATATATATATAGAAGGGTACCTATCAAAAATCATTTTTTTCTGCATCTTAACCAAAGCTTTGATAGAATGCCAGCCTAATGGTGGTGCAATTCTAATTTCTCTCTCTCTCTGCCTTATGGACCTTCTCTCTCCCTCTATCTCTTGTTCTCTCTCTCTTTTTTTATTTATTTATTTTTTTTGAATTGTAAACTTAGTGCATTTCATGCTTATAAAAATAGTCACATGTTGCCAATGCCATCCTAATGGCTGGATGCATTGTATCCAAGCCATGTTATTATTGTAGTCACTTTGGTTTTCCTGTTTAGCGGCAAAATTAAAAAAAAAACATAATTGATACAATAACTCACTTAGTATAAAAATTCAAAAACTTATATAAGACACGTGACACAAAACTGAGAATTAAATTAAGAATTAAATTAGATTTTCTCTGAGTTTTACCTCTCTCTCTCTCTCTCTCTCTATATATATATATATATGGATGAAAGTTCCTCCAATTCAAATCACATGACATATTTTATAATTACATTAACGAGTGCTTAAGAAGAAGAGGTAAGTGTTTGTCCAAATAATAACACCACTTACTTCAAGTCAAGTCCCACACCTATGATCCATTTTGAAGGGAATTCAACCCCTGAATGTGAAAGAGTCTTGGGCTATATAATACGGTCCAAATACAGTGTAATGAATCATATTGGGCCAAATTCCTTCTATAATTATTGATTCATTGGATGTTATTTTTTGGCAAACAATATACTATTTGTAAACACTAATTTGATATTTCAATTCGTGATAGATTGAGATCATTTTGAGAATACTAATGGAGCCAGTATAGTTTTATTTTACAATTTTTCTAGAAAAGTGTAATTATTGATTCATTCTGTGTAATCTTTTTGGCAAACAATATACTATTTGTAAGCACTCATTAATATTTCAATTCATGGCAGATTGAGACATATTCATTTTTTGGTGTTTATGTAATGATATTAGTACATTACAAATTTGAATTACTCTGATGACAAAATTTATTTTCTATTTTTCTATGGGGATGTAAAAAATTGATAGTTTTTTTTTTTTTTTTTTAAATAAAGAAATTGAAAAGCATTAGAGTTATTGCATAAAGTTCAATTCGGGCAAGAATTTCCTCATCCCTTTATTCCAATGCAAAAACAAAAAGTGCACCTTAAAATAATCCTATTTAAGTTAAAAATGAAGCCAAATTGAGAACTACAAAAACAAAAAGTTAACCTTTCACATTGTCATAGTTACAACAATATCTTGTTAATCATTGAACACTATCAAAAAAATTAATCAAATTGGGCACAAAGGTGTGGAAGAAAAATACTAGTTCCATTCTTATTATGTCACAAACCATTTTTTTAGTACTCATACATGAATAGTCACTTCAAGTGACATCCAACATTAACACTTGGACTTAAACAAAATCCTCTTATGCTTTGCAACTTTGTTCTTTTTGCTACCACTAGGGCCTTGGCCTTTCTCTTGTCCTTCTTGCTTCCACTAGCACTATTCTTCTCTGTATGAATTTGACTTGATTGTTGAGTACCCATACATGATTGCCAAGTACCCTATATAACAATACAACCACAATATCAATGCATTATTTTGAGGGAGTGACAATGGACATTCATCCATGACTGCGACACAAAATTAACAAGAAGATCAATAGAAAGAGCTTATTAAAAAAAGAAAAAGAACAATATAAAGAACACCTTGGTAATTGTTCCGTCAAAGCTAAACTCCCCATCCATTAGCTAAATTGTTCCCTCAAAGCTAGATATTTTTACTAGTCTACTTATTTAAATAAAACAATATAGATTAAAAAAAAATGGAAGAAGAAAACCTAGTAGGAAAAACTTCAAACAAAGTTAGACACACAACCAATAGCCCAGCAACAACACTTAAAACAACCCTCTTATATGTCATTGAAGTACAAACAACTACATTTGCAACCACACTACACAAATACAAGTACGACAGGGCAGTCAAACCCAAGCCTGAAAATTAAACCAAACCAAAAAATTGCAGAGAATAATGATGTTAAGAAACAATAGAAAAAAACTTCAGCTTGGCTAAATCCTATTCCTAGGCAATGTCTACACAAGTGAATCCAATGAGAAAAGTAATGCCACGTTCAAAGAGTTTGTGAAGGACATGAACAAGATGAACTCAAATGGCAAATCATTTGAAGGTTTCTGCATTAAAGGCTTCCAAAAGGTGTTGGAACCATTTCGAAGAAGAAAAATTGAAAAAGAAAATGTCACAGTTTAAACAACTAAATGTAATATAACCACAGCTTTTTAAAATTTTCTTATGAAATTTCTAATTTCAATTAGTTTATATGAAAGTACACATAAACCCGGCCATGAAAATTATTTTCAAGTAATTGCAAACCCATCTAAAATCCTACCAAACAATGAAAACCCATTAGAACACTGGTCATATCTCTCTTAGGAAATTCATCAAACAATTGTATAGCATACTCAAAACCAGTTTTGATCAAATGGAAATTTCACCATAGCCAACTCTACCCAATCCACCACAGGTCTTGAAACACTTGGATAAGTGTAAAGTGTAACGGATAAGCCCAAAAATTAAATCAAAAAAAAAAAATTACAAAAATTCGCACATGGTTGAGATTAGAAAAACAGAGAGTAGGGAAAACAAAAGTGTACCGATGCCAAGACAAGGTATTGATTTGATAGGTGTGAACAATTTAAGGAGTAAATTAGCCAATATAAAAGTTCAGGGGGTCTTGTGGCCAATGGTTGAAAGTTTAGGGGGTGAATGAACATTTTTCCCTATACTTAATACCAAAAAGGGGTAATTACAGTAAACTGAACCGTGGTTTGGCCTAAATTCATGTTGCCTACCTGAGGTTTGTACCGTTAACCTTCAGTAACTCACCTCTCAATTTGCCGTTAAAAAAACACATTTTTAGACAAAAATAAACATAACTTTGAATCAAAAGGATAGGGTTTGAAATTTTTTCAAAAATGGATGAACATTGAAAATGAAATTTCAAACCAATACAAACAAGCACTTTGCCTTCTTCCTGTAAAACAAAATTATACATAAGCAGAAAAGTTTCAACTTTCCATCATCAATCATCAATCCCTTGCATCCAAGCATTTAAGAATTTATTTTCAAGGGAGATGCTCTATTCATCATCAATCTAGTACAAGGGGAGGATTTTTGCACTTCTCACTTGATAATATCATTAAATTAAGATTGAGAAGCTTTAGCTATTTTTGTTTCAACCATATCGAAAGGAATTGAAACTATGTTGCTCATGACTAAGAAAGCCAAGAATGTTGACATCTGGTTTAGCTGGATGATGTCCTAGTTGAAATGGAATATGATGTAATTTGTGGTATTTCATTGTAGTTCTAATGAAACACAATACCCACCAATAAAAAAATTAAAAAAAGACCTCACTTAATGGTTAGATCTACCAATTTGAGCTAAAAATTTCCACTAGAGGTTACCAATTTCATTAGAATACAAACCAATCTCAACCACAGTCACAACTTCACTAGATTCTTCAAAGCGGCAAAGAGGCCGTGTCTTTTCTCGAGACCCAGTGGCACCAAATCCAACACCACCACTCCCACAGTACCCTCAAGCCAACAAACCAAACCCCCGCGCATGCGTTCAACCAAACACAAACAAACAATTTTCTAAAAATAGAAAAAAAAAAAAAAAAAAAAAAAGACACAAACAAACACTACCACGCCATCACTGTCAGCTTGTCACCATTCACTCCAAATGAACAAAAACCCAATAAAAGAATTGAGGAATTGCCTGTATGAACAAACTCTCAAATCACGAGCAGCTGGACAAGTACAGGCTCCAATAATAACCAATAGCATAACACAAAGTATAAAAGTTTTTATATATTAAATTATTTGTTGGTTTGGTTATTCTGTTTTTACTTTTGTTCTTCTTTAAATTACACTACATTTAATTTGTTTTCCTCTTTTGAAACGGAGTTACGGTGGTGGTTGAGTAGTGTTACATTTAATAACACTTTATCTTAAAAAGGCTTATATTATTAAGTGGCTTCAAGCCAACAGCATCTACCACCTTACATAGTTCTCATTCTCAAAAAATTCTTTCATAGTTCTATTACAATACAATTGAGGACCAACTTATATTACAACCCATCAAGAAGACTCAATCTTATCATTCCAACATTCTCACTTGAGCCAAAACATGAAAACAACATAATCAAAAAAAAAAAAAAAAAAAAAACCATGATAGAATTAGTGCAATTTTGCACTTTCTCTCTTGCTCTAAAGCTCTCACTACTATCTCCTTGGCTTGAACAGAGGAAGCTCGAAACTTTCTCTCCCTCTCAGTGGCTTTTGCTACCCTGTGTTGAGTAATTTCTACCATTTGGGTAGCTTCTGCTGCTGCTGCTTGGGTAGCTTCTCTTTCCCTTTCATGTGCAAGTTGCAGCTCACTCCGCAGTAAATCCAACTTTTGTTGCACCAAATGGGCAGCTTCATTCCCATGCATACAAGTGGGATTATTAATCCATTTAAAGAAAGGGCACTTGGGACTAACTTGTTCATAAATTGAGTTGAACACATCACATTCCAATTACACGTGAATCAACTAGATTATGTAAAAAGTATACTTACCTTATATCAGCTACAACCCAGAAACCTTCTCCCAAAATTATCCACTATCAGACTTGTTCTCAACACACAAGTCTCATTTTTACACATATGCCCACTTGAACTTGAGTAATTTCCACTTGAAGAAGACATCTATTATCAACTTCCTGTGAATCAAAGCTACCATCAAAACTTGAAACCCCAGCTCAGAACCATAAAGTAGAATTGTCGTACCTGGTAATGATCTATCTTCGAATATTCAATGCCTCAAGAAAACTCAAAGTCAAAACCTCATCCTCACACAAAAGCACGATCAGGAAAATCAAAATCCCAGCTCAGTTACAGGGGTTTTCACGTTCCTAGGACTCGTGAGGAAAAGAGAGTGAGTTCGTGTTGTTTAATCAGTTTTATGTTCTAATTTGGAATAAAAAGGTGTTTGTCTAACGTCTGAGGGTAAGGTGGGCAATGGGGGAGTAACGAATTGAAGTTCAGGTGGGCAAAATGACAAGTTTTGAATCACAGGTAGGCAAAGTGCAAACGGTCCAAACCTCAGGTGGGTTTACAATAATTATCCCTTAAATTTAACAAAACCCTCACTTTTGACCTTAGTTTCTCTTGTCTTTTTAGGTTTTTTTTTTGTTTGGAGAGGAGAGATATATAAAAAAGTAACCAAAGATACATTTTTATCCTCATTTGTAATAGAGGTGGGTTATGGAAATCTAATGGTGCAAACCTCAAGTGGGCAAAGTGACACTTTTCAAATAACGGGTAGGCAACGTGAATTTGGGCCAAACCACAGGTGGGTTTACCCTAATTACCCCTAATGAAAATAATACTTATTAAATGTACTTGCCTAGATATTAGAAACTAAAAGATCAAGGTGCTGAGGCCACAAAATGGCCACATTACCTATACTTGACCTAATGGCTTATCAAGATAAATTTTTAAAGGGTAAATTCCATAAACATACCTTGAGGTTTAGCTTAATGCCAACCAAGTCCAACACATGTCAAACCAAACCAATTTGGTACCTAAAGCCAATTTAATCCTAAACACCGTTAGCCACGTTAGTTTCTCTCCCTTCTCTTCTCTGTTAGTCTCTTCTCTCTTCTCCTTCCCTCATTCTCTTTCTCCCTAACCTCAGATTTGCCATAGCCACATGCAAACAACAATCCAATTCTACTTATACCAAAACTCAGCCAACTCCACAACAAAAACCCTAAATCCAAACTATCAAACCCACCACCGTAGCAAAACTAAAACCATAGTTAAACCCACCATAGCAAAACTACCACCATAGCAGAACCCACAACCACCCCCACCCCCACCCCCACTTGAACAACAAATCCATCCGCATATCAAAGCCCACCACCACTGAAAACCACCAGTGACCATAATATCCAAACAACCCATAACAAATCCAAACCCATATCAAAACTCACACCACTGGCCACAAAACCCAAATAACCAACAACAAACCCACCACATATCAGTACCCATAACCACCCCTAAAGCAAAACCACCATCATCAGAACCCACCACTACTGAAAACCCAAATCCAAAAAAACCCACAGCAAATCAAAACCCACCACTGGCAACCCACAGCCAAGCCAAACCACCAGCCCGCACACACCACTTCCTTTGCTTGAGAGAGAAGAGATAGCTGACCCAAACCACCAACCCATCAAGGGTTAATTTGGCCAAGGAAAAAAGAGAAAAGAAAATAAAACAAGCAAAGGAAAAAGAAAATAGAAAGAGAAAGTTATAGAGAGAACCATCTTGGTTGTAGCTTGCAGCGACTATAGCTTGCCAACGGTAGCCATGAGATTTTGGGGGACTGGAGTTTAGGGTTAGGGAGAGGATGAGAAAAGGTTGAGATGTGAGATCAGAGAAGAGAGAGATGAGAGAGATAAGAGACTTAAATGACTAACGGACTTAAACGGCGTGTAGGGACCAAATTGGGCTTAAGAATGAAATTGGTTAGTTTTGAAAAGTTATGGACCTTGTTGATATTAACCTAAATCTCAGGGTAGGTTAACTTCAACTTTTAAGTTTTCTTATTTACTTATTATGTTAGTGCACACAGTTGGCATGTGAACAAAACAATAAAAGAAGCAGATGAGAAGAGTAGGAAGTAAACACAAATGATGAAGATGAAGACGCAGTAGCAGCTGGGGAGAGGGTGATCACCGACTTGAAAATAACCAGAGACATGGTGGTGAGTGGTAGAGACGAAAAAGACCCATGTTTGACTTTTTTTTACTTTTTCCTGTCTGGTATTGATTTTCAGCCGAAACGTTTGATTTTCACTGGTACATTTGGTATAGTTCGGTACTAGTTGGTATTTTGAGCGGCACGATATAGAGGTGTTTCTATTTCAGTTGACTAACCGGTAGGATAAATACTGGTTGTACTGGCCAATACGGTATGGTATTCACTCCTCTGGTAATTACACCTAAAGATATTAATAAAATTTCTTTTAGTGATTTGCACTAAAGCCTAAAGTGCTCGGAAAGGAGGTGTCGCAATGTAGAAATTTCTCTAGCACATTTTCTTGGGAAATTAAGTCCTCTTAATCTGGAGAGGATATCGTCAAGCTTTTTATTATGTAGGATATTTAATCCATCATGCTTTAATATGGTGAAAGTAGTTTGCACCTACTGTGGCTAGATTGGTACAATTTATTATGCGAAAATGCCAAAAAAACAACCATTTTACTTGAAAAATAATACTTTTAATCAGAGTTTTAACTTCGAATTCATCCATTTTAACTTTGAATTTGATCGACAAACTATTGTTTTGAAGGGACTTTCTTGATATTTAAGATAGATAAAAATTTATTTCAATCGGATGGTAGGATCAAAAAGTCAACTTTTTGAATCTCGGTTATTGTTTAGTCAATGTTGTCCAAACTTAGCCAAAAATGGCAAGTTTGAGATTTTGGACTCTTGTGTTATTAAAATGATTTGTTCAAACATTCAATTAGGATAAATAGGATTTTTTTTCTTTTTTTTTTTCATGTAGTTCCCTACTTTTTTTTTTTTTTTTTTTTTTTTTTTTGAAAACATGATTTTCAACCTTTTAGGGTTTAAACCAGCATTTTGACACATTAATTGAGACTAGACAAAATACGGTAATAGAAGACATGAAGCAATTCAAAGGAAAATATATCCCTAAAGTTGACATTAAATCAAAAGATCAATGTAAAGAGACAAATTATAACCACATTATCCAAATGAATCTCAATTCTCAAAATACCATACGTAAGAGTAAAAAGTACCCAACAAACTACAATCAGATCCAACAAAATATAAAGAAAACAAAAGCAAACTCCCCCTGAATCTGTGCAACTCTCCTTGTCACTATGCATATCCCCTAACTATAATCCTGAAATTGCTCTCAATCTCCCCATCAGAACACAACTTTCTATGTACCACTATTTGCCCCTTTCGTCATGAAATGACAAAGGGGCTCAAGTCGATGATCGATCATAATAAATAGGTAGAAATCACATTTTTGTCTCTACATTTTCAGGCAATTCCTACTTTGGTCCCTGGATTTTATTTTTACCGCTTTTAGTCCATATCCTGAAAAATGCTTCCCGTTTTGGTCCCTGCTATTATATCAGAAACGGAAAATGCACACGTGGCAAATGGCATAAAAAAATATTAAAAAAATTTTATTTTATTTTAAAATAAAATAAAATTAAAAAATAAGAAATTCAAGATTTTCTTCTCTTTTATTTCATTTTCTTAGCATCCAAACAAGCAAAAACATACACAAAACCATGATCAAAAGGAAAATGTAGTCCATTTTCCACATTATACAAATTCTCAAATATAATAATAATAATAATAATAATAATAATAATAATAATAAAAACCACAAATCTCAATCTCACTTCATTGCTTTGTGCTTCTTTTCTTTTCAGTTTGAGGATTGGATTTTTGGAATCTCTCTTTAAATTCACAAAAAGGATTTGGCCTCAACAATGTCTTCTTCACAGTCATCACCAGGCTACTACAACACACTTCCCTCCACATCCACAACCACCACCAACACTGCCACTGCGCGCTCCGTCTTCGCCACGCGTCGTCCATGGCGTGAGCTCCTCCAATCATTCTCCTCCTTCACGTGCCCTTACACACTCAGGGAAGCCATTGCCCACGTCAAGCACAACCTCAATCTTAGCCTCCTCTGGCACCCGATCTCCATGATTGTCTTCCTCGCCATCTTCGTCGCCTGGTTTTTCCTCTACTTCCTCTGTGACCTTCCACTCCTCCTCTTCCATATCACTGTCGAAGACCGCATCGTCTTGGTGTTGCTCTTCATCATCTCTAATCCTCACCGATGTCTGGCTCAATGTCCTCACTTCGCTAACTCTGGGTTGATAATAATACGTGGGACTACTTAACTTTGAATTTGTATTTAAATCTGGGTTGTTGTTGTTGTTGTTGTTGTTTTTTTTTTTTTTTTTTTTTTTTTTTTGAGAAACATCTGTGTTGGTATTTTTGTTGTTCTTGTTCAAGATACACTTAGATCTTAATTCATGTGGTTTTTGGTTTTTAATTATGTTTTTATTTTTTTTTTATTTAGTTAAAATTGATAAATTAGTTTTTAAAATATTTAAAATATTTTTTAATTTTTCCATTTTCCACGTGTGCATTTTCCGTCTCTGATATAAGGGCAGGGAACAAAACGAGAAGCATTTTTCAGGATAGAGACTAAAAGCGATAAAAATAAAATCTAGGGACCAAAGTAGGAATCGCCTGAAAATGTAGGGACGAAAATGTGATTTCTGCCTAATAAATAACATCCTTATGTAGTAGTTCTCCAATATCATGAACCGTGAGGAAAATAGGGTTTTGATCTTTTAGGGTGTGTGTTGTTTCTAGGTAAAATAGGGAGGATGAAAAATTTTGGAGAGAAAATAGGAGAGAAAATGAATTTGTGTTTTGTTTGGTTGGGAGGAGGGGAAAAAAAACTTTTGTGTGGGGCCTAGGCATTTTCCACCTAGGCCCACAAAAACTTTTCTCTCCAAAATGAAAAGAAAATAGGAGAGAAAACATTGAGGCCTATTGGGTGACAAAAATACCCTTACTTTTTATTACTTTCACCTATCCCTCTCGCTTTCCCACTACTTATGACCTGATTTACCTTTTGCCTCTTCATCCTTATCTCTTTAGCATCTTCACAGCACAGTAACATGAACTCCAGGTTCTCTTCTCTCTCTCCCCCCCCTTTTTTTTTTGACCTTGTCCTCATTACATTCCTCATTCTATTGTATTAATCTATGGTTTCTTGTTGATTTTTTTTTTTTTTTTTGGGAAATATCTTCCTAGTTTATGTAACAATGGTCATGTGGATTATTATTATTATTTTTTTTGGTCGAAAATGTCTTCCCAGTTAACGCATAATCAATTTTTGTTGCTCATAAATTTTAAATTATATATAATAATAAAGAAAATAATATAAATGTATATGTATTTGTCTTAATTTTTATATTATTTAATGAGTGCAAATATATCTATTTCTTATATATTATAACAAGGACATAATAGTCAATTTATATAAATTACATTTTCTATCCTCTCATTTTTCTCTCCAACAAAACAAAAAAGTTTTCCACCCTCCCACTTTTCCATCCCTCCAACCAATCACACATAAGGGTAAACCAAATCTATTCTATCCTCTAAATAATTTTCCATCCTCCCATTTTTCTACTCCTCCAACCAAACGAAGCTTTGAGATACTTTTCCCTCACCTTTGGATTGTGTCGAAAAAGATTGACAATGCTTAGTAGCCATCAACAAATAAGTATATGTCCAAAAAATGAGCATAGACAAGACAAGAATAAGGACCAATAAAAAATGTAAGGTGTGTATGATATGCATGTACTAGCCTATGTGAATGAAAAGCAAGGAGCAAACACACAAAATCAAAATAGGCACAAACAAGCACGTAAGGCATGAAGGCAATGGCATGGTATAATTAAAGGAAATTGGCTACCAATTCAACGAGTGAGGGTTCACCAAAATTTTTTCCCTAATTATACTTTAAAATACCACAAGAAGCTAAAATATCACAAATCCACATATAACCCAATTCAATCAAGAAATTAGAAGGACAATGACAAATCCAACTAAAACTAACTAAAACCCAACCATGATTGATGCAATGTATGATTCAAAAATGAGAAAGATGGATTAGGATTAGCTTAAGATGATGTTTGGAATGAATTTGAGTTGATTTTGAATGAATAAAAGCAAATTTGAATATCGGGAGTAAAAGGGGAGATAATAGATGAGTTGGACAACTGAAAGACAATTTAATTGTTTAAAATAATAGTTGGACATAATATTTTATTGAAGAAAATATTTTAATTGCCAACAAAAGGAAAAAAAAAAAAAACAACAAAAAGACAATTTTTCTTTCTTTCTTTCTTTTTAGGGACATTTGGGTCACTTCCCGGTTTGGTAGAGTAGTTTAACAATATGTTTTCAGTTTTTAAACAATATTACACGCATTTTTACACACTTTTTTTTACCTACACATATTTTTAAAAAATACAAACAACGTTACTAGAACAACGTTACTAAATGACCATTTTATAGGGTCATTACTCATTGGTTGAAATGCTGCATTGGCTAATGCTTTTTCTTTTTTCATAGGGTCATAGACAGTCAGTCCAGATTGTGGGGACGCCAACACAAAGTTGTCAAGCACTAATTTTTTTTTTTTTTAGCTTTCTTTTTCTATCAAGAGTATTGACATTAGTAGACCATAAATTTAGTAACATATCTTTACAAAAAACTACTTTATTTATATTATCTTCTCACTTTATAGGATACTATATTTATATTTTTAGTTATTTGATTAAAAAAATATAAAAATTTTATTAAAAAGCAATGTGAACACAACCAAAAGAAATTTTTTTTTTTTACATTCTCAAAAAAAAAAAAAAAAAAATTTTATTAAAAAGTAGTGTGAACACAATAATTTATTTATTTTTTTAATTTACATATGAGTTGCACAACCAAAAAGAACTCTGCACTCTAGATGTGGAGCCCAAAAATATGGTTTTGGCTCACATTTTAGTATTTTGTGGCCATAAAATAACAATATAACTTTTTAGTACCCTGTCCATTTACCTCCGACCCCCCCAAACGCGCCTTTATTTCCCCTCTATCTTTTATATATAAAAAGGATGCAAATTATCAATATTTTTCTCAAAAGGAGGATTTCCAGAAACCAGAAAAGTGTGAAGTGATGAAGTCTGGTGACTCTGCAACTACCAACTTCTGCGATGAACTCTGTATGTTATCTTTTCCCTCCTCTTCACAATTATAAAATTTGAGTCTATTATGCTCTGTCTTTTTGTTGTTTATTTCATTTCAGTGTTCATAAAAGTACATCATGAATATTATTTATTTTTCCATATGAGTTATATGAATTTCCCAACTTCTTTTCTAAAAAGAATTAAGCAATTAGAATACGTTCGATTTTTTTTTTTTTTTGAATCAGTCTGTCGAGCCCGCAAATATTTTGCTGTAGTTGTATATGAGAAGTATATGAACTCTTTTGCTGGAAAATAGGTTGGTGCCTACTAAGACCTCTCTAAAACCCCGCAAAAGTAGAAGTTTTGTGCAATGAGTACGACGTTTTTAGGTCTTTTCTTACTGCTTAATATTGAGATATTTTGTAACTGATTTTGTAACTGATTTGTAGTGTTAGTGTTTGTATGAATTTTGTATTTGTTAATTGTAATTTTGTATATGTAGAAGTAAAGCTACAATAGCATAGCTGTAGCTTAGAATAAGAAGTCATAGAACGACTGCCGTTTAGTCTACAGATAGGAGAAGTTAGTTACAAGCTTATTACACGTGTACAGCTAGTATTGGTGGTTAGTTAGTTATTTCTGTTTTCCTCTTCTTTCCTTTCCTCTGTTCTCACTATATAAGGAACAGAGCATGCTAAGCTTAATATACTGAATTCATTTCATACAAGACTCGTGTGGTTCAATTCCTTTCTCTCTCAATCTGTTTACACTCCTCCATTGATGAACTTTCCGGAGCTTGTATAAAATCAATATGGTATCAGAGCAAGAACTAGCTCAGAGACCATTTCGTTCTGGTATTCTCTGATTCTTACTAGTTCAATTGTGTTTTTCTTCTTGATTTTAGTGCCTTTACAGATCAACTAGAAAATGTCTCATTATTTTCTGTTGATTCTTGCATTAAACTCATCATCACCTAGGTCTTGATTTTCTTAATCTGTTGAAATCTTGATCTTTATTCTCCGGCTCATAGTTGAAATTGAAGTCTTCAATTTTTTTTAGGGTTTCAATTTCTTCTTCGAATTTGAAGTCTCTTCGTTCCTATATATGCAATTTCCTGTTGAAATTTCAACAAAATTCTGCATTGCATACAAAAGTTCCTTATATCGTTCTTAGAATCCATTCCTTGTTTCTTGAAAGATTCTTTAGAGAATCAATTCTTGATTTTCTCTGATTAGGAATTTTTGAGTCTTCCTCTTTTCTTCGATAATCTCCTTTTTAGTATGACTGAGAGTACAGCTAGTGCTGCTGCTCCCACTACACAGCCTTGGGAAAGTACATCCAGTCCTTATTTCTTGTCTAATGGAGATAATCCTGGAGTTTCTTTGGTGGTTCAACTTCTCACTAAAGAGAACTATAACACCTGGAGTAGGGCCATTCTTATCTCTTTAGATGCCAAATCAAAATTGGGCTTTGTTGATGGTTCTATCCCTAAGCCCCAATCTGATCATCCACACTACGCAGCCTGGTGTAAGTGCAACAGTACTGTGCTAGCTTGGTTGTTTAATTCAGTTTCTAAGGAATTGCAGTCAAGCATTGTTTACTTCAAGACTGCCAGGGATGTATGGATTGACTTACAATACAGGTTTGGGCAAGGGAATGGACCTACAATCTTTGACTTAAGGAAAGAAATTAGTTCTTTGACACATGAGGACTTAACCATCAATGCTTACTACACAAAATTCAAGGGACTTTGGGATGAATTTTCGGATTATAGAACATGCACATGTGGTCATCAAGTTGAAGATTGTACTATGTCTTTTCTGATGGGGCTGAATGAGACATATGCAGCTGTCAGAGGACAAATTCTTCTTTTGGAGCCTTTGCCTCCTCTTAGCAAAGTGTTCTCTCTTTTGCTTCAAGATGAGAAGCAGAGAAAGGTGGGTGCTAGGAAGAAAATCTTGGTTGATGCCTCATCAGCTTTAGCAGCATTTGGGTCGAAGTCTGGGAACAACAAGAATTTTGTTAAATTCAAGAATGGCAGACCACAATGTACTCATTGTGGAGCCATGGGACATGTAGTTGATAAATGCTACAAGCTGCATGGATACCCCCCTGGGTATAAGTTCAAGAACAAAGGTACTCAACCTGGTCAGTCCTTTGCCCATAATGTAATCACAGCTGAAGATCATTCTAGTGAACCTGTCACTCTCACCAAGGTTCAATACCAGCAGCTGATTGGGTTATTGAACTCCCAATGTCATTTCGGCACTCAAGCACCACCAGAAATGTGTTTGGACAATGCTCACCAAGCTGCCACCATAATTACTCAGCCTTCTCAGAATTCATTGGATCTCCAAACCCAAAACATTTCAGGTATCTGGTTTTCTCCTTCCCTTGAACACTCAGTTTTTTCTTCTAGTGTCAACACTTCTCACATCAGTCCATCTGACTGGATTCTTGACAGTGGTGCAACAGACCACATGGTACATTCTCTCCATTTGTTTACCTCTATCACTTCCTCTGTTCAGATTTCAGTTAGACTTCCTAATGGTGATATGGTTCAAGTTACTCACATTGGAACTGTCAAAGTTTTTGCCACTTTAACTTTAGAACATGTTCTTTGTATTCCAAACTTTACTTTCAATCTTATCTCCATCAGTAAGCTAACCCAGAATCCTTCTTGCTGCTGTATTTTTCTTTCTCATTTTTGTTTTCTTCAGGACTTACAGCTTTGGAAGATGATTGGGCTGGGTAAGAGACATGGAGGCTTATACATTTTGCAGTGCACTGATTCCTTCACATTGCCCACTTCTATTTCAGAGGTTCTATCCAGTTTTTCTTCTTTCCTATGTAATAAAAAGGTCAATTTCTGTAATCTTGACTCTTCTCATGTTGTCAATGTTGTTGATACTCCAAATAATGTTGTTAGATTGTGGCATTATAGATTGGGTCACCCATCTTCACAAAGATTAGCTTTGTTGAAACATCTTGTACCTGATTTGATTCCTTGCAATAATACCAATTCTTTTGACTGTTTTGTTTGCCCACTAGCTAAACAACACAAATTACCTTTTCCTAAATCAACAAGTGTTTCTTCCTCTTGTTTTGACTTGGTTCATGCTGATATTTTGGGTCCTTATTCCATTTCATCATTAAATGGCTCAAGATACTTTCTTACTTTGGTTGATGATCATAGTAGATGTACTTGGGTTTATTTAATGAAACTTAAATCTGATGCTTCTTCACTGATTCAAACTTTTTTTCAAATGGTTCTTAACCAATTTAAGGTGTCCATTAAAGTGCTTAGGAGTGACAATGGTCCTGAGTTTGCCCTATCTTCCTTTTATGCATCTCATGGCATTCTACATCAGCTTTCTTGTGTCGAAACTCCACAACAAAATGCTGTTGTTGAAAGAAAACATCAGCATTTGTTGAATGTTGCTAGGGCCTTAAGATTTCATGCCAACTTACCTTTGAAATTCTGGGGGGATTGTGTTCTTACTGCCACATACCTTATCAATAGGCTTCCTAGTCCTCTTCTAGGTAATCTTACTCCTTATCAGAAACTTTTAGGTCATTTCCCCTCATATCAACACCTTAGATCTTTTGGTTGTCTTTGTTATGCATCTACCTTAACTAGGAATAGGTCCAAGTTTGATCCTAGGGCAAAAGCATGCATACTCCTTGGTTATCCTTTTGGTACCAAGGGTTATAAGTTGTATGATTTGTCCACCAAAACTGTTTTTATCTCTAGAGATGTTATCTTCAAAGAGTCAATCTTTCCTTTTAAACATTGGCTGCCTAAACCTGTTTCTATCTCTTCTTCCACTTCTCACAATATCTTTCCATCTCAACCTTCAATTCCAGACACCACTTCTTCCATTTCTGCTGAATTTTCTCTTCCTTTCAACCACATTGACACTGCTGTACCTCCTGATGAATTCCCTGACCTTGTCCATCCTGACTTAGCTCATTCTTCACCTGATATTTTTGAGCCACTTGACATTCCTGTTTGTCCTGTCTCCTCCACTGATTTACCTATTGTTAGGAGGTCCAATAGGTCTCATAAACCTCCCTCATATCTCCATGATTATCACTGTCACTTGGCTTCCACTACCAGTCTTAATCATCACTGCAATTTGGTCTCAGCTCCACTTCTACCTTCTCATGATTCCACTGCCAGTCCAGGTATTCTCTACCCCATTTCCTTAACTCTTTCTTACTCTAAGTTGTCTATTGCCCACAAAGCTTTCTCTGTTGCATTGTCCATTACCAAAGAACCTACCTCTTATGCTGAAGCTTGCCATGATCCATTATGGCAAGCTGCCATGAAGGCTGAGATTGATGCTCTTCAGTCTAATAGCACTTGGGTCTTGACCAAGCTGCCCCCTGGTAAAGTGCCAATTGGATGCAAGTGGGTCTATAAAATCAAACTTAAAGCTGATGGGTCTGTAGAGAGATACAAGGCTAGACTGGTTGCTAAGGTTTTACTCAAACCGAGGGGATTGATTACTATGAGACTTTCTCTCCTGTGGTGAAGTTTGTGACAGTTAGGACACTCTTGGCCATGGCTGCTGTGTTTGGTTGGCACTTGTCTCAATTAGATGTCAATAATGCTTTTTTGCATGGAGAGTTACATGAGGAAGTGTATATGGTTCCTCCTCCTGGTTTTGGTAGCAAGGGGGAGGTGTGCAAACTCACTAAGTCCCTTTATGGTTTGAAGCAGGCAAGTAGACAGTGGTTTGCCAAGCTTTCTTCCACTCTCCTTGATCATGGTTTTCTCCAATCTAAGTCAGACTATTCTGTCTTCACTAAGGTCAGCAAGTGTACCATTCTCATCTTGTTAGTTTATGTGGATGACATCCTAATAGCAAGCAATGATGTAGAAGCAGTCAACACCTTCAAAGTTTTTCTAGATACCAAGTTTAAACTCAAAGACCTTGGTACCTTGAAGTATTTCTTGGGTCTTGAAGTTGCAAGGACTGAGAAGGGAATCAACTTATGTCAAAGAAAGTTCATTTTAGAGTTACTTTCTGATGCTGGTATGTTAGCAAGCAAACCTGCTAATGTGCCCATGGATCAATCAGCTAAGTATAGGAGCTCAATGGGGGAAGATGTTCCTGATCCATCCTTATACAGAAGACTTATTGGCAAGCTGCTTTATTTGACTCTAACTAGGCCTGATATTTGCTACTCAGTGCATAAGTTGAGTCAGTTTATGAATTCCCCTAAGACTCCACACCTTCAAGCAGCTTATAAGGTACTTAAGTATCTTAAGAAGACTGGTGTCTTCTTATTCTTATCAGCAAGTTCTGAATTGAAGTTAAAGGCCTACTGTGATGCTGACTGGGCTGCTTGTCCAGATACCAGAAGGTCAGTCTCAGGCTTCTGTGTCTTCCTTGGTGACTCTCTTATATCCTGGAAATGCAAGAAGCAACAGGTAGTGTCCAGATCATCTGCAGAATCAGAGTATCGAGCAATGGCTACTGTCACAAGTGAAGTTGTTTGGTTATTGGCATTGCTTAAGACCTTTGGTTTTAATCACACTCAGCCTGCCTCATTGTACTGTGATAGCAAAGCAGCTCTTTATATTGCTGCAAATCCAGTGTTTCATGAACGCACAAAGCATATAGAGGTGGACTGTCATTTTATTCGAAGTAAGCTTCAGGATGGAGTCATAAAAACCTTTCATGTTCCTACTAGACATCAGATTACTGATTGCTTCACAAAGGCACTCGGATACAAACAATTTTACTTTCTTTTGTCCAAGATGAATCTCATTAACATCTATGGTTCATCTGGAGGGGGAGTATTGAGATATTTTGTAACTGATTTTGTAACTGATTTGTAGTGTTAGTGTTTGTATGAATTTTGTATTTGTTAATTGTAATTTTGTATATGTAGAAGTAAAGCTACAATAGCATAGCTGTAGCTTAGAATAAGAAGTCATAGAACGACTGCCGTTTAGTCTACAGATAGGAGAAGTTAGTTACAAGCTTATTACACATGTACAGCTAGTATTGGTGGTTAGTTAGTTATTTCTGTTTTCCTCTTCTTTCCTTTCCTCTGTTCTCACTATATAAGGAACAGAGCATGCTAAGCTTAATATACTGAATTCATTTCATACAAGACTCGTGTGGTTCAATTCCTTTCTCTCTCAATCTGTTTACACTCCTCCATTGATGAACTTTCCGGAGCTTGTATAAAATCAATACTTAATCTCTTCTAAAAGCTATGAAACACGATTATACAAAGAAAAAAAAGAAAAGAAAATGGAGAGTGAACACAAGACTGAGACGGACTTGAACTATTTTTTTGAACCTATAGAGATATCTATGTGTTTCTACTTTGGAGTTGGGGTCTTTATTCATGTTATAACCTATTAGGTTTTAAAAATAGAAGGATTGGAGTGTTAAGTTCCAATTTACGATTATGAGATTATTATTTTTTAGTTAAAATTTGTTTACTTGTAGAAAATGGCTCAATTTAGGATTATAAGTACTTTCTAAATGTGTTTTGCACTTCACGAAATATGTCATGTCCAAACATGACATTTAGATTTTATCACTTCAATTAAATCATTGTATTTTCAAGTTAAATGATTGGGATCCATTTAAGAAAAAGAGTCAAAGTGGTCTTTTAAGTATCCATATAGAGGGAAAAAATGGTTTTCATGTAACAGGTCTGCAGTTGTCAATTTATGATCCCAAAATATATTATGTTTATTTGTATAACATGTCCAAACTTAAAATTAGATTCTATCACTGTACTTCAATTAAATCATTGTATTTTCAAGTTGGATGATTGAAAATCATTAAAGAAAAAGAGTGTCCAAACTTAAACCTCAAATACTGGGCATTATAGAGGGTGCTGGTACCACTGGACAAACAGCTTGAATCCCCCAAAATATTTTTTGTAGGAGTCTTCATCAAGTAGAGAATATATGTGATAGATTACAAAATGACATCTGCTGCATTTGCATGAACCAGTACTGCATTATTCATTTTTAAATTTCTTTGAGTTCAATGATTCTGCTTTAGGACTGCTTGTTTGAAAATATTTCCGAACCCCAATCCATATGTCATTACCCAATATTTAGAAGATTGCCTTTTAAATATTCCTAATGTATTTGCAGCAATCTCAAGATCAAAAAGACATTTACCTCCAACTCATTACATGCTTAAAATAGAGTCATACTCTATACTGTCTGAGACTGTGGAAAAGTATGAGTCTGGTGTTTTTGAAGCTGGCGGGCACAAATGGTGGACCCTAATGCTCTACCCTCTTAATTATTTTTTCAATTAAAATATAAATGTTTTCTTTGTCAAGAGGTCTGTCTTCTTTTACAGGAGGTTGTCTCTCTATCCAAAAGGAAACAAAAAAATGAATGGGACTGGTCATATCTCTCTTTACTTAGCAATTGTAGAGACAGAAAATCTTCCTTTTGGTTGGGAGATTTATGTCAACTTCAAATTGTTCGCGTTTGATCAGATTCGGGACAAGTACTTGACCATTCATGGTTAGCTCTCTCATAATTGATGCAAATAAATATGCATGTATGTATAATGGTTTCGTAAATTTATTTTCTATATCATCTTTTGTCCAGATGCTGATGATAATAGTTCAATTAAAAGATTTCATGACATGAAGACTGAGTGGGGCTTTACCAAATTTCTTCCCTTGGATACTTTCAATGATGTTTCTCATGGATACCTTGTCAATGATTGTTGCCTATTTGGTGTAGAGGTTTTTGTTCATAAACATAGTGGCAAATTGGAGTGTGTTTCCATGACAAAAAAACCTGATAATTGTACTTTGACTTTGAAGATTGAAAACTTCTCGGCACTAGATGAAGAATCTTATTCTCAAGAATTCACTGTTGGAGATTCACAATGGTATTTTTATTACTGGAAGTTGCACTTTTATTGTTATTAAAAGGAAAGTTAATTTTTATGTTTATCAGCATTATTTCTAATTCTTTTTGCTGAATCCAGGAAGATACTGGTTTATCCCAAAGGAAATTCTATTGGAAAAGCCAAAGCGATTTCTGTCTACCTCTGCTCATGTAATTGTCTTCTATCGGATCTCAAATATTTTGCAAAATTCAAGCTGCGAATAAGGGACCAAATCAACAAAAATCATGTGGAAAACACAGGTAAATCAAATATTTTAATCATATTTTAATTTCAAATGTGGGGGAAATATAGGCTCTGGTGGGGGTTTTGTTTCTCAATTTGCTTAATATTCTGCCAGAGCTATGGTTAAACCTGACTTTCCTCATTATGTATGTGTTTCCTGTTCTCCTTCACTTGTTTTGTTCCACTGTAAACTTTGTTTTGTTCTCTTTTTTCAGCTAAACATTGGTTTTCTAAATCATTGAAAGCCGGGGGCTTTTCGCAATTTTTGCTTCTAGAGAATCTCAATGATGCATCGAAGGGTGTTCTGGTGAATGACACTTTAATTGTTGAAGCAGAAATTATGGCTGTGTCCAACATTAAGCTGTTCGCAAACTGATGGTGCCTACTATTTTTCACGGAACCGCATTTGGTAAGACACGGAGATTTTTTTCTTTTTATTTTTGGAGACTGGGAGATTATCCTTATTGCAGTTGTAGATATAATATCAAATTTGGAATAACTTATATATTTGTCATGGTTATCATAGATTGTGCATGTTATGTTACATGAATGTTCTGACTAATCTCTTTAGCTCCTAGTGTTTTGCATGCACATACACACACGTATATATATAGAAGGGTACCTATCAAAAATATATATAGAGAAGGGTATTTATTTATTTATTTATTTATTTATGGTTAGTTGTAGAAGGCAAAACCCGAGTTAGTGTAGGCCGTGGTTGTGCTTGCAAAAATTCAGAAAGTGAGTCCTGGGAAGACCTGAGATGAATTCCAAAGCTTGTTCCTTCTAAACCAGATCGTCCATGAAATCATAGCAAAAAGATCAACGTTGTCCTGGATTCCATAACATAATGGCCTAACTTTGGAAAGCTATCAAAAATAACATTCAAACGAAAGTCCCACTGGGAATCTCTTCTCCAAACCTCTTAAATACCTGGGCAGGACCACAATGCGTGGAGGGTATCTTCCGGATCGCGATGGCACGTAACGGGTTGGATCATCAAACACAGTTCGGTGAGCAAGGCTAGCCTTTGTGGGAATGGCATTTTTGCAGGCTCTCCAAATAAAATTTCTAACCTTAGCTGGAGTTGATAAGCCCCAAATATTCTTCCAGAAAATTCCTGTTTGTCCTGTGATTGCAGAATTGGGTTGTAGCTGATGAGATTCACTTTTAACTTTTAAGGAACTGAGAACCCGATTTAACAGAATAGAAGGTCTTTAGCGGTTGGAAAATTACTTTCAGCAATACTTGGTGAATTGTAGTGCTTTTTCCTAAAAGTTTTGAATTTCAATTTTAAACTTCAAAATTGCTTTCAGCTTTAAGTTCCCTGTTAAAATTCTTTAGCCAAATTGCAAAAACGTTGGCAATTAGAGTTTTAACCCCTTAAAACACTTCTTGACCCCTCCAAAAGCAAACCAGACAAAGCCTAAATATTGTATATATTCTAAAAGGAAATCAAAGTATATAGATAATGTCTTGAAAAACTTTGGTATGGTGTCAAATTTTAATACTTGTGCATTTATTTATTTTCACAATTTATTCTTAAGTAATCAAGCTGTCTATTTAAAAGACCCCCCGCCCCACTCATCACCGCGGACCGGCAAACCCATCAAGACCCATTGAGAGCCATAGTTACAACTTTGACCCACCTAAGGCCGAATTGGGACTAGAGAGCCCATGCGAGACACAGCAGCAGATCTCTCGCTCTCTCTCATCAACCATGGCCATCTCGCAACACTTTCGACAAATCCATGACCCTCCAGCCATATTGACTACTTTTTGCAAATATCTTTTAATCTACAGTAAGCATAAAAAACAAAATACCCTCTATATATTAAGTTATATGTTTTGGAAATCAATTTATTTATTTATTTTGTAACTTATACTCCTTTCTTAACATTTTTTGGAATTAATTATTATTATTATTATTTTTTATGTTTTATATTTTAATCTTTTCCTCTTTAAACTAAATCTCTGTTTGTCACTTTTAGAGCATTCACATCAGTCTCCTCAAATGTTTAGCTTAACTAATCCAAAAAAATTTACTTTTGCTTGTTTAGCTATTTATTATTTTCATACACATACATCAGCCTCAATATTTTATCAACATTAAAATTTAATGGAGTGAGGATAGAGACTTATTACATATAAAGATGAGACTATCCTCTTTAAAAACTTTAGTTAATTTAGTGAGACTGATGCTTGCTAATTTCGATTGAATTTAGATAATTTTTTGCTGAAATATTAAATTGGTAAAACTGACGTGAATGCCCTTACAATACACAATTATCCTTCTTAATTGGCTATAGAAAATTTTCTTTAAAAGGAAAAAAAAAAAAAAAAAAAGTGGCTCTAGAAAATAGTGAACATTATTATATATGTCAATCACTAATTTCGCCTGAAAAATGTACCATTATTTTTCTATGTATCTACAAATTTAACTAGATAGCCTTGCTCCCCTTCACTTCCAAGTTCAAACCAAAGACTGTTCAGTGTGTTTAACTTTAGGGTGTGTTTGTTTAGAAGTGAAATAAGGTGAATGAAAAACTTTAGAGAGAAAACGAGGAGGGAGAACTTTTTAGAAGGCATTTGATTGGGAGGGGGAGAGAAAAAAATGTGGTAGGGCTTAGGTGTTTTCTCTCCTGAGCCCACTAAAATGTTTTCTCTCCAAAATGGAGAGAAAACTAGGAAAGAGAGTGTGATTTGTTATATGGACAAAAATGCCCCCAGTTGCTTTCTTGGGTAACGTTTTTTTTTTCTTGGGGCATGGGGTGACAGTGATTTGTTTTGTTTTGTTTTTTTTTTTTTTTTTTGACATGATTTTTATTTTTTAATAAATTTGGATGATTGCTCTTTTTTTTGTTTGTTTGCTTGTTTGTCTTTCTCTTCTTTTTTTATTTTATTTTTATTTTTTTTAATTGGACATTATTTTTTAACAAGGGTATGTGAGTAAATTTATACAAACTAATTTTTTCCATCCATTAACCTTTCCACTTCCAACTAAACAAAAAAGAGAAAAATTAAAATATTTTCTATCCTCTTACTTTTCCATCATCCTATCATTTTCTATCATCTCAATTTTTCACCCCTCCAACCAAACGGACCCTTAAGGTGCATTGCATTGTTGCGGAGTATAAATGCACTTTGATTTCCCATGATATGTTTAGTGCTTTAGATTGTTCCAAGGTACACATGACCTTTGATTTCCCTCTATAAATATAGCCATGGTAATTGATATAAAGTTCTTTGCATTGTTGCTAAGTACACATGCCGTTTGATTTCCTTTGATTTCTATCTATAAATACGTGTCTTACATTGTTATTTTTCGCTCATATTAGTTAAATATATTGTTATCTTGTTATAAAAGATAACAAACTCTTCAATATATGTGTTCACGATCCAGTAACCAAACTCTTCAGTAATGGGCGGTTCTTCTATCAACCAGAATGAACTCTGTATGTTCACTTCCCCTCGAAAGTTATTTCGTTTCTTATTTATTCATTTTTATGTTCATATAAAGTATATATTACTTTCTATGATTGAAAAATGTACATATTTTCTAGCGTACAAGTACTTATGTTTGACTTTTTGATGACATTAGATTTTGAAGGTAAGAAAAGGACTCATAAATGCCAATACCCCATTCCAAAGGACCCAATCCCATCGAACATAGGGATATTATCTCAAATCTAATCCTTTTATTATTATTATTATTATTATTTTCTATAGTAGATATAGATGATTGAATTTCACTTTTCTAAAAAGTTGAGCTAGTAGAACGTGCAATTCCATTCAACATGTCGTTTGCTAAGTAGTATATACTGAATCGTGAACACATTGGAATCGTGATTGGATTTGGCTTCTCAAATGAAATGTAGAAAATTTGTGATTATCTAATGATTGCCTCTTTATTGTACATGCTGTATTTCAGCAATCACAAGATCAATAAGACATTTTCTGCCAACTCATTTCTTACTTAAGATAAAATCGTATGCTACTATGCTTTATCGTCTGAGGCTGTGCTGGAAAAGTATGAGTCCGGTGTTTTTGAATCTTGCGGTCATCAATGGTGGACTCTAACGCTCTACCTTCATAATTGTTCGTTCCATTAAATTATTGTTTGCTTTTTCAATTTATCTGTCTTCTTTTCCAGGAGGCTGTCTCTCTATCCAAAAGGAAAGGATAAAATGAATGATATTGGTCACATCTCCTTTTACTTGGCAATTGCGGAGACCGAAAAACTTCATCTCGGTTAGGAGGTTAATGCCAGCTTCAAGTTTTTTGTGAATGATCAGATACGGGACAAGTACTTGATCATCCAAGGTTTGTACTCTCCCAATAAACATGCATGCGTAATATTATTATTATTTTTAATGATTGTATTTGTTATATATTTTCTTTTGTGTACATATAGATGCTGATGAGACAATTAGAAGATTTCATGACATAAAGACTGAATGGGGCTTTGACAAAGTTCTTCCCATTGACACTTTCAATTATGCGTCCCATGGATACCTTGTAAATGATTGTTGCGTATTTGGTGTAGAGGTTTTTGTTTAAGAGTGTAGTCGCAAACGAGAGTTTGTTTCCATGATTAAAGAACCTGCAAACTGTACATTTACTTGGAAGACTGAACACATTTCAAAATTGGATAAAAAGTTTTACTCTCCTCAAGAATTCATTGTTGAAGGTTTAAAATGGTATTATTATTGGGAAAATACTAACGGATGCCTTTAGGGTAGTAGTTAATAATTTATTTAAAAAAAGTTTTTATGCTAACAGTTTTCTATTTTTCATAGAAGTAGTATCAAAACTTTTCTAAAATTGATTGTTAACTATTACTCTAAGAGCATCCGTTAGCATGACCCTTATTATTAATATTATTGTTGGAAGCTGCACTTTTATTTGTTATAAAAAGGGAAGCTAATTATACTAGATTGGACTTGTAAGCTATTGTTTCCAACTCTTTTCATTGAATCTAGGAAGTTAATGGTCTGTCCCAAAGGAGAAACTGATGAAATACTAAAACCGATGTCCATCTACTTATGTTCATGTGATTGTAACGCCCCAAAATCATAAATAATAAAAGTCTATTCAATCTACATAATCCATAAAAATATTAAATAAAGGCAACTAACAACCTAAAATCTCATCACAATTGTCAGAGCTCTAATCCCACTAAAGATAAAACATTCACAAAATAATTCTCTAGTACAATATTTAATATTATAAAAATAATCATAAAATCCTCAATTCTACAAAATAATTTGTAACGTCTTCCAAGAATTTCTACTCCAATAATCCCTCTAATGTATCTATAAAGGGGAATAAAAGGGGGATGAGATAACTCAATAAGTGGAATTTTCTAACATTGGGATGTGAGAACAAACCTTTTAAATGAATAATCCATACAACAAATTTATAACTTTCAAACCATCTATATTTTTAACATCAAATATTTCATAGAAAAATATCATTATATTGTGAGCCATTATGATATATCAACACCATTCTATAAATAATTTCCTAGGCTTTTCTCGTGATCAACGTTTATGCCCCGTTGACATGGTTGTGCTGTCCTCTTTTTGGGATTGGAACTCCCTTTTCATCCCCTTTCTTAAGGGTGGCTCCTTTGGAACCTAAAGATGCACTCCCATGCTAAGGAGCTCCCTTTTCAAATCCTTAATGGTATACTCCCTTGCTAAAGAGCTACCAAATGTGCATTGTCCCCCTTTTCAGGAACCTTCCCTTGCTAAGGACTAGCTACAATATGATTGTCCCTTGCTAGGGACTAAATACAACACTGAGCTTTTAATCACAACTGGCCATAGAATTCAAAACAAATTCAAGATGCCCACAAGAAATAAACTAGTCATAATACTAAAAAATACAAAGATTTATTCACACATACAAGTTTAAATAAGTTTAGGTTGTCCTACAAGTTTTTAATATAACAAATAGTCAATGTTTCCATACAATGTGCACATCAAACATTTATAGAATATCAATATATTTATAGAATATCAACATAATTCTTTGATATAAAGATAGTTTGATAATCAAAACTGTTTTGGAAAAACTTCCAAAATTAGTAAATACCACTTACCTTTTATTTTCCAAAAAAAAAAAAAAAAAAAAGAAATCAACCACCCTTGAGTCACAATAAATCAGTAGAATTAGAACCTAACAACACCAAAAATAGGTCCATCATTACACAAATTTCCCACTTAAAAATCTGTTTTCATACTTAAACAATATAATCTTAAACAACACTGATATTTCCAAAATTTTCCATTTATTTACTTACTGTCCAGTTCACTTTCAGCTTTGATCCAATTGTTCTATTTCACATATTCTCACTATCTATTAATTGGCATGATTGTACTGCAAATCTATAAAACTCCAGCATTTCATTATATGTCTAGCCATCATATAATCTATTATTCCTTAGAAGCCACATGTTATATTCATATCTGATCAACCTAATATTCACATACATTAATCAAATAGTAGAAGCCACATATTATATTTTTATCTATCAATATTAAAGTCTTCTGAGTACCCCTTTCCTGACATATAGCTATATGCATCATTCCTAATCTAATATAATAACAATTATAGGACATCTTTTCCATTAATATAAGGATATGTGGAGATTCATGAGACCAGGTGGAGCTTGTGTTTGGTGGCCAGTGCCACTGGACACGTTGCGATGCAGACACATATCCAAGACTGGATACGTGTCCGTATCCTAACGAGTCCAGTGGTCACTGGCCACTGGACATAAGCCGAACCCCATGAGACCAACGCCTCTTAGCTCCATTCCATGACATATGCCTATATGTACTTTGCCTAGTCTAGTATAATAACAATCATAGGAGTCCTTTTTCCATTAATATAATGATAGATTAGGTTCATGGATTGACGCCTATTATACTAAAATGGGACAATTGCTAGCTATTAAATATTCAAACTTCCTAAATTTAGAGCAGGAGAAAACCATACTTGTTGTTTCCACGCACAACCGCAGAGAAGAAAAGAAAAGCTCAATTGTGTGTTATGGCTGAAACAAAAGGAAACCTCTTATATATAAACACATGTAGCTGAAGAGGTAAAAGGCTAGGGTTTTTTTTAAAGCTTATCATATACTTATGCCATCTCACTTGGGCCTCTCTATAATAATTATCTAATTTAAATATTTTAGGTCCAAATCAATTAAATCCATTTAATTGTGAGCTTCCTTCTTAATTAATGTATTAAAAAGAAATTAGTAATAAAATTATGAGGTGTTACCGTGACTGTCATCTATCAATGCACAACGTTTATGCAAAATTCAAGCTGCGAATAAGGGACCAAGTCCGAAGAAGTCACAAGGAAAAAATAGGTAAATCTAATATTCCATCATTTTCATTTCAATGATGGAGGGGCTGTGGGGACGTGTTTTCAACATGCTTGATATTGTACCAGAACTGGTCAAACTTGGGTTTCCTTTCTTCACCATGTAATTCTTAGCTGTTCTCTTTTGATTGTTTTCTACTACTGTAAGAGTATTTTGTTTAAATTTTTTTCCTTTACAGGTAAAAGATGGTTTTCTAACTCAAGTAAGGGATGGGGGTTTTCACCATTTTTGCTTCTGAAGGATCTCAGTAATGCATCAAAGGGGTTCCTTGTGAATGATTCTATAAATGTAGAAGCAGAAATTATTGTTATGTCTACTGTTAAGTATATCCTAATTTGTAATAGGTCATATCTTGGAACTACATTTACATAATTGTTGCAATTTGAGACATATTATCAATAATAATATAGTTTTAATTTCTCAAAATTACTCTTTTAGATTCACATATTATATAATAGCCTTATCACATTCACACGAGCGAAGCGCATGTGCAATGAGTTTTTTTTTTTTTTTTTAGTGTCATAATTTTTCATTCATTTTAATTTGGGATTTACATATTTTCTCATTAATATTACATATTTAGAACTACTAATACAATCAAGAGTATCATGAGGCTAATTAACTCCAAAAAATGAACACCGAAAAGACATTGAAATCATATTTGTTCATTTTTTGAAGCTAGCCTTGTGAAACTCTTGGTTGTATTAGCAATTCTAAATGCGTAATATTAATAAGAAAATGTGTAAATTTCAAATTGGAATGAATGAAAAATTATGACACTAAATTAAAAAAAAAGTCTCATTGCACGTGTGAAGTACATGTGATAAGGCTAGCATTCCATAATCATGATCCATTTAATGTTTTACTTGTAACTTGATTGTTAATTGTTTCATTTTGGAATAATTAGTACAAATAGGAATATTTTTTTTGGAACAGTAGTCAATTTAAATGTTTTTTTTTTTTTTTTTAAGTTATAAATTTATTTATTTTATTGTAAGGTGTGTGGTTGCTTCCTCCTTCTCAAAACTTAAATTAAAATTCAAATCATCTATTCGTTTGTGGATGAGTTTATTTTTTGGGAGCTAGACTCATTATATCACTCTAGCTATATATCATTAGTTGGCAAATGCGTAATATTAATGGACATGCAAAATCCTCAAATTTATATGTATAAAAATATTTAAAATAAATCCATATAAGAGAGAGCCTAGTTTAAAACATAAATAATATATGTTGGGAAATATAGACCCCAGTTGATAGAATTAACAAGTTTTAAACCCAAGTTGTTAATTAGATTTATTATAAATAAAACTTGTTAAAACAAACAAACATAAATATCATGTCAAAATCATGCAGCGGAAAAATAAATAAGACAAGATATGATGACCCAGGAAAACCAATGGAACAAACTAGTTTCACAGTAAAAACCTGAGGGGGAAACCTTCCCGAAAAGAAATTCACTATAGTAAACAGAAATTTCAGATCTAGTACAAAACCTTTGTCCCTAGACGCTACAATCCTCATAGATGAATTTATAGCAGAAACCTTCTACCGCTTTAGAATCTCTGAACTCTTCAATACATGAATGCCACCCTTTTTGCACAGATCCTAGTACGTGACTAACCAATGATGCATGGCTCGCAGTACGTGACTAACTCACCAACTTGAAGAAGATGTTGGCTGCAAAGTTCTTTACTTCATCAACAATGAAGATCAAGAAGCACTTGGTTACAAAACCCTAAGGCGCAAAGACGCAGTAGCTTCTTTCAAAGAGAACAAAGTTTCGGTCACCTTTTGCATGTGTTCTCCTTGTATTTTCTTATGTGATGGGCTCTAAAATAAGTTTTATATTTGTCTAGGGTTGTGAGAAAAGAAACCCTACATAAATATATAAGCATGGGTCGAAAATCAAATCTGAAAAACTGATTTTCATAATTCTCGATAAATACCTCGATAGATAGTATTTGTCGAGCCTCATTAAACCTCGATAGATAGCTATTTGTCGAGTAGTCGTCGAGCTATCTATCCAGTTTTAGTGAACAGTTTTTCTTCACTTGTTTCTTGTTTTGTATATTCATGTTTTGTGCTATTCCTTTTCAATTAGCAAAGGTCCATGGTTTTTTCCCCCAACATGGAAGCATTTACTAGACGATTCCATTTAATTTTTATTTAACAAAATATAAAAATTTAATTACACAGAAAAAAAAAATTAAAATAATATGTGTAATGTGTTAATTTTTTTAAGATGTCATTTTATTAATTTTTATTGATAATAAGTAATATTAACAAGCATAAATAAATTATTTCCTATATATCATGTAGTAAGGATATAAAAAATAAGTTTATATAAACTACATCTTCCTTTCTCTCACTTTTCTCCTCAAGCAAATACACTAGTTTTCATGACTCCACTTTTCCACCTCCCAACCAAACTCAAATAAGGGAAACTAAAATATTTTATATTCTCCCACTTTTCTATCCCCCAACCAGCTGGACTCTTAGCATTGGTTTGAATAGCGTTTACATTTTCCCACGGCTGGCATTTGGCCTTTTTGTGTGGGTTCTATGCATTGTTCACAGGACCGGCAAGTATGGATTTCAGTAATGTTTTCTTTAAAACTAGGTCTCATAGCACTATTTACATATTTAAAAATTATTTTGCTACAGTATTTTCAGTTTTCAGTTTTCAACTATAAGCGGTATCCAAACAGACCCTTAGTGTGGAAATCAAGGATAATTTGTAGAGTTTTGATTAATGTTGCATAATGAAAAAAGGAAAAAGAAAAAGGTTTTGCTGTAGTGTGAGCATAGTGAGAATAACAATTGTGTGTATGAACGCAAAGAAAAGCAAGAGGTTTTTAATAGAAGTTTTAGTTGATTTTCTTAATTCACACAATACTAGGTTGGGACCCAACAAATGGTACTAGAACTTATATTCCTCTAAGTGCCCCTCTATTTGAGCAAACCTCTCATTCGTGGCTATTTTACAGTAACCCTCCTTCCTTTCGCTCCTGGTAACTCCCTTGTTTAACGAGTGAACTCTAAAATGACAAGAGATGTGCTTATAAGACTCGAGGTGTTATTGTCTTAGAGAATGATAGCTTGAATGAATTTGTGCCCCCATTTATTTTTAAGTTTTAGTTCCGAGATCTTAGTTAACTCTTCTCGCTTACGTTTTGACCATGGGCTATACTCCCCTGTGTACCACCAATGCCTCAAGCTCAATTTCTTTCAAAAGAGGGTTTTGAATAAAATTTGTACTTGAAACTTAGGTGAATCACCACATGATTTAAATATTTAAATTTCATGCCCCATTTGTAAAATAGGCCCACCATATCTTAGAATTTTTTTTTCTTTAAAAAAAAAATTATTTGTGTTTATGTTTAAAATGAACCATGGCATTTAGAGCCCTGTAGACGCATCATGAATATATTTTAGGGTCATATTTTCTATGTATTGACTTATCCTTTGACAAAAGTCACTTTACTTGTAATTGGGTAGATCTAAGTTGGATTTAATGTATCAATAACTATGTAAAGTTTACTTTACAAGTGGCATGTATCATGGAAGACATGAAGATTGAACAAAGAAACAAATGAAGAAAAGCTGATTTAGTGAAGCTCGACACTAGTCTCGACATTAGTATCTATTGAGACTTCATGGAGGATTCTTGACACAAGCTTGACACCTTTCGATCTATCAAGCTCTGCAATTTCAGAATTCTTAGATCTGAATTTCGGCCCACGATGACTTGGATTGCTAGTGTTTCTTTCACTAAACTTCTAGACCATATAAAATTTTTATTTTAAAGCCATCAAAGAGAACTCACACACTCTGTGAGAAGCTATTACATTTTTATGTGCTTTAGGATTTTGTAACCAAATGCCTTTAGATCTTCAACGTGCTTTGGAGTGAAGAACTTTGTATCCAATAACTATTGATTAGCTGTTGAGAGTTAGTCACGTATTGAGAACCGTGCAAAGAAAGAAGTCTCTACAAGATCAAGTTCAATTAGAGATTGGAGTAAAAGTTCAACTATAGGTTGTTATTTTGGGATAATCCAAGGTAGTGGTAAGATTTCTTATACTTGTAACCGCATGTTCTTGATTAGTGGATTTTTGGGTTGGGAGTGGTGACATGAAATTCATCCGGTGGGGTTTTTGCCTTACAAGATATTTTCCCCATTAGTCAACAAATCACAGTGTCAATTTAATTTCTGCCGCACTTAGTTTATTTGGTGATTTGTTAGTGCCTCCATGATTTACATGTGATTTTATTATGTGTTTTGTTTTATTTTTCTTGTGGATTACATGAATTATAATGTCTCTCTCTTGACTTATAACATGCTTGACATTGTGAAAACACATAGAAAGTGTCTGTTCCTTAACTAAGTGCATGAGATATCTCTAATTTTGTATTATTATGTACTAGTTTATACATGTATTCATGGGTTAATTAAGAAAATGATATTTCTTGTTTGTGTATCTTTTATAGCTTAGTTGGCACTGTTTTGCATTACATGCTGTCAGGAATTGCTTTTGCTTTTTATTTATTAAGCATAAAGTGTACTTTTTGGTTGTGGTCAAAATAAAAATTTGAAAATCCAAAAATTATTTTTTTCTATGCACATCACTTAGTGTGTAATTAAGGTTGGCCAATGAAATTTGCATTCATGACTATGTACCTTGCTTAGATTTGATGGGCTACTTTTTGCATTTTGCTAGTTTGTACTATTTAGTGCTTAATTGTGTGAGTTGTTTATAGTCTTTAAACAAATGATCTTGATTTTGATGTCACACTATTTTGATCATAAGGACTAGAAAGTCTTAGGAGAAAAGCATAAGTAACAATCTCACCACTGTTACTCACCAATCATGAACAACTGTTTGCAAATCATAAAAGCTATGCTCGGTAAGGTGTAGCACTTGCACAACAAGATAAAACGAGGTGTTATTTTTACTTAATTGCAAGCTTGTTTTCTAGGAGATGTGGGAGTTATATGATATAACCCTTTAGATGATAGTCACTTTCAAACCAATGTAATTGATGATGTAGAAAATTTGTTTGATTACTATTTACAATTCACCTTTTCTGTACTTTGGACACTTACTAGTTGCACACACTACACACAAATCAATGCTAAATACTGTATATAAGATTGTGTATGATGTCTAATCTGGCTATCTTTAATTGCATATAAATTGATATGTAAATGAAAATTTTTGTTTTGGTTGGGAATTTTGAAGAAAAATGAAATTTTCATGTTTTAGAAGTTTAAATTTTGTGATTTTAACTTCTTGATTGGTTTTGATATTTGCATCTGAGTGGTATCATGTTTTTAAAACTTTCTAGATCATGTTCATATACATTGAGTCTTAAAAACTACTTTTTTAAGTTGTTTTTCTGCATAAAATTTCCAAATTTTTAAGTTTTAAAATTTTTCATTGCTTTGACCAATCGAAGTTTTCCCCCAACTGATCGAAACTATGAGCTTTTGTGTTCAGAACTCTTTGTCTGACTTGATCGATGCTTGATCAATGTTCGACTGATCAAAATTGGAAAATTTTCATTTTTTAGTTTCTTGACCGATTAGTGTTTTCATGCATCATTTGTGATAGGATTCACATGCATTGCACATCTAGATTAGGAATGCATTACATTGTTTCTTTTATCTATCTTGCATTTTTGCAGTCATATTTCTCATAGATTAGTTTCACACACAACACGCATACACTTTGCTAAATTGGGTACTCAACTTGATTTAAAAATTAATTGATTAAGTTTTAAGTTCTGTACATTTTAGTATATGCTATTTTTCTTGATATGTGAATTGCTAAAAATTGGAAATATGTTTTTGAAAGTTACGGTGGATAATAAATATGCAAATATTTTCTCTACTTTTGAGGGTGATTTGAATTCAAATTACCTTGATACATGAAAACACATTGCATGTGGAATTTTTATATCATTGAGATCTATATTGTATTCTGTATAGTCTTAACTGATTGTACCTGAAGTGTTTGCATGCATTTGTTTATGGGTCACATGGTGTTAAGTTTGCATATATTGAAAGAGAGAATATTTGTATTCATGTGCATCCTTGCCTTTTTTTTATTTTTTATTTTATTTTTTATTTATTTATTTTTAAGTTTGGTTTGTGCTTCTTTATTTTTCCCCACCTCCTACATTTTTCCCAAAGCTATTTTTTCCAAAATTTTTTTTATTTTTCCTATTTTTATAGGGGGAAAAAGGTGGTTTTAAAACTTGTGTTGTTCATAAGGAGAGTTATTGCTCTTCATAGGGGGAGTTGCCTCTATTTTCTATAGAGCTTAATTTTTTTATATTTCCTTGATTATCTATTTTCTCTTAACTTCTATTGCATATTTTTTATTTATCTGTCTTTATTTCCACACATGTGTTGATGTGCTCTTTTGAGTGTTTCAAGAAAGACAGGTACATTTAAATCAAGATCTTTTGCCTCATCTAGCAACTTTTAGGTTTGAAGTCTTAGATTGAAATTTGTGATGTATTTGGGCATTTTATTGTAATTAGGTTGTTCTTGTATTTGAGCATTTCATTATGTATGTAAGTTTTGTCATGGATTGCCAAAATGGGAGATTGTTAGGTTCTAAAATTTTAGAACAATTGACAAACTATGAACATAAACTTGTCTAAATATAGATCTTAGAGTCTATAGAATATATTAGACAATGCTCAAGTTGATACAAGTCAAGTTTCAAGAACATACAAGCTGCAGGTTCAAGAAAACAAAACTTGCCAAGCTTGACCAATTGAGAAGACAATTCAACCGATCAAACTACATTTTCGTAGATTTTAATTTTGGCCCATTAGCCAATTAAACCCATTAAGTGATTAGGGTTTCAGATCTATTTCACTAAGTATTAAGAAGAAACTCTAAGGCACATTTTGAAGAGATTTTGAAGCTTCTCTTTTGAGATCTAAAAAGTGTTGTGCCTTTTCCATTAAAAGGCACTACCGAAAATCATTCTCATACCGTTAGAACCAATAGATTTAAAGTTGCTGCTACAAGATCAACTATTGATGATGATCTAAAGCTTTGAGTGAGATCTCAAAGTCACAAACGTGGGTGTTTGTGTTCAACAAATTTAGATAGAAGAGTTCGTAAATTCGGAGTTACGTGTGGTCATATGAGTAAGTACTACAAGAGGTAGCTTTAGATTTAGGGAAAAATCTACAATAAAACTCCCTTTTTATATAGTGAATTTGTTGGCTTGAGGATTGTTTAGGTTAAATTCTCCTCAGGTTTTTTACCTTAAAACTGGACGGTTTAATTGGTTTTCTTGGACCATTATATCGCACGTCTTCTTTATTATTCTGCTATATGTGATATAATTATTTTTGTTTAATCTAGATCTGCATAATAAACCTAAGTAACAACTTGGTTAATTAATTAGATTAAACAATCTAAGTTTTCAAAGGTCTAAATAAACTAACAAGAAGATTATTGACAGATTATAGCGTGTTTTGGGGTGATTCTTTGGTCTCATGTAGATTAAATAAGCAAGGAGTAGTGTCTAGATCGTCAACTGAGGCAGAATGCAAGGCCATGGCTATTGTGGCACGTGAAATAACTTGGGTACTGCAATTGATCAAAGATTTGAAGATTGATCATCCTATAACTACTATGCTCTTTTGTGACAACCAGGCTGTTCTACACATTGCAGCAAACCCTGTCGTTCACAAAGAACTAAGCACATTGAGATGAATTGCCATCTAGTGAAAGATAAAATTTTAGAGGGTGCTATCAAGACCTTTCATGTTGCCAGCAATTCACAAGTTGCAGATATTTTCACCAAAGCTTTGGGAGTTCCAGCTTTTGCAAGATTAGTGTGGAAATTGGGTTTAATAGATATTTTGGTTCCAAAGCCTTTGAAGCCCTCAAGTTCTTGTTTATCATTGCAAGTCTCAGAACCTGAGGTTCAGGACTTGAGGGGGAGTGTTAAGAGATCAAATCGTGATGCTTTGAAGAAAAGTAAAGGAAATAAAGAAGAAACGGCAATGTTGTTTAATGATAATGGGCAAACGACAGAGTTAAACTAAACGAAGTCACAAGATCAACACGTGCAGACGCTAATACTAGAAATAGTTAAAGAATTTGACCACGTGTCCTGATGTAATTGGTTCGGGTTTATTAGTGATAGTAGTTAGTTAGAATTTTTGGCGCCACTTCTGTTTCCTCTTTTGCCTTGCTCTACGTTGGTGTATGTATCGGTATAGCAGAGTGGGAGATGTTTATTTTTGTACCCTCTCATTTTTCTTTCAATTTAATAAGAAGAATCCCATTCTATTTAGAGAGCTTGCTTTTTAACACAGTCAAAAGGTTCTGTGATAACAAAATTTTAAAGTCTATTAAGCTCGCTTGATAGCAAAATTCCCGCTGTTTGCAGGTTGTACTCTTCATCTAACTTGATCCTCTTTGACTCAATGTAATTACAATCGAAAGGAATTTCGAATACATGGAAATTTACAATTAAAAATTTGACACGATAATTAACGAACAGTAATTATCCTAACAAGGACTATACTAAGTTTTATCATAGTTTCTTTTATGTATCCTTAAAGAAAATCCAATCCTCAGATTCTCCTCTTCTCTCCCATCAAAATAAGCATAAATCCTTTCGTTCTTTTCTTTTTTTTCCTGCATCTTGATCCCTTCTCTATTCTTTACTTCCAAACAATCACACGTACGGTTACGTGCGTAAAGTGCTTTGGCATATTGATGCCCCTCTATAAATAACGCAAACTACCAATGGTTTTGAATAAAGAGGATTTCGACAAACCAAAATCTGAAGTCATGGAATTCAAGTCCTGCAACGAATTCGGTATGTTCTTTTTCCCTCTTGGCTCTTGGCTCTTGAAGGTTCTTTGACACTGATATTTTGTATCTTATTTATTTTATTTCAATGTTCATAAATATATATATATATATATATATATATGCATTCTAATATCCTTTACTTGCTAGTGGACATTCAACTAGTTTGAAGAAAAACCTTTTAAACTCTTCTTTTATATATATATATATATATATATATATATATATATTTTTTTTTTTATTGAATGTGAATTTTAATATGCATATCAAATTTTATTCAAATCGAATTTTATTTTTTATGCATAATTTTATACCACAAAAACTTGAAATTTAAGCATTTGATTGCTGATGAAATTATAGATCTTTAATTTTTTTTTGAAATTTTATAAGTATGAAGGACATAATAAAAACATGTAATCCAATGGTTAGATTTTCAAAATTCACATTTAATAAAAATATATAAGAAAAGGTTGAAGGGTTTATCTCCAAACAAAAATTTTTTCCTTTTCTAGCCTACTTCAGCTTGGAACTTTAGACAGCATAGGTCCGAAGGTAAGAAAAAAACTCCAAAATTCCAAAACTTACCCCAAACGCATGAAACAAATGCATAGTTCATAGATTTTTTTTTTTTTTTTTTTAATCTATTAGCAATATATATATATATATATATTATTATAGAATATATAATTAAAATTAATAATTTAGATTTCCAAAAGTTACGCTTAGCCCCCTCTCAAAAATTAAGTTAATTCAAAAAGAAAAAAAAAATTAATGGCAAATAACCGACACGTATGACATCCCTCCATGCAATAGAAAAAAAAAGGTTAATAAATACCTAAACTAAAATGTTTCTATCATAATATAGATGTCAACCTCTTTAAAAAATATTGTCAATTTCAACCTATAACTGATACGACAAAAGATTGTACCAGTTAAACTAACTATAACTTACTGCTTTTGTTATATTTTGTTAATAAATCTAAAGTACTAAACAGTCGATCTTTCTTTTTCACATGTATACATAAAAAATTTTCTTTTGATACTTTGTCCTCCAATATTTTCTAGATTGTATCTAAATATCCCTAATGTTTTGCAGCAATCACAAGAACAGCAAGACATTTTCGTCCAACTCATTTCTTACTTAAAATACAATCATACTCTTTATTGTGCGAGACTGGGGTGGAAAAATACGAGTCTGGTGTTTTTGAAGCTGGGGGGCACAAATGGTGAACTCTAATGCTTTACTCACAATATTTTTTGTTCAAATAAAAATTTAAAATACAAATGTTTGCCTCATCATCGTCTACTCAATCTTCTTTTGCAGGAGGTTGTCTCTCTATCCAAAAGGAAATAAGAAAATGAATGGGACGACTGATCACATCT
Source organism: Quercus ilex subsp. ballota (assembly GCA_032727855.1). NCBI lineage: Eukaryota > Viridiplantae > Streptophyta > Magnoliopsida > Fagales > Fagaceae > Quercus > Quercus ilex. Next base: position 32,602,740 of record CM064911.1, on the reverse strand, counting down.
CCCTTTATTTGTCAATAGTTGATACAGAAAAGTATTGTCTTGGTTGGGAGGTTTATGCCACCTTCAAATTGTTCGTGTTTGATCAGATACGGGATAAGTTCTTGACCATTCAAGGTTTGGTCGTTCATGATTTATATATATACATAACTTGCTCATGTACAATATTACTATTTTTACAATTTTATTTTCAAGATAAACAAGGGTCATGTTAATGAATTCTTCAGCCCTCAAGGTATTATAAGTTTTTTTATTATAATCGATCAATTGTTTTTGGGGAGTCACACGCATTAGTTAGTTAGAGAAGTATTTGTATATTTGATTTTGTTGCTTTCCAATGCAATGGGGCCTATTAATTCTCTCCTTAACCTATGTGCAAATACACCCGTTAACAAAAGCCTATAAACAATTTTGCTGTTATAATAAATTTTATAACCATTTTCATAATTGGTTCATGTTAACGGGTGTTCTTAGGATAATTGTTAATAAATTATATTAGGAAAGTTTTTTAACACCACTTTAATGGGAAATATAAAAAGTTGTCAGAAAAATTAATTGCTTCATCATTTTACCACAAAATGATTTTAAAAATAATTCATAAACCAATGTCCTTAGGGTATTCGCTAACATTTTCTTTCATAATTTGTTGAAGTGATAAATTGTGATTAGTGTAACATTACTTACACATGTACCACCATTGACATCACATTTATTGTACATGAATCACAAAATGACACCACAACAATTGGAAAAAATGTTGGGAAATTTGTTATACTTATTAATAGACTTATGGTTTGTTATATATCTTGTAGATGCTGAAGGGACGATTAGAAGATTCCATGACATTAAGATGGAATGGGGCTTTGATAAATTTCTCCCTCTTGATTCTTTCAATTTTCTTCCTAATGGATACCTTGTCAACGATTGTTGTGTAGTTGGTGCTGAGGTTTTTGTTCATGAACGTAGTGCCAAACGAGACTATCTGTCCATGATAAAAGAACCTTGTAACCGAATTATGACTTGGAAGATTGAAAACTTTTCGACACAAGAAGATAAAGCACCCATTTGTTCTCGCATATACGTTGTTGGAGATTTAAAATGGTATTGTTCATTTATTTTTATTTTTTTATTCCATAGTATTCATTCCCAATGATTACTCTTAATCATTAGACCAAGACACCAATTTGGTGTACGCATGTTTGAACTCCTAATCTCTTATTCGACGATAAGAGACTTTACCAGTTGAACTGCCTAAAAACTTACTACACTTTTATTGTCATAAAAACAAAAGCTACCGTTGCTAAATTTATCAAATATTATTTCTAACTCTTTTGATTGAATCTAGGAAATTACTGGTTTATCCCAAGGGAATTCATGAGGGAGCAAACAAAGCCATTTCCGTCTTCCTCTACTCAGTTGATTGTGTTACTCCAGACCTCAAAATTTTTGCAGAATTCAAGCTGCGGATAAGGGACCAACTCCACAATAAACATGCAGAAGAAAAAAGTAAATGAATTATTTTTACATTTTTATCTTCTTCTTCTTTCTCTTGATATGCTTTTTGTTCTCTTTTATTTGCTTTCCTCTAGTTTAAGCTTTTTTTAACAAATTTCTTACAGCTAAATACTGGTTCTCTGCCGCATTTAGCGACTGGGGGTTTTCGCAACTTTTGCTTCGAGAAGATCTTGGACGTGCATGCAAGGGGTTTCTTGTTGAAGATACCTTGATTGTAGAAGCAGAAATTATGGTTATGTCTACTGCAAAGTAGTTCTCGATATTTATCTCGGAATTGCACTTGGGAAGACTAGAGAAGTATGATTGTCGCAGTTGTAAAGATGTCAATGTTAAGATACTTCAAATTTACCATGGTTATTTTAGAAGCGCATACTGTATTTATATATTATGAATGATCAATTTAATAAACTCTATCTACAGTATTAAGGAAAAAATAAAAAAGAAGCATTATCATTATAGTCCCTATTGAGTGTGAATGTATAGGTTAGAATTCAATTGGTCTCTACTATAATTCTTTTACAATATCACACTATTTAATAAATTTTTTAACCCAATATTCCATTGTACTCACTTTTGGAATCTATCGTTGGGTTTCCTTTATGCCTAGTTTTATTTTTTCTATATATATATATATATATATATATATTATTTTGGGTGGGGCTTAAATCTTTTCATAAATAGAGGTTTGAAAAAATAAAAATTTCAAGGATATGTCCAATTGTCCATGCCCTTTATTTTTCCTTTACGGATTACTTCAAAATTAAAAGAAAAACCATATTTATTTATTTTTATAATAAGTCGATGTATTCTATAATTATTAACATAGAATGCTCAAATTGGGTTTGGGTTTGGGTTCAAAGCTCTTGCCTTTTGGGTTGGTTTCGGATCTCACCCAACCCGCCCAACCTGGAATTTAATTTAATTTTTTCTTCTATTTTTTTATAAAAATTTTATTTTGATTTTTTACGAATATGTTAAAAAAAAAATAAAAAATAAAAAATAAAGGGGGCTTAAAGTCATACCAAGTACTGTACGGCAATGTAAACGAATTTTATGTTGTGAACTCCTCAATGAGGTTGCTGCAATGTACTGAAGCAATCAAAAAAGATTATCCCGATGAAGACTGATTGCACTTGTGACTTGACTGCTCTTATTCATGGTATATATCTCATTAAAATTATTTTGTTCTATTCTAGCTAGAAATTATAAACAAGGAACATGATATTATCCTTTTATTAAAAAAAAATCATATTATAGATTTCCCTCTTATTTCGTTTTTCAATTCTACACCTTGACCAAATCTCATAATTAATTTAAGACCCAAACATCTTTTATGCTTTCCATATATATTTTTCAAAATTTTTTTTTTTTATTGGTTTCAATTCAAATTTGAATTTACACCTTAAAAGGAAATCTCTTGGCATTAATGACCCAAGTTTAATACACTAAAATCTGGGACAAAATTGCTAAATGTCTTGTTTGGGCAAACTAAGCAGCGTTTTATCCTATTTTTGAAACTAATTAGGGAAATGTTTCTCTTTTGAAAATCGATTTTCTAAAAATCGAGTTAGGCCATATAGTGGCGTTTTTAAGTAGCCTATAGTGACGTTTTTAGGACTTATAGTGGCGTTTTGTAATTCGACCTATATGAAATCGAGTTATAGGCAAAAAAAAATTAAAAAAATTGCCTATAACTTGATTTAATGAAGGTCGAGTTACAAAACGTCACTATAGGTCCTTAAAAACGTCGCTATAAGGCTTAAGAATTTTTTTTTTTTTTTTTTTATAACTTGATTTTAAGGAAATCGAGTTTCAAAAGAGGGGCATTTTCCTAATTAGTTTTAAAAATATGGCAAAATGCTGCTTAGTTTGCCCAAACAGAGCATTTAGCAATTTTGTCCCTAAAATCTATATTAAACTTGAATTAGGAAACATGCAGTTAACCCACCAATCAAAGCTAATTTTATTTCCTTACACATATGACCAAATTCAAAGGGATTATCTTCCCTAATTTACCAAACTATTATGGAAAATGTAAGACTTAGGTACAGTACTTAGATGTTACTTTTTAGGTTCTGCTCTTTAAATTCTATCATGTAGATTTTTTCTCATAAGAAAGAAATATATATTTTTGTTAAATAGCCACATGACAGAATTTTAAGAGAAAAACCTAAAGAATAAAACCTAAATTACGGTACCTAAGTTTTGTCCTTATGAAAAATACTTACTGAGACTAAAAGGTTTCCATTTAGAAACACAATTAGTCAAGTAGTACTATAGTACACATAGAAATGTAATAACATCCTTTAAAAATTAATTTTTCATCTAATTTATGAATTTATTGGAAAAGAAAATCGTCTAACTATATTATTAATTAATTTGCAAAAAATATTATTTTAATATTACAATTTATGATCGAACACATTTATTCTAGTATCCAAAATTAAAATTTATGATCCAACACATTTATTAATTAAGTACTGAAACGTGAAGTAAATTTCGCCAAAAGCTTCACTTATATATATATATATATATATATATATATATATACACGTGGAAGAGCTCAATCTGTAAAGGTTGCAAAATAAAGCAACATAAAACAATCGCACCAACAATATACACAAAGACAAAAGACATGGTGAAATATTCCTTCAAGTTGGCTTTCTCAGTTGCACTCTTGGTTCTTGACTTCTTGTCTCTTGTAAAAGTCTCTTCCTATTCTTTTTACTTATTCTTGTTTTCTTATAGCACTAGTCGCTAACCCGTGCGATGCACGAGAATGCTGCCAATTTTTTTTATTAAAAATAAATAAAAATTAAGATGAACCTCCAAATGATGTGACAATAGAGTTGTAACAGCCATCAAATAAAAAAAATATATACATTTTTTTAGATTAAAAAAATGCCACAAATAGCTCAGTCATTCGCTCGTGTGACAGTGTTGCACCACTCCCAAATGACACATACACCACAGAATCATTTGGTTGCTTGTTTAGCCAATCAAATAGCAAGCCATTCTTAGACGAGTTACCTGATTGTGTTACTATTGGACCAACTGGGTACACTAGTCTTTTTAATACATAACCAAATAGTTTATCATCTCTCAAAGCCGCAACCGTTTTAGGTTAAAGCTCCTCCCAACAGTTTTTTATTTGCACATATTGGGCAAATGTCCCAATACCATGTCTTTTTGCTATGGCTTTTTTTTTTTTTTTTTTCTCAATTTCATTTATTTCATGTCTTCCACTAAATATTCAATGCATTCATTATATTAAAAAAACATTGAAGTAAAGTTGTATCCTCAAATAACTAAATATAAGAGTTTAATTCCTCTTTGTTTCAATTTAAAACCAAATTGTATTTTCCATTAACCTGTTATATTACATAAAGATATTAGACATAGTATTGTAGAGACTGTAAATATATTAAAAATGTGAATCATGTAAAAAAAGTAACAAATAGATTTCAAAAGTAATGATACCACATAATAATAAAACATACACAACTTATTTCAAAAGGCTAATATATCACAACCCAAAAAACTTGACTATTGCACGTGTCCTTTTAGGAATTACTGCATTCTAATTTGCAAATTGCAAGTTAAACTTCTTTTTGACAGGACCTTCATATCAAACAAACACTTTCCCATATTTTGTGCCACTTAGACTTTTTTACTTTAGGCTTTAAAGGACTCCAAAACCTTCCTAAATGTACGCCCCTTTATTCTCACATGGGAAACATGTCTATCACCAACGTCAAATAGTGAAACTAAGATGTTCCAAGACACCAATATTATAGTGTGATCATCCCACACCTTTCAAAGTAATAATAGCCCAAAAAGCATAAAGTTCGTGAGATCTCTGAAAAGAAGTTAAAACAAACAAAAAGGGATAGTGAAGTCCTCTCCAAGAAAAAGAACTCCAAAACACATGTTTCAATTTTCAAATGATGTTGCTTGAGTGCCAATGAATCTAGACCAGAAGGGAAAATTGAAGAAAATGATGGAAAAACTAAGAAGGATTCAAGACTATCATATGCTCTTAATTGCATATGGTCTCCCAATCAACTTAAACACTCTTATACTTCTACAATCTCCAAAAACTTGGGTCACATGGCCTACAAAAAATCTACCCCATCCAATTTTCTCACCCCTAATATCTTATTCTTTATTAGAGAGAAGTGTTTTAGTAAGAGGTAATTACCATAAAGCATTCAAACTAAAAAGAATTTGCAACCTCAATCCATGTTTAGAAATCCAAACTAAAAGAAACCTAAGAAATCCAAACTATTCTAAGTCTGAACTTAAAACAGTCAAAACATAAACCATGAAGCTGTATTTTTTCTGCAAAAAAATATTCGTAGCTTTTTAGTTGGGTTAAAGAACCTAAAATGAAATAAATTAAGATCCTCCATTTATAAATTGCTTTTTGAGCTACTGTGCACTACATTAAATGGATCAAGATCCTCCATTTGCAAAACTGATATAACTGATTTAGTGATATATGCCAAATGTGTTTCCGCTCATATTCACTTACTTTTCTAACCAATGAATATTCATAATTGGGAGAAACCCAACATCAGAATCAGTACAGAGAAATTATAATCAACACTTACATTCAAACTCTCTCAAGTTCCTTCAATCAAACTATAAAAAACAGAATATTGATTTAAAACGGCAACCATATATTTGCTGTGTGTTTAGAAGAGAGCATACCCAAACAACCTTCAAGGATCCTTTGTTGTTTCTTGAAATAATCAGCTACCCAGTTTCCTTTTCCTACAATTAAATGCATAAGATGAATGAATGCATATCAAAAATCATCAAATTTTGATTTTTTACCAGGTAAATAACTACCTAGATAAATAACTACTTGAGTTTAGTTTATTGCATATTTGCATAGTTTATATTGGATATATATGTTCAGGAAGACAACATTTGAATCTACTTCTTTTGGGTGAAAAATCCATAATAAAATAAAACCTGAATCTAATGCAAAAATATGAATTTTAAATACTCACAAGTTACAATTACGATCTATTAACTGAACCATGAATTGGTAAATGATAATTTTCTCAGCTGTAGTAAAATAGTATTTCTTGAAAAAAAAAAAAAATCATTGGCACCATTCAAATCACCCAATAAAATCTTAATCAAACCCATACTATCAAAATGGAGAATACCCATAGATTTTAGCAAATTTATTTTTTCTAAGATGTATATGAATGTTTTGCAAACATAACTTTTTAAAGAAGATTTAAACAAATTTTTTTCTTCTTCTTGTTTGATTGCACATTAGGATTGCAATCTACAAACCCTTGCGATGCACGAAAAAGTTTTTATTATATCAAAAGAAAAAATACAAAGTAATAAACTGACTCTTTCAATGATGATAACTATAAGGTACAATTAATTGTAATAAGGATAGATATAAATTATTTTATAAACCTGCTCCATATCTGTATATCATCTAAAACTAATTTTTGGAGAAACAAAAAAAAAAAAAAAAAAAAAAAAAAATGAAAAAAAAAAAAAGAGAGAGAACATATAATTCAATATGACGTGTTCTCTATAACTTTTTTTTTTTTTTTTTGAGAAACAAAAAAATGGAGGTCTTTATGGTCATATTGCACCCCCGGGTAAGGAGCCAGTGGCCTCGGCCGAGGTAGCCCGATCTCGGGGGCCCGACTGTACCACTGTGTGAGAGTCACCTCATCTCTGAGTACACCTCACCACTAAGTTTACCCACCAATGGAAACCTGCTGGCAGCGGGACTTGAACCTAGGTGGGTTAGACGAAGCGTTCGAACCTTACCAGCTGAGCCAAGCCTCCGTTGGCCTCTATAACTTGAGTCTATTGACTACAGAGCAAAGCGAAGAGACTGGACTGACAAAGTTGGAAGAAATTGAAACCAAAAAATGAGCTACATTAAAATTAAAAATAAAAAAAAATTATTTATACATGATAAGTTACAATTCAAATTGAGTTTCATGAGTTCTTTAAATGTAAAGAGAACACTACAATATTAGAAATTAGAAATACATAGACAAATAGAAGTACTAAAAAAATTCAAAAATTTAGTACAGAGGCAAATGTATACCATACCTTTAACCTTGATTCGAATGGAGGAAAAGACTAAAGAGAAAGGCAACAGAAAAGCAAAAATTAATCAGGAATATTAAATCTAAATAAATGTGAATTGAAGAACAAAAATTAAGAATGAAACCTATAAATTGCATCACCCACTGGGCTGGCTGGGTCGGTTTCGATTGGCTGGATGAGATCAACGGCAAATGGGACGGCGTTTGCATGTGGGTGGTTTGTGGCTTGTGGTAGTGGTCTTTGCCGTGGGTCTGAGGAAGGAGATCTCTACGATGATTGGTGGTTTGCATTTTGGAGGAAGGAGAAGTGGTCTTTGTCATGGGTCTGAGGAAGGAGATCTCTGTTGGTTTGTGGGTATGGTGGGTTTTGATTGAGGAATATGTGGGTATGGTGGGTATGGTGTCTTTGCCGTGGGTCTGAGGAAGGAGATCTACCGTGAGTCTAAACGTTAGGGGAGCTGGTAGCGGAGGAGCTTTGGGTTGAGGGAGCTGGTAGAAGGAGCTCATGCGTGAATTTTGGAGAAAGAGAAGGCGGAGTGTATATATCGGGTTAGGGTTTTAGAAAAGCTGCGTTTTTTTTTTTCTTTTTTTTTTTTAAGTTTAAAAAAGTTTTTTTTTTTTTTTTTTGGGTTTATGTTTTTTTTTTTTTTTTAATATTGTGCTGACGTGGAAATTTGTGGTAGCTTCAAAAGCTTCGGTTATATATATATATATATATATATATATATATGTATATATATATAGATTACTATGTGTTTTTATATATATTTATATCCAAATTATGACTAGACATTGTCTCTTTAAAATGATATGACCTTATTGTTCTTACTAATATATGTAAACTGTTGGCATAATTTAATCCATTAAGTATGTTTGCCATCTCTAATAGGAATTATATGATATAGATTTAAGTATAAAGTAAGAAATATATACTTCTATTTAACACAAAAAATGAAGGTCATTTTTGTGTTTATATCTTTTCAAAAAATATTTATTATTCAAGTCTGTGTTATAATGTACAAAAATTTTATGGGTATCTCTCTCTCTCTCTCTCTCTCTCTCTCTCTCTATATATATATATATATATATATATATTTTTTTTTTTTTATCTTTATTCATTTAATAAAAATTTAATTAAAGTCATCTAGCTTGTTCAGGGGTTAGGGATCATAGTATATGTAACAGGGGGATAAACTATGATATGTCTATATCTCCATATATTATAGTAGGATTATTTAACAATTGAAACCATATGTTTTTAATAAATCTATAAAACATAATATAGACAATTTTCAATCTTCAGTTATCTCAGTGATTTGAAAATCCATATTTTAAAAAAAGTGATAATATTTGGAATTAAAAATAACATTATTTTTTTTAATAAAAAATTTCAAACTTAGTTTAGACTTTTCACGTAGTTATCGTTCACATAAGAGATTCATGTTTAATTGCATTGTTTTAAATTAGACAAAGGCATCTAGTTTTATATAAAAATAGATAACCCTATAAATCTCAATAGCATGCCTCAATTTTATATTTTAACCGGTGCGTAACCTCATGCATACGCATGGGTACGTTTAAAAATAATTATGATTACATATATATATATATATATATAAGTTCAAATTAATCTTGGTGTAAGAATCACAACTCACATTTTTCAAGCCATGAATTTCTAAAATATGTAATGGTTTCTCAATATATAATAATAATAATTTAGAATCTAATTAGATCTTGACTCTTTGGTTTTTACACTCAATAATTTACTTGTCACAAAATTTTAAAAAATTAGATTGGACAAATGGTATCTCCAATTAAAATTCAACTTAGAATTTAATTGAATTTAGACTTTTTGATTTTTGCACCTTATAATTAACTTAACACACAAATTTAAAAATTAGATGAGACACGTGATGTAAAATTAGACTCCAATTTAGAATTTAATTGAATTTCGACGCTTTGATTTTTGCACCTAATAATTAACTTGACACACAAATTTAAAATTAGATGAGACATGTGGAGCAAAATTAGACTCCAATTTAGAATTTAATTGAATTTTTTCTCAAATTTAGCCATTAATATCTACTAGTATGTAGCCCTGTGCTACCGCACGGGAATGGATATATTATTAATCATGAGTTTATTCATGTTTGAAAGGCTTAGTTAAGTCTAAATTCATATTATTAACCAGAAAATTTCATTAACAAAACTTAGTAGTGTATATATTTTACATAAAAAGATGAACCTTGGTGACAATGTTTATCTAAAAAATCCATTCACGCTTTTGAATCTTCAATCTCTATTGGTGATTGAAATTTTCGTAACTTAAAAAATTTTAAATTAAAAAAAAAAAAAAAAACCCTCAGAGTTGTACTCATTTTGTAGTTTTACAATGAGTCATTTTGTAACATAATGGGCATTTGTGTGAAGAAAAAATCTCTGAAGTTCCATGGCTGATGACAGGAATTTAGACCCCTTAAACAACCAGATTGCGTAGCCTAGATTAATTAGCCAAGTTGTTACTTAATCAAATTATGCAATTCTAGGTTAAAGCAATCAAACAATCATATTAAGAATAATAATGCAGCGGAAAATAAATGAACACAAGATATGATCACCCAGGAAACCACACGGTAAAAACCTGGGGAGGATTTGACCCACCGATCCTCAAGGCATAATAGAATTCACTATGAAAGAATTGAAGTTCTTACAAAAGGACTACAAGCTCCCCGCTCGACTTCCTAATGCTACCCACCAGTAGAACTTCCTGACACGACCACGCGCAAGCTCCGAATCCACGGACTACTTCTTTCTTGAATTCCTCAATCAGCTACAAGCTCTCCGCTTGCTTTTCTTTTAAGTTCCAATGGTTGCAACAGTAATGATCTTCAAGATGTTGAAATCATCTCTACCATGAAAACCATAAGTTTTGTGTAAAGGAAAGCTCCTCAAAGATCTCACAAGAGATTCACACAAAACAGCAATGTATGAGCAACAATACAATATGGACCACCTTCAAAAACGTGGCTAGGGTTTAGTTTATATACCTAGGGTAAAAACATAAAACCCTAAACGTTTAATGAAGTAGGGCTGAGTTGGAAATTCTGCAGAAAAATCAACCTGTGCGATTTTCGATCGATCGAGTCTATTCTTCGATCGATCGAGCCAGGCTGAAAGTCCCAAGTACTTCTGCAGCCACTCGATTCCAACTTTACAATATTAAACCAACTTTGAGCAAGTCTAAATAAGACTAAATACAATGTTTTGATCATGGGTTGCCAACATTACAAATTAGAGTTCTAAATACATAAAATCCTAAGACCTTAGAACCTAACAAACTCCCCCTTTGGCAATACGCAGTGAATCACAAAGCAATAAGAATCAATAAAAATAACATGTATATCAATCAATGTTACTCCCCCTAACATGAATAACCCCAAAAATGATATACAAAGTGAAGCACCTAGATACAATCTAAAAACTCCACAAGCTCCTCTAAACAAAAAAAATCTCCCCCTAACTACAAAACTCCACTACAAGTCAAAAACTCCACTCCCCCTTTTTGTGACGGAATGCCAAAGGGCAATCACAAGTCGCCATCAAAAGGAGGTGGTGAGGGTGAATGAAGATGCGCAAAATCAGCTCGGAGAGCACGAATCTCGTCCATCAAGTCCACCAAAATCTGACCATGAGCCGCCTGAACGGTCATGACAGTCTCCAAAGTACGACGAACATCAAAGTCGGCCGAAGAAGGTGGAGGAACATCAGCAGCAGCATCATCATCACCAACTGGATCAGTAATATCCTCACCAGCAAGACCTGCAGAAGAAGAAGGAGGAGGTGCGCTACTAGAGGGCTCAGACCTAGGGTGTTTAGAACCAGCTCGAAGATGAGCGGCCCTCTGTCTAAGAAAAGACGCACATATAGGAGCTATCACATGAACGGGCTCAGAGGAAGGAAAGCCACTAAGATCAAGATAGAGAAGAATCCTATGAATGAAAATAGGATGTACAAGAGCATGAGCAGTAGATGAACTCCTATAAACATCGTTCAACGAACGAAGAAAAAGATGGGGAAAACTAATAGGAGCATCAGTAACTAGAGCGTGCAGAAAAATACACCTCTCAAGAGGAATAGTGTGAACATGGGAAATGGGCCAGATAGAATGACATGCTATCCTAAAGAACAGATAGTGTAACCCGGAGAGCTCAGCAGAAGTGATCCGAGGATCAGAACCCCACTAGACAGTAGTACCAGTGATGTAAGACAAAACATCGCTAATCTCGGGAGACTCAGCATATGGATAGACAGGATGCTGGACCAACGGTACCCCTAGAGCATCAGCCACTACCCGAGGAGTAATGGAGTAATCTACGCCTCGTATCCAACTCTTGACTAGAGTGTTGAAATCATAGATGCGGATAGAGATGTTCGAATAGAACTCTCTAATCAAGGCAGAAGGTGGAGGAGGATCAGAAACATCCACCAAGGGTAACCAACCCCAACGCTCAAAATTTGCCCTAATAGCAGGATCAAGTTCATCTAACAGCACAGAACGCTCAGCCCAAATCTTTCTCCTAATGTTTAGCTTCTCAAAAATCTCTTGGTTTTTCTCACTCGGAAACTTCTCACTATCAAAGGATGGAGGGGGTGAAGGAGAAGGTGAGGGAATATTCCTACGGGCTCTAGTCTTCCTAGGCATAGTGCTAAGGAAAGGACAGAGACACAAAGAGTAAACCACAAAGAACAAGAGAAAACAAAACCAAGGGCAGACTGCAAATTAGCATAATAAAGAATATAGAACAAAAATCTATATGATGCATGAACAATAAAATGTTGTGATGCATGATCTAATGCAGTAAACAATTAAGTTTAATTGAGAGTAATTTGACAAAATTGGCTTGAACAGGGAATTTCTATCAAAAATCCCAAAAATTGAAAACCACTTGTTGAAATTTTTTTTTTTTAACCAAATTGATGAATTGAGCATTACAAAACACAGCACATAGATTATAATGCTTAATTACACCAATACAACAAACCAATTTTAGCAAATTCTACCTAATTTAACAAAAGCCCCAATTCGGATCAAGAATAAACCCTAGATTTTTCAATTTTTCACCAAACTCAAAATTGATCAAATTAACCACCAAGGATCATTTTTATGATGTGTCCCCACAAAAACCCAATGATCAATTGCATAAAATAAGGCTTGAAACAAAAGAAAATCCCAAAATAGCAAATTGCGAAAATCGCCCCTAAAAGCATGAATTTATGCATGAAAACATGAAAATAAAATCAAAAGGAAGGGCAAAAGGGTCTTACCGGCTTGAGGAAAGAGAGATCTTGCAAAAACAACGGAGGAAAACGACAAAAATCTCTAAGGTGGAGCCTTGCCAACGCGGAGAAAGAGAAAAAGTTTGAAAAGTTTTGAATAGAAACTTTGAAAAAGTCAGAACTGATCTTTTAAAAAAGCTTTTCCACGATATTCGATCTATCGAAAATTACATTCGATCAATCGAAAAGCACAGTCATTTTAAGACAAATGAGAGCACTTTTTCGATTGATCGAAAAACAGGCTGGATCAATCGAAATGGGCAGAGGCTCACTATATTTTAGAAAAATCACAGTTTTTGAAAAACACAAGCCTAATTTTGAAAATAACTCCTCAAAGCATTAAATTGAAGAAACAAAATGCATGAGTATGAGATGGAATGCTCTTTCAAAAACCCAAAATTTTGAACCCATTTTTCTCAAAAACAAATTTCAATCATTCTCTCATTGAATTTTCTCAATCAACAAATATGTTGTGCATAAATCTCAAGATATTTTCAAACTTGGTTGGTCAGACCAAAAACACACACACTAGCATGTACAGTGTTTAACAAAGAGTAACTTGTGTAGTGTGTGATACTAGCAAAAACTTGAGATACATGTGAGATGATATGTGAATAGCAATCAATCACAAAGTCTACAAAATTCATCACATAGAATTCAAAAGAGACTATCACCTAAAGAGTTACATCCTATAACTCCCACATCTCCTAGAACAAAAGCTTGCAATCATGTAAGTTTCTTGTATTTTGCCCCATTATATAGGTGAAATTTGGCATCAAGCCTAATAGTACACACCGGTTTGAATTAAGTGAATTGGCATCAAGCCTAATAGTACACACCAGTTTTAATTATTAAGCATTTAACAGAGGCTATACCTTATGTTCTTTTTGTGCATGTGCTACACTTTCTCGAGCACAAAATCTTATGATATGCACTAAGGTGTTCATGATTGGCTAGTGAACAGTGGTGAGATGGTTATTTATGCCTTTCTCAAAAGAATCAAGTCCGACAGTCAAAAACATGTGACTTCAAGATTAAGACAAAGTGATTAATAACCACAAACATCTTTCCCACACAACATGCACTACAAAGTTTCAACTAGTCAAGTGCAATGAATAAGTTCATCAAAGTTAAACAAGGTACATAAGACATGTTATGTGTAAATAAATTGACCAACCTTGTTTTCAAAAACCAAGAAACATCATGTTAAACATAATTTTTGCTTCCTCCTTTTCCCTTTTTTTTAAAAAAAAAAAAAAAAAAGAGAAAACAAATAAATCCTAGAATGAAATGCATGCATGTAATGCAATGCAAATCCTAGAACAAAAAAAACAAAATACCAAAGAACAATGGTCACAAAAGAATAGAGTAAAGAAGCACAAGGACCATGTCAGAAAGACTCAATTAGTTCGAGTCTTTTGCATCCAAAACTTTTTAGATGCACCACGAGTATTGGAGTTCTTATTCACATTCGAGTGATTCCCAACTCCAGGATTGGAATAAAGGTTTAACACCTTTACCAATTCACCAATTAATGCCATAGGATCTTGTGCTTAAGGCACATGCACTTTTGGTTTATTTGCTCTCTTATCAGCTTGAAGCTTGTAACAGTTAGGATGAATATGTCCAGACTTACCACAATAATGACAAACCCAAGCAAGTTTACCATGCATCTTGTCCTTAGATTTGGTAGGCTCCTTAGGTTTAGATTCTCTTAAGTCTACCCTAATCTTCTTAGGTGGTGAAACTTCTACAGGTTTGACTACCTCACTCACAGGTGGTTTGACAGTTTCACTCACAACCTCACTCACAGAAGGTTCAGAAGAAGAAGAAGGAACAAAAGTAGTGGAATGTGGTGCAAAGTCAAAGATGCTTTCAACATATCCTAACCCAGTTTTATCAGAAGGATACTTTTGAATATTCAGCATGTGATCAAGTTTAGAACTAGCAGATCTAGCAACAGATAAATCATGTTCCAAAGTTCTAACTTTATCAAGCAAAAGCATGTTCTCAGATTTAACATTATTCAAAAGCTCATTAGCATCAAACAGTTTAACAAGCAAATTTCTCTTTTCAAGCTCAAGAGAATCAATTTTCTTTAGGCCAAGTTCAACTTTCATAGCATCCTTTGCAGCAATTTTGCAAAGTTTGTTATAGGCCTCTTGAAGATCTGCATCTTCAGAGAGTTCCCCATCAGAAGGGTTCTCTTCAGCAGATATGCTTTCATTGACTATAGCAGTAGTCGTGAAAGCAATGAAGTTTCCATCCTCGTCACCACCGGACTCATCATCAGAAACCTCATTATCACTAAGGGTTACAGCCATAGCTTTACCCTTAGTCCTCAAGAATGTAGGACATTCAGATTTCACATGACCATACCCTTGACAGCCAAAACACTGAGGACCCAAAGAGTTATTAGAAGATTGACCAAAATTTTCTCTAGGTTTTTCAAAATTGTTAACCTTAGTGGGATCATTCTTCCTAAAATTTCTAGGTTCAGCAGTGTAAGTACCTCTTGCCTTTCTATTTGTGTTCCTAAGAAAGTTCTTAAAGTTTTTCGCAAGATAGGCAATCTCTGTAGCAGAGAGCTCATCATCAAATCCACCATCATCAACATCATCAACTGACTTAAGAGCCATTGATTTGGATTTGTTCACTTTAGGTAGGTCAGACTCATAGGATTGAAGAGATCCTACAAGCTCATCAACAGGGATGGAGTCCACATCCTTGCTTTCAGTGATGGCAGTTGCTTTGGGTCTAAAGTCTTCAGTTAAAGATCTAAGTATCTTCCTAACAATCTTAGGTTGATCATAGATTTCACCCAAATTAAAAGCAGAATTAACAATATCATTCAGTTTGGCATAAAATTCATCAAAGGATTCATCATCAGACATCCTAATGCTTTCAAACCTAGAAGTTAATTACTGCAGTTTGTTTATCTTAACTGCCTTTGTGCCTTCATGCACAGTTTGGAGGATTTTCCAAGCAGTATGAGCAACCTCAACATTAGAGATCCTCTTAAATTCCTCCATAGAAATAGCATTAAAGATGGCATTCATAACTTTGCTATTGAATCCAGCTGCTTCTTTTTGAGAAGTTTACCACTCACTCACAGGAGTAGCGGGCTTCTCCCATCCGTATTCAACGGAATTTCAAACCCTTTCATCTATGGATTTCAGGAATGCTTTCATCCTTACTTTCCAATAGGCATAGTTGTTCCCATCAAAGTGAGGAGGAACAAACAGAGAGTGTCCATGCTCCATGACAACAGGGGTCAAGGATCAGCTCAGAGATTAAAAATCTCAAACAAAAAGAGCTACCTGCTCTGATACCACTTGACAGGAATTTAGACTCCTTAAACAACCAGATTGCGTAGCCTAGATTAATTAGCCAAGTTGTTACTTAGTCAAATTATGCAATTCTAGGTTAAAGCAATCAAACAATCATATCAAGAATAATAATGCAGCGGAAAATAAATGAACACAAGATATGATCACCCAGGAAACCACACAGTAAAAACCTGGGGAGGATTTGACCCACCGATCCTCAAGGCATAACAGAATTCACTATGAAAGAATTGAAGTTCTTACAAAAGGACTACAAGCTCCCCGCTCGACTTCCTAATGCTACCCACCAGTAGAACTTCCTGACACGACCACGCGCAGGCTCCGAATCCACAGACTACTTCTTTCTTGAATTCCTCAATCAGCTACAAACTCCCCGCTTGCTTTTCTTTTAAGTTCCAATGGTTGCAACAGTAATGATCTTCAAGATGTTGAAATCATCTCTACCATGAAAACCATAAGTTTTGTGTAAAGGAAAGCTCCTCAAAGATCTCACAAGAGATTCACACAAAACAGCAATGTATGAGCAACAATACAATATGGACCACCTTCAAAAACGTGGCTAGGGTTTAGTTTATATACCTAGAGTAAAAACATAAAACCCTAAACGTTTAATGAAGTAGGGCTGAGTTGGAAATTCTGCAGAAAAATCAACCTGTGCGATTTTCGATCGATCGAGTCTATTCTTCGATCGATCGAGCCAGGCCGAAAGTCCCAAGTACTTCTGCAGCCACTCGATTCCAACTTTACAATATTAAACCAACTTTGAGCAAGTCTAAATAAGACTAAATACAATGTTTTGATCATGGGTTGCCAACATTACAAATTAGAGTTCTAAATACATAAAATCCTAAGACCTTAGAACCTAACAGCTGATACAAGAAATTCTCTCCAATCTCTTTTTATAGAGAGATGGGTTTGTGCATGTTTTTATACATCCTTCATAGTTGTATTATCATGAAGCAGGTCCAATAGATTTAGATTGGTATTACCAATTCCCAAAGCATGAGTGTTTAATGTGTTATTAATTTCATCTCATTAGCTTCTACACATGACAACAAAATTAAAAATAATTAGATTGTACACGTGTATAGTAAAATTGGACTCCAATTTCAGATTCTAATTGAACAATTGGAATGATAATATATGATAGTAACAACAATAAGAAAATTCAAATAAAATTTCGGATTAAATTGTAACAATCTGAATAAAAAATTTCAGTAGAAAGAAAGGGTGGAGTGATCCACTCCAAGAAGGCGACCAAACTTGTGTAAATATAGAATAATAAATCTTTCTCCAGAAAATTTACATTGTTCATAACCTTTACCTTCACTGAAAATTTTAAAAAAATAGTGACTCACATCTGCCATCCAGACATCTACAGCCGGGTCCTCTCCAATTCACGTGAGATTCCATTGATCACTAAGTTCCTTTGCAGCCTGCAAAAAGTATCATCCATCGGTCCACAACAATGCTTTCTTCATTGTTATAGGTGCCAAACCTGAACAAAAAGCCAAATATAAGGATAGTGAATTTTAGGCATAATGTGCATCTAATCACATATTAGCAACAAAGTGAATAGCAAACAAAACTCAGTATCAGAACCAAGAAGAAAGCACTTTAATCCGAAACTCAGTGCAAATGTAAAGATGCAAACTTTATAAGCAATTTATAACAAAGATGCAAATTTTGGCTTTGCTATCTTTTTGGAAACTATGCAATGTACCCAAACCAAGTTCTTATCACCGATATTAATCTCTTTGCCTTTCACGTTTGACTGCAAAATCAAGAAAAAACTTAATTAGCACAGTAACTCACTTGACTCGATACATAGAAGTGGTTTTAATGAGAATGAGCCCACATACATTTAGCCACATGATGCAAAATTCAACTTCAATTTCACCGATATTAATCTCTTTGGTTTTCACGTTTGAATACAAAATCAAGAAAAAAATTAATTAGCCCAATAACTCACTTGACCCGATACATAGAAGTGGTTTTAATGAGAATGAGCCCACATACATTTAACTACATGATGCAAAATTTAACTTCAATTTCAAATTCTAGACACATGGCACAAAATTAGAACTCTAATTAGGAATTCTAATTTGGTGTGTACACGTGGCATTCAATTAGAGTTCTAATTTGGAATTCAATTTCGTACACGTGGCACACAATTAGAATTCTAATTTGGAATTCAATTTCACACTCTCTCTGTTTCACCTATTATTATATATATAGATTAATATATAACCCGTGCATAAAAAATGGTCAATTATAGTAGTTCTATTGATGTTAACTTGGATTATTAAACACAATTATTGTTATTGTTATTTATTTATTTAGTTATTATTATCTGGCTGTCAATATGTTGGCAGCCTAAACATCCCTCTAGAAAAGACAAAAAATGGTTATTAGTTGCATAAACCATTTGAGACTCATCTGGATTTCAACTTTTTTTTTTTTTTTTTTTTACCATGAAAAATATTATACACATTTGCCATGAAGTTAAACAAAATTTGCTTACAATCAGTAAGTAAAAAAATATAAACAAAAATTTTGAAATATGAAATTAGTTGACCATCTGGTGAGTAAAAATGAGCTTTAATAGTCACCTATAAAACAAATTCAATTATCATCAAATATTTTCAAGCATATTATAGTGAACCTCTGTTGTGCTAACCATAGTATTTTTGTTTCAACCAAAGTTTAGTATACCAAAGCCATAATAGATGATGCACACTTTATCAAATATTACACAAGCTCATTAGAGAACTTATTGAAATCTTGCACATAGGCCATGTGACAAATCCATTAACAAAAGTCATAAATTTTAATAACCTAGTCTGAATCTACCAATTTTTAAGATTACCTTTTCAATATTTATATATCATAAACCACATAAAATAGTTCTTGACAATGTAATAAACCACATAAAATAGTTATAGACAACGACATAAGCCAAATAAGCTAAACTAAAAATTCCAAATAATGTCTTCTTTTTTTCCTGAATGTCATGAGCTTTCTCTTTGTGTCCTATCCCAAGTGACTTTTCGGCATTTGGGATATCTTCTAGATCTACAATGCTACAATTCATGTAAATTATTTTAATGATTAAAAATTGGCTAGCCCAATTGCAATTATCAATTAGGTAATGGAAGGTTAAAATGTCAAAATTAAAGTGGAATACAATCGAAAAGTTTATTATTGGGCTCCCTTGGGGCAATTAGAATTTCCCAGCGTGCTGCCTAAACTGCCTATTGTGATTTTTTTTTTTTTCTCATAATTTAATTTCCTAGGCTTATCATCAGAATTTTTTTGTTCTTAAGTTGATAGTTAAAGAACATAGAGATGTGTTATGGTTAATGTTATCTGGCCTTTTGAATAACGCTGCGCAAAAGAATATGTTTAAAAAGAAGAATAAGCACAACTAAACGTGGGTATATATTATTACTTAAAAAATAGATGCATATTAAAATTTCTACCTAATTAGTTAAATATTACTAATGGTCACTTTTATATTCCTGTCAATGCTTCAAAAATTAATATTATCATTCAAATAGATGGACTCAAGCTGCATGGTAACACTAATCGCCTTCAATTATTCCTAGACTATTGGTTTTTGTAGGAATAATATATTAAAAAATATGATTTTTTTTGGGGGGGGTGGGGATCCTTAAGAAAATATGGCCTAATCCCAATGAAACCAACTCTCTTACTTTCAGTTCCCATGCTTAGCAAAGTTTCAATTCATTGTCCAATCTCTCTGGTGGGCATATGTTTTTGGGCATTAGGACATTTTTGGTTGTCGATGATGTGGCAATTTTGCAACTCTAGATGGTATTTTGATTGTTTGTTAATTTCATAACAAAAAACTCAAGCCTTTCAATTGCCTTTTTGACAATATCTAAATCACCTAAGATCCACAATCCATCAAAGCATTTCCTATCTCATGTATGGTTCAAGTAATAGTTACAAAAAATTAAACCAAAAAGGAAGAATTTAAAAATAAAGTCATGACATACCTAATTGGCATAACTGTGTAGAAATTTAGACCAAAAAGAGTTCTTGGAGCACCTAGATTAGGGGAGAAAAAAAGTAGCAGTAATTTCTGAATATAGAACACACTCAAAGGAGCAATAAGTACTTCACTGCAAAGACATTGTAGATTTTAAGAAATAAGTATAACATCCAAATGATGAGGTGAAGAACTTAATAGAAAGCTAGACTTAAAAGTGTAGATGTAATATTCTAATAAATACAGAACCATTATCCTTTGCCAACTAAGAAGGTATGGAAGCCAAAGAAGACAAAGGCAGAACTCATGTAATTTTTCAATTCACAATTATTGAAAAAACTTTTTTATTTATTTATTAAGACTATTATAGAAAACACTATTAGAAAGGTCAAATGATGAAAATGATAATATTATATATTGCATGGCCTAATGCATCACCTGGTAGCCATGTCATCAAATTGTGCCTAGGATGTTTCACACTTTAAGCAACAACAACCTATGAAGGATTATTCAAAAAAAAAAATGTCAAGAATTAAATGCATAAACAACAAAAATTAGACAATGGAATAAGAGAAAATTGTGATTTTCAAAACTGTTATAAGCAACTTGAGCATTGTAAGCTTAAGATACACATAACTTTTTTTTTGTGAATAAGGAATGCTATTGGAATTTGCATCTTTTATTTGGTTGAGGAAGTTGCCAATAGTGAAGAGACAATTTACATTTAAGGTTCAAGGGTTACCGAAGTTGGTTGTTATGTGTTTCATATAGCTTGGGTTTTTGCCTATGGAATAGAAATAGATACTAAAACTGTCTATTTGGTAATACTCTTCTTATACTGGCTAGGATTGCATGGTACTTTTTCATGAATTTTTGCATGTCCAAGATGTTGCTTGATTTCAACAATAATGAAGAAATGTTGATCAAGATTTGAAATAGACTGATAAGGACCGTGAGAGTCTTAATTTGTTGATCTAAATCCATGAAGCTAGGTTATCAGAACTCCATCTAAGTTAAGTGGATGCAAAAGTCTATTGTGGCAGGGAAACAATAACCACTAATCAGCTAGAAGGGTTAAACAATTTTTTTTTCCTTCTTTATGCTATTTATTGGGGTTATGGGTGTTCTCAAAGTTTATTCAAAATCTTTAAAAAGTTTAGTTGTCACTTGAAACCTTACAAACGCATTTTGATGCACCAAAAGAAGAAAAGCCTTAATAAGTTTACTTATCAAAAAAGAGAAGCTCTTGACTTTGGAGTTTGGACATAAGTAGCATGGGAAAGGGTCAAGTGTGGATCAATAGCTAGAGAGTTGGAAGATACTTGAATATATATATAGACAAAACTTAGGTACAGTACCTTATGTGCTGTTTCTTAAGTTCTCTTCTTAAGATTCAGCCATGTGGCTACTTAATTAAAAAATACACTTCCTTTCCATGAGAAAAAATCCACATGGTTGAATCTTAAAAGGAGAACCTAAGGAACAAAACTTAAGTATTGTACCTAAGTCTCTCTCTCTCTCTCTCTCTCTCTCTCTCTCTCTCTCTATATATATATATATATATATATATATATGCTATTGGTCCTTATCTCCAAAAATGCCATAGGTCAGTAGAATTCCTTGGTAACATATCAAACAATAACTTTAGTGCAAAGTACAAACCCATGCCCAAACATATTAAAAAAATTATTGACAGAACCTCTATATGCCCCGTATACATACTACAACTACCATTACCTATATGTAATGCAGCAAATAAAATATATACAAATGAAAAGCAAAAGTCAGACGTTGCAAAAAGAACTTCAAAAACCCAAAAAATAAATAAATAAAAAATCCCCTTTTCTCTTCTCTGTTTTCTTAGCAATCTCCAACCGGACTTCAACCAATGGAAGAAAGTTGAAATATGACCCAAACAAAAAAAAAATATAAACACTCAATTTTTCTCATTCTATTTTATAAGCAAAAGAAAACTCCTCGGCAACCAAACAAAACTTAACCAAATGAAAAAAGAGAAGAATAATACAAAGAAAAAGAGTACCTTCCATGGTCGTAAATTCAACCGTTAAATAAAGAAAATGAAGGTAAGAGAAATAGAGAGAGGGAATACCTTTAATGGCTGTCAAATTTGAGCTAAAATGGGTTTCAGATATCTCCGTTCGTGCCCTTCTTTTCTTCATCACTCAACCTCTTTTAGAACCAATCAACCCAAAATAACAAAAGCTAAATCATATTTGATATCATTTTTTGTTGTTTAATAATACCGATAGTGTTTCAGGCGGGTATATAACGGTGGCGGGTGGTTGGGCTGAAGGTAGGTGATGGTTTGACATGGTGGTGGCCCTTAAATCTCTCTCTGCCTTATGGACCTTTTCTCTCCCTCAAAGTTCCCTTTACGACTCTCTCCCCTTTCTCATTCAATTTTTTATTTGATAATTTGTCATATAGAGTTGAGTCGACACCAAGATTAGAGCTTGCTGGATGGAGAAGATCGGTGCTTGAGGAGACCAAAAAGGAGTGAGAGATCTCTATTCTCTCAAGGGAAGCCAAGAAAATGCTATTGTGCAAGGATGTGAGATTACTATCCTTATCCTTAAACTCCACCTTCTCTTGCGAGGAACCCAATCGGACCACTCTTGCCAAAAATGATAAAATCCCAAGCATAGCACTCACATCCATTGTTCCTTTTGTTTTGATGCCCTCTGTTAGACTGATGCTCAGGTTTGGTCCGTTCGGAGAGAGAGAGAGAGAGAGAGAGAGAGAGAGAGAGATGATCAGAGAAAGAAGGTGAAGTGACGAAGAGAGAGGAGAAAGTAAAGATAGAATTTTGTAGCTTCTTTTTTGGAATAAATGCTTTTTGTTCCTTATATTTTGTAATTATTTCCATTTTATGCCTACTTTTTTATTTTAACATTTTTAAATTTTATATGAAAAATGCGTTCCTTTTTTGTTCTTGCCGTCATCAGACTAACAAAAATATCCTATATGGCAAATAGAGTGACTTGTTGGCACACAAAGCGCCTACGTAGACATTAAAATAATAATAATAAATTTTAATTAACATTTCAATAATGTCACTCAGCATTTTAAATATCAAAAAAGCCATGTCAAAAAAACAATTAAAATAAAATTCTAAACTTGTGATTTAAAAAAAAAAAAATTCTTTTCTTTTTGGATGAACATATTCATGTATATATTTAGTGTTCTTCCCTAGAACATGACTATTCGTATTTATGTTCTTCATGTTTTTAGAAAATTAATCCTTATTTTCTTTTCTTTTCTATGTCTTTCTTGTACTTTCTTTAAAGCGAAACACATCAAAACTTAGATCAATAACAATTAAATAAAATAACATTTAATTAAGCACTTTCTTGGCAACCAAATAGATGTCAATCTCAAGATCTGAACATTTTTCTCTCCTAATTGGTAATCAGGAAAATCCCCTTTTCAAAAACCTAGAATATCCCTTCTCAACACATACGGCAAATGAGTCTTTCAAAATTTTCAAAAATCCCAAACAAATACAACAAACTCAAGATTGGCTTCAGATCGTCTAAAATTCAATCCCAAGATAGAGAGAGTGAGATGAGAAAATGATGAGGAGAGGAAAATGTGGGCCTTCAGATCTACTTGGAAACCCACACCACACACAATACACAACCAAAAAATCGACCCACCACCTATGAACCTTGCCGATCCCACCGCCTATAATACATTCTTCCTCCTCATGAAGTGAAGCTATAGGGTTGAGTTGTGGAACCCATTGACTCGAAGCATCTCACCAACTTGATAGCTATGGCGACAGCAGCGAACAAAGGAGATGAACTTTGGAATCGACCATGGGAGCTACCGAGCTAGGGTGAAGAGACGTTGGAGAGTGAGAGGGAGGAAGTTTGATATTAGAGAGGAGGAGGAAGTTTGAGATTAGAGAGGGTTAGGTCATCTGAAATTAGAGAGAGAGTGTAAGAAAATATGTTCATATTTTTTTTTCTATTTTAATTCATTTCAGAGAGGGAAAGCAAATCTGTTCATATTTTTTAAAATATTTTTTTCTATTTTTAAAATTGAGAAATTTAAAAAGGCGATGGTTTTGATTTTAGTTTCATTTAAAATTCTGACATGGACTTTTTTTAATGTTAATTAAAAAATTTTATTATTATTTTAATGGCCACGTACGCACTTTATGTACCAACCATTGCTGCGACAGATCTAGATCGATTCTTGTTGATTGGCCTTCAATGGAAAATTGGAGCTTTGTGGCTTGAGGTGGAGTATATTTATGGTGGAAGATATGGGTTGGACTTGAATGAGAGGACTTGTGGTTGTGGGAGATGGGGATTGAGTAGAATCTCGTGTTTTCATTCTGTTGCTGCAATAATTGAGCATGGAGAGCAACTTGAGACTTATGTAGACATTGCTTGCAGTAAGGAGATATTCCTTAGTTGTTATTAATGGATGGAAGCCCACTTCCAAGCTATGAACAGTGGCCAAAAACACCCTATAACCCAATCAAGTCCCCAAAATTTACAAAGAAAGTAGGCAAGCGTAAAAAGGAAAGAAAAAGGAAGGCTAGAGAACCTATTAATGCATTTAGGGTGAGTATGAAGGAATTGCCATGAATTGTGGGAATTGTTTCCAATGGGGCCATAATCAAAGAACTTGTAAAGCTCCTGATAACCCCAACAAGAAGGCTTATAAAAAGTAAAAGAGAGAGCAATCATGACAATCATCTAAGTCTGGAGCTAAAGGGAGTCAAAAATTACCAGTGAATTTCAAGTACTACTTTGTTGAACTTTTCATCCAAATGGTTTCACTGATTGAATTTTTATTGTATAGTTGTATATTATATAGGGTACTCAGCAATCAAATATGGGTACTCATCAATCAAGTCAAAGTTGTACAAAGAAAGACAACACCAGTGGAAGCAAGAAGGACAACGAAAATGCTAAGATCTAGTGGTAACAAGAAGAAAACTAATTTTTTAGTTCGATATTTTGTTTAGTGATACACATCCACTGATGAGGCCAATATACTTTTGTTTTACAATTTTGCTGGAAAAGTGTAATTATTGATTAATTGGGTGTTATTTTTTGGCAAACAATATACTATTTGTAAATACTCATTTGATATTTCAATTCATGACAAATTGAGATCATTTTAAGAATACTGATGGAGCCAATATAGTTTTGTGTTACAATTTTTCTGGAAAAATGTAATTATTGATTCATTGGGTGTAATCTTTTTGGCAAACAATATACAATTTGTAAACACTCATTTGATATTAAAATTCATGACAGATTGAGACATATTCATTTTTTGGTGTTTATGTAATGATAATAGTACATTATATATTTAAATTACTCTCATGACAAGATTTATTTTCTATTTTTCTATGAGGATGTAAAAAATTGATATTTTTTTAATAAAGAAATTGAAGAGCCTTAAGAGTTATTGCATAAAGTTCAATTCAGATGTTTTTTCATCCTTTTAATCCAATGCAAAAATAAAAGGTGAACCTTAAAATAATTCCTTTGGTTGAAAGATGACCGAAAGTGTTTACACGCTCTTACTCATTGGTTGAAATGTTGCATTGGAGAATGTTTTCTCTTTTTTCATAGGGTCATAGGTGATAAGACAGTCGGTCCAGATTGTGGGGACGCCAGCCCAAAGTTGTCATGCACTATTTTTCGTTTTTGACTTTCTTTTTCTATCATTTGAAAAAGAGGTTTACCTCCGACCCCCCAAACGCGCCTTTATTTCCCTCTATCTTTTTTTTTTTTTTTTTGATTATTTCCCTCTATCTTCTATGTATAAAAAGGATGCAAATTATCAATATTTTTCTCAAAAAAAGGATTTCCAGAAACCAGAAAATTTTGAAGTGATGAAGTCTGGCGACTCTGCTACTACCAACTTCTGCGACGAACTCTGTATGTTCTCTTTTCCCTCCTCTTCACAATTATCAAATTTGATTCTATTATGCTCTGTTTCTTTGTTGTTTATTTCGTTCATAAAAGTACATCATGAATGTTATTTATTTTTCCACATGAGTTATATGAATTTCCCAACCTCTTTTCTAAAAACAATTAAGCAATTAGAATAAGTTCGATTTTTTTTTTTCTTGAATCAGTCTGTCGAGCCCGCAAATATTTTGCTGTAGTTGTATGTGATAAACATTAGAATCGTCATAATTGAAGTCGGCATGTCAAATGAGAAGTATATGATAAGTCTTTTGCTGGAAAATAGGTCGGTGCCTACTATAACCTCTCCAAAACCCTGCAAAAGTGAAAACTTTGTGCACTGAGTACAACGTTTTAATCTCTTCTAAAAGCTACTATTCACGATTATACAAAGAAAAAATGGAGAGTGAACACAAGACTGAGAAAGACTTGAACTATTTTTTGAACCTATAGAGATATCTATGTGTTTGTACGTTGGAGTTGGGGTCTTTATTCATGTTATAACCTATGTGACTAGTTTGATAGGGATGACATTGTAGGTTTTGGAAATAGAAGGATTAGAGTGTTAAGTTCCAATTTAGGATAATGAGATTATTTTTTTTTTCAGTTAAAATTTGTTTATTTGTAGAAAATGACTCAATTTAGGATTAATAAGCACTTTCTAAATGTGTTTTGCACTTCACGAAGTATGTCATGTCCAAACATGACATTTAGATTTTATCACTTCAATTAAATCTTTGTATTTTCAAGGGAACTCTGAAATTGTATTGAAGGCAGTATCTTTGGCTACACCCCATCCCTCTCTCCATGATCATTTTGTTAAAGACATTCAGTCTATCTCAAACTCTTTTAGAGCTCACTCCTTCTCTTATTTAAGAAGGCAAGGTAATTCTGTAGCTCATGCTTTAACTAAGAGAGATAGGGATTTTTTTCCCTTTAATTGTTTGGATGGAGGCTGCTCCTCCAGAATTTTCTTCCTTTATAATTGCTGATTATCCAGCGTGATTCTTAATAGCATCGGGGTGGATTCTCAACCAAA
Organism: Quercus ilex subsp. ballota; assembly: GCA_032727855.1. NCBI lineage: Eukaryota > Viridiplantae > Streptophyta > Magnoliopsida > Fagales > Fagaceae > Quercus > Quercus ilex. The sequence continues at coordinate 32,575,435 of CM064911.1, read as the reverse complement.
AAAAAAAAAAAAAAAAGTCAAAATGGTCTTTAAAGTATCCATATAGAGGGGAAAAAAGGTTTTCATATAACAGGTCTGCAGTCGTCAATTTATGATCCCAAAATATTTTATGTTTATTTGTATGACATGCCGAAACTTAAAACTAGATTCTATCACTGCGCGTCAATTAAATCATTGTATTTTCAAGTTGGATGATTGAAAATCATTAAAGAAAAAGAGTCAAAATGGTCTTATTATTATTATTATTATTATTATCATCTTTTGCTATGTAAAAATTTGGGGGGGGCGGAGGGGGGGGGGTGGGGGGTGGGGGAGTGGGGTTGTGGGTGTTGGTTTTAAACCTCAAATACGGGGCATTATAGAGGGTGCTGGTACCACTGGACTAACAGCTTGAATCCCCCCAAAAGAAGTATGTATGACTCCAAAAAATTTTTTTATAGGAGTCTCGATCAAGTAGAGAATATGACTAGGCAATGAATAGACAATGCATTTAGCTATCAATAACATTCCATGTGATAGATTACAAAATGACATCTGCTGCATTTGCATGAACCAGTACTGCATTATTCATTTTAAAATTTCTGAGTTCAATGATTCTGCTTTAGGACTGCTTGTTTGAAAACATTTCCGAACCCCAATCCATATGTCATTACCCAATATTTAGTAAATTGCCTTTTAAATATTCCTAATGTATTTGCAGAAATCACAAGATCAAAAAGACATTTACCTCCAACTCATTACATGCTTAAAATAGAGTCATACTCTATACTGTCCGAGACTGTGGAAAAGTATGAGTCCGGTGTTTTTGAAGCTGGCGGGCACAAATGGTGGACCCTACTGCTCTACCCACTTAATTATTTGTTCAATTAAAATATAAATGTTTTCTTTGTCAAGAGGTCTGTCTTCTTTTACAGGAGGTTGTCTCTCTATCCCAGAGGAAACAAAAAAATGAATGGAAGTGGTCATATCTCCCTTTACTTAGCAATTGTAGAGACAGAAAATCTTCCTCGTGGTTGGGAGATTTGTGTCAACTTCAAATTGCTCGTGTTTGATCAGATTCGGGACAAGTACTTGACCATTCATGGTTTGCTCTCTCATAATTGACGCAAATAAATATGCATGTATGTATAATGGTTTTGTAAATTTATTTTCTATATCATCTTTTGTCCAGATGCTGATGATAGTTCAATTAAAAGATTTCATGACATGAAGACTGAATGGGGCTTTACCAAATTTCTTCCCTTGGATACTTTCAATGATGTTTCTCATGGATACCTTGTCAATGATTGTTGCCTATTTGGTGTAGAGGTTTTTGTTCATAAACATAGTGGCAAACTGGAGTGTGTTTCCATTACAGAAAAACCTGCTAATTGTACTTTGACTTGGAAGATTGAAAAATTCTCGGCACTAGATGAAGAATCATATTCTCAAGAATTCACTGTTGCAGATTCACAATGGTATTTTTATTACTGGAAGTTGCACTTTTATTATTATTAAAAGGAAAGTTAATTTTTATGTTTATCAGCATTATTTTTAATTCCTTTTGCTGAATCCAGGAAGATACTGGTTTATCCCAAAGGAAATTCTAATGGAAAAGCCAAAGCGATATCTGTCTACCTCTGCTCATGTAATTGTCCTGTATCGGATCTCAAATATTTTGCAGAATTCAAACTGCGAATAAGGGACCAAATCAACAAAAATCATGTAGAAAACACAGGTAAATCAAATATTTTAATCATATTTTCATTTCAAATGTTGGGGAAATATAGGCTCCGGTGGGTTTTTTTTTTTCTCAATTTGCTTAATATTCTACCAGAGCTATGGTTAAACCTGAATTTCCACATTATGTATGTGTTTCCTGTTCTCCTTCACTTGTTTTGTTTCACTGTAAACTTTGTTTCGTTCTCTTTTTTCAGCTAAACATTGGTTTTCTAAATCATTGAAAGACTGGGGCTTTTCGCAATTTTTGCTACTAGAGAATCTCAATGATGCATCGAAGGGTTTTCTGGTGAATGACACTTTAATTGTGGAAGCAGAAATTATGGCTGTGTCCAACATTAAGCTGTTCGCATAGTGACGGTGCCTACTATTTTTCCTGGACCCGCATTTGGTAAGATAGGCAGTTTTTTTTTTTTTTTTTGGATACTGGGAGATTAGCCTTATTGCAGTTGTAGAGATAATATCAAATTTGGAATAACTTATATATTTGTCATGGTTATCGTAAATTGTGCATGTTATGTTAAATGAATGTTCTGACTAATCTCTTTAGCTCCTAGTGTTTTGCATGCATAAATAAATAAATATATATATATATATAGAAGGGTACCTATCAAAAATCATTTTTTTCTGCATCTTAACCAAAGCTTTGATAGAATGCCAGCCTAATGGTGGTGCAATTCTAATTTCTCTCTCTCTCTGCCTTATGGACCTTCTCTCTCCCTCTATCTCTTGTTCTCTCTCTCTTTTTTTTTTTATTTATTTTTTTTGAATAGTAAACTTAGTGCATTTCATGCTTATAAAAATAGTCACATGTTGCCAATGCCATCCTAATGGCTGGATGCATTGTATCCAAGCCATGTTATTATTGTAGTCACTTTGGTTTTCCTGTTTAGCGGCAAAATTAAAAAAAAAAACATAATTGATATAATAACTCACTTAGTATAAAAATTCAAAAACTTATATAAGACACGTGACACAAAACTGAGAATTAAATTAAGAATTTAATTAGATTTTCTCTGAGTTTTACCTCTCTCTCTCTCTCTCTCTCTCTCTATATATATATATATGGATGAAAGTTCCTCCAATTCAAATCACATGACATATTTTATAATTACATTAACGAGTGCTTAAGAAGAAGAGGCAAGTGTTTGTCCAAATAATAACACCACTTACTTCAAGTCAAGTCCCACACCTATGATCCATTTTGAAAGGAATTCAACCCCTGAATGTGAAAGAGTCTTGGGCTATATAATACGGTCCAAATACAGTGTAATGAATCATAGTGGGCCAAATTCCTTCTATAATTATTGATTCATTGGGTGTTATTTTTTGGCAAACAATATAGTATTTGTAAACACTAATTTGATATTTCAATTCGTGATAGATTGAGATCATTTTGAGAATACTAATGGAGCCAGTATAGTTTTATTTTACAATTTTTCTAGAAAAGTGTAATTATTGATTCATTGTGTGTAATCTTTTTGGCAAACAATATACTATTTGTAAGCACTCATTAATATTTCAATTCATGGCAGATTGAGACATATTCATTTTTTGGTGTTTATGTAATGATATTAGTACATTACAAATTTGAATTACTCTGATGACAAAATTTATTTTCTATTTTTCTATGGGGATGTAAAAAATTGATAGTTTTTTTTTTTTTTTTTTTAAATAAAGAAATTGAAAAGCATTAGAGTTATTGCATAAAGTTCAATTCGGGCAAGAATTTCCTCATCCCTTTATTCCAATGCAAAAACAAAAAGTGCACCTTAAAATAATCCCATTTAAGTTAAAAATGAAGCCAAATTGAGAACTACAAAAACAAAAAGTTAACCTTTCACATTGTCATAGTTACAACAATATCTTGTTAATCATTGAACACTATCAAAAAAATTAATCAAATTGGGCACAAAGGTGTGGAAGAAAAATACTAGTTCCATTCTTATTATGTCACAAACCATTTTTTTAGTACTCATACATGAATAGTCACTTCAAGTGACATCCAACATTAACACTTGGACTTAAACAAAATCCTCTTATGCTTTCCAACTTTGTTCTTTTTGCTACCACTAGGGCCTTGGCCTTTCCCTTGTCCTTCTTGCTTCCACTAGCACTATTCTTCTCTGTATGAATTTGACTTGATTGTTGAGTACCCATACATGATTGCCAAGTACCCTATATAACAATACAACCACAATATCAATGCATTATTTTGAGGGAGTGACAATGGACATTCATCCATGACTGTGACACAAAATTAACAAGAAGATCAATAGAAAGAGCTTATTAAAAAAAGAAAAAGAACAATATAAAGAACACCTTGGTAATTGTTCCGTCAAAGCTAAACTCCCCATCCATTAGCTAAATTGTTCCCTCAAAGCTAGATATTTTTACTAGTCTACTTATTTAAATAAAACAATATAGATTAAAAAAAAATGGAAGAAGAAAACCTAGTAGGAAAAACTTCAAACAAAGTTAGACACACAACCAATAGCCCAGCAACAACACTTAAAACAACCCTCTTATATGTCACTGAAGTACAAACAACTACATTTGCAACCACACTACACAAATACAAGTACGACAGGGCAGTCAAACCCAAGCCTGAAAATTAAACCAAACCAAAAAATTGCAGAGAATAATGATGTTAAGAAACAATAGAAAAAAACTTCAGCTTGGCTAAATCCTATTCCTAGGCAATGTCTACACAAGTGAATCCAATGAGAATAGTAATGCCACGTTCAAAGAGTTTGTGAAGGACATGAACAAGATGAACTCAAATGGCAAATCATTTGAAGGTTTCTGCATTAAAGGCTTCCAAAAGGTGTTGGAACCATTTCGAAGAAGAAAAATTGAAAAAGAAAATGTCACAGTTTAAACAACTAAATGTAATATAACCACAGCTTTTTAAAATTTTCTTATGAAATTTCTAATTTCAATTAGTTTATATGAAAGTACACATAAACCCGGCCATGAAAATTATTTTCAAGTAATTGCAAACCCATCTAAAATCCTACCAAACAATGAAAACCCATTAGAACACTGGTCATATCTCTCTTAGGAAATTCATCAAACAATTGTATAGCATACTCAAAACCAGTTTTGATCAAATGGAAATTTCACCATAGCCAACTCTACCCAATCCACCACAGGTCTTGAAACACTTGGATAAGTGTAAAGTGTAACGGATAAGCCCAAAAATTAAATAAATAAAAAATACAAAAATTCGCACATGGTTGAGATTAGAAAAACAGAGAGTAGGGAAAAAAAAGTGTACCGATGCCAAGACAAGGTATTGATTTGATAGGTGTGAACAATTTAAGGAGTAAATTAGCCAATATAAAAGTTCAGGGGGTCTTGTGGCCAATGGTTGAAAGTTTAGGGGGTGAATGAGCATTTTTCCCTATACTTAATACCAAAAAGGGGTAATTACAGTAAACTGAACCGTGGTTTGGCCTAAATTCATGTTGCCTACCTGAGGTTTGTACCGTTAACCTTCAGTAACTCACCTCTCAATTTGCCGTTAAAAAAACACATTTTTAGACAAAAATAAACATAACTTTGAATCAAAAGGATAGGGTTTGAAATTTTTTCAAAAATGGATGAACATTGAAAATGAAATTTCAAACCAATACAAATAAGCACTTTGCCTTCTTCCTGTAAAACAAAATTATACATAAGCAGAAAAGTTTCAACTTTCCATCATCAATCATCAATCCCTTGCATCCAAGCATTTAAGAATTTATTTTCAAGGGAGATGCTCTATTCATCATCAATCTAGTACAAGGGGAGGATTTTTGCACTTCTCACTTGATAATATCATTAAATTAAGATTGAGAAGCTTTAGCTATTTTTGTTTCAACCATATCGAAAGGAATTGAAACTATGTTGCTCATGACTAAGAAAGCCAAGAATGTTGACATCTGGTTTAGCTGGATGATGTCCTAGTTGAAATGGAATATGATGTAATTTGTGGTATTTCATTGTAGTTCTAATGAAACACAATACCCACCAATAAAAAATTAAAAAAAGATCTCACTTAATGGTTAGATCTACCAATTTGAGCTAAAAATTTCCACTAGAGGTTACCAATTTCATTAGAATACAAACCAATCTCAACCACAGTCACAACTTCACTAGATTCTTCAAAGCGGCAAAGAGGCCGTGTCTTTTCCCGAGACCCAGTGGCACCAAATCCAACACCACCACTCCCACAGCACCCTCAAGCCAACAAACCAAACCCCCGCGCATGCGTTCAACCAAACACAAACAAACAATTTTCTAAAAAAAAAAAAAAAAGACACAAACAAACACTACCACGCCATCACTGTCAGCTTGTCACCATTCACTCCAAATGAACAAAAACCCAATAAAAGAATTGAGGAATTGCCTGTATGAACAAACTCCCAAATCACGAGCAGCTGGACAAGTACAGGCTCCAATAATAACCAATAGCATAACACAAAGTATAAAAGTTTTTATATATTAAATTATTTGTTGGTTTGGTTATTCTGTTTTTACTTTTGTTCTTCTTTAAATTACACTACATTTAATTTGTTTTCCTCTTTTGAAATGGAGTTACGGTGGTGGTTGAGTAGTGTTACATTTAATAACACTTTATCTTAAAAAGGCTTATATTATTAAGTGGCTTCAAGCCAACAGCATCTACCACCTTACATAGTTCTCATTCTCAAAAAATTCTTTCATAGTTCTATTACAATACAATTGAGGACCAACTTATATTACAACCCATCAAGAAGACTCAATCTTATCATTCCAACATTCTCACTTGAGCCAAAACATGAAAACAACATAATTAAAAAAAAAAAAAACCATGATAGAATTAGTGCAATTTTGCACTTTCTCTCTTGCTCTAAAGCTCTCACTACTATCTCCTTGGCTTGAACAGAGGAAGCTCGAAACTTTCTCTCCCTCTCAGTGGCTTTTGCTACCCTGTGTTGAGTAATTTCTACCATTTGGGTAGCTTCTGCTGCTGCTGCTTGGGTAGCTTCTCTTTCCCTTTCATGTGCAAGTTGCAGCTCACTCCGCAGTAAATCCAACTTTTGTTGCACCAAATGGGCAGCTTCATTCCCATGCATACAAGTGGGATTATTAATCCATTTAAAGAAAGGGCACTTGGGACTAACTTGTTCATAAATTGAGTTGAACACATCACATTCCAATTACACGTGAATCAACTAGATTATGTAAAAAGTATACTTACCTTATATCAGCTACAACCCAGAAACCTTCTCCCAAAATTATCCACTATCAGACTTGTTCTCAACACACAAGTCTCATTTTTACACATATGCCCACTTGAACTTGAGTAATTTCCACTTGAAGAAGACATCTATTATCAACTTCCTGTGAATCAAAGCTACCATCAAAACTTGAAACCCCAGCTCAGAACCATAAAGTAGAATTGTCGTACCTGGTAATGATCTATCTTCGAATATTCAATGCCTCAAGAAAACTCAAAGTCAAAACCTCATCCTCACACAAAAGCACGATCAGGAAAATCAAAATCCCAGCTCAGTTACAGGGGTTTTCACATTCCTAGGACTCGTGAGGAAAAGAGAGTGAGTTCGTGTTGTTTAATCAGTTTTATGTTCTAATTTGGAATAAAAAGGTGTTTGTCTAACGTCTGAGGGTAAGGTGGGCAACGGGGGAGTAACGAATTGAAGTTCAGGTGGGCAAAATGACAAGTTTTGAATCACAGGTAGGCAAAGTGCAAACGATCCAAACCTCAGGTGGGTTTACAATAATTATCCCTTAAATTTAACAAAACCGTTACTTTTGACCTTAGTTTCTCTTGTCTTTTTAGGTTTTTTTTTGTTTGGAGAGGAGAGATATATAAAAAAGTAACCAAAGATACATTTTTATCCTCATTTGTAATAGAGGTGGGTTATGGAAATCTAATGGTGCAAACCTCAAGTGGGCAAAGTGACACTTTTCAAATAACGGGTAAGCAACGTGAATTTGGGCCAAACCACAGGTGGGTTTACCCTAATTACCCCTAATGAAAATAATACTTGTTAAATGTACTTGCCTAGATATTAGAAACTAAAAGATCAAGGTGCTGAGGCCACAAAATGGCCACATTACCTATACTTGACCTAATGGCTTATCAAGATAAATTTTTAAAGGGTAAATTCCATAAACATACCTTGAGGTTTAGCTTAATGCCAACCAAGTCCAACACATGTCAAACCAAACCAATTTGGTACCTAAAGCCAATTTAATCCTAAACACCGTTAGCCACGTTAGTTTCTCTCCCTTCTCTTCTCTGTTAGTCTCTTCTCTCTTCTCCTTCCCTCATTCTCTTTCTCCCTAACCTCAGATTTGCCATAGCCACATGCAAACAACAATCCAATTCTACTTATACCAAAACTCAGCCAACTCCACAACAAAAACCCTAAATCCAAACTATCAAACCCACCACCGTAGCAAAACTAAAACCATAGTTGAACCCACCATAGCAAAACTACCACCATAGCAGAACCCACAACCACCCCCACCCCCACCCCCACTTGAACAACAAATCCATCCCCATATCAAAGCCTACCACCACTGAAAACCACCAGTGACCATAATATCCAAACAACCCATAACAAATCCAAACCCATATCAAAACTCACAACCACTGGCCACAAAACCCAAATAACCAACAACAAACCCACCACATATCAGTACCCATAACCACCCCTAAAGCAAAACCACCATCATCAGAACCCACCACTATTGAAAACCCAAATCCAAAAAAACCCACAGCAAATCAAAACCCACCACTGGCAACCCACAGCCAAGCCAAACCACCAGCCCGCACACACCACTTCCTTTGCTTGAGAGAGAAGAGATAGCTGACCCAAACCACCAACCCATCAAGGGTTAATTTGGCCAAGGAAAAAAAAAAGAAAAGAAAATAAAACAAGCAAAGGAAAAAGAAAATAGAAAGAGAAAGTTATAGAGAGAACCATCTTGGTTGTAGCTTGCAGCGACTATAGCTTGCCAACGGTAGCCATGAGATTTTGGGGGACTGGAGTTTAGGGTTAGGGAGAGGATGAGAAAAGGTTGAGATGTGAGATCAGAGAAGAGAGAGATGAGAGAGATAAGAGACTTAAATGACTAACGGACTTAAACGGCGTGTAGGGACCAAATTGGGCTTAAGAATGAAATTGGTTAGTTTTGAAAAGTTATGGACCTTGTTGATATTAACCTAAATCTTAGGGTAGGTTAATAGAATTTAGCCATATTTCTAAATTCTTCAACTTTTAAGTTTTCTTATTTACTTATTATGTTAGTGCACACAGTTGGCATGTGAACAAAACAATAAAAGAAGCAGATGAGAAGAGTAGGAAGTAAACACAAATGATGAAGATGAAGACGTAGTAGCAGCTGGGGAGAGGGTGATCACCGACTTGAAAATAACCAGAGACATGGTGGTGAGTGGTAGAGACGAAAAAGACCCATGTTTGACTTTTTTTTACTTTTTCCTGTCTGGTATTGATTTTCAGCCGAAACGTCTGATTTTCAGTGGTACATTTGGTATAGTTCGGTACTAGTTGGTATTTTGAGCAGCACGATATAGAGGTGTTTCTATTCCAGTTGACTAACCGGTAGGATAAATACTGGTTGTACTGGCCAATACGGTATGGTATTCACTCCTCTGGTAATTACACCTAAAGATATTAATAAAATTTCTTTTAGTGATTTGCACTAAACCCTAAAGTGCTCGGAAAGGAGGTGTCGCAATGTAGAAATTTCTCTAGCACATTTTCTTGGGAAATTAAGTCCTCTTAATCTGGAGAGGATATCGTCGAGCTTTTTATTATGTAGGATATTTAATCCATCATGCTTTAATATGGTGAAAGTAGTTTGCACCTATTGTGGCTAGATTGGTACAATTTATTATGCGAAAATGCCAAAAAAACAACCATTTTACTTGAAAAATAATACTTTTAATCAGAGTTTTAACTTCGAATTCATCCATTTTAACTTTGAATTTGATCGACGAACTATTGTTTTGAAGGGACTTTCTTGATATTTAAGATAGATAAAAATTTATTTCAATCGGATGGTAGGATCAAAAAGTCAACTTTTTGAATCTCGGTTATTGTTTAGTCAATGTTGTCCAAACTTAGCCAAAAATGGCAAGTTTGAGATTTTGGACTCTTGTGTTATTAAAATGATTTGTTCAAACATTCAATTAGGATAAATAGGATTAATTTTTCTTTTTTTTTTTTTTTCATGTAGTTCCCTACTTTTTTTTTTTCTTTTTTCTTTTTTTTTTTTGAAAACATGATTTTCAACCTTTTAGGGCTTAAACCAGCATTTTGACACATTAATTGAGACTAGACAAAATACGGTAATAGAAGACATGAAGCAATTCAAAGGAAAATATATCCCTAAAGTTGACATTAAATCAAAAGATCAATGTAAAGAGACAAATTATAACCACATTATCCAAATGAATCTCAATTCTCAAAATACCATACGTAAGAGTAAAAAGTACCCAACAAACTACAATCAGATCCAACAAAATATAAAGAAAACAAAAGCAAACTCCCCCTGAATCTGTGCAACTCTCCCTGTCACTATGCATATCCCCTAACTATAATCCTGAAATTGCTCTCAATCTCCCCATCAGAACACAACTTTCTATGTACCACTATTTGCCCCTTTCGTCATGAAATGACAAAGGGGCTCAAGTCGATGATCGATCATAATAAATAGGTGGAAATCACATTTTTGTCTCTACATTTTCAGGCGATTCCTACTTTGGTCCCTGGATTTTATTTTTACCGCTTTTAGTCCATATCCTAAAAAATGCTTCTCGTTTTGGTCCCTGCTATTATATCAGAAACGGAAAATGCACACGTGGCAAATGGCATAAAAAAATATTAAAAAAATTTTATTTTATTTTAAAATAAAATAAAATTTTAGTTATAATTTAATTATTTAAATAATAATTGTTCTTCATGTTCTTCCACGTTCTTCCCCTAAGAACATAGTTGCCCAAAAAATAAGAAATTCAAGATTTTCTTCTCTTTTATTTCATTTTCTTAGCATCCAAACAAGCAAAAACATACACAAAACCATGATCAAAAGGAAAATGTAGTCCATTTTCCACATTTTACAAATTCTCAAATATAATAATAATAATAATAATAATAATAATAATAACCACAAATCTCAATCTCACTTCATTGCTTTGTGCTTCTTTTCTTTTCAATTTGAGGATTGGATTTTTGGAATCTCTCTTTAAATTCACAAAAAGGATTTGGCCTCAGCAATGTCTTCTTCACAGTCATCACCAGGCTACTACAACACACTTCCCTCCACATCCACAACCACCACCAACACTGCCACTGCGCGCTCCGTCTTCGCCACGCGTCGTCCATGGCGTGAGCTCCTCCAATCATTCTCCTCCTTTACGTGCCCTTACACACTCGGGGAAGCCATTGCACACGTCAAGCACAACCTCAATCTTAGCCTCCTCTGGCACCCGATCTCCATGATTGTCTTCCTCGCCATCTTCGTTGCCTGGTTTTTCCTCTACTTCCTCTGTGACCTTCCACTCCTCCTCTTCCACATCACTGTCGAAGACCGCATCGTCTTGGTGTTGCTCTTCATCATCTCTAGTCCTCACCGATGTCTGGCTCAATGTCCTCACTTCGCTAAATCTGGGTTGATAATAATACGTGGGACTACTTAACTTTGAATTTGTATTTAAATCTGGGTTGTTGTTGTTGTTGTTTTTTTTTTTTTTTTTTTTTTTTTTTTTTTTTTGAGAAACATCTGTGTTGGTATTTTTGTTGTTTTTTGTTCAAGATACACTTAGATCTTAATTCATGTGGTTTTTGGTTTTTAATTATGTTTTTATTTTTTTTATTTAGTTAAAATTGATAAATTAGTTTTTAAAATATTTAAAATATTTTTTAATTTTTCCATTTTCCACGTGTGCATTTTCCGTCTCTGATATAAGGGCAGGGAACAAAACGAGAAGCATTTTTCAGGATAGGGACTAAAAGCGGTAAAAATAAAATCTAGGGACCAAAGTAGGAATCGCCTGAAAATGTAGGGACGAAAATGTGATTTCCGCCTAATAAATAACATCCTTATGTAGTAGTTCTCCAATATCATGAACCGTGAGGAAAATAGGGTTTTGATCTTTTAGGGTGTGTGTTGTTTCTAGGTAAAATAGGGAGGATGAAAAATTTTGGAGAGAAAATAGGAGAGAAAATGAATTTGTGTTTTGTTTGGTTGGGAGGAGGGGAAAAAAAACTTTTGTGTGGGGCTTAGGCATTTTCCACCTAGGCCCACAAAAACTTTTCTCTCCAAAATGAAAAGAAAATAGGAGAGAAAACATTGAGGCCTATTGGGTGACAAAAATACCCTTACTTTTTATTACTTTCACCTATCCCTCTCGCTTTCCCACTACTTATGACCTGATTTACCTTTTGCCTCTTCATCCTTATCTCTTTAGCATCTTCACAGCACAGTAACATGAACTCCAGGTTCTCTTCTCTCTCTCCCCCCCCCCCCCCTTTTTTTTGACCTTGTCCTCATTACATTCCTCATTCTATTGTATTAATCTATGGTTTCTTGTTGATTTTTTTTTTTTTTGGGAAATATCTTCCTAGTTTATGTAACAATGGTCATGTGGATTATTATTATTATTTTTTTTGGTCGAAAATGTCTTCCCAGTTAACGCATAATCAATTTTTGTTGCTCATAAATTTTAAATTATATATAATAATAAAGAAAATAATATAAATGTATATGTATTTGTCTTAATTTTTATATTATTTAATGAGTGCAAATATATCTATTTCTTATATATTATAACAAGGACATAATAGTCAATTTATATAAATTACATTTTCTATCCTCTCATTTTTCTCTCCAACAAAACAAAAAAGTTTTCCACCCTCCCACTTTTCCATCACTCCAACCAATCACACATAAGGGTAAACCAAATCTATTCTATCCTCTAAATAATTTTCCATCCTCCCATTTTTCTACTCCTCCAACCAAACGAAGCTTTGAGATACTTTTCCCTCACCTTTGGATTGTGTCGAAAAAGATTGACAATGCTTAGTAGCCATCAACAAATAAGTATATGTCCAAAAAACGAGCATAGACAAGACAAGAATAAGGACCAATCAAAAATGTAAGGTGTGTATGATATGCATGTACTAGCCTATGTGAATGAAAAGCAAGGAGCAAACACACAAAATCAAAATAGGCACAAACAAGCACGTAAGGCATGAAGGCAATGGCATGGTATAATAAAAGGAAATTGGCTACCAATTCAACGAGTGAGGGTTCACCAAAAATTTTTCCCTAATTATACTTTAAAATACCACAAGAAGCTAAAATATCACAAATCCACATATAACCCAATTCAATCAAGAAATTAGAAGGACAATGACAAATCCAACTAAAACTAACTAAAACCCAACCATGATTGATGCAATGTATGATTCAAAAATGAGAAAGATGGATTAGGATTAGCTTAAGATGATGTTTGGAATGAATTTGAGTTGATTTTGAATGAATAAAAGCAAATTTGAATATCGGGAGTAAAAGGGGAGATAACAGATGAGTTGGACAACTGAAAGACAATTTAATTGTTTAAAATAATAGTTGGACATAATATTTTATTGAAGAAAATATTTTAATTGCCAACAAAAGGAAAAAAAAAAAAAAAAACAACAAAAAGACAATTTTTCTTTCTTTCTTTCTTTTTAGGGACATTTGGGTCACTTCCCGGTTTGGTAGAGTAGTTTAACAATATGTTTTCAGTTTTTAAACAATATTACACGCATTTTTACACACTTTTTTTTACCTACACATATTTTTAAAAAATACAAATAACGTTACTAGAACAACGTTACTAAATGACCATTTTATAGGGTCATTACTCATTGGTTGAAATGCTGCATTGGCTAATGCTTTTTCTTTTTTCATAGGGTCATAGACAGTCAGTCCAGATTGTGGGGACGCCAACACAAAGTTGTCAAGCACTAATTTTTTTTTTTTTTTTTAGCTTTCTTTTTCTATCAAGAGTATTGACATTAGTAGACCATAAATTTAGTAACATATCTTTACAAAAAACTACTTTATTTATATTATCTTCTCACTTTACAGGATACTATATTTATATTTTTAGTTATTTGATTAAAAAAATATAAAAATTTTATTAAAAAGCAATGTGAACACAACCAAAAGAAATTTTTTTTTTTTTTTTTACATTCTCAAAAAAAAAAAGAAATTTTTTTATTAAAAAGTAGTGTGAACACAACAATTTATTTATTTTTTTAATTTACATATGAGTTGCGCAACAAAAAAGAACTCTGCACTCTAGATGTGGAGCCCAAAAATATGGTTTTGGCTCACATTTTAGTATTTTGTGGCCATAAAATAACAATATAACTTTTTAGTACCCTGTCCATTTACCTCCGACCCCCCAAACGCGCCTTTATTTCCCCTCTATCTTTTATATATAAAAAGGATGCAAATTATCAATATTTTTCTCAAAAGGAGGATTTCCAGAAACCAGAAAAGTGTGAAGTGATGAAGTCTGGCGACTCTGCAACTACCAACTTCTGCGATGAACTCTGTATGTTCTCTTTTCCCTCCTCTTCACAATTATAAAATTTGAGTCTATTATGCTCTGTCTTTTTGTTGTTTATTTCATTTCAGTGTTCATAAAAGTACATCATGAATATTATTTATTTTTCCATATGAGTTATATGAATTTCCCAACTTCTTTTCTAAAAAGAATTAAGCAATTAGAATATGTTCGATTTTTTTTTTTTTTTGAATCAGTCTGTCGAGCCCGCAAATATTTTGCTGTAGTTGTATATGAGAAGTATATGAACTCTTTTGCTGGAAAATAGGTTGGTGCCTACTAAGACCTCTCTAAAACCCCGCAAAAGTAGAAGTTTTGTGCAATGAGTACGACGTTTTTAGGTCTTTTCTTACTGCTTAATCTCTTCTAAAAGCTACGAAACACGATTATACAAAGAAAAAAAAGAAAAGAAAATGGAGAGTGAACACAAGACTGAGACGGACTTGAACTATTTTTTTGAACCTATAGAGATATCTATGTGTTTCTACTTTGGAGTTGGGGTCTTTATTCATGTTATAACCTATTACGTTTTAAAAATAGAAGGATTGGAGTGTTAAGTTCCAATTTACGATTATGAGATTATTATTTTTTAGTTAAAATTTGTTTACTTGTAGAAAATGGCTCAATTTAGGATTATAAATACTTTCTAAATGTGTTTTGAACTTCACGAAGTATGTCATGTCCAAACAGGACATTTAGAATTTATCACTTCAATTAAATCATTGCATTTTCAAGTTGGATGATTGGGATCCATTTAAGAAAAAGAGTCAAAGTGGCCTTTTAAGTATCCATATAGAGGGAAAAAAAGGTTTTCATGTAACAGGTCTGCAGTTGTCAATTTATGATCCCAAAATATTTTATGTTTATTTGTATGACACGTCCAAACTTAAAATTAGATTCTATCACTGTACTTCAATTAAATCATTGTATTTTCAAGTTGGATGATTGAAAATCATTAAAGAAAAAGAGTGTCCAAACTTAAACCTCAAATACTGGGCATTATTGAGGGTGCTGGTGCCACTGGACAAACAGCTTGAATCCCCCAAAATATTTTTTGTAGGAGTCTTGATCAAGTAGAGAATATATGTGATAGATTACAAAATGACATCTGCTGCATTTGCATGAACCAGTACTGCATTATTCATTTTTAAATTTCTTTGAGTTCAATGATTCTGCTTTAGGATTGCTTGTTTGAAAACATTTCCGAACCCCAATCCATATGTCATTACCCAATTTTAGTAGATTGCCTTTTAAATATTCCTAATGTATTTGCAGCAATCTCAAGATCAAAAAGACATTTACCTCCAACTCATTACATGCTTAAAATAGAGTCATACTCTATACTGTCTGAGACTGTGGAAAAGTATGAGTCTGGTGTTTTTGAAGCTGGCGGGCACAAATGGTGGACCCTAATGCTCTACCCTCTTAATTATTTTTTCATTTAAAATATAAATGTTTTCTTTGTCAAGAGGTCTGTCTTCTTTTACAGGAGGTTGTCTCTCTATCCAAAGGGAAACAAAAAAATGAATGGGACTGGTCATATCTCTCTTTACTTAGCAATTGTAGAGACAGAAAATGTTCCTTTTGGTTGGGAGATTTATGTCAACTTCAAATTGTTCGTGTTTGATCAGATTCGGGACAAGTACTTGACCATTCATGGTTAGCTCTCTCATAATTAATGCAAATAAATATGCATGTATGTATAATGGTTTAGTAAATTTATTTCCTATATCATCTTTTGTCCAGATGCTGATGATAATAGTTCAATTAAAAGATTTCATGACATGAAGACTGAATGGGGCTTTACCAAATTTCTTCCCTTGGATACTTTCAATGATGTTTCTCATGGATACCTTGTCAATGATTGTTGCCTATTTGGTGTAGAGGTTTTTGTTCATAAACATAGTGGCAAATTGGAGTGTGTTTCCATGACAAAAAAACCTGATAATTGTACTTTGACTTGGAAGATTGAAAACTTCTCAGCACTAGATGAAGAATCTTATTCTCAAGAATTCACTGTTGCAGATTCACAATGGTATTTTTATTACTGGAAGTTGCACTTTTATTGTTATTAAAAGGAAAGTTAATTTTTATGTTTATCAGCATTATTTTTAATTCTTTTTGCTGAATCCAGGAAGATACTGGTTTATCCCAAAGGAAATTCTATTGGAAAAGCCAAAGCGATTTCTGTCTACCTCTGCTCATGTAATTGTCTTCTATCGGATCTCAAATATTTTGCAAAATTCAAGCTGCGAATAAGGGACCAAATCAACAAAAATCATGTACAAAACACAGGTAAATCAAATATTTTAATTTCAAATGTTGGGGAAATATAGGCTCTGGTGGGGGTTTTGTTTCTCAATTTGCTTAATATTCTGCCAGAGCTATGGTTAAACCTGACTTTCCTCATTATGTATGTGTTTCCTGTTCTCCTTCACTTGTTTTGTTCCACTGTAGACTTTGTTTTGTTCTCTTTTTTCAGCTAAACATTGGTTTTCTAAATCATTGAAAGCCGGGGGCTTTTCGCAATTTTTGCTTCTAGAGAATCTCAATGATGCATCGAAGGGTTTTCTGGTGAATGACACTTTAATTGTTGAAGCAGAAATTATGGCTGTGTCCAACATTAAGCTGTTTGCAAACTGATGGTGCCTACTATTTTTCATGGAACTGCATTTGGTAAGATAGGGAGATTTTGTTTTTCTTTTTGGAGACTGGGAGATTATCCTTATTGCAGTTGTAGATATAATATCAAATTTGGAATAACTTATATATATTTGTCATGGTTATCATCGATTGTGCATGTTATGTTACATGAATGTTCTGACTAATCTCTTTAGCTCCTAGTGTTTTGCATGCATATATATATATATATATATATATAGAAGGGTACCTATCAAAAATATATATAGAGAAGGGTATTTTTTTTTTTTATGGTTAGTTGTAGAAGGCAAAATCCAAGTAACTCGGGGCAAGTGTAGGCCGTGGTTGTGCTTGCAGAAGTTCAGAAAGTGAGTCCTGAGCTTGCTTGTAGGCTGAGTTAATGGGGAAGACCTGAGATGAATTCCAAAGCTTGTTCCTTCTAAACCAGATCGTCCATAAAATCATAGCAAAAAGATCAACGTTGTCCTGGATTCCATAACATAATGGCCTAACTTTGAAAAGCTATCAAAAATAACATTCAAACGAAAGTCCCACTGGGAATCTCTTCTCAAAACCTCTTAAATACCTGGGCAGGACCACAATGCGTGGAGGGCATCTTCCGGATCGCGATGGCATATGTCACGGGTTGGATCATCAAACACAGTTCGGTGAGCAAGGCTAGCCTTTGTGGGAATAGCATTTTTGCAGGCTCTCCGAATAAAATTTCTAACCTTAGCTGGAGTTGAAAAGCCCCAGATATTCTTCCAGAAAATTCATGTTTGTCCTGCGATTGCAGAATTGGGTTGTAGCTGATGAGATTCACTTTTAACTTTTAAGGAACTGATAACCCGATTTAACAGAATAGAAGGTCTTTAGCAGTTGGAAAATTACTTTCAGCGATACTTGGTGAATTGTAGTGCTTTTCCTAAAACTTCAAAATTGCTTTCAGCTTTTAAGCTCCCTGTTAAAATTCTTTAGCCAAATTGCAAAAACGTTGGCAATTAGAGTTTTTAACCCCTTAAAACACTTCATGACCCCTCCAAAAGCAAACCAGACAAAGCCTAAATATTGTATATATTCTAAGGGGAAATCAAAGTATATAGATATGTCTTGAAAAACTTTGGTATGGTGTCAAATTTTAATACTTTGTGCATTTATTTATTTTCTCAATTTATTCTTAAGTAATCAAGCTGTCTATTTGAAAGACCCCCCACCCCACTCATCACCGCGGACCAGCAAACCCATCAAGACCCATCGAGAGCCATAGTTACAACTTTGACCCACCTAAGGCCAACTTGGGGGTAGAGAGTCAATGCGAGACACAACAGCAGATCTCTCGCTCTCTCCCTCATCAAGACTGGCAACAACGGACCCATGGCCATCTCGCAACACTATCGACAAATCCATGACCCTCCAGCCATATTGATTACTTTTTGCAAATATCTTTTAATCTACAGTAAGCATAAAAAAACAAAACACCCTCTATATTTTAAGTTATATGTTTTGGAAATCAATTTATTTATTTATTTTGTAACTTATACTCCTTTCTTAATATTTTTCGGAATTAATTTTTTTTTTTTTTTATGTTTTATATTTTAATCTTTTCCTCTTTAAACTAAATCTAGGTTGGTCACTTTTAGAGCATTTACATCCATCTCCTTAAATATTTAGCTAAACTAATTTAAAAAATTTTACTTTTGCTTGTTTAGCTATCTATTATTTTCATACGCATATATCAGCATCAATATTTTATCAACATTAAAATTTAATGTAGTAAGGATAGAGGCTTATTACATGTAGATATGAGACTATAATTTTTAAAAACTTTAGTTAATTTATTGAGGCTAATGCATGCTTGTTTCGGTTGAGTTTAGATAAATTTTTGCTGAAATATTAAATTGGTGAAACTGATGTGAATGCCCTTACAATACACAATTGTCCTTCTTAAGTGGCTATAGAAAATTTTCTCTAAAAGGAAAAAAAAAAAAAAGTGGCTCTAGAAAATAGTGAACATTATTATATATGTCAATCACTAATTTGGCCTGAAAAATGTACCATTATTTTTCTATGTATCTACAAATTTAACCGGATAGCCTTGCTTCCCTTCACTTCCAAGTTCAAACGAAAGACTGTTCAGTGTGTTTAACGTTAGAGTGTGTTTGTTTGGAAGTGAAATAGGGTGGATGGAAAACTTTAGAGAGAAAATAAATATAGAAAACTTTTTAGATGGTGTTTGATTGGGAGGGAGAGAAAAAAAAAATGTGGTGGGGCCAGGGTGTTTTCTCCCCAAGCTTACCAAAATGTTTTCTCCCCAAAATGGGGAGAGAAGTGGGGAAGAGAATGATTTTTTTTTTTTTGAGAAACAAACACACACACACACACAGGGGAGAGGAAACGAGATTCTAACACAAAAGCATACCACAACTCCACTCAAAAACCATGGTAAGAGAGTGATTTGTTATATGGACAAAAATGCTCATAGTTGCTTTCTTGGGCAACGTTGGCTTTTAATTTTTTAATTTTTAATTTTTGCTTTCTTTTTGTTATTTTTTTTTTCTTGTTTAACTAAACATGATTTTTTTTCTTGACATGATTTTTTTTTTTTATAATAAATTTGGGTGATTTTTTTTTTTTTTTGCTTGTTTGTCACTTTCTTTTTTTACTTGGGCATTATTTTATAACAAGGGTATGTGAATAAATTTATACAAACAAATTTTTTCCATCTATCCACTTTTCCACTCTCAACCAAACAAAAAGGAGAGAGATTAAAATTTTTTTTACCCTCTCACTTTTTCATCCTCTCATCATTTTCTATTCTCTCACTTTTCTATCCCTCCAATCAAACGAACGCTTAAGGTGCATTGCAGTATAAATGCACTTTGATTTCCCACGATATGTTTAGTTCTTTGGATTGTTCCAAGGTACACATGACCTTTGATTTCCCTCTATAAATATAGCCATGGTAATTGATATAAAGTTCTTTGCATTGTTGCCATGTACACATGCCATTTGATTTCCTTTGATTTCTATCTATAAATACGTGTCTTCCATTGTTATTTTTCGCTCATATTATTTCAATATACTGCTATCTTGTTATAAGAGATATTTCCAGAAACCGAACTCTTCAGTAATGGGCGGTTCTTCTATCTACCAGAATGAACTCTGTATGTTCACTTTCCCTCAGAAGTTATTTCACTGTTATTTCGTTTCTTAGTTATTCATTTTTATGTTCATATAAAGTATATATTATTATCTATGATTAAAAAAAGTACACCATATTTTCGAGCGTAAAAGTACTTATGTTGGACTTTTTTATGACATTAGATTCTGAAGGTAAGAAAAGGACTCATAAATGCCAATACCCCATTCCAAAGGACCCAAACCCATCGAACATAGGGATATTATATCAAATCGATCTATTTCTTTTATTATTATTATTATTGTTATTTTCTATGGTAGATATAGATGATTGAATTTCACTTTTCTAAAAAATTGAGCCAGTAGAACATGCAATTCCATTCAACATGTCGTTTGCTAAGTTGTATATACCGTGAACACATTGGAATCGTGATTGGATTTGGCTTCTCAAATGCAATGCGGAAGATTTGTGTTTATCTAATGATTGCCTCTTTATTGTACATACTGTATTTCAGCAATCACAAGATCAATAAGACATTTTCTGCCAACTTATTTCTTACTTAAGATAGAGTCGTATGCTACTATGCTTTATCGTCTGAGGCTGTGCTGGAAAAGTATGAGTCCGGTGTTTTTGAATCTTGCGGTCATCAATGGTGGACTCTAACGCTCTACCTTCATAATTGTTCGTTCCATTAAATTATTGTTTGCTTTTTCAAATTACCATTGAGAGGTTGATAGCCCAAACACTTACCATACCCTTTGAGAGTGCTGTGAGACGTTTTGGTGCTACTGGGAAGCATTGGAAGAAGCCTGGAATGGCAGATGCAACATGGAGCTTGTTACGGGATCCGGGGTGCTAGACAAGACACGGTTCTGAGAAGTCTTGTTGGAGTAGGAGCTTGGAGGGCTTAGGTGCATCGGGTAGATTAGGCTTGGAGGGTCTCTTGCTAACCCATGTATCCCAACTGATTGTCTAGTGGATCGATTTCCGCTTGGAGGGCGGCAGAGAGGTTTTTCGCCTAGTTCTTCAGTTTCCTCTTCGAGAACACGTCTCGGTGTTTTCTGTGTTTGCATCCTTCTTCCCTACTCTTGTTTATTCCATTATACTGCTGTGTTGCTTAGTTTATGGATTAAAGTAGCTTACTTGTTCATCCGCTCGCATTTACACTATTCTGCACTTTGTAGTAAGTTAGTGTAAAATCTATCGAGCCGTAATTTTAATTGGGGATCTAAACAGCTCTTGTGTTTTCAACACATTATCAAGCTTTCAAATGGTATAAGAGTGGACCCCTATATATTGAAGAGATGGTGGATAGGTCCCACATGATGATGTTTGGCCCATTATGGGAGTGGATTATAGGGACCCAAAAGCCAAAAGACCTCTTAACTCTTAAGTGGGATGAGGTGAAGTAGAATCCCATCTTGACTAAGTCTCACATCCCCTAAGTAGGTGGAGGTCCTACACCCAAAGTTGTCAAAATTGAGATCCTATGTAAGATCGTGGGAGGTAGGTAGGATCATAGATCGTAGGATCAGATTGTGGGAGGTAGGTAGAATCATGGATTGTAGGATCGGATCGTGGATCATAAGATCTTACTTATTTTCAGATTTTAAGCAAAAAACCTATTAATAGTGACTTTGTATGTTATATAATCACTTAAAATATGAATCCATCCATTAAAAAAAAATTTGTATCATAAGATATAATTTGCACATACTACATCATTATTATGTCATTCTAACGAAACAAAATATATTTAACTTTTGATATAATGTATCTAAAAAGTTCAGCACATGTTTAATTAGCAACTAAGTAACTAAATATTATCTACAAATATAGAAAATGTTTTCCAAATTCTAAGTTTCAAATCCAAAATAAGTTAGGTTAGTTAGCATATAAAAACTAGCTAACTACAAATTTACAATATGTAATCAAAAAGAGAATTCTCTTTTTATATTGTAAGGTTGAAATTTATCAACTATCTTGTTGGCTTTATTTCGTACCAATTTGTTTGTAATTTAAGCACTTAGTAACCCTGTATTTAGGTGGGATTCATGTAAGGGTAGTGTGTGAAGAGAGTGTGAAGAAAAGCTCATCTTTGTGCAAAGAAGCAGACTCGCGACTGACTCACGGCTAGGACTCGCGACTGACTCGCGGCTTGCAAGCTGCCAAATGCTGTGCACGTGAGAAGCATGCGGGAAGCTGAAGGGTCGCGCCAGCTATCACACTACAGGACAAAAGTCCCAGGCTGGCCAGGCTGTTACGTCGCGACTTGGACAAGCCGCGAGGCCAAGCCGCCAACCAGCCCTGTTTGGCAAAAATTGTCTCTTCGTATTCCAAACACACACCACTATATATAGACCCTTATACCCATTAAATTGAGAGAGTTTTCAGAGAGAATTTTGTGAGAGAAATCCTAGAGAAAAACAAGATTACCTCATACCCAATCTTTACCTTAGAGACTCTATAAATTCCTCTACTCTCTTCCTCTCCATTGCCATACCCTTGAGAGGTTATTGACTAAATCCTTTTCTCACCACACCTACATTTGTGAGAAGGCTCATTTGGTGCTAAGGGAAGCTGTTTGAAAGGAACCAATATACATTGGTTGATGCTATGGTTTAGTAGTGGAATCCGGGAAGCTAAAGAAGAAATAGGTTCGGCGTAACCTCATTGGAGCAAGAAACTTGGAGGACTTAGGTACTTGGGTAGATTAGGCTTGGAGGGTCCTCTGCTGTTCATGTATCCCAACTACATTCTTTAGTGGATTATTTGACCGCTTGGAGGGCGGTGGAGAGATTTTACGCCAAGGACTTCGGTTTTCTCTTCGATAACACATCGTGTGTTGTCCGTGTGTTTGCATCTTCCTTCCCTTTATCTTTGCCTTATATTTACTGTTGTGGATGTGTTTATATTTAGCTTAGATTGTTTATCAATTCTGTTATAGCATTTTTATCTTGTTCCGCACATTAATTGTTTGATATAAAGCTTGAATTGGTAATTTTGTAATTTGGGGTCTAAACATTCAAGGGTGTTTTAGACACATATTGAACTTTCATATACCATGGTACATACTCAGTTTGAACTAAGAATCAAAGCTATAAGAATTGAAAATGGTATGGAATTTCATATGCCAAAGTTCTTTAATGTTGATGACATAATCCATCAACATAGTTATGTTTATACTCCACAACAAAACTCTATTGTGGAGAGAAAACACCAACACTTACTTTCCATAGCTAGAGCCTTACAAATACAATCTCACCTTCCAATCTAGTTCTGGGGTGATTGTGTTCTAAATGCAGCTTATCTGATCAGTAAACTACCTTCACCGTTGTTGAATGATAAAACCCCTTTTGAACTTCTTTTTCACAAAGCTCTAGATTATGGTCATCTCAAGGTCTTTGGTTGTCTTTGTTTTGCCTCCACTATTGCTCAAACTAGAAATAAGTTTTCTCCCACGGCTAGGAAGTGTGTTTTTCTTGGATATCCTTTCAATGTGAAAGGTTATAAGCTGATTGATCTTCAATCCCACACTCTTTCATTTCCTGGGATGTTTTGTTTCATGAAATTGTTTTTCCCTATGGGTCCATTGCTACTGCTTCTACTCTATCCGATTCTACTGTTTCTCTTCCTTTGGATTTCAATTAAGAGCAGAAAAGACTAAATCATTGCTCAAGAAAAACACAAATCAATCATAATAAATTTGAACTAAATTGATAATAAACTATTTGTAGATAAATTTTATATTTATTTTTTGATTCAAACAGTAAACACTAAAAATTATCAAAAGTTTTAGAAACATATTTGAAAACATGTTAAGAGAAAAATAACTTGCAAAAATCACACCCAAATGACATAACATATGCAGTGTTAACAGTTTCCATTCAGTTTTGTCCGTAGGAATTTTTACTAATTAAGAGAGAGAGAGAGAGAGAGAGAGAGAGAGAGAGAGAGAGAGAGAGGGATGAGGGATGAACCTGGTGCCACTAGAAGAGAGAGGCGCTGCTGGAAGGAAGGAGAAGGTGTCGTCATCCTCACGTTAGGGATTTTGGATTTTAGGGAGATAGTGTTTTAGATGGGTCTATCCCTGTCTAACAAAATAAGTAAAATTTATTATCAAATTAAAAAGATTTGATTTGGGTTTTCTAAAAATAAATTGACGTGTTGTCTCACCCAAGAAAAAAAAAAAAAAAACTGACATGTTAGTCTAGGTGGCAGTTGATGTGGCAAATTTAAAAAAAAAAATTATTTAGGTTGTTTGACATGTCAGACTTTTCTATCTAAGAGATAATAGCAGTGACTAAATTGACACAACACTGAAAGGTTATGGACCAAATTAACACAATTAAAAGATTAGGAACTAAATTGAAATATGATATAAAGATTAAGGACTAAATTGAATTTTTTTTTTTTTTTTTTTTAAGAAAGACTAAATTGAAATACGGTGTAAAGAGTAGGGACTAAATATATAATTTACCATTTTGTTAATTAATCCAATTATTCATTTTTACCAAATTTCTGATAGACAAACCTATACATAAAACATGACAACATGAAAGCATCTAAATTTGTTCTCTGAACTGTAACGAAGTTTCATCTTATCATAATTTTGTTTTTGTGAACCCC
The DNA here is from genome assembly GCA_032727855.1 of Quercus ilex subsp. ballota. Classification (NCBI taxonomy): domain Eukaryota; kingdom Viridiplantae; phylum Streptophyta; class Magnoliopsida; order Fagales; family Fagaceae; genus Quercus; species Quercus ilex. The sequence goes on along the minus strand of CM064911.1, from coordinate 32,550,665 downwards.
AAAAGAAACTATATTCCTTTGATTCGACTCCTATCCCTCTAGTCAAAATAAACATTTGTCCTTCTATCTTGCATATGGATCCCTTCTTTATTCTTTCCTTTCAACAAATCATGCGTACGGTTCCGTGTGCAAAGTTTCATGATGCATGAAGTGCTATGGTATTGTTGAAGTTTCATAAACTTCAATGAGGCATCGTCTTATTCTTTGCTTTCATAACAAATGATACACACGCTTTTAACAAATGATACATATGGTTCCGTGTGTGAAGTTTTATGATGCGTAAAGTGCTATAGACTATAGTATTGTTGAAGCTCCATCTATTCAATGAAATTTGGGTCCGTTTGAATACAACTTATTTTTCCTGAAACTGAAAACTGAAAACACTGTAGCAAAATAATTTTTAAATGTGTAAATAGTAATGTGAGTCCTATTTTTAATATTTTTAAATGCATGCACTGTTCATGAACAGTAAATATTGTCTCTAAAAGTCAATAACTGTGGCTTTAAAAAAAAAGAAGAAAAAAAAAGAAAAGAAAAAAAGAAAGAGAAAATGCGCTTTGAAAATGCAGATGCCGGATTAAGTGCTATCCAAACACATACTTTGTATTGTCATAATTTTTATGCGAATCGCGAAAGAAAATACCTTCATTTAATTCTCCTTTTTCTCTCCATTGAAAATAGGCATCAATCCTTTGTGTATCTTGCATCCTGATCCCTTAATCCCTTAATTATTCTTTCCTTCCAACAAATCACATGTACAGATTCCATGATGAGTAAAGTGCTATAGTAATTTGTGGAGCACCCATGACCATTGATTTCTCTCTATAAATAACCAATTACCATTATTTTTTCAAGAAACTAATTCCAAAGACATGGCTGACAGTAGCAACGAGTCCAGCGGTGCTCCTGTCAACAACCCAAACAAGGCACCCGGTATGTTTTCCTCCTAGATATTTTATAAAAGTACGTCATTATTGTGATTTATTTTTTGCCTACTTTAAGTTGGAACTCTTTGATGGCATATACTTTAAATGTATGAAGAGAACTCCAAACTTCCGAAACTCAAATCCGTGGGAGTTTTTTTAATTTCCCATCTACTCTTTCTAAAGATTTAAGTTTAAAAAAAATGATCTTTAATAGTTAGATATACACCAAGCTGGTCTCAAAAAAGAAAAAAAGAAAAAAGATAGACACCAAGCTTACTAATGTAAATTTATGTTAGTATGTAACTATACCGATTCTTTTATTGCTTATTGCACAAATTTTATGAAGGAGAATAAATTATTATATAAAATATTTAAGGTTCTATTAATTTTTTTTAATGTTAGTTTTGAAAGATAATAGTAATAATAATGTTCTTTTTTCCCATTTTGTTTAAACCTTATCTTCATCCTAGAAAAATTAATATATCAATAAAAAAAATACATCAAAGAAATTCACCAAGTAAAAAGAAGAAAAGAAAATAGATTATAATTGGAGAGAAGGAAATAAAATAGATTATATATATGAGTTGTTTAATATCCCAACTACTACTTTCAAAAGATTTAAGTATTAAAATAACGATGATTTCTTGAATCCGTTTGCTGGCAAGATATTGAAGTGGGCATAACAAATGAAAAGAATATGATCATGTTATGAGGATTATAGGTTTTTTTGGTGTGTGTCGGTCTTCCAATCCCTATTATAGATTATTACTCCTTCCATCTCAATTTGTTTGTCCTCTATTCCATTTTGAGATGTCCCAAAATATTGTCATGTTTCTAAAAATAAAATTAATTAATTTACTAATGTTCCTATTATACCCCTATTTTATTTTCAAAACTATTTGAAAAGAAAACTAACAAACATTTAAAAAAATCAATCTAATTTGGGCACCTTTTTAGTTGCCTTATTAAGAATATCTTTTTTTTTTTTTTTTTTTTTTAAAGTTGATAAACTTTTTTAAGAATAGTTTTGTAAACTTATATAATTTTATAAGGCAAACAAGACAATAAATGATATTTTCTTAAAAAGTTTAATTTTTCAACCAGGACAAACAAATTAAGACGGAAGGAGTACTTATTATTAGGGAAATTAATGGAGGGCTTATCTCAATCGTCTAAAACAATAAACATTTGGCAAATATACAAATTACATCTTTTAACTTTGATGAGTTGTCATTTTTGTCTCATAATATATATATATATATATATATTTGGAGAGAGAGTTCATCTCATAAGGTTTTTTTTTTTTTTTTTTTTTTTTTTTTTTTTTTTTTGTGTAATTTTCATATCTAAAGTTCACATCTGTTACTAATATTAATTCTTCTACCCTCAATTAAAATTTGTGCAAACTAATTGAGTTACAATAATTATTTTAGTTTATTTGAATTGGAATATATGTGTTTCGGTAGATCTGTGTACTACTTTGTGAATTAGAAAAGAAATTTCATAAAAAAAATTTCTTTTGTTGTTTGCTTAGACCCCTTAAAACATAGATTGTTTAACCTAATTAACTAACCAAGTTGATAGTTAGGTTTATTATTCAGATTTAGGTTAAACAAAATTAAATCATATCATGCAGTGTAGAAAAATAAATAAGGCAACAATATGATTACCTAAGAAAATCAATGAAACCAACAATTTCAAGGTAAAAAATATGGGGAGGATTTAACTTGACCTATCCTAAAGGTAAACAAATCTACTAATAAAGATTTAAAATTTTTACAATAAGATTTAACCCTAAATCTATTACTACCTTCAGTAGTAACTTATTGACACGACTACGTTCAAGTTTTGAAACCACGGACTCTTCTTTTTTAGATTTACAGCACACAATCTCTCACGCTTATGACTTTGAGATCTCACTCAAAGATTTTAGATCACCACTTGTTGATCTTGCAGCAATAACTAGATTCCGCCCGCACTTGATTGTAGATCTCACAGGAGTAACTCAAAGGTCTTCCAAGAGTCTTCAAAATGTAATTAGTGTTTTCCTTTTATACTTAGGAATGTTGGATTGAAACCCTAACTATTTTCGCAGGCTTGGGCCTAATTTAAAATTCTACAAAATCTGTTTTTCTGCGATTTTTGATTGATCGAGCCTGTCCTTTGATCCATCGACCTTCACTGAAATTTAATGCTTTTTCCTGTAGCTTGAATGTTCTTAAGACTTGACTTGAATCACCTTGAGCAATGTCTAACACCTATTTTAGACATATTTTTGTTCTCAAATGTTTTCAAAAACCACATTCTCTTCAACTAAATCAATTTTTTTTTTTTTTTTTTATCAAGATTCAAAAATTTTCTCCTCAAAAATTTCAACTCAAACCCTAAAAAGAGCATTAAACATCACAAAAAGCATAATCTTGGATGACCACATTAATTAACATACAATCACATGTATAGTGTTTAACAAAGATTTGCGTGTAGTGTGTGCAACTATTAAGTGTATAAGATACATAAAAGGTGATATGTAAATAGTAATTAAACAAATTTTCTACAACTTCAGTCACATTAGTTTGAAAGTGACTATCACCTAAAGAGTTACGTCATATAACTCTCACATCTCCTAGAAAACACGTTTGCAATCATGTAAAAGCATTTTCTTTTTCTTTTTCTTTTGATTTTTTTTATTCTTTTTGAAATCAACTTTTTGAAATCAACACTTTGTTTAATCTTGCTATGCAAGTGCTCTACCTTAACGAGCACAGTTTTTATGATTTACACACAGGTGTTCATGATTGGTAAGTAACAATGATGAGATGATTATTTATGCATTTTTCTTAGGATTTTTTACTCCTTACAATCAAAAGAATGCGACATTAAAATTAAGAGCATATGTTTAAAAACCATAAAACACCTTACACAATTAAGTATTACATAGCACAAACTAGCGAAGTGCAAGAAAATAGCTCATCAAAGCTAAACAAGGTACAAGTCATGAAATGTAAATTTCATTGGCCAACTTTAATTACACACTAGGTGATGTTTAATACATTTTTTTTTTTTTGTTTTCTATTTTATTTTATTAAAAAAAAAAAAAAAAAAAAAAACCTAGAATGAAATACATGAATGTAGTACAAATTAAGGAACTCTCAGGTTTTATCAGTTTTGAATTATGGTATTTGTTAGTGCTGTATATGTGATAAATTTAAGTATACTCTAAGCTGTGGAAGTTAAATGGGTTTATTACTTGATAATTGTTCATTTTGAAATTAATAAATGTTGTCCACTCCATGCCAAGCTGTATTAGACATTGAAACTTAAAAATTATGATTCTATCCACGTACTTTAAATAAGTTACAGTATTTTGAAACTTTTTTTTTGTTGAGAAAATAGGTTTATTAAATTGTTCATTTTGAAATTAATAAACGTTGTCCACTGCATGCCAAGCAGTATTAGTCATTGAAACTTAAAATTTATGATTCTATCCACGTACTTTAATTAAGTTACTGTAATTTCAAGTTATAATTGAAAACCATTAAAAAAGAAATGAAATAAGAGTTCGAATATGTAACAGGCCGAATATATGCAGTTGTTAATGCATGATTCCAAAGAATTTTTTGCTTATTAATTTTTTATTTTTCATTCTTTTGTTTTCAATTAATGTTTTTTTCTCCAAAAAAAAAAAAAAAAATGTTTCTTTCAATAATCGTTTTCTCATCTATGAGCCTTGTTGTTAGACAATGTGATTGGGGCTTATAAGGATTTTCAATTCTTACCCAATATTTATAATAATTTTAATTACCCAATATTTATAGTTTGCCTCTTAATATTAAATATTCTATTGCAGCAATTACAAGATCAACAAGGGATTTACCTCCAGCTCATTTTTCACTTAAGATAGAGTCATACTCTTTACTGTCCCAGGCTGTGCTGGAAAAGTTTGAGTCCTGTGTTTTTGAAGCTTGCCGGCATAAATGGTGGACTCTAATGCTCTATCTTCGTAATTATTTGTTCCATCAAATTACTAGTATTTACTTAGTCAGTCACCTCTTTTTTTTCTAGGAGGTTGTATCTCTATCCAAGAGGAAAGCCGAAAATCATTGGGACTGGTCACATCTCTCTTTACTTGGCAATTGCTGAGACAGAAAAACTTCCTCTCGGTTGGGAGGTTAATGCTAGCTTCAAGTTTTTCTTGTTTGATCAGATTAGGGACATGTACTTGACCATTCAAGGTTTCTACTCTCCCAACAAACATGCATGCTTAATTAATATTATTATTTTTCATGATTTTGTTTGTTATATATCTTCCTTTGGGTACGTGTAGATTCTTATGGGACAATTAGAAGATTCAATGACATTAAGACTGAATGGGGCTTTGCCAAAGTTCTTCCCTCTGACACTTTCAATGATCCGTCTCAAGGATACCTTGTCAATGATTGTTGTGTATTTGGCGTAGAGGTTTCTGTTTATGAGCGAAGTAACAAACGACAGCTTGTTTCCATGGTTAGAGAGCCCCCAAACCGTACTATGACTTGGAAGATTGAAAAATTTTCAACACTAGATAAAAGTTTTTACTATTCTCAAGAATTCACTGTTGAAGGTTTAAAATGGTATTTTATTTGGGGGGGGGGGGGGGGGGGGAATAACTCTCACACATCACATACATTTCAGTTAAAAACATGCATGTGTGTAATAACCATTGCTCTTTATTTTTGTATTTTTATTGTTATAAAAAGGAATGCTATTTTATACCGGACTTACAAGCTGTTGTTTCCAACTCTTTTTACTGAATCCAGGAAGTTAAAGGTCTATCCTGAAGGAAATACTGATCAAATACCCGAAGCGATATCCATCTACATCACTTTATGCGACTGTATTCTATCTGAGCACAACATTTATGCAGAATATAAGCTACGAATAAGGAACCAAGTCCAAAGAAATCACATGGAAAGACAAGGTAATTCAAATGTTTAATCATTTTCATTTTAATGATGGGAGAAGAGAGGGCGTCCTTTCAACATGCTTGATATAAGTATGGTCGAACTTGGGTTTCCTTTCTTCACTATGTAATTCTTTCCTGTAAGCGTAATTTGTTTAAATTTTTTTCTTTACAGCTAAAAGATGGTTTTCCAGCTCAGCTACCTCCTGGGGGTATCCACAATTTATGTTTCTGAACGACCTCAAAGATGCATTTAAGGGGTTCCTTGTGAATGATACTATAATTGTAGAAGCAGAAATTATTGTTATGTCTACTGTTAAGTAGATCCTAATTAGTTAACAGTTCATATCTTGGAACTACATTTGGTTTTAATTTTGGAATATCATTGTTGCAATTTGAGACATATTATTATCAATACTAATACAGTTTTAATTCGTTAACATTGCTTTCTAAAAGTCACATATTATATATATATATATAGGACAAGCCAGATGCAAATAGCAAGCCCAAGTATTGCTGGGTCCATTATTTTGTCTTTTTCTACATCCTTGTGCCTAAAGCCCATATGACACTTTAACTGTACAAGCAGAAATTATAGTAATGTCTAACTATATGTAGTATCCCAAGTAACAGTACATACTTATCTTGGAACTACATTTACTGGTACTGTAGGATATTATTGCTGCTATTTAGACGTATTGATTCGTTATTGTAATGTTAGAATCACATATTAGACTATCTGTTCTGAATTATCTCTATAGTTCTACTGTAGTGTAAATTGCACTTCTAAAAGTACTAATAATTTACTATTGTGTAAATTGCACTTCTAAGTACTAACAATTTACTATTGTGTAAATTGCACTTGATTTTGAAATGAAAGGGGAACCGGGAGAGATCAAAATTAAGAAATATTTAGAATGGGAGAGAGAGAATTAAAAAAAAAAAATACTATGGTGTTATCCTACTGATATTTATAAGCGCAATTTTTTTGTTTACGCCTAATTATATTATATTTCTCAATTTTGTATTTATTTTTTATTTTTTTACTTTTTTACTTTTTCTCCATGTGAGACTTTCACAGTCACGTATATATTCAATATTTTTCTTATTTGTTTTATAAAATTCATTACTGAGGTTCACTGGACAATATTTTAACAGAAAAAGTGTTTAAGATCCGGAAGCTATTATTACTAAATCATCTTTATCAAATATAAAACTTTAACCCTCCAGTAAGCCTCAAAGATTCGCTAATTTACTCTTCATGTTTCAATAGTAATTACTAGGGGTGTGCGCGGATCAGATTGAGCTGGTAGAGGCCAATATTTTAATCCAATCCGCTACTAGTGGGTTGGGAAAATTCCAATCCGCTACCGACCCATCAAATTCTAAATCTGGCGGATTGGTTACAAATTTTGATGGTTTTAACTTGGCGGGTTGGGTGGGTTGACATTAACAATGTTCTTTTAAAAACAATTATCACAGACTACAATTCATTATTGCATAATCTCAAAATACAACTAATGCACACAAAAAACTAAAGGTGGATTGCATTAAATAATCCAAATTCCAACACAAAAATAGGATCAATGAAAAAGAGATATCTCATCTCTAATAGACCATGTCTCCACAAAAAGGAAAAAAAAAAAAAAAAAAAGCAGTAGCCTGCTACCTTACAACTGAGGAATATTAAATCAATAAACCCAAAGTCTTAACATTTCCAAAGTCACATTAAGGATTCAAAATAATAACATACCAACATAACAAATAAACTTCAAAATGGTATGCATGGTCTCAAGATTTACAAGAATATATGAGACCCAAATTAAAAAGACAAACAACATACGACTCAATAAAAATATAGATACAAACATTAAACAATACAAGACAAAAAAAAAAAAAAAAAACCTTTGTGGTTGTCTAGGAGAGAACACAGCTGATGGAAGGTGAATAATTGAAAAGGGGGGGGCCGCGGAAGAGGCTTCAAAAAGGTTAAGGAAGAAAAAGATAAAACAACATGAAAGAGGGAGGGAGGGGAAGCGGCTGAAGGTGAATGCTAAATACAGGGTGTATGTAGTATATGGTTGAAGTGAGTTTAGGGCTTTAAATGTTGACGTTTTATATTTTGTTTAAGGACTTGATTAATGATTAGCAGTAAAAATTGATTAGGTAAATTGATTAACTTTAAATACAGAATACATGGTTGATCAAAGTTAATTCGGGTTGTAGCGGGTTGGCAATGTTTCAATTCGTTATCCAACCTAATCCGCTATTTGGAGGGGTCTAACCCGTCCAGCCCAAATCGCCTATCTTAATGACCCGCACAGGATGGGCGGATCAGCTACGTATCGGACAGGTTGGCGGGTCAAGCGGATATTCTACACACCCCTAGTAACTATTGAATGTGCATTTTCAACTGTAATACTTATCAAAACAAAGTTTTGTAACAAGATGACAAATGAATTTTTTTTTTAATGATTTTTTAACCATACGTGTATATAGAAAAAGACTTCGATAAAATTTAGTTTAAAATCAATTATAAATGATCTTAGTACTATGAAAGAATTATGTAATATTTAACTTGCCCCCTAAAAATAATTTTGAGTTTCACAACCTGTGTGTAATTTTGAGTTTCACAACCTGTGTGTGTGTGTGTGTGTGTGTGTAGGGATAATTTATTCCTATCAGATAAAGGGAGACTAGAGGAAACTTGTCCATCAACATCCACATGAGCCCAAAAAGGGATGGAGTTGATGGGCAAAGTTCCCCAAGTCAGACAAAAAGAGATCCAATGGGCCAAGTTTTGGGCCAGATCATTAATAGATCTAGGGCAAAATAAAAGATACAACTATCAAAAAAAGAGCTTTCAAAAACAATTGTTCTAATATTCCACTAGTAGCTTTCAATTAGGTTGCGGTAGTGTAAAGATAAGAAAGATATACATTGTACAAATTCTTATAAGAAATTATTAAATTAAGAGTAATGCTATAATCACAAACTATTTTACAAGATTTTAACAAATTGCTAATGGCTTTAGTATTTTCCAAATAATTATTCGTAAGTAAAAATATGATGTTAATGGTAAGTCCATATTAGAATTAATAAGAATTTGTCACATTAATAGTTTGTAAAAATGTCGTAAAATAATTTGTGAATATAACATTACTCTTAAATCAAGCATAGAATGATTTCAAAATTTTAAGGTTTCCATTGCACACCATTGGTGCAATGGTCACTCCACAAATATAATTGCTTGTGGAGTATAGGGGGTAAGGACCAAAATTTAAGTCTCTAGGAGGAGTTTCACATATATATACATTTTTTTTAGAGAGTTTTAACCTATGATCTCGGCTTTTGATAATAACTCTTTATCATCAGACTAAGACACTAATCAGTTTTTGGCGTAGGCATAGATTGAACCCCAGATCCTTTATTCAATAATCAGAGACTTTACCAGTTGAGCTAATTGAAACTTATCACACATATACATTTAGTTTAGGCTAAAGTGGAATTTCTATCTTGTAAAAAAAAAAAAAAAAAAAGTTTTCTAAAAGTTTTTTTTATAGGGACAAAAAAGACTCGGGTCAGACTAGGGAAAAACTAATTTAGATGAAATATTTTAACAATGAAAATATTAAATGAGGGTTATTTTAGTATTTAGCACTAAACCCTAGTTTGTGCTGGCCGAGTATATATATATATATATGTGTGTGTGTGTGTGTGTGTGTGTGTATTCCTTTTCACTTCATTGCTTAGCCGTCACGTTCAAGAGATTGACCTAAACCCTTCCTTTGTGGGTGCAAGGATTTTGCTTCTCTAGAACAAGTCTATCGTATTGTTGAAGCTCTAATCCTGCCAAACCAGGTACAACAGTAAGTTATCTCACAGAGGGTGAGACATAAAAAAGTAAGTCAATGCAATTTCATATTAGCGTGTGTGTGTGATACTTTAACCTAATGATAGGAATAGATTATAATACTATGTACATACATAAAATTTCATGGATTTTGCTTCAATGAAATATAACTTTAACCAAAGTGATAGGATGAATCATGACGCTGTATACCCATATAAACGTGAGATTAAGTTCAACGGCCAAATCCCAAGAGCCTTGTAGTTTCAATTAACACTATTCTAGTATTTTTAATGGAGATATCTATGGTTCAATTCTCCTTTCTAATATTGGTCCACATCGTCTATGTCGTGGATTATAATTTTAGTTATCTTCACAACCTTTATGTCGTGGATTATATAAGAATATTGATTCTGATTTCATATTATAGAAAGACTTCTCTAGGCTAACAAGGTTTATAGGATTAGTATCATGGAGAAAGAATAGCACAAATATAGAATGCTTATGACAATTTCTATGAGTGAATGTAAAGTTTAGTACAGATTATTGTATACATCCCATAGGTTGCCATAATCACTGGTTTTCTATTATAATCTGCTAAAAGACTGATAGAGATTAGATGACATTTTGATAGGGTTTCTTAGCGCTAATCAACAATGAATTTAAGGTCGTTGTTAGGCTAAGACAAGAGGTTTATTGAGAAACTGAGTAATTATTCCTTATTTAGGCTTCGGTTTACGTTGACGGAGATGAAGCCATAACTTGGTTTGGTGTGTTTGGTTCAGATTCAATCCAATGAGGGTAAAAGATTAATTATGTCAAACTTAAATTGTAGAAAATATGAGTGTAATTTATTTTTAAAATTAAGGGAGTCTATGTAGAACTCGAAACAGGAGAGATGTTTCATGGAAGTAAGTGTAATATTTCCAAATAAATAAAGACAAAACTTAGTATATATTAGGTTATCTAATTGAATTTATTGACCTAGTTTCATTAACAATAAAACTCCAACATTATTAAATTCAATTAATGTCTTTTATGTGTTTATGTTTCATAAGAGAAGTATTGCATCTACCCATATAAATAATTTCATGGTTAAATTGCATTGCATTGTTGAGAAGTACACATGCTAGCTCTTTGATTGCCCTCTATATATGATGCCATGACATGTTTAAAATTTAAATTGCATTCCATCGTTGCGTATGCCCTTTGGTTTTCCCATATAAATTGATTTCTCTCTATAAATGCGCGGCTTATATATTTATTATTCACCCACATTAATTCAATCTTGATCTTTTGTTTTTGTTATTAAAAAAAAAAAAAAACAAAAAAAAGATGTGGCTTGTCTCTAGAACTTTTTAACAAGACATGTCCTTTTATTTTAAATATACAATGACAAGTGGTAGTGAGTTTTAATTCTTATTATTTATTTAGTTAGTGGGTGATGTGGTAGTCTTTCATTAAAATAAAAGAGGATTCATTTTTAAAAAGTACTAAATGTTAGTCAAACTCAAAAAAAGGTCATGGAAAGTAGGTAAGAAGTTGGCTTAGGAAGCTACAATGATACTAATGAACTCTATAAGCCCTTGTTTGGGAGGAGAGAATAGAATTGAATAGAAAAGAATGGAAAGAGTAATTTTCGAATATTCTTCCATTTCCTTGTTTGAAAGTTTTAATAGAGGGAATAGAAAGTTTATTCCCTTATTTGGGATTTTAAGTGTGAGGAAATGGAATAGTAAGGAGGGAACACTTATTCATCTCTATTCCTTTAAAACCTCAAATTTTCATTCCTCCTGAAATTGAGAGAAATAAGAGGGAATGTTATTAGATTTAATGAATTTTTTACTAAAACTCCCAAAATATCCCTATATATTTAACCATTTATTTTAAAATAGGGGTCTAATAACAATATTATCATAAAATAATTTCATTACATTCCCTCTATATTACTCCCAAACAAGATTACTTACATCTCATTCATTTTTATTCCTTTCCATTCCTTTATTTTAAAACAATTAATCAAGGTTACTTAATTCCATTCCATTCGATCAATTCTTTTTCCTTACTTAAATACATTCCATTCTCTTAGGATCATTACATTCCATTTCATTTCCTTATGAGCTCTTAAATGAAGTCTAAGCGTTTTTTGAGCATACTAAGGCTAAAAGTAAAGGTAGTTTGCCTCTTTCATTTCGTTCCTTATTTATTTCATCTTTTATGTTAATTAAAATGAATCGAATTTTTAAGCCTACAAGTAATAACTTTGAACTATTGGATGCCATAGGGTTTGAAGGTAAGAAAAGACTCATAAAGTCATAAATTCCAAAACCAAAGATATAAAGTTCCAAACCCATCGGAATTATGGATATTCTCTCAGATCTGGTTCTTTTATTTGTTATTTTGAGGTCTATAGGATTTAATTCAATTTGGGAAGTTTCTTCTAAAAGAACTGGATAAGTAGAATAGAGTTGATTTCTTAAACCAGTCAACATAAATTTTGCTAAGTAGTATTTACTGACATTGAATCATGAACTCAATTGGTTAACACCCCTAATATTTTCAAGAAATACATTTAGGGTTCAAATCTTTTATTTTTCAAATATTGAATTATAAAAATAAAATAAGAAAAGAATTGTGATTGGCTTTAGCATCTCAAGTGAAAGAGAGAATCTATGAAAACAATTTTTATGCTGCAATTCTGACATGGCACTATGAGTAATAGAAAAAAGTAGTGGATCCTTGTGTTGAAAGACTATATTATCACATGATAATATTTCACTGGAAATATGATCAGATTTTTCTTACTTCTCAATCTCTTGTAAAAGCTAGGAATTATTAAGTTTTTTTTTTTCCCCCTAAATAATTGGAAAGTATTTAGTATTAACACTGTTTATTTCGCCTGTTCCATTAGCTTAATGGGCTTTATTCTCGTCCACTTGATTCCATGCCATTGAGAACACGTTGGTGGGCTCAGTAAGGATCCCTTTAGCCCGAGCTTAGTTCCTTTGAAACCAAATAAACCAAATTCAGGCAAAGAAATAATCATCATCCTCCTTATTAGTCCCTACCACAAATATGGTAGGAAACATTTTTGACCGCATGCCTTGAAGCCAATAGACTTGCAAGCCCTCCAGATTAGAACCTTAATTTTATTCGAGACCTTGGAATACCAAATAGCTTTCCACAATCCTGGCTTTTCGCAGTTATCTGAACATTGAACTTGGTGGGGTTAAAGATCAATTTTGAGCCAAAGCCAAATGATAGGCAAATCACATATTTTTAGTTATTCGAGTTTTAGCAAGCTTTTGAAACTCTTCGCACTTTTCTACCAAACTCAGCAAAACACAAATTTCTAGGTAAATTTGAGTCCTACAGAATTATTCACACCTTTAAAAATTATTTTGTTACAGTATTTATTCAGCAATAAGTTTTCAGTTTACAGAAAATAAGCAGTATCCAATAATACGTATCCAAACATAACCTAAAGAGGCAAGAAACAGACCTTTCACGGCGAGTAAAGTGCACCGAAATAAAGTCTCCGGCACGTGTGATTTCTGTTGGCTGTTGAATAGAGTAAAGTCATTTTTTCCGTCTATTAGACATTTTGGATTTTGTCTATAATTTGACAAATAAAATGTAGGAAAGTAAAAATGAAATGACATATTTTATTTGATTTTTTTTTTCTTTTTTTTAAAATTTTCCCTGTACTCTGTAAGATGTAAGCAACAGATCTTTAACCAAAAAAAAAAGCAGCCGATCTTTCACAGCAAGTGAGGTCCACCTCATGTGATTTCTGTTGCATATAATGAATGCACAAGGTATTTCCCTCTATTATACGTACAACATTTATATGTTTACATTGTATTTGTGTTTGTAATATAAACTTACATTGTATAAGTTTGTGCAATGGTTAATCCAGAAGTATAAGTGTTTGTGAGGTGTGGGGGGGTAAGAGCCGGGATTCAAGTCTTCAAGAGGGAGTTTTACACACATATACACTTAGATTATGCTAGAGTAGAAATTCTATCTTGTATAAAAAAAAAAAAAAAAAAGTTAATATAAACTTACATTGTAGAACATAAAAAATGAAAAATGTTATATATATATTTGCAAAAAGTGGTAAATATTATATACTTTTTGCAAATGTATATAACATTTTTTTTTTGGGTTAAAAAATGTATATAACATTTGTTACTTTCTTTTTCTATAAAATAAAATTTCACTCTACCGTATAATGTGAAATAAGAATTTCCCTTATTAAGGAACTTGGAGCTGAATTGGCATCTCCTCATCTACAAAGTGCTTGGGAGTCTAGGGAGGAAAAAGTTCGAGTTGTGAGATTGGCAATATACTGTAATTATCTCTTAAAAAAAATTCTCTTATATCCTAATACCATAGAATGAAAATTACAAATACTAGTCGCTAACCCGTGCGATGCACAAGATTGTTTTAAATTAAATCAAATGTTAACATATTCTGGTTTAAACATTCCTCAAATTTCAATTATTGAAAACTAAATTGGCTCTAATATAAGATGAAACATGTAATATTATGAAGTAATTAATATTAAAAATGTATTTCAAGAATGTATTTCCTCCCTTTATTAGGCTCTTCTCTTTTCTCTACTTCTTCAAGCTACTTAATTTTTCGCCAAAATTTTTTTCTAAAATGGTTTACTAATATACACCCTAAAAGCATACTTTAGTAAAACCCAATTTGTAATATCTCTAACAATATTTTTGTTACACATATCTCATCTCAAGTACAGAAGTACCTAACATTTGACAACAATTTTTTTTTTTTTTTTCATTTTTTATAACTAACGTTTTTTCACTTCCACTCATTCTCTGTTGCTTTAGGTTTTATTTATTTTCTTAATCTTCATATGATCTCCTCCACATGTTCTCTTCCAATATGTACTTACATTTCAAAATTTACAAAATAAAAGTCTTGGCAGTTGGCTCTTTTTACTGTTCGTCATTCATAACTTGATAACCCAAAGCAAAACTCAAAAACCAATAGAGAGAAGCGGTAACCAACAGAGAAAGATCTGATAGAAAAAACGAAGAAGACCGAGAGTAAAGGAACACACAGAGACCACAATGAAAAAATTGTATTGCAAGGCTCATAAGAAACAAAGGAGAAGAAGAGAAGAGACCAAGATACAAAAAGAGAAGCATCAGATTGGCAGATTTGGGATAATTCTTAGGAAGTATTTCTGGCTTCTGAAGTTGTTGAAGAGTTAAGAAGTTATCAAAGAGCATAAGAGACGTTGGACAGAAAAAAGTCGGGTTTTTCAAAGCTTTTGTGTCTGTGGGTCTTTAGATGCAATGCGATGCTTTGCCATGGGCCTGATCGAGGAGGAGTTGGTAGAGGAAGGCAAGGAAGAGATGGCAGAGCATCGCGAAAGGGAAAGGCAGAGCATCGGGTTTTAGAAAAATTTTATTACGTTTTTTTTTTTTTGTTTTTTTTTATTTTTTTAATATTATGATGACGTGGAAATTTGTGGGAGCTTCAAAAGTTTTGGTTATATATATATATATATATATATAAATTATATATCACCAAATTATTTTAGGACAAAATTTAGTTACAAAATTGATTGTAGCTTAAGACTACAAAATTTCTCAATAAAATAAATATTACTATATATTTTGAAATTTTAACCATTGAATTGCATATTCTTTACACTCTTAATACACATGCCAAATTCTGTGTTAGTTGGATATTATTTATTATATGATCTATAACCTTATTTTTTATGCTTAATTTTAAATTACAAAAATTTGCAATTTAAACAATTTATTAATGACTTTGTCTATTATAGAGAATATAAGAAGAAGATGTAATCTAATGGCAAATTTGTCAAAAATCCACCTCTAATAAAAACAAAAACAAAAATATTGAATAAGGTTATAGTCTAAATCTATAACCAATTTTATAGCTAAATTTTGTCTATTATTTTGTCCTATTTCTATTTTTGTAATCACAAAAATACTTTTAGAAAAGGAAATGAAAAACATCTTTATATGATCAAACTATATATATGATTATATTCCCCTAATCCACATATATTCCATTCTACTATGCCCTTAACTTCCCTTTCTTTTATCTCCGACACAACTGAGTTGCCATGGAACAAACACCCCGTATAGCCATTTTCCCAAGCCCGGGGATGAGTCACCTCATCCCACTCGTTGAGCTCGCCAAGAAACTTGTTCTCGACCACAACTTTCGTGTCACACACATCATTCCCACATCCGGGCCTCGGCTCAAGGCCATGAAGGCGGTCCTCGGAGGTCTTCCTCCAAGCATCAAGCCCATCTTTCTTACCCCAGCAAGCTTGGAGGACTTACCCCAAGGCGTTGCTATTGGAGCCAAAGTTGCCCTCGCCATGAATCGCTCTCTGCCATCTCTTCGCAAAGTGCTTAAATCATTAGCCGCAACTACCCATTTAGTTGCCTTGGTTGTTGATCCTTATGGAAGTGACGCTAAAGATGTTGCTACGGAATTCAATATGGCATCATATATTTTCTTCACATCAAATGCTATGGCATTGTCATTTCTCTTACATTTTCCAAAGCTAGATGAGTCAGTTCCATGTGGATTTAAAGACCTACAAGAACCACTTAGACTTCCGGGTTGCTTACCTATTCACAGTAAAGATCTCATAGACGATGTTCTTCATGGCCGCACCAATGAGAACTACAAATGGTTGCTTCATCATTCAAAGAGACTACATTTGGCAAAGGGTGTAATGGTTAATACATTCATGTACTTGGAGGCTGGAGCAATAAAAGCCTTGCACGATAATTCACATGGTAGACCACCAATTTTCCCAATTGGATCCATTGTACGGACGGGGTCAACTAATCCCATTGATGGGCACGAGTGTATAACACGGTTGGACAATCAGCCAAGTGGCTCTGTGTTATTTGTTTCTTTTGGGAGTGGTGGGACACTCTCACATGACCAAATACTCGAGCTAGCCATGGGGTTAGCAATGAGTGGACATAGGTTTATATGGGTTGTAAGGTGTCCCAATAATGATTCTGCTGATGCGGGCTACTTTACTGACAATGGTCATGTGGATCCTCATGTTTTTTTACCGAAAGGGTTCATGGAGGGGACAAAGGAGCAAGGCTTAGTGGTGTCAACTTGGGCGCCACAGATCCTAAAAGAATCTAACACTATCAGAGAAAGAAGAAAAACAGAGAGCAATAGATCAAGAAAGATGAGAAATTTCTGATTGTATTAGCTTAAAAGATTTCTGTACATCAAGATCGTATTTATACAAGAAAAACTAAGCTAACTAACTTGCTAAGCTCTAACTGATTGTGCACATTATAAGGAACACGTGTAAGAGATAGTTACAGATGATTGTGGCACGTGTAAACACTAAAAGATAATTAAAACAACAAAAACGTCTTGTAGCTTTGTCATATGTACAGATACATTTTTCTGTCGTATAACCCATTCAAGTCTTCTTATCTGATGCTTGTAGTTGGTTCTTCTTCTTGCTTCTGGGTGTTGAACTTTGACAGTCCTCCTCAAGATGAGAACCAGAACCATGAATATTAACTATGCTCATCTTGGTTAATAAGTGTTTGAGTTGTTGACCACTCAAAGCTTTAGTGAGCAAATCTGCCAACTGTGTGTGTGAGGGAGTATAAAACAATCTTACAACTTTATCTTGCACTTTATCTCTAACCAAATGACAATCAACTTCAATATGCTTGGTTCTTTCATGAAAAACAGGGTTTTCACCAATGTGAATGGCTGCCTGATTATCATAGAAAAGTAGGGCAGGCTGTGGGTGATAAACCTCCAAATCCTTCAGCAAAACAAGTAGCCATGTCATCTCACATACTGTCACTGCCATAGCTCGATATTCAGCTTCTGCAGAAGATCGGGACACTATAGACTGCTTTTTAGACTTCCATGATATCAAGGAATCTCCCAAAAATACACAAAATCCAGTAGTTGACCTTCTTGTATCTACACAAGAAGCCCAATCAGCATCTGTGTAAGCCTTCAGCTGCAAATCAGACCTGGTTGATAGCAAAATGCCTTGGCCAGGACACCCTTTTATGTATTGAAGGACTTTATAAGCTGCATCTAAGTGTGGTTTCCTAGGCTTAGAAACAAATTGACTGAGTTTGTTCACTGCATAACCTATATCTGGTCTAGTAATGGTAAGATATAATAACCTTCCCACCAGTCTTCTATAAATCCCTGGATCAGAAAGTACTTTGCCATGAAACTTACTTAACTTCAGATTTTGCTCCATTGGCACCTTACTAGGCTTGCATGCTGTCATACCTGCTTCCATCAAAATTTCTAGAGCATATTTCCTTTGACAAATGGAAATGCCCTTATTTGATCTTGCCACTTCAAGTCCAAGGAAATATTTTAGAACTCCAAGATCCTTGAGTTTAAATTCCTGATCTAATGAAACCTTCAACTTATCAACAGCCTGAATATCATTGCTAGCAATTAATATGTCATCCACATAGACAAGTAATGCTATGAATGAATTATTGGACCTCTTAGTAAACAAAGAGTAATCTGCCCTGGACTGCTTGAAACCATACTTCAATAAGGTATTTGAAAACTTAGAATACCATTGCCTTGAGGCCTGCTTAAGACCATACAAGGACTTGTTGAGCTTGCACACTATATTGCCCCCCTTGCTGTGAAATCCTTGAGGAAGTTGCATATACACCTCTTCATGCAAATCACCATGAAGGAATGCGTTATTGACATCCAATTGACTCAAATGCCAGCCTTTCACAGCAGCAATGGCAAGGAGAGTTTTGACAGTAGCCATCTTAGCAACAGGAGAGAACGTTTCAGTGAAATCCAACCCTTCTTGTTGAGTAAACCCTTTTGCAACCAGCCGTGCTTTGTACCTTTCCACAGACCCATCAGCCTTGTACTTCACTTTATATACCCATTTACAGCCTATAGCCCTTTTATGAGGAGGCAAAGGAGAAAGAGTCCAAGTATTGTTGGATTCTAAGGCATCAATCTCAGCTGTCATGGCATCTTGCCATTTGGGGTCTTTAACAGCCTCATGATAGAATTTAGGCTCAGGAATAGCAGCAATTAAGGAACAATAAAGGGAATAAGAAGAGGACAATTTAGAGGAGTCAAGATAGTGAGATAAGGGGTATTTTGTACCTGAAGTGATAGGAGCAGAACCAGACTTGTTGGAAAAAGTGGAAAGAGCAGGATCATCACAAGTAACATTGCTGCATTTATAATCTTGTAAGTAAGCTGGAGGTTTGGAAACTCTAGCAGATTTTCTTAAAGGAGGATTAGAAGTAAGTGATGGAGAAGAAGAATCATCAGAAGCTGTAGGAAGATTATTGAGATCAGCAGAAACACTAGGATTAGGAATAGTAGGTAAAGGGAAGGCTGTCTCAGAAGATTGAAGAATGGGTGGAGTCACTGGATCGGATGCACTAGGATCAATAGAAATGTCTATGGGTGAAGAAGGAAAAGATGCAGGGACAAGAGGAGATGTAAAGTCAGGTTCATTAGCAACTGAAGGGAATATATGAGGCAAAGAAAGAGAGGAATGGGGAGAATAAGTAGTAGAAACAAAAGGAAACACAGTTTCATGGAAGAGTACATCCCGAGAGATAAAAATTTTCTTGGTGAGTAAGTTGAGAAGCTTGTAACCCTTGACACCAAAGGGATACCCAAGAAAAACACAAGGTGTGGATCTAGGTTCAAATTTATTTCTATTATGGGCTAATGTGGAAGCAAAACAAAGACAACCAAAGACCTTCAGGTGATCAAAAGATGGGAGTTGACCATAAAGCTTCTCAAATGGTGTTTTATTCTCTAAAACTGAAGTAGGCAGTCTATTGATTATGTACACAGCAGTTAAAACACAATCACCCCAATAAGAAATAGGTACATTGGACTGAAATCTCAATGCTCTAGCTATATTAAGGATATGTTGGTGTTTTCTTTCCACAACTGAATTTTGTTGTGGAGTAGCAACACAAGAATGTTGGTGAATTATACCATGACTAGCATAGAAATCTTTTAAGAAAAATTCTGGAGCATTGTCAGACCTAATGGCTTTAATGTTGGTATTAAACTGTGTACATATCATATTATAGAAAGACATCAATAGAGGCCTAGTTTCAGATTTAGATTTCATGAGATATAACCATGTAGATCGAGTGGCATCATCTACAATAGTAAGGAAATATTGAAAACCATCATGAGTAGCTTTGACAAATGGCCCCCAAACATCACAATGAATAAGATCAAAAGCATTAGAAGATATATGATTAGAACAAGGGAAGGGAAGTCGTTTCTGCTTAGCAATAGGACAAACAATGCAATCTTTATTACTGTGTAAAGATGGTACATTAGGTAAACAATGATGTAAAGCTTGAAGCTTATTATCAGACACATGGCCTAGCCTAAGATGCCAAAGATATGGCTTAGAAACAGCGGAAACAGAATTTACAAAGGACTTGAAAACTGACTGCAGAATAGAAGAAACATCTGAAACAGAATCACAAATGCTTGAGGTTTGCAGCAGGTACAGATTGTGATGAAGTTTACCCACTCCAATCGTTTTCCAACAAATAAGGTCCTGTATGAGACAATAATGGGATAGAAAAACAAGGCAACAAGATAGGGACTTAGTCAATTTACTCACTGATATGAGGTTGAAAGTAAAAGATGGTACACAAAGCACATTCTCAAGAAGTAAAGTAGAAGTGACTTGAATGGTACCTATGTGAGTAACAGTTACCCTCTCACCATTGGGTAATTGAACAAAGGTAGCAACACAACTAGTAATTTTAGTGAATAGGGTAAGAGAATGAACTATATGATCTGTTGCCCCAGTATCTAGAACCCAAGTCTCATTACCAAAAGCAGTTTTATTGCTAGGATTAACAGCAAATATTGAATGCTCCATGCTCAGGCATATAGATTCTTGAAACAAATCACAAGAATTACCTGAAAGTGCAGAATTGGCTGAATGAGTTACATCAGTGGAAGTTGAGGCAGAAGCATGAGCACTTATCATTGATAGAAGTTGCTTGCATTGCTCTGAAGTAAATGGAAAAGAAGCAGTCTGAGGGGTGAAGTCAAATTGAGCTTGATCACCATCCGTTATGACCTGATTAGCCATGGATACTTTGCCCTTCTGCTTGTATCCTGGTGGAAAACCCACAAGCTTGTAGCACTTTTCCATCACATGACCAACTTTCCCACAATGGCTGCAAATAGGTCTTCCTTTTCCCCCATTAGCTTTGAAATTCCTGCCAGCATTGCCAGAAAAATTCGAGCTTTGATTGAACCCTTGGTTCTTGACTGCTAAAGCAGTAGACTCAACAGAAGAATTGACATTGAATCCCAAAGCTCTTTGTCTCTCTTCTTGAATGACTAAAGAAAAAGCTTTATCCAGAGAAGGAATGGGCTCCATCATCAAGATTTGAGTTCTGACTTGTGAATAGGCATCATTCAATCCATTGAGAAATTGCATCAACGAATCTTGATGTTGAAAAGATGTAATTTTGTCATTAACTCCACAGGTACATTTACCACAAGCACAACACGGCAAAGGCCTGAAATTCAACAATTGATCCCAAGCTGTTTGAAGACCAGTAAAGAAGCTTGTTACTGTTGAATCTCCTTGCATGACTGTGGATATCTGCTTCTGAAGCTGAGAAATTCTTGGTCCATTAGCTTGAGAGAAACGATTTCTGAGAGCACTCCAGACTTCAAGAGCCGTATCTCTGTAAATCACACTGGCTGTGATGTGAGGAGAAACCGAATTCAAGATCCATGATGAAATCATGGAATTGTTCTTGGACCAAGCCAGCTTCTCAAGAGGCGTGACTGCCATGGAAGTAGTGATAGATCCATCCACGAATCCGAGTTTGCTTTTGGCATCCAAAGCCATTCGCATAGCTCTGGCCCATGTAGAATAATTCTCTTCTGTCAGGGATTGAGAAACCAAAATCGCACCAGGTGATTCACCGTGGTGAAGGAAGAACAGACTTCGAGGATCCTCCATTGGAGTGAGCTCACGCTGAGCAGAAGTAGAGGAAGAAGAAGAGGAATTTTGGCTAGGGTTTGACGCCATTGACAGGAGCTTTAAGCTCTGATACCATAAAAGAATCTAACACTATCAGAGAAAGAAGAAAAACAGAGAGCAATAGATCAAGAAAGATGAGAAATTTCTGATTGTATTAGCTTAAAAGATTTCTGTACATCAAGATCGTATTTATACAAGAAAAACTAAGCTAACTAACTTGCTAAGCTCTAACTGATTGTGCACATTATAAGGAACACGTGTAAGAGATAGTTACAGATGATTGTGGCACGTGTGAACACTAAAAGATAATTAAAACAACAAAAACGTCTTGTAGCTTTGTCATATGTACAGATACATTTTTCTGTCGTATAACCCATTCAAGTCTTCTTATCTGATGCTTGTAGTTGGTTCTTCTTCTTGCTTCTGGGTGTTGAACTTTGACAGATCCAAGTCCTTGGACATGGCTCAACTGGTGGATTCCTTAGCCATTGTGGTTGGAATTCCACACTTGAGAATGTTGTACACGGCATGCCACTAATCGCTTGGCCACTCCACGCAGAGCAAAAGATGAATGCGTTAATGTTAGTTGAGGATCTACGAGTTGCGATGAGACCAAAAGCCAATGAACAGGGGATAGTGGGACGAGACGAAGTTGCAAGCTTGATAAAGGGTCTAATGGAAGGAGAAGAAGGTGAGAAACTACGTAGCAATATGAAACATCTCAAGGATGCTGCGGGAAAGGTACTGAGAGAAGATGGGTCTTCTACTAGGGCACTCTCTGAGTTAGTATTCAAGTGGAAAAAGCAACAGGGCATATAAGTTCAAAATTTCCGAGCCTTTTTTCATTTTCGTTTTGTTAATTTTCTGCCATATATGAATGTTTTGTGCTTTGTGTTTGAATAATTGAATTTAAATACGACAATGTGCTGTGGCATTTTCTTTGGTTACATTTTGCACTTTGTAGTTCAGGGAAGTTAAGGAAAGAGATGAGAAGAGAATAAGGTGAAGGAAAGGACAAGAAAGGGGAAAATAAAATATTTATCTAATGGCTTGTTTGGAGTGAAGGAGAGAGGCGAGAATGAGTAAAGTAGAGTTAGTTGAAAATTAGGCTAATTGTTGACAAACTTTATTCTATTTCTTTTTAATAACTAATCACGATGATATAAAAATAAAAATTCAAAAATTTCCTAAAAATAAAAATAAAAATAATTGGTGGGGCTCAAAACTCTTAGAGATTGGCTAAGTAATTTCTAAAGTCTCATAATATCCTTAAAATCTTGAGTTCAAATGATGCGACACATGTAAACTATTTTTCTCCACAATACTCTCTCTCCAAAAAAAAAAAAGAAAAAAAAGAAAGTCTTTCTCTTCCCTTCTCTCCAATTCCCTCTAACAAAACATAAGAAAGATGGAGCGCGGGGTAACCTCTCCAAAAACTCTATTAAGAATTTAGGATAGTATTTTTTTAGTTTAAATGCCCCCCCTTGACATTTTGCATCTTCAAGTTAGTTACCTTCCCCATGGTCTACACGTAGCCACGCCTTGCCATTTGATTTAACCTAATTTTTTTAATAATAAATTTAACATCATTGAACTCATGTGATTTACTCGGAGGAATTAAATTATAAAATGTAACAAGATTATGGAGTGAAATATTTGTGCATACTATTACTAATAATATATCTTTATAAGCTGAAAATAATCTTCCACGTCAACTGAAACTCAATGTCTTGTATCTCATATGACAAAACATTTTTATTCTAATACAAATTGATCTTCCTACGCTACTTGAAACTTAGAGTAACAGACCCTATATTTTAAACTCAACATAATCATAAACAGTACTACTAGTTATGTCTTATTTTTTTATGATATTAAATCCCTAATTCCTTTTGTCAATATCTCAACTATTTTATAGTTTTAAACTCTAGGTTTTTCCTCTATAAATCCAAATTTTAAATAATTAAAAAAATAAATAAAGTAAATTTGAATATTGTTATATTTTTAACACTTTTACATTGATTTATTTTCTCAATTTATTTTAAGTAATTAAATTACATGTTTAAACTTCATTTATTTAGATTAATTTCTTGAGATGATTGTTATTAATTATGAGAAGATTTCTTTTCCCTTTATTTTTATATGAACAAAGTTTCCCTTCAACAACTAATAGGAAAATGACATTTGTCATTGTCGTGTGCAATATACACAACTCACTTAATCCAACCAATCAAGTAACTAATGGGTACATGGCATTTTCTTATTAGTCGTTGGAGCTTGCAACTAAACCTTCTCAATTTTATATTATATCTATATACATTATTATTTATTTACTTTCTATTAATATCAATTAATATTTATATGATTAATTTTACTTCGAATCGTTGTCCTCTTAAACTGAAATCTTGGCACAGTCCCTCTCACGAGATAGGTACCCACACAAACAAGTTAATGCGTCTGTGTATTGGGTGCACCACCTCTTTAATGTGCTTCAGCACCTTAGTTTTGCTCATTAAATGAGTTAGCTTTACAATTTTTGAAAGGTCATCCAACACTTTATTAGAAGAGTGCAGAGTTTGCGAGGGAAACGCTGAAGAAGAGAAAAGAGCAACATACTCATGGATGGGAAGTTCAGTTCGAAAGGTGAGAGAGTGAAAAAGTGAAAAACAAAAATTTGTATTTATTCCTCAAGATTTATTTTGTACTTGCCCGATTAATTGAGAACTCAAGTATTGGGGATGAATTTGTATGTTGTAATCTCTATTTTAGTATGTTGGTTTTGAAAAAAAATTTCCCTGTAATTTTTCTCTTAATATTGTAAGGTTTTTCCACACAAGATTGGTTTTCTTGTGTGGTTGTGTTTACTTGGATTATTTCTGTTACATTTTTTTTTTTGTTGTTACTTAGAATTTTGAAGTCATCTTAATTTAATTAACGCATAGACATATAGAGATTTATTACACAACACTTTGGCCTATTGGCACCCACAGACGGAGTTAGGATTTGGAGTTGGGAGGGCGGCTTTGTTACTCGTTGTGTGCGACAGTTTTGGCCTTTCACTTTATTGCTTAACCACTGAGAATTTTCTTTTTTTTCTTTTTTTTTTTTTTTTTTTTTTTGTCTACGTGCATACATGCTGGATAAAGAAAAAATTACTTTGTATAAAACTTTTTAAAGGAAGTTTTTTTGTTTTGAGTAAATATATTGATTGAGCTTAATATTTTTTAGCTTTACTATTTGTTGGGCTAATTTTTTTGGGCTTATATATTTTGTTCTAGATCTAATTTATTAATTTTTTATGGTCTTTAAAAGGTGAAAAATGCTATAGTTACAAATTTTTTACAAATTGCTAATGTAGTGAGTGGTAATTGGTAAGTAAAAAAATTATCTAAGTATGTAAACTAATAAGAATTTGCAAACTCAACAGCTTATAAAAATGTTGTAGAAACATTTGTGACTATAACACTACTCTTAAAAGAATAGATGTCATTGTTAAGGGGGGGCAAAGTGTAATTTTATTAAACAAAATTGCTAAAATTAGGGGCATTGCCCCCAAGTTCATATCTAACTCCGTCCCTGTTGGCACCTCCACCTTGTAGTGATTGTTCCATCTTCGCTTAGCTCAAAAGGAAATCTTGTCGAAGCATAAACTTTTTAGTTTTAAATATTTCTTTCATTCCTAAATTTTGGTCTAATTTCGTTTTTCCGTTCCTAATGTTTTTTTATTTTTTATTTTTTATTTTTAGAAAACATTCTAATTTATATCATTCCATCATCGCATGTTAACTTGCTAGATAATAGGAGATACATTGCTAACTAAAGTAATATCAATTTGATAGTCAATTGACTTGCTTAAATGATTTAATGAGCCGTATAGAGTATTTGGATATTTCTAACTTTAGATTTAAATGTCAGAGTAAGGTTCTCGTTTATTTTGGAACCTCTTAGAGACTCTAAAATTTAATATTATACTTTTCTCAAATTTACATTTTAAAAGTAGGTTTTCATATTTTTGTAGCCTAATTTTCTGTTAACACGAATCTGGGTTATTGTGTTGTCTCCTGGCCACCATTGGAGTGCATTGGTAGAAGGGTAGCCCTAGGATTTCTTTCCTTATTTAAATGCATTGTAATCTTCAAAGTAATTAAAATTTTGTCAATAATAAAATTTCAAAAAGAGTTGTATTCTGGAATTTTCTTTATAGATTAGGGTTATAGCTTAAAGTAAACATATTTTGTTTCTTTTGGATTTCCACCTAGGCCATGTTATGTACTAATACTAGACTAATCACACACTAAGTGCTAACTTTAAACTAACCCAAGTTTATTTTACTTACATGGGCCTACAAGGGTTTTGGGCTTTTGGATCATAATTATTATTTATTTTATTTTTTTTTTTTTTTTTGAGAATCTAATCATAATATCTCTAACAACAATAATCTTTGGGAGTATAGCGAAACTAGCCTTCACTTTGTTATTTCTTTATTTTTAATTGGAGCCTTCTATGTATTTAAATTTCATTAAATGATTTTTTTTAACTTAAAATCTATTTTATTTAAATGAAATTTTTTGAATATTATTTTTATGAATTTCTTATTCATTTGTGAGTGGTTCATCTAACTTTTTCTTTTATAAATATTTCAAAAAAAATAATTTTGTTATTCGTTTTTGAAATTTTCAACTAATTACTTTTTTATTATTATTATATTGTGTTCATTGCTAGTAACAAATTATCTAGAGAAACCTTTTGAGACTCGATAAAATTTTCATAAAACATATTTTTTTGTTAAAAAATAGCATATATATAAATCTATAAAGATAAACTTTTATTGAAAAAAAAAAAGAACAAACAAAGAAATGATGAGTGGTCTACCTACTCTTTACTTTGTTTGTTTTTTTTTTTTTTTTTAATATATATTTGCCTTTGATAAACAGTTACTTTTAAGTAACACTAGAGATACAAAAAAATAACCTAATAATTTAAATTAGAGACTGTGGTTGGCCCATGTGTGAGTTGGCGTGTTAATTATTTTATTTTAACTTCCATGAAGGTAAAAAACCTCACACGGTGTGTGAAATGGAGAGAGGTTTCTCTAGTGCAATAGGAACACGCTTCCTAGAGCTCAGTAGAATTCGTGTCCCTTCTTTTGGAAGGAGTTGTGTGTTTCCTTGGAATAACAAGTTATTCCAAGGCTAGTGGGTTTTGTTTTTTTCAAGTCAAAGAAAAAACTCTCCATCACATGGTGTGTGAAATGGAGAGAGGTTTCTCTGGTGCAATAGGAACACGCTTCCTAGAGCTCAGTAGAATTCATGTCCCTTCTTTTGGAAGGAGTTGTGTGTTCATGTCCCTTCTTTTGGAAGGAGTTGTGTGTTTCCTTGGAATAACAAGTTATTCCAAGGCTAGTGGGTTTTGTTTTTTTCTGGGGTTTGGAAAACAGACATCAATTAGAGCTTCGCCTTTTGTTCCTTCAAGAAAAGCATTGCCTTCCGTTCCAGGTTTTTACAAGACGAAGTTGGGAGTATCTTCGAAGTCAGGTGTTCATGAAGTTGGGAGTAGGACTAAATCGGTGAAGGTGAACCACAAAGCTCAGGTAACGGCGCACGGTCCAGTGGCGGCGCTCAACACTGTCAATCCAAGGGATGCTATGAGTGAGCAATTAATGGATGAAGCCGTTAATTTGGATGCTCCAAAAGTAACGCGTACAGTTGGGAAACATAAAAGAGGGTGTAATCAATGTCTCATTATCAACCCCACAATTTTCGGGTAATCATAATACCGAGAGTCAAGGGGCAGATTTTTTAGCCAAAGAATTTGATTCCAGAATAAATGAGATTGATTCAGAGATGGGAAAATTTGATCACATTAACTGCATGACCCAAACAAGCAATATTTCCCAAGATATCTTAGGTGAGGCACATGAGAAGCATGTGTTAGCCAAACCATAATCAACTCAGCGCACTTGGACCCGATTGAAAAGGAAAACTAATAGAGAAAAAACACAAGAACACTTAGCCACCAGACTGAGTACTAGGAGCAGAAGCAACAAACACATCAGGAAAAAGGCAGTGAGTACCAAGGAACAAAGCAAACTGAGTGGAGGGAAGAGAAGTGGGGAAGCCCATCTGGAGTTACCAAGTAAGTGTAGGCTGGTTTCAAAGGATGATGAATATAGTTCAAACTCAATGGTGGAGGCTAAGACTCAGCCCCGCCAATCGCAATGAGTTGCTTAGTGTGGAACTGTCGTGGGCTTGGGAACCCATGTACAGTGAATGAGTTTGCTAGTCTGGTGCAGGCTAAAGATCCCTCTGTCATGTTTATTGTCGAAACATGGACAGATGAAGCTAGGCTAAAAGATGTGAAAAGAAAAATACAATTTGATAACATGTTCGTAGTACCAAGACCAATTGATATGGGAGGTGGATTAGTGTTGTTTTGGAGATCGACTATTGATGTAATTGTGGAGGGTTCGGGCATAAATTATATCGATACAATGTTTCAAGAAGAAGATAGGGCAGGGATTGGAGTGATCGTCCGAGAATGCCAAGAAAAAGACTTGGCACACATGGTCGGAATCATCCCTCTCCCTTTAACTGTCATAGAGCTTGAAACTTTGGCTATATTGAAGGCTTTACAGTTTGATGCTAATTTGAGTTTGGAAGATGTCACCTTAGAGGGAGTTTCAGAGATTGCAATGAACGCTTTGAATGCAGATTCGTAGTCTTTGGAATCCTTTGGTTTAATTAGTCGTGATGTTAAATGTTTTGCAAGTTTATTTCATTGTATTAGGTTTTCACATGTTCGTAGAGAATGATTTTTGTATTCTCACATTAAGAGAAACGACAATGGGGTTACTCATAGTCTGACTAAAAATGCATTATACATACCGGATTTTCAAGTATGGATGGAAGATGTCCCATCTCATATTGGTTCGATTTTACAATTGGATGTAGTTGAATTTTATTAATAAAATCCATCAGTTTCTTTCTAAAAAAAAAAATGTTACTTTTTTTTTTTTTTTTTTTTTTAATATAGTTATCTATTGGCTAATATTTGATGCCTACTTAATTTTTTACTGGTATAAAAATATTCTTATTGACTAAAATTTGGGATCCTTGTTTCATTTGAGGGAGAAATTATTAGGTTCACCAAGAGGACTACTGACGTGGTTCTCCCTGACCTCCCAACAAATAAAATGTTATTATTTCTATAAATGTAACACCATTTGGTAATTTTTATTTTTTATTCATTGTGCTTATTAGGAAACGCACACATATACTTGCATAGATGACATCATCTCATTGGTTAGGGAGGATTATATTAGCAATCCTCGGCCAGTATAAATAATAATTTCTCCACTTGAGAGCCTTAGGCGACTGCTTAATTGGCCTAATGGTACAGTTGGCCCTGCTTATTTTGTCGCGATAGTCTTCACTTTATCACTTCTTTAAAGCATCTCCAATAGAGTATGCATAGCCAAAATATAGAGAATATATGCTACTGTTCATGCTTTAGCAACTCCTTTATATCCGGAAATTTTTTTTGCTAATGAACAATAGCCCATCAAGTGTGATGGTCTATTGTTCATTCTTCAAATCATTTTTTTCTATTATAATAATTTGGTGTTGAATAAAAAAATGTTGGAAAATGTGTAGTTGTTAAAAAAAGAATAAATAATGAATGAAGAAATAATATTTAAATGAGATAGAGAATGAGATAGAGAATCTGTTGGAAAGTGTATTTGAAAAAGTGGGTAAATAAAGGTAAACGTCATTGTTCATTCTCCAAACAGTACAAAAATTTGATAAATCTGTTAAAGATGCTCTTAGGTTGTTATTTTGATGTCTTCCTTCCTTGCGATAGACTTTGTAGCTGCTGCTGCTGCAAACCAACCTTCACTTAACAACCACTGAAATAGTCTTTCAGTCTTTCCATGACAACTCCAATATTGTCTTACTTTCCTTTAAAAAATAAGTTAGCACCGTCACCATCAATTTTCACTTTCTCAGCCAACCAAGAACCTGAGGAGAACACAGAATCATTTTCTTGAGCCCATATATATATGGTACTCTTAGGTCATTACACTAATTAACTAAAGTGTTTTCTTAAAAAGATCTAACAAGAAGGAAGTCGTCAATTAAAATGCCATTTATTTTTTACCTTGTAAGTGTATGCACGGAATTTGGGACAAGCAACATCATCTAACAAAAAATTAGTATATTTTTTGAGCATCTTCAAACTTCAATAGGATCTTTATATAGATTCTTCTATCCATTTTGGAAAGCAAACCCACGAACCACTTATGACAATGGTTCTGAGATGCTAAGTTGCATTGCATTTATGATTTTCCCTCTACAGCAAGGCTTGGTTGACTTGCTTCAAATTTTGTTTTGTTTTTGTTTTTGTTTTTTTTTTTTTTTTTTGCTTTTTTTTCTCTGTTTTATTTATTTATTTAATGTGTGTTACTTGAATTTGGAGTGAAATTTTGGCCATTGTTTATCGTCATGGATGGGAACAACCAAATCTGACCCACCGATCAGGTGGGGTTGATTTTGGGAAGAAAATGGTAGGTCGGTAATAGATCGGGATAAAAAGGAAAAGATAATGGACTAAATAATATTAGTTAAATGAAATAGAGAAATAATAGAGAACGTTGTTGGAAATGTATTTCGAAAAAATGTTAGTTGAAATAGAGAAAATGGTTTTATTTACCCTGGTGAAATTTTAAAGGGATCTCCTAATCATTAGTAAAAATTGATATAATTTTTTTTTAAAAAAATATTTGACACAAAAAACGCTAGCAACCACAATTTTTCAAACGATTCCAAAAGTTTCTCACTTACCACTCTATAAATGTATTAATTAATGATTAACATACGCTGTACTGAAAAACTTGATATCACCGTAATTTTCAAATTGAGTCAATTATTGACAAAACTGAATGTAAACACAGTAAAGCATAGTAATAAAGTATTTTTTTTTTTTTTTTATAAATTTAATTATTAGATAGTTAGAATAATAGAGGGGGAATTGAATCATGATTCTCGTAAAGGAGTGTCGACAATGCCGACAAGGTACACAACTCTTGAGTTTTTAAAGTTGATGACGTAATAAACAAAAACAAATCTCTTTTCAATTCATTTTTATTTCTAGGGTTTATAGCATATTGAGATTATAATAGAAGATAATTACATTGCATATCGTATTGTTGTTCATTGCCTTTTGTAATAATAAATCAATATGCTTATTTTGATAAGAAACGCGCACACTTAATCACCGTTTAAAGCACTTTAAAATTAAAAGCATATCGCGGAATATTATCGCATTGATCATTCAACTGTATACACTTCTTTTCGTGTGTATTATAGTTAACTAATTGTAACGGTTTATCAGTTATTGTAGAGTATATATTAAATAAAACAATATATTTTGTTAAGTATTAATCTAGGTAGTTATAGTGTATAAAAAATGTATATTGTAGAATTCTCCATTATTCTACCTATTTTTCCCTCCTAAATTTTGGTTAAATTTTAAAGAGACTATTGGAGATGCTCCAAATCATTAGTTTGGATTGGTATAATTTTTTAAAAAGCATATTTGTCACATACAGCATTAGCAACCTTAATTTTTCAAAAAGATTCCAACCATATTTGTCACATACAGCCTTAGCAACCATATTGACAAACTTTATCTCACAATAATTTCCAAATTGAGTCAATTACTAACTTAAATTATTTTAAACACAATTAAGCATAGTAATAAAGTGAGTTTTAATTTGGGGGGAGGGTGTGGGGGGGAATTGAATCCTATTCCTCATTTTATAGGAAGGGCCGACAAGGTACACAACTCTTGACATCTTAAAGTTGACCACGAAATAAACGAAAATCAAAACTCTTTTAATTTCAATTCGTTTTTATTTTTAGGGTTATATAGCATATTGAGCTTATAGTAGAAGATAACTACATTGCAAGTCGTATCACCGTTCATCCCTTTTTGTAATAGTGAAGCAATAAAAAAAAAGTTGAATTAGACTAAGTTATACATAAAGAAGAAAGAATGAGATTTTAAAGAGCTGTACTGTAACTAAGAAAATGAACTAACTTAATTTAGAATAAGCCGTAAGAAGTGTGCATACTTAATCACTATTTAAAATACCTTCCAATTAAAAGTAAAGTGCGAAATATTATTTTGTGGATCATTCAACTATATATACTTTTTTTTTTTGTATGTATTATACTTAACTAATCTTAACGGTTTATTAACTAATCTTAACGGGTTTTCAGTTATTGTAGAATATATATTAAATTAAACAATATCTTTTGTCAACTATTAATATAGGTAGTTACAATACATAAAAAATTTTATATCATAAAATTATAAATTATTTTGCATATATATTTTTAAGCTTCATATGAATTTTATTTCTTCTTCTATTTTGTTACAAAATCATTTTTTTTTTTTAATTTCTTCTTGCAAGTGCCAAGGATATACAGTTGATTCTAGCTACTATTTTGGAACCACTCCAAGAGATTTCTCCCCATAATATATGATTTAGTGTGTCTGAGACAAAGAGACAATATATGTCCGAGAGAATAATCTAATACTTAATATGTCTGAATACCATCATTTAAATTTTTTTTTTTTTTAAAGATAAAAGATAAAAGAAAGATATATGGGAGGTTGCATGAAACTTCCCTAATCTGCAAAGCACCAGGTCCTCTTCATGTTTTTGGCAATTGTTGAAACCTCGTGAAACAAAACAAAACATTCAGATTTGATATATACAACTATGTTTCCTTATATTGAAACGTTGCAATGTTTGAATGAAAGTTTCAGCCTACAATTACACCCCAAAACTACATTCCATCTCACAATATACACAAACAAACACCCTCTTCTCTGCACAGAGACATAAACACAGTTCATTTCTCTCAAAGACCTCTCCACAGCCACATGGACTCCTCACAATCTGTTGATGCTGCAACTCATGTCACTGACAGGGTTCTCTATCGCCGTCTGGTAGAGATTGGAGTAGATGCAGAAGAGTCCATGAGGATCATGGCGTTTTGGATGTGGGTAGAGGCCCAAGGGTTTATTGAACTGGTCCCTAAGATATCTGCCAACAATGACCAGCTCTTGGCAATGGTGGCTGATGAAACCAAGGCCATTCTGGCCGCTCTTGACCCCAGTTCCACCACGCCAATTACTCAAAATCTCTGCCCTATCACTTCCCTGATTTTGTACCCCGTCTCGGTCGAGGAAATCTTTGGGGACAAAGACCTCGTCTCCGAAGGTGTCTCTGAGGTTCACAACCAAGTTTGTGGTGTTCTTTTCAAGGATGTGTTTGAAGAAGGAGACAAGAGTGGAAAAACTGAGAGTAGTGTAACCGAAGTTGGGGAAGGTTCAGGCAAAGACGGGAATGAGGGCAGTGGGAAAACTTTGAACCCTTTTGCCAAGGAATGGGATCCTGCCGTAGAGCGCGCACCTGAGGAAGATAGGTGTTTGTTCCTGACTTTCTCTAATGGCTATCCTCTCAGTGACAACCAAATTGTCGAGTTCTTTAACCAGTAAGTTTTTTCATCTTCTTCCATTTTCTTCTTTTATTATATAGATTAGTAAATGGTCTGGATACATTTTTCCGTAATATGGTCGTCTTTGTCTGATAATGTGAGCAGGAAGTATGGTCCTTGCGTTGAGAGGGTTTACGTGCACAAGCCAGATCCAAATGCACCTGCTTTGTTCGGGAAAATCGTCTTCAACACTGCCTTGGTTACAACTATGATCATGAGTACACTTCATCAGGCTAAGTTTAACGTCGAAGGCAAACCGCTTTGGTGTAAGCGGTTTGATTTATCTAAGAAACATGGCGGCGAGCAGAAGTGATTTTACATCATGCCATCATGTTTAATTTGACTTGTCTGTCATGGTATTAGACTCTTCAGTGTATTCCATGACTTCGAATAAGTTTATTTTGTTTTTTTATTATAAATGGTGAAGCCATGTGTTTATCTATTTGTAACCCACAGTGAATGAAGGTATATTACCAAGATGATTTTAGAAATTTCAAATCATCAACTATAATAATATTGTTTGTTTTAATATAAAATTGAGTCTTACATTTAACTCACCATAAGTATTGCACATGTACGATGTGATTTTATTATGTGATACACTATAAAGTATATTAACGTTATTAATATTTGTGTTAAGTGAAACTA
Source organism: Quercus ilex subsp. ballota (assembly GCA_032727855.1). Lineage (NCBI taxonomy): Eukaryota > Viridiplantae > Streptophyta > Magnoliopsida > Fagales > Fagaceae > Quercus > Quercus ilex. Next base: position 32,516,659 of record CM064911.1, on the reverse strand, counting down.
TATTAATAAAGTGAGAATTTTTTTTTTGGGGGGGCGGGGGACTGAATGGTAATTCTCGTTGTAAAGGAGAATCGATATTGCCGACAAGGTACACAAACTGAATTAGCAAACATAATTTTTCAAATAGATTCAAAATTTGTCTCACTTACCACCCGATTGTTGTATTAATTAATGATTCACATACGATGTACTTAAAAACTTGATCTCACTATAAGATTCAAAATTTGTCTCACTTATTTCTACGATTTGCTTCCATGTCTGGACTTTCACACATTTCAGCCCTTTTTTTTTTTTTTTTCCCCCCTCTGTGCCGTGATTGTTGACTTAATATAGTATGAACAATGAACACTTCAGTAACTTTTTCAGCACTTTTTAATCAACTTTTTAGCAACTTTTTAGTCACGGGACCTACAAACCTCACTTTTCAACAACTTTTTCATTAAAAATAGGTCTTACAATACTATTTATACATTTAAAAATTATTTTGCTACAGTGTTTTCAGTTTTCAGTTTCAACAAAATAAGTTCTATCCAAACGGACCATTCCCACTTGATTGTTGTATTAATTAATGATTCACAAACGATGTACTGAAAAACTTGATCTCGCTATAATTTTCAAATTAATTCAATTACTGACTAAAATGAATATAAACACAGCTAATTAAGCACAATAATATAGTGATCTTAATTTTTTTTTTTTTAATCATCGTTCTCCTTGTAAATAAGAGTTGACAATGCCGATGAGATACACAACTCTTGAGATTTTTAAAGCTGATCACGTAATAAACAAAAATCAAATCTCTTTTCAATTCAATTTAATTTCTAGGGTTGCATAGCATATTGAGCATATAATAGAATATAATTACATGGCATGTTGTATCGTATCATTATTCATTCCTTTTTGTAGTAACGAATCAATATGCTTATTTTGGTACCATAAAAATAAGTTGAATTTTACTAAGTTTTACATGATGAAAAAAGAATGGGACATTAAAGTGTTGTAAACTAAGAAGAAAAACTTAATTTATAAATTAAGCCGTAAGTAGTGTGCACACTTAATCACCATTTAAAATACCTTCCAATTAAAAATAGAGTGGAATAATATTTTTTAGATCATTTAACAATATATATATATATATATATTTTTTTTTTAATGTATTATTCTTAACAAATCTTAATGGTTTTTTAACTAATCTTAACGGTCTATTGGTTATTGTAGTATATAATTAAATTAAACAATATCTTCTGCCAAATATTAGTTTAGGTATTTATAGTATCTTCTAAAAAAAACTGTAGTTATATTCATGGTTTTGAAACCCGGACTGGATCGTACGGTCCGACCAGAAAAACCAAAAACCGCTCCTTTTTGCAGTTGTTTTAGCCTCCAGAACCGTTCAAAGGGAAAAAAGCAGGGACCCGTGTAAACTGCGGTCAGACCTCACAGTTTTGAGAACCGTGATCAGACCGCTTCTCACGTTCCCTACTTCCCTTTGACTCTGAACCTTAAAAAAAAATAAAAAAAATAAAAAAACACAGAAAAACGGATCCTCACCGACCAAACCGTACTGAGCTTTGGGCCGACTGAACGAGCCAATGCCGACAAACAAAACTTGATGACCTTTCCGACGCCGGTGCGGTGACACAGTCGGAGCTGATTTTCAAAACCGACCCATATATAGAAATAAAATTAAGGGAAAAAAGAGAAAAACATTCTTAGCAAATTACTAGAAAGAAATCCTAATTATGCCCCCAAACACAGAATGCAATATTTTTTTTGGTAGATTACATCTTAGCGTCGCGGTTGATGCTTCTTTCGTATCTGTAGAAGAGAGAGTAGAGTTAAACTTAAAAACTAATGAAGAGAAAAGAAAAGATTGAAAACTGAAAAGTAGAGAACAACAAAAAGTCATCAGATAAGATTAAAAGAAAGTGGAGGTAGGTGGAGGTAATCAGATAAGATTAAAAGAAATGACAATGCCACGTTTTTTTTTTTTTTTTTTTTTTTTTTTTTTTTGAGAAACACAATGCCACGTTTTGATTTCTAAGCTATTCAATTTTTTTTTTTTATATAAAAATTAGAGTGCCACGTTGGTCTGAAAATATAAAAACAAAAAATCCGTACACATTTTTGATAATAAGTCCATAGTTAACCAAAAAAAAAAAAGATAATAAGAATACTCCTCTCTTAAGTTTAATTAATTAATTTATATTTTAAATAATTATTAAATTAATTTTGACGTCATTACGGTTCGACCCCGGTTCAACCCTGGTTCAACCTTAAAAACCTTGAACCTCTTTCTTTTATGGTTCAATGAACGGTCCGGGTCTGAAAATCATGGTTATATTATAAAGGAGAGCTGATAATGCCGACTATGTAAACAAGGTACACACACTGCATTAGCAACCATAATTTTTCAAAAAGATTCAAAATTTGTCTCACTTACCACCCAACTGTTGTATTAATTAATGATTTAGATAAGATGAACGATTCAGATAAGATGTACTTATAAACTTGATCTTGCTGTAATTTCCAAATTGAGTCAATTACTGACTAAAATGAATATAAACCTAGTTAAGCATAGTATTATAGTGAGTTATAATTTTTTTTTTTTTAAAATCATGATTCTCCTTGTAAAGGAGAGTTAACAATACTGATGAGGTGCACAACTCTTGAGATTTTTAAAATTGATCACGTAATAAACAAAAATCAAATCTCTTTTCAATTCATTTTAATTTCTAGGGTTGCATAGCTTATTAAACATATAATATAATATAATTACATTGCATGCCGTATCGTTGTTCATTCCTTTTTGTAATAATGAAGCAATATGCTTATTTTGGTACCACAAAAATAAGTTGAATTTTACTAAGTTATACATAAAGAAAAAAGAATGGGACTTTAAAGTGTTGTAAACGAAGAAGAAAATTTTACTTAATTATAAATTAAGCCTAAGCAGTGTGCACACTTAATCGCCATTTAAAATACCTTCCAATTAAAAATAGTATGGAATATTATTTTATGGACCATTCAACTGTATACACCTTTTATTTTTATTTTTATTTTTTATTTTATGTATTTTACTTAATAGATCTTAACGGTTTATTAACTAACTAATCTTAACGGTCTATTGGTTATTGTGGTATATTATTAAATTAAACAATATCTTTTGTTAACTATTAATTTAGGTAGTTATAGTATCTTCTAAAAAAAAAGTAGTTAAACTACAAAGGAGAGTTGATATTGCTGATGATGTAGACAAGGTACACTATAAGAAAAAGGGCTGTTGCGGTGCTCCAAAAGTGCCGCTAAAACCAATAAAAGCAACCCTAAAGGCACTTCTGACCTTTAGCGGTGGCTACTACTGCGGCGCTTTGAAGTGCCATAGCTTAGGTGCCACAGTAGATCTATTGCGGTGGTAACAATTAGCGCCGCTGTATAGGTACCTTTTAGCTGCGGATTTGGTTTATTGCGACAAGCTTTCCACCGTCGCTATATAGGGTTAGGAATTAGGTAAATCAACCTTTAGTGGTGATTTATACGTGCCGCTATAGGTGTCCTCATTTAGCGGTAGGCAATAAGTGCCACTATAGGGTTTCATTTAAAACATTTCAATAACACTTTTAGCGGCGCTTTTGATCGCCGCTATAGGTGTCCAATCTCGACAGCTATTTTTTGGGCTTCAATTGGTGAGCGGCAGTTGTGAGTGCTAATAGAGAAAGACTTAAGCTAGGTTCTAAGAGTGAGGATGCGTGGCAGTGGTGGGAAGATCGATCATTGGGTTTTAAGAGTGACGAGAGATTTTGAGAGTGTGTTTATTTATTTATTTTTTTATTTTTGGAGAGAGAGACAAACAGATGAGAAATGAAAAGGTTGAACACTAAAGTGATAGATTTAGGCAAGGGAGAGTGGGGAAAAAAAACAAAGAGAAAAAATTGGACTAAAAATATGTTTGGGTAATTAAAAGGTATATTGCGGCGGTCACAAAAACTGCCGTTATAACTAAGAAAACATGCCACAAAAAGGCATATATTGTGGCAGTTCGGTATACCACTGCTATAACTAAAAGAAATGCTGCTAAAACACATATATTGTGGCGGTTTTTTATACTACCATTGTAGAGCGCCGCAAAAGACTATATCTACTGCGGCGGTCTACTGGTATGCCACAATATATCTCATGTACATGAGTGGTTCAAAAAAGTGCCACAATTTGTGATGTATAGCGGCAGTTTTTGAAACCGCCGCAAAAGATCTGCTACAATAGCCTATTTTTCTTGTAGTGTACGCAGACCACATTAGCAACCATAATTTTTCAAAAAGATTCAAAATTTGTCTCACTTACCACCCAAATGAATTAATTAATGATTCACATAAAATGTACTGACAAACTTGATCTCGCTGTAATTTCCAAATTGAGTTAGTTATTGACTAAAATGAAAGTAAACATAGTTAAGCACAATAATATAGTGAGTTTTAATTTCTTAATTTTTTTAATCATGATACTCCTTGTAAAGGAGAGTTGACAATGCCAATAAGGTACCCAACTCTTGAGATTTTAAATTTGATTACGTAATAAACAAAAGTCAAATCTTTTTTCAATTCATTTTAATTTCTAGAGTTGCATAGCATATTGTGCATATAATAGAAGATAATTACATTGCATGTCGTATCGTTGTTCTTTCTATTTGTAACAATGAAGCAATATGCTTGTTTTGGTAACATAAAAGTAAGTTGAATTTGACTAAGTTATTCATAGAGAAAAAATAATGGGACTTTAAATCGTTGTAATATATATATATATATATATATATAATAATAGGTGAAGCAGAGAGAAAATCCAATTAGATTTCAATTGGATTCTCAATTTTGCGCCACTTGTCCTAACCAAAACTAAAAAAAAAAAAAAATCTAATTAGATTATAAATTTGACTTCAATTTTGTGTTATGTATCTTATCTAAATTTTCTAATTTTTGTGCCCAAATAAATGATGCATTAACATTTAACGCGGAAGCCAAGAAAACTACAATAATAATGCTCATTAATCTAAGCAAGAACATCATACCTGCACACTTTTATAGAGATTATAAATTGGACTCCAATTTTATGTCATGTATCTTATCTAAATTTTCTAATTTTTGTGCCCAAATAAATGATGCATTAACGTTTAACACGGAAGCCAAGAAAACCACAATAATAATACTCATTGGCCTAAGTAAGAACATCTCACCTGCACACTTTTATGGGTGATCTTAATAGAGTCTGCAGCCTTTTTAATCCCACAACCAGAACCAAGGAGTCCAACGAGAAAGACTATAAAAGTAAAACATCATCTCCTCCTAATTCCATATCATCATCCCATGTCTCCTCCTCTCTCAACCTCTACCAACTAGATCCACACACTACCCTCTCCTTCTCCTTACGGATTTCTCAGAGCAAGGCCGGGTTCAAACACAATATTTAATCCCACTCTTCTTTGCTTCACACTTTCATACATTAGCACTTCATTAGCGCTTCTAAGAAGAGTCCAAGCTCAATGATCAATTCTTATTTTTTTAATAGTTTTTAGTGTGTCTGGATTAAGATTTTGTTAATTTGTTAAAAGTGGTCAAAAATATAATCATATATATTATATTAAGTTGAAGTTCAATTTTAGAATTCAAATCGAATCAAATTAATTTCTAATTGTAGTTTAATTTTGTGCAATGTGTCCAATTTGATTTTTAAATTTTGGTGTTAAGTTACCTCCATTCATAATGCTCAATGTGGAAACTGAATCTACCAAGATAAACATCTTATCATCACAATTTTGCAAGATTATTGTTTTAATCATTTTCAGGTGTGGATTTTGAGATTAAGTTGCTCACAATTGGTGGGAGAAAATTGAAACTTACAATTTGGGACAGTGGCAACTGCTGGAATTATTTTGAATTATAGTTTCATTTTAATCTTTGATTAATGATGCTTTTGGAAGTGATAGTTTATGCTAACATGTAATCATTCTCTTCTTTCAAGTTAGTCATTGCTTTTGGTGCATAAATAGATTGTAGAGCTATTAACAATTGATGAAAGATATGTATATATGATTTTTAGTTAGGTGAACTTTTGGATTTTAATAGAAACATTTAACCTTCGGATGTTGAAAAAACAAGAAAGTAAAATGTTCTGTAAATTTTAATTTTGTGAAACTGATCGATGGCAATTTGAAGTGTTAAAAGAGACAACAATATTGACTTCGGCTTGAAACGTACTCAAAATAAACTCAAGGATAGCGTATTAGACATGTCTATTGGGGAAAAGTGCTATTTGATGGCATCTCCACTAAAAACTGTGAATTGCAACACACTTCTAATTCCAATACGCTATTCATGTCCAATTGTATTAGAAACTTTTGAAGAAAGTTCCATTAATGTCCCTTTATATATTTTAAATAATAAAATGCAATATTCTCTTTTTTTATTCATTGTTTTATCTAATGCTATCCTATGTATGATAAACCAAAAAAAAAAAAAAAGAATAATAGCATTACTTAAATAATAAAATGCAATATATATTTTTTATTGTTTGATTTAATTCTATCATTTGTGTGATAAACCCAAAAAAAAAAAAAACAAAACAAAAACAAAAAAATTGGCCAATAACATCATTACAATTAACCAATCCCGTGCGGTAGCACGGGGTTACATACTAGTATATTGTAATACATAATTAAATTAAACAAATCTTAACTGTCTTAACGGTTTTTAAATAATCTTAACGGTCTATCAGTTATTGTAATGTATAATTAAATTAAACAAAATCTTCTGTCAAGTATTAATTTAGGTAGCTATAGAATCTTCTTAAAAAATAAATAAAATTAAAAAAAAAAAAAAAAAACAAAAGAACAAAAAGTAGTTATAATGAAAATATATATCATATAATTCTCTATTATTATGAATATTGTTTCTTTTAGACATTTACCCTCCATTTGAATTTTATTTCTTCTTATTTTGTTTCCAAAAAAAAAAAAAAAATTAAAACTTTTTTCTAGTTTCTTCTTGCAAGTGTCAAGGATATATGGGAACTTTTTGTTACTATCTTTTGGGCCATTGGATAGGGAGATTGCACAGACCTAATAGAATAGTCAAATACTCAAAGAGGTTTGGATACTATTGTTTCTCATTAAAAAGATATATTAAAAAAAGAGGAAAAAGAAAAAAGAGGAAGATATATGGGAGGCTGCATGTTACTTCCCTAGTCTCCGAATCACCAAGTCCTCTTTAAAATTTTGAAATTGTTGAAACTGCGTGAAACAATGCCAAACATTCAGATTTCATACATACAGCTCTGTTGCCTTATATTGAAACGTTGTAATGTTTGAATGCAATTTTAGTCCCACAAATCCATCCCAAATTAAATTACGTTCCGTCTTACAATATAAACAGACAAACACATAGTATCTCTCTCCACAAAGACATACACAATTCATTTCTCTGACAGCCCTTTCCACAATTCCATCCACATATACACCCCATAATATGTTGATGTTGTAGCTCATCAATAGAGTTCTCTATCACTGTCTGATAGATATTGTAGCTGATGCAAAAGAATCCGTGAAGGTCATGGCATCTTGGATGTAGCTAGAGGCACAAGGCTTCAATCACCAGCTCTTGGCAATGGTGGCTGAAGTAATAGAGACCATTTTGGAAGCTCTTGACCTCTTCCAACACACCAATTTCACAAAATTTCTATCCTCTCACTGACCTTATTTTGAGCCATATCTTGGTCCATGACATCTTTGGGTACAAAGAGCTTGTCTCCAAAGATGTCTTGGTTCACAATCAAATTTGAAGTGCTCTTTTCAAGGATAAGGATGTCTTTGAAGAAGGAAAAGAGTGGAATTATTGATGTTTTAGCAAAGACTTGTGTGATGGAAGTTGGGACTTAAAGAAAAATTATTATAACTACTAGTCGCTAACCTGCATTATGCGTGGAAAGTTTTTACATAAATGTGAAACATATGTAACAAATGCAAAATCATCTTGATTTGTTTTTCTTCTTCTGTTGAATGTATTTTTCATTTGTAGTTTAAGATGTTATTTTAAGTCTAAAATTATTCCAATCAAATAATGGTGTCTTGTGCTAACCCAAAATAAAATTAATTTTGCTAAATTCAATATTAGCTTCTATTCGACAAATCCCAATAGCTGAGCAAAAGAAAATTTCCAAAATCCCATTTCTTAATTCCTTAACCTTCTTGAACTTCCACACTAACCAAGCGAAGAGGAAAAAAATAAATTTGAAATTTAGAAGTATGGACCATCTAACCAAATTAAGTGCAGTTTTAACAAATAATTGACTTAAATTTTGAATAACATCCCATCAACAAACCAAAGAAAAAAGAGCAGAGTAATAGTATTATTATCTAAAAGAGTTGAAAGAAAGGCATGTGAAATTTGAGATCTTTTTATTTTATTTATTTTATTATTTTTTTTTTAATAAAAAAAAATGGTATGCATGAGACTCCAAATATGCCAAATTACCAAATCATCATATTGTAGCGATATTACTATTTAAATGGGGGAAAAAAATCAGCAATACAAAAATACAGTCACTCCGCTAATTCAAAAACTTTCATCCAACCAAATCAAGATATCTATTCCTCATTTTTCATTCACTACCAAGTCTGCCATAGGCTTGAACTCAAAATTATTTAATTTGATTGTGTGTTGCATAGAATTAATTTTTTTTTTTTTTTTTTGTCTCAATATGCGACAGCAATCAATTGATGCAACCTTAATGTAGCATTAGCACTTGAACAATGTAGTCCAGTATGACATACTTGTTACCGAGTAGTTTTCCTTCTTAGCCTCCCCTGCTTGACGTTCTGTTCAGCCTCTTCTGCAAGCTTCTTCCCAATGAGCTTTATGTGTGCCAACAACACCAAACCTTACAAAGCAAGCAAACATTTTTATACAAAACCAAGGTATCAAAACCTTTAAAAAAAAACATATGGAGACCTTTTTTCGGATCTTAATTAAATAACAAAATTTTAAAATACAACCCCAGGTCCATTCATTTACAACAAAAGTAGCAAAAGTTACAAAGAACAATATGTCAAGCACAAATTATTCTCATATAGACACAAACCTTAGGCTACCACATCACTCTACACATCCCGATCATATTTTTTGCAAGCCCATACACAACCTCCTTTGCTCTTTAAAGCATAAGTAACCATATAATCAAATTACATAAACTAATAAGGATGATACTTCTTAAAATGAGGATGTTTAATGAAATCTATTTAAAATTAAATCATTAAAAAAATTGAAAAAGATAACGACTTCGTAAAAAAATTCAAACTTGAAAAATTGAATTTGTGTGAAAAGACAAGAACTGTTTAGATCGCAAATAAAAATTACAGCTCGGTTGATTTTACTCTAACTTAAATTAAGTGCGGAATAGAGTAAATGAGAGCGGATAAACAATATAACTACTCTAAGCCATATTCATCAAATCACAGTAGTAAAATGAAAGCTAAAAGAGTAAGGAAGAAGAATGCAAACAAAAGATAACGCACCGATGTGTTATCGAAAAGGAAACCGAAGAACTCGTTGAAAATCCTCTTCGCCGCCCTCTAAGCAATAAATCGATCCACTAGAGAATAAGTTGGAGTACATGAATAACAAAGACCCTCTAAGCCTAGTCTACCCTATGCACTCAAGCCCTCCAAGCTCCTGCTACCAACTAACTTAATGAAGCCTTGTCTTCTCTAGCTCCCCGGGTCACGCAATTCAACCTGATTGCATCCACCAAACAAATGGCTTCTTCCAATGCTTTGCAGTAGCACCAAAACCTCACTTTACACTCAGGATAGGTGTGGTAAGTGTTTGGGCTATCAACCTCTCAAGGATTTGGAAATGGAGAGGTAGAAGTTGAGGAAAACCACAATGGATGGTGTAGAGAATTGTGGGTATGACAATCTCTCACTCTCAAGGGTAATGGTTAGGGTTTTCTCTTTGAAAAGCACTCTTCAACATATGTGGATAATGTGGGTATATATAATGTGGGTAGAGACCTGGTGTATTAGATATGACAAATTGGCAAAACAGAATGTTTTGCGAGTATTTCGCGAGAATGCCTTACTCACGAGACACTCCTGAAAACTAGTTGTCACCATCTGTCATGACTCTTCGCATTTCAATCATATGCTGAGCACATGCTTCACTTCGCGGGAAGGCTTCTCGCGAGGTACCCGCGAAAACTTCTTTAGTCTTCAATTTGCCTTGAGTCTTCACATTCTCTCTCACACACAACCCTTACAATAAAATCCCACATAAAATACAGGGTATGAAAGATTGAACAAAATTACAATCAAATTTGTCACGCAATTAAAGCCAACTCAAATTAGTTGTAAATCACAACTTTACAATCTTTCCCTTTGGCTATTTTGTGACAAAACCCCTAAAATAGATTCTAGACTTAAACATGAGTTCAGAAACAGTGGTAAAACTCACTCACATCTAATCTAGAAGCTGTAAATCACCTGCATGTATATACCTGTAACCTGAAACATTCACACACAAACAAAACTTTCATTAAGCTTATGACAAGTTGAATACACGGTACGTATATGAGCAAGTAAAATGCGATTAAGGTAATAAACACTATATAAACAGTTAAGCATATCTGGATCAGATAGGAACAGTCATTAAAGAATGACTACAATGAACATTTAGCTAGTAAATGATCATCTAGACACGCAATGCAATTAAGAACAATACAAAAATCAATTGCATGTCCAACACATAACCAATGCGAAATACAAGAAGTATTTGCATCAAGGATACAGGATCCAACAAGGGCACAAGTGTGTAGTACTCAAAAAAATGCAACAAAATCTAAAAGTACTTGAAAGAAATGCTACAAATCAAGGATATAAAAACAAAGTACTGAATATAAACTGAAAGATTTAAACCAAAGTACTTAAAGCTTTAAAAGAAAGCAATGTAAATATCCAAGAGTTATAAAAACTATAAAGCTAAAAATAATATTAAACCACTAAACCACCAAAATAAACCAATATATATGATCTACTCTGCTCCCCCTCAAATTGTGCATCTCCCCCTTAAATTTTTTCTCTCCCTTTTTGACCAAAATGGCCAAAGAAGCTAAAACTGCTCAGATTCTGATTCTGATCCCTGCTCCATTGTCATGTCTTTAATCTGTGATGATAGCGTAGTAATCTGGCCTTGGATATAAGTAAACTGATCTGAGGTGTGCTACACATGGGATTCGAGCATGCCATACATCTACTCCACCCTTGCAATGAGGCGATCAAGGTGATTAGGTCCCTGTGCTTGAGCTTGGGAAGATGGTTGTGCAGAGCCCTCCAAGGCTGAGGTGAACTTATCAATTTTGTAAGTTTGAATTTATTCAATCATGTGTTGGCTTTATTCCGTGCAAAATTTACTTGTAATTTAGCAATTAGATACCTTGTATTTAGGTGGGAATTATGTGAGGGTAGTGTGTGAGAGAGTGTGAAGAAATCTTAAGAAGTGTGCAATTCAAGGGAGTCTTGCAACCGGATCTCGTGACTGGCTTGTGATTGGTAAGTCGCTAGAATGGCACACGCGAGAAGCATGCAGGGGGAGCTGAAGGGTCATGATAGTTGGAGCACTACAGGACAAAATTCCAGTCTAGCTACGCAGTTAGCTCGCAACTCATTCCAATCGCAAGGCCCAGTTGCCAAAATGCCCTGTTTGTTGAAAACTAACCTTTCATATTCCTCATACACCTTACTATAAATACCCTTATACCCACAAAATTTAGAGAAATTCCAAAGAGAATTTTGAGAGAGAAATTCTAGAGAAAAATAAAATTGACTCATCCATAATCTTCATCCTTTGATTTTCCAAATTCCTCTACTCTCACCCTCTCCATTGACATATCCTTGAAAGGTACATTTAGCCAAATCCTTATCTCATCATACCCATATCAGTAAAGAGGTATTTTGGTGCTTGGGAAGCAGTTCAGAAGGAACCAATTCATTTTGATTGATGCAATGGGCGATTCCAGGATCCGGTAAGCTAGAGAAGACAAGGTTCGGCATAACCCTGTTGGAGCAAGAAGCTTGGTGGGCTCAGGTGCACTGGGTAGATTAGGTTTGGAGGGTTTTCTGCTATTCATGTATCCCAACTTCATTCTCTAGTGGATTATTGATCGCTTGGAGGGCAGCGGAGAGGTTTTTCGCCGAGTACTTCAGTTTCCTCTTCGATAACACATCGCCGTGTTATCTTTTGTTTGCATCTTTCTTCCCTTTCTCTTTGCCTTTTAATTACTACTGTGTTGGTTATTAATTATGGTTTAGAGTGTGTTACCAATTTGGTTATAGTTTATATTTCATTTTCCGCACATATATTATTTGAGTATAAGCTTGTGTTGGTATTTTTATTTTTGGAGGGTCTAAATGTTCATAGGTGTTTTACATACTGTTTGAGCCTTCAAATTTCTTCCTTCGTATCCCGACCTTCCCTAACATCATCTCTTGGGATTTGAGAAACACCAGTTCTTGATCTGGTGATGTGGGCTTTGCTTCGGGTCACGGTATGAGCACTAATGGGATAATCTCTTCGCACAATGGTAAGACCGCTTGGAATCTTCAGCTTGGTCTTTGCTATGAGACCCATAATAAGACTTGGGAATGGCAATATTGTCCTTGCATTCCTCTCGGTGATGCTCTTGGTCATGAGGTGGTATATATGACCATATATGTCAATCTCCTTATGGGTGAAGAGGTCATATAGGAAAATGGTTCTTGGTTTGAACAATGTTGTCAAGTTCGTTATCGGGTAGAGGTTGTGAATCATGACATAGGCCAATGTCCTTATCTCAGCATTGAAAGGGATGGTGTTCATTGACTTCTTCTTGAGAAAGCCACCAAGGAGCTCCGCCATTGGCTCAAGAGAGTCCAATCTGTCATCATATTGTATGAAGATTGGCTGAGATGGTGGACAAACTTATTAGAACTCTTGAATGGAATCCCTTGTAATAATGAATTCCTTTTGTCGTACCCAATAGTTGATGTGGTCTCCTTCCACAGTGGCATTGGCAAAGAACTCCCTTATGAGTTTAGCATATACATTTTCCGCTTGGATTCAGCAACTTTGTCTAAGTTCTCTCCTTGAACACTTCAGGGATGGAAGTGTTTTCAAGGGTCTCCATTCGCACAACCATTTCCATGATTATTGTTGCCCTTTTATAGCAGTCGTTGTAGCCCATGTCTGCCTCAATGGTTCTAAAGTTCTCTGAGTCAGTGCATGGACATTTTGAGGATTTCTTGTAAGCAAAATGCTTAGTGGGAGACATCTGCACAAACAGACACAAAGCAGAGAAACAAGAGCAAAAACACAAAACAAGAACACAAACTTGATTAGTACCAAGTTACTCCATAAAATAAACACAAGGTCCTAAAAGGAACAAAAAAAATGTCACACAATCATGTTATAAGTGCTGAAATATGTAATATCAATGAAATGTATAACAATTGACAATTGTGCAAGTGTGTGCATCAAGTGTGCATGTAGTGTGCATATGTGATGCATGTGCAAGGCATGACTAAGCACATTTGGGTCAAAGTGTGTAAAATGCACAACTAATGATCAAAACATGACAAACAAATCCAATCATGGTAATCTCCAAAGTTTGGAACTCATTGGAGTACAAAACAATATCAAAATGCCATTTGGGCATTTTATCAAACACTTAATATGCACTTATAAAACTAACATGTGAGCAATGCATGAACACATGTTAAAATGTCACAATTGGCCAACACAAACACCAACAGATCAAATGGGACAAAGCCCAATCGTGAAATTGAAAAAATTTTGACAAAATTTAAATTTCCCAACCCTTTTATAAAAATATCCAAATCAAGTAAAACCTAACATTTTCTACATGATCTAAGGAAATAAATAGAAAATATTGTATGAACATACTTTAGAAAAGATTTGAAGAGGTTTCCTTTTGAGATTTGGTTGGGTTTTTGAGTGAAAATAGGGTTTGGATAGATAGAGACATAAGGGAGGTGAAATGAGGGAAATAGGATGTGTTTGAAAAACTGTCTACATCAGCCCTTTAAAACTGAAAACACGTGTTTTTTGTGGGTTAGCTTCTCACAAAGTTACTAGCGAAAAATGGCTCTGAAGCACAAAGCTTTTCACAAGAAGACTTTACTCGCGAAACAATAGTGAAACAGTTGTGAAAATTTTCGTTTGAATTTTGTTTTTTCATGTTTTGCCTTAAACCATTTTCGTAGGAAGAGCTTAGTCACGAAAATGCCTCTAAAATTTTTTTTGATGAAAATCATGAAAATTGCAATCTAAACAAAAACTCAAAACACGAAAGCATAAAAACACTTTCAAAAACATATAAAATACTCAAAAATCTTTTTGGGTTTGATCGACAAGCAATTGAGTATACACATCACATTTGATCATGTACAATCACACAAATGAAATAAACATTCATTGAACAAAAGTCTTGTGTGTTGTGTGTGAGTATCAAATGTAGAATAGTCTTTAGTCTAGAGTGAAGTAAGCTTCAATGATCAATTCAATCAAGTCATACACAACTGGTACTAAGTCAAGTGGTCTATCTCAATTATAGAAATGAACATATATGACCTCTCACAAGAAGATGATTACATATCTATGAAGTTTTTCATTTGGCTTCTTTACAAATCATAACATTTGGTCATTTTTGAACAATACATCTCATTTTGAGATCGGTGCCTAAAATTTTTGATATTTCATTTTGTGAGTAAGCCTTTAGCTTTCTGGGCACCATACATTTTAATACAAGTCGCTTTCCCTTTTTCCTAGTCAAATACTAGCATGTGTGACGGCTTTTGCAGCTCATTTTCTCTTTTCGAGATTTGACATTTGTTGAGCTAAAAAGCAAAAACATAAAAAAAGGTTGGAAAGATATGTAGGCATAAGTCTATGCATGTATCAAAAAGGTTGACAAGCTTGAAGATCGATTTACAACAGTTATACTAATGCACTATGCCATTAGTATGAAGATACTAGGCCAAACTCATATGTGATATACATAACACAAGCGATCAAAATTTTTAGAGATTTTTCAATTTTTATGGGTTTTTGAATTACTCAAAAACAGAGCATGTAAAGTAAGATCAACAAAAACAACAAGCACAAATCAAACTTGAACAGAAACATGCTAGAATGTAAAACATAAGCAAACAACCAATTCAAAATCACAACATAGAGGAAGAATTGATGCGTGGACATGGTCAAATGCTTATGCATGTGTACCATTCTTCACCCACACGGCACATGCGTTTGGGGCGATATCCCTAGAGGATTGAGAACTAGAGCTGTGATTCTCAAACCTTTGACTGAAGCTTGCCAAACAAGAAGTGATGGTATCAATTTTCTTTATCACATCACCAAAACTAGAATCAACTTCTCGTCCTTTTGATTGCTTGGCGTTCCAATTTCCCTTTCCTTCTCCTCTTAGCCTTTGAGAATCTGCTTTCTTTAATGTGTGAAGTTTATAGCAGTTAGGTCTTGTGTGTCCTCTAACTCCAAAATGGTGGCAAAAGTGTTGAACTTGAGGACCTCTTTGAGACTTTGAGAGAGACTTCCCTTTAACCTTAGGTTTGGCCACAAATGGATTTTGAGCTTTTGTCAAAACCTTTTGATCAGTTCCATTTGGCTTCTTCTCCACTTTTACATTCTCAACACTTGGAGTTGCTACCATTGGTTGCTTAGCTCTAACAAATTTCATCTCCTTGGACACATTGGCACTTGAACTACTCTCTCCAGCATATCCTAAACCACTTTTGTTAGAAAAAGGCTTTTGATGTGCAATCACTTCGTCATGTTTCTTGGAGGCAACACGCTCCACTTTGGCATTAGCTTGAATCACTTCAAGCTCAAGAAACTTGATCTTGAAGTAGGCCTCGGTTAGTTCTCCATTCAACGCCTTAACTTCACACTTCGTTTCCTTGTACCTTACAAGTATGCTCTTGTAGTCTTATTTAACTTTCTTCATTTTTCTAATGGTTGCCTTAGCCACTCTAGCATACTCTCCAGTTTTCTCAAGAAGAGAATTATAAAATTCTTCCAGCTCCTTGGTTCCTTCATCTTCATCATCCGATTCTTCCCCAATTCCCATAGACTTTACTTCAGTGTGCTTACCAAGTTCTTACAGTAGAAGGCTTAAATCTTCCAATGAGTCCACGAGTGCAATGGTCATAAATGAGGAGTAATTTCCTTCTCCATCATGGATTTCTTCTGAATCAGAATTTGAACCATCTGAGTCACTAAGGGTAGTTGCAAAGACTTTACCCTTCGCTTTCAAATATGTGGGGCATTCTTTCTTCACATGCTCATGCCCTTTGCACTCAAAGCACGTGATCATTTTAGATGATAAGGAATCTCTTGAATCCTATTTCTTGAAGTCTTTCTTGTCCTTCTTGAAATTTGAAAATTTGCCCTTCTTAAAAGACTTTCCATCTCTTTGGAACTTTAGGAACTTACAAAAGTTCTTGGCAAGGTACACCACATCCCTTTCAACCTCATCCTCATCTGAGGAGTCTTGAGCTTCTAATCTAACATTGACTGTCTTGAGAGCAAGTGATTTACTCTTCCTTTAAGATGGTAGAGATAGCTCATAGGTTTGAAGAGACCCGATGAGTTCTTGAATTTTAATCTCATCAAGATCTTTTCTCTCTTCGATGGCAGTGACCTTTGCACGGAATCTCTCCAGCAATGAACATAGAATCTTCCTCACAATCTTGGAGTCCTCCGTCTTTTCTCCCAAGTTGAATTTCCTAATCACCACTTCATTTAGCTTCCCATAAAATGAGTTGAATGACTCATCTTCACTCATCTTCAGCTCCTCGAAGCGTGTGGTAAGCATTTGCAACTTGGTGTCCTTTATTTTTTTGGTGCCTTCATAGGTAGTCTCCAAGTTTATTAATTAATCAAATTAACATGCAATTGTATGTGGCAACACAAACAAATCACCAATTAACTAAAGTATACAGCGGAAAATAAATTGACACATTGACTTGTTTACGAATGGGGAAAACTTACATGGCAAAAACCCCACCGAATGATTTTAAGGTCACCACTCCTGAGAATCCACTATTATCAAAATAAGCGGTTACAAGTAAAGGAATCCTAGTACCTTATACCAACCTACAGTTGAACCCTTACCCCAATACTTAACTAGACTTGTTCTGTAGTGGTAATCTCTCATTTTTAATGCACAGCTTCCAGTACATAACTAACCAATTGCAAGGATTTCAGTATGCGACTTGATCACTAACTAGAGAAGGATGTTGGCTGCAAAGTTCTTTAGTTCATCCAAACGATGAAGATCATGAAGTTACTTGATCACAAAACCCTACAGTATACAAATACAGTAGCTTCTTCAAGAACTAGGGCAAACTAGGTTTCCGATCACACTCTTTTTCACACTTGTAGAATTGTGCTCTTATGCAACTTTTGCCACCTTTTATGGCCATTAAAATAATCCTTATATATGTTTAGGGTTGTGAGAAAAGAAAGTCCAAACATACATTCACGGATTGGATGAATATCAGCTTGAAAAATTGAACTTCATAAACCTCAATAGATACCCTATCTATCAAGCTAGCTGTCGAGCCACGAGCGTCAGCAACTTTTATACCTCGATAGATGCTAGCTGTCAAGTTTTAAAATCTTTCACTTCATTTCTTGATTCTTGGACAAACTTGCATGGGTTTAACACTTGAACTTGAAAACTTGTTTCTTGAAGCATTAAACACATCGTAGAACTATCTAATTACAAGTAAAATGCATTTTGTCAAAAGATTAGCCAACTATATAAAATAGTGACGTATGTTCCTAACATTGAATCACATATGTCCTAACAATATCACCGAAAAATCCTTACGAATCTCTAAGCATCTACATCCCTTTATTTGAGGTAAAAATTTCGAATCTTTTTTGTGGGTTTTATACTTTTGATTGAGGTTCTTTTAATGTAAGTTTTGATAATGATATTCATATGATTTACGAGCTTTGTAAGTGATATTCATATGTTTATATGTATGAGTTTTATCTTGGTGGATTTATTTGATGAGTGGGTTTATGGTTTGTACTAATGGTGGCTATCTAAGGTTTATTTATGGTGGAAATTTAGGTGTTTTGAGTTATATAATGTGATAAATGGTAAATATAATTTTTATTGATTATTTGGAGCTAGTTAAATATTCAAATTGTTTGTCTTGGGGGATATTATGATTTTGGTGTCATGGGTCTTAAGATATGTTGTGTAAATCTTATGAAAGCTACTCATGAATTGTTAAGATTTTAGTATTAGGGAGATGATATTGAATGGATTAATTTTATAAACTGGAGCCTATGCCTTGTGAATTAATTTGTTGACAAACTTTGGAAGTAGAATGCATTATTTGTGAGGTTGATATTAGGCTTGCCTAATTAAGTGCTAATTTGACAATTCCTAATTTGTAACTAGATACAATTTCAAGCTTTAAGCTTATTGTGATAGGTTTGATTGATATTGTTTAGGTTCTAGCTAATCTCTTTTGGAGCTTGGAGAATTATGATTTTTGCGGGTTGTAAGGTAAGTAGCTTTCTAATGGGATTTTTAGAAAATAACCATGTCGCATAAATGTTATTTTTGGATCAAATACATTTTGGAAAATTATTTGGGGAACTATGTTTTACTAAAAAGTGCATCATATTTGGTATTGCATTTGGGGAAATACATGAACTGTTGACATGGAAAATATTAGCATCTTTGATTTAATCTTTGATAAGGAATTCATAGATTTTATGGTATATTGGAAAATTTAAAGGTGTCTATCTTGTCTTGTATTACTTGGGAAATTGATAGAAAATCTTGTTGACAAGAAATGAATTTGGAAACCTTACAAACTTTGTGAAAGTTTTCTGAAACTACCTAGATATAAACTATGTGTTTCAAAGTACATATAACTGTGAGCTTCATGTAGTTTTAACCCTATGCCATGTATGATTTCTCGGTGATCACCCAATTTGATTTCCATAGTCTTTGTAACAATGGTGTTAGATCTAGGTTAGTGCTCTTTCACTTTGAATGACGTGTTATTCCCTGCTGCCCATGAAGGGAAGAGGTTTCTTAACTATGTGTGGGTGAGGCTACTATCAATGGGGCCAAAAGACCACATGTAAAAGAGGTCCTATTTGACACATTCTTCCTGCTACCCATTCGGGGAGAGAAAAACCTTGAGGGTATGGGTGAGGTTGCTCCCTAGAGAGCCAAGAGACTACATACCAAAGAGGACAATATCATGCCAATTATGAATGGATGGATCCCCTGACAAGTCTATGTGGGAGTGTGGTATCTTTGTGATAAATTACCTTATATTAAGTTTTATGGCCTTGGAATTATATTGTTAGTACTCACAGATTATAGCATATAGTTTCATAGTATTTATTTGAGAAACTTTGTGTTTCATTATTTAATCATTTTTGTCATATTATTATTATTAAAAATGATCTTGCAATATTCAGTTAGAAATTTTCCAAACTAAAACATGTTTTGTAAACCGTTCATCATCATGAAACTTGCATTTCCTCCACCCCAATTAATTATGCTACTTATTGGGCTTTGTCTCATCCTATTCTTTTACAAACTTATTCAGACTATGCAACTATCATTTTGAGACAGGTTTTTGTAGCTAATAGTAGTTAGACTAACTACTGATAGAGGCTGGACTTTTGTGATGATGATATTTAGATAATGTACATCCTATAGTGGGCTTGACTCATTCTTTTATATCTAATAGTGGTTATGACTTTTATTTCCATTGATGAAACAAGTTAATGATGTGTAATTATATTTATTCAGATCTCTATTTTTTTTGTGGCCAATGGTTCTTGTAATTATTACATAGAGCTCTGACTTACTTTGAGAGTATCTTTAATGAAATTATTATGAAAAATTCTTGATGTTGGTACTTGGTATGAATTTTTTGGATTGAATTGTCAAAAAGGAAAAATCTCTCGGTACTTTTGGGATGCATTTCTCATGCTTTGGACCCTTTTGGATTTGGGGCAAGATATGTGTAATAAATAGTTAAACACTACCTTATAACAAGGTGTGTGCAATAAATAGTCCATACCATAACCGTTTAACAACCAAACAAGGGCAAACGTAATCTGCTGCAAAAGCCCAGAACACACACACACACGTGTATATATATATATAGGGACATGGAATAATTAACCCACGAAATGCATGTTTACAATATAAATACTTAAAAGATACATGCATGCATTTTAATTTTCAGCTTAGAGCTTGGTGCAATCCGTTGGCTTGAAAGATATTGTTTTCTCCACAAGGTCATAGCCTACCAACAAGTTGGACTGAGCCAAGTAACCGAAGATGGATGGTTCACTAGCAGCGAAAGCTAAGCACACAATTCCATAAGTAACTGGAACAAAGGTGAAGGCTGGATTCAGCTTCACATCTGCAACGCTAAAATGTGCTGTGATAATTGGAAAATGCATATCATTTGAATTATTGTAGCAAAGACTAAGTTGGTTACTTGGGTCATCAATGCGCTCAAAATTAATTTCTTCTGCTACCACTGATTCAAACTTGGAGTAGAACTCTGTTGGGAACGGTATCAATGTGGAACCTGAATCAATGATAATATTGCCCTTTGAACCTCCAGAGCCAGAAGTACCGCTCAACTCCAATCTTTTGCTACCAACACTCATTGCTTCGAGTGTTAGGTTGCAGAAGGTGTCTGAGCGTTTGTATTCTAAGGGAGTCGACACGGTTCCAAAACCCGAAACCAACGCATGACTACTGAAACTCAATTTGCATGAGGTATTGTCTTGGGAATAAATAAATGGCACCAAGCTGTATGAGAACTTCCCACCAATTGAAGAATGCAATTGGGACACAAGGAAAGCCTTGCCACCTCAAAGGCCAACAATGCCAGTAGATGCTTTGCTTTCGACAGTGTCATTATTATTGTGTCCACACCCTACGATAGTTTTAGGAAGAGTCACAGAGTGGCCTGTAGTCGATCCCAGAGTGATAGTCTTTACAGCAATGTCTCCCTTTGAAAATGATTCATCTCCATACTCCACTGAATATTGGCAACGTGTTCCATCGATCGAGCAGGAATTATATAGAGACTTACATAGTGATGAAGTGCAGGAAACGGTTTCGTAGGTTGTGGACATTTCAAGATCAAAATGTGGAGCTGTTTGATTGTAGCACTCAATGCAAGGCTTGCACTGTAGCCAAATCAAATCACTACCACTATCCACAATGGCTAGTTTTGGGACTGGTGGTGTACCAACAGAGTAGTTCAAGAGGTATCCACCGGAATCTGAGATCAAATGTAACGTCCCTGTCAACTTTACCAAAAAAAAAAAAAAAAAAAAGTCAAGACCAGACTTTTGTTTTGGGTTCCCACGTGCCAAGCCCCACCTAACCCCACTACCCACTCCCTCTTATCCCTTCTTTTGGCCGACTCCCTCTTTTCCTTCTTTCATTTTATTTCTTTTCTCTTTACTGAAACACACACACACACTCACTTCCACACTCACCTGCCGGCCTCCACTCCAAACCATACCATCTCACCATCATTTTTCCAGCAAGATTACCGGAAAAATACTTTGGAATCCCAAAGCATCTTCATCATTTTTATTTGAAGTAAAAATTTCTCATCTTTTTGGTGGGTTTTGCACTTTTTCTTGAGGTTATTTTTATTTAAGCTTTAATGATGATACCCATGTGATTCCTCCACTCCAAACTACACCATCTCACCATCATTTTTCCGGCAAGATCACCGGAAAAATACTTTGGAACCCCAAAGCATCTACATCATTTTTATTTGAGGTAAAAATTTCTCATCTTTTTGGTGGGTTTTGCACTTTTTCTTGAGGTTATTTTTATTTAAGCTTTAATAATGATACCCATGTGATTTATGAGTATTGGAAGTGATATTTATGTGTTTTATGTATGGCTTTTGTATTGGTGGAATTATTTGATGAATGAGTATATATTTTGTGCTATTGATGACTACTTAAGGGTTATGTATGGTGGAAAAATTTAGGGGTTTTAAGTTATAACATGTGATGGTTGGTAAATTTAATTTTTCCATTGTCATTGGGTTTATTTGGAGTTAGTGGAAGTTATAAATTTCTTATCTTGGAGGATATATTGATTTTGCTTTCATGGGTCTCTTAATGATGTAGTGTAAATTTTATGGAAGCTAGTCATAATGTTGGAAATGATATTAAATGGGTTAACTCTATAAATTGAAGTTTATACCTTGTGAATCAATTTGTTGACAAACTAGGGAAGTGGAATATATTATTATTGATGAGGTTAAATACTAGGCTTGCCTAATTAAGTGATTATTTGGCAAATTCCTAAATTGTGGCTAGATGCAATTTCAAATTCTATACTTATTGTGATAGGTTTACTTGATATTTTTAGGTTCTAGCTAATCTCCTTGGAGCTTGGAGAATTAGGATTTTGCGGTTGCGAGGTAAGTAGCTTTTTAATGGGATTTTGAAAAATAACCATGTTATATAAATGTTTTTGGGATAGACACACTTTTGGAAACTACCTATTAAAATTATACTTTTCTAAAAACTAATGTGTCGTAACTTTAATATATATATATATATATATATATATATGAAAATGCATCATATTTGGTATTGCATTTGGGGAAATGCATGAATTTGTGATATGGATGAATGAGCATCTTTTATTCAATCTTGATAAGAAAATCTTGGATTTTATGGTGTATTGGAATATTTAAGATGCTTATCTTGTCTCAGTACTAGAGAAATTAATAAAAAATCTTGTTGACAAGAATGAAGTTGAAAACCTTACAAACTTTGTAGAAGTTAGATTATTTAAGGTTTTCTAAAACTACCTGGATATGAACTATGTGTTTCAAAGTAATGTAACCTGTGAGTTTATGTTGGTTTAACACCATGCCATGTGTGATTTCCTGGTGATTACCCGATTTGGTTTCCGTAGTCTTTGTGACAACAGAATCAAATCAAGGTCAGTGCCCTTTTACTTTGGATAACGCGTTCTTCCCTGCTGTCCATAGGGGGAAGAGGTTCCTTGATTGTGTGTGGGTGAGGCTGCTGTCCATGGGGCCAAGAGACCACATGCAAGAGAAGTCCTATTTGACGCGCTCTCTCTGCTGCCCATGGGGGGAGAGAAAAACCTTGAGGGTATGGGTGAGGTTACTCTCCATGGGGCCAAGAGTCTGCATACCAGAGAGGACAATATCATGCCAGTTGTGAATGGGTGGATCCCCTGACCGGTTTATGTGGTAGAATGGTAGATTTGTGGTAATTTATCTTATATTAGATATTATGGCTTTGGAAATTACATTGTTGATGCTCACAAATTATAATGTATAGTTTCAAGATATTTACTTTGAGAAACTTGTATTTTATTATTAAATCATTCTTGTCATATTATTATTATTATAATAGATGAAGCCTGCATTTCCCCCACCCCCATTAAATATGCTACCTACTAGGCTCTGTCTCACCCCATTATTTTATAACCTTTTCAGAGTAGGCAACAGTCTTTTGAGACAGCTTTTTGGTGGCTAATAGTAGTTAGACTAACTACTGATGGAGGCTGAACTTTTGTAATGGGTATATTAGATGGTGTAAATCTTAGAATAGGCTTGACTCATTCTTTTGTATATTAAAATGGTTGTGATGTTATTTCCACTGATGGGACAAGCTGTGATATGTAATTAATTATT
Source organism: Quercus ilex subsp. ballota (assembly GCA_032727855.1). Taxonomy (NCBI): domain Eukaryota; kingdom Viridiplantae; phylum Streptophyta; class Magnoliopsida; order Fagales; family Fagaceae; genus Quercus; species Quercus ilex. The sequence goes on along the minus strand of CM064911.1, from coordinate 32,492,829 downwards.
CAGACCTCTATTCTTTTGTGGCCAATGGTCCTTGTAATTATTACTTAGAGCTCTGACTTACTTTGAGAGTATATTTAATGAAATTATTATGATAATTCTTAATATTGGTTTTTGATATGATTTATGTGGATTGGATTGTCAAAAAAGGAAAATCTACAGGTTCTTTGAGATGTCTTTTTCATGCCTTGGACCCTTTGTGGTTTGGGGAGTGACAGTTATGGTATCAGAGCCTAGGTTATGATTTTGTAGACTTTGAAAATAGGAATTAATTTTGATTTAAGTCAGAGCATTAGGGGTTTGATGAATTCTTTATTTTGTTCCTTTGTTTCAGCTTCCACCTGCTATTCCTTTTTCTTTATCTATCTTTTCTATGTTTACCTTCTATGTTGCCTTGTGATTTACTTGCTTGTTTCTTGGGTATAGGTATAAGTACTTTGGTACACTATGCCCCCTAAAAAGAAAGCACGTAAAGTAAGGCATGTGGATGAGGTTACAGCTCCAGAGCATGGCCATAGGCAACGCCAAGAGCGTGAGAGACCTGTCACTCCTGATGGTGGTGTGATTGATGAGGTGGCAGTGGCTGACAGGATCTATGCTAGGATTGCCAGGGCAGTCCAGGGTGGTGAACGTAGGAGGGAGGATTTCTTTTTTGGGGAGTTTCGTAAGCAAAATCCTCCAACTTTTGATGGGGGACCTGATCCTATGGCAGCAGAGAATTGGCTGCTAAAGATGGAAAAATTACTAAGAGCCCTTGAATGTACTGATGCTCAGAAGGTGTTGTATGCCACTTATGCTCTTCAGGGTCCTGCTGATAGATGGTGGTCAAGCACTGAGAAATTATTGGAGAGGGAGTTGGGAAGGGACACTCCCATTACTTGGGAGAAGTTTAAGGAAGTTTTCAATAGGACATACTTCCCCGATGTAGTGAGGGACCGTAAGGCAAGGGAATTTTCTGATTTGGTTCAGGGGGCTATGGCAGTGGATGAGTATGTTGCTAAATTTGTTGAGCTCTCTCGCTTTGCTCCTTACTTGATTCTGGATGAGTCCAAGAAAGTGAAAAAGTTTCGAGAAGGCCTTAATGATAGGATTCGCCCTTTCATTATAGCCTCTGGAGTGGATACTTTTATTGAGGTTGTGAAGCGAGCAATGAGTCTTGAAGAAGACTCTAAGTATAACCCCAGTTCCAAGGAGAGTGAAAAGAAGCAAGGGCCCTTTAATTCCCAACATGGCAAGGGTCAAGGACATAAGAGAGGATTCTTTAAAAGCTCGGGTAATAGAGGACAATCCTTTAGGCATAGCAAGAATGCCTATCCTCAATCTAGTGACAAGAAGTCTTGCTCTCGTTGTGGTAAACTTCATGATGGACAAAATTGTGATGGGGTCAAGATTTGTTTTGCTTGTAAACAACCCAGACACTTTGCTAGAGATTTCCCAAGTTCTAAGGGCTCGGGTTCCTCTTCCTCGTCTCAGGTTGCAAAGGGTAATGACAATGGAAAGAAGGTGCAAGGTAGAGTGTATGCCTTGACTACTCAGGATGCTCAGGCCACGGATACAGTGGTGGCAGGTATACTTCCTTTGTTCTCTGCACATGCTAAAGTTCTTTTTGATCCCGGTTCTACGCATTCTTTTGTTTCTTGTGCATTTGCTAAAAATCATGACAAGAGCCCCGAACTACTTGATTTTGAGTTATCGGTTTCTACCTCTGTTGGTGATACTTTAATGACTAATCTTGTGCTTAAGTCTTGTATTATTTGTATTGAGGGTAGAGAGTTATTGGCTGATTTGGTGTTGTTAGATATGCATGATTTTGATGTCATTTTAGGCATTGGTTGGCTTCTTACCATGCTAGTGTGCATTGTTTTGAGAAAGAGGTGGTGTTTAGGCCTCCAGGTGAATCGAAATTTCTACTTAAGGCTTCATGTTTGCCTTTTAAGCCTCGTGTGATATCATGCATACAAGCAAACCGCTTACTTAGAAAGGAATGCCAAGGATTCCTTGCTAGTGTAGTGGATTTACAAAGTGGAGAATTGGAGATAGGAGACATTCCCATTGTGAGGGAATTTTCGGATGTTTTTCCTGATGATCTACCTGGGTTGCCCCCAGATCGTGAGATTGAGTTCTCTATTGATCTCCTTCCTGGCACTACACCTATTTCTAAGGCAACATATAGAATGGCACCCACAGAGTTGAAGGAACTTAAGGAGCAATTGGTAGAATTACTGGACAAGGGGTTTATTCACCCTAGTGCCTCGCCTTAGGGAGCTCCAGTTTTATTTGTCAAGAAGAAGGATGGGTCTATGAGGTTATGTATTGATTACCGTGAGCTTAATAGAGTCACCATAAAGAATAAATACCCTTTGCCTCGTATTGATGACCTATTTGATCAGTTGCAAGGAGCACAAGTCTTTTCTAAGATTGATCTTCGTTCTGGTTACCGCCAGTTGAAGATTAAGGGTGAGGATATACCAAAGACGGCCTTTCGGACTAGAAATGGTCATTATGAATTTTTGGTGATGCCGTTTGGATTAACTAATGCCCCTACCGCTTTTATGGATTTGATGAATAGGGTATTTCATGAGTACTTGGATCGATTTGTCATTGTGTTCATTGATGTTATTTTGATTTATTCTAAGAGTCAAGAAGAGCATGAAGAACACTTGAGGATTGTTTTACAGATTCTAAGAGAAAGGAAGTTGTATGCTAAGTTGAAGAAGTGTGAATTCTGGTTGAATCAAGTAGTGTTCTTGGGTCATGTGATATCTAAGGATGGAATTACAGTGGATCCTAATAAGATAGAAGCGATGGTTAATTGGGATAGGCCTACAAATGTGAGTGAGGTCAGAAGTTTCTTGGGCCTTGCTGGTTACTACAAAAGATTTATAGAGGGATTTTCCCGCTTTGCAGCTCCTTTGACACAACTTACTCGGAAGAATGTTAAATTCAAGTGGAAGGAAGAATGTGAGAAAAGTTTCCAAGAGCTAAAGCGGAGATTGGTCACAGCTCCAGTGTTAAATATCCCTTCAGGTATAGGGGGTTTTGTCATTTATAGTGATGCTTCTCATAAGGGACTTGGTTGTGTGTTGATGCAAAATGGGAAGGTTGTGGCATATGCCTCTCGCCAGTTGAAAAATTATGAGAAAAATTACCCCACTCATGACTTGGAGTTGGCTACAGTTGTTTTTGCTTTGAAAATTTGGAGACATTATTTGTATGGGGAAAGATGCGAGATTTTCACTGATCATAACAGTTTAAAGTATTTCTTTACCCAGAAGGAGTTAAATATGAGGCAACGGAGATGGTTGGAGTTGGTTAAGGATTATGATTGCTCTATTAACTATCATCTCGGTAAGGCTAATGTTGTAGCTGATGCTCTTAGTAGAAAGCCTTCAAGTTTTTCAGCTGCTTTGCTAATCACTCAAGAGGAAATTATTCGGGATCTTCAAAGGATGGAGATTGAGGTTGTTATGGGCCATTCTGAGGCCTACTTGGCTAGTTTGAGTGTTCAACCAACTTTGGTGGAAAGAATTAAATTGTCACAGGTCGATGACCCACATTTAAAGAAAATCATGGATAAGGTGCGTAGTGGAAAGAAATCCGAATTTTCTACCTTTGAGGATGGTGCTTTGAGATTTGGGAGTAGACTTTGTGTGCCAAATGATCCATTGATTAAAAAGGAGATTCTAGAGGAGGCTCACTATTCTTCATATGCAATACATCCGGGTAGTACAAAGATGTACCACGATCTTCGTGAAAACTTTTGGTGGAATAATATGAAAAGGGAGATTGCCCACTTTGTAGAGCAATGTTTGACTTGTCAGCAGGTTAAGGTGTCGCACCAACGACCCTCGGGTTTGTTGCAACCACTTCTTATTCCCCAATGGAAGTGGGAGAAAATCACTATGTATTTTTTTTCAGGATTGCCGAGATCCCCTAAGGGTCATGATGCTATTTGGGTGATTGTTGATAGAATGACAAAAACAGCTCATTTTCTCCCTATTCCGATGAACTACTCCCTTGATCGGTTAGCTCAGCTCTATGTTGATGAGATTGTGAGACTTCATGGGGTACCTGCTTCTATTGTTTCAGATAGAGATCCAAGGTTTACTTTGCGTTTTTGGGGTGGTGTGCAAAAAGCCTTGGGTACTAGATTGGATTTTAGCACAGCTTGCCAACCTCAGACAAATGGACAGTCTGAAAGGAATATTCAAACTCTAGAAGATATGTTGAGAGCATGTGTTTTGGATTTTAAAGGGAGTTGGGCTGATCACTTACCTATGGTAGAGTTTGCTTACAATAATAGTTACCATTCAAGTATTAAAGCAGCACCATATGAGGCTTTCTATGGGAGAAAGTGTAGATCCCCAATTTGTTGGGATGAGGTGTGAGAACGAAAAATCTTGGGACCAAAGATTATTCAGAGGACTTGTGAAAAGGTAAATATGATTCGTAGACAAAAGAGTTATTATGACATTAGAAGGAAGGCTTTGGAACTTGAAATTGGAGATAAAGTTTTCCTACGGGTTGCACCTATGAAAGGGGTTATGAGATTTGGCAAAAAGGGTAAGTTAAGCCCTAGGTCCTTTCGAGGTCTTAGAGAGAGTGGGCGAAGTTGCATATAAAATTGCCCTACCACTGGCCTTGTCAGGAGTTCATAATGCTTTCCATGAGTCTACGCTAAGGAAATACATTCCTGATCCTTCACATGTTTTGAGTTATGGGCCTCTTCAGATTAGAGATGACTTATCATATGAAGAAGTTTCGATAGAGATTTTGGACCGTAAGGAGCAAGTGTGACGCAATAGAACAATACCTTAGGTAAAGGTGCTTTGGAAGAATCATTTGGTGAAAGAGGCATCTTGGGAGCGTGAGGATGATATGTTGTCGAGATACCCAAGCCTTTTTCAGGATCAAGGTACGTAAAATTTTGAGGACAAAATTTTTATAAAGGGGGAAGATTGTAACGTCCCTGTCAACTTAAAAAAAAAAAAAAAAGTCAAGACCAGACTTTTGTTTTGGGTTCCCACGTGCCAAGCCCCACCTAACCCCACTACCCACTCCCTCTTATCTCTTCTTTTGGCCGGCTCCCTCTTTTCCTTCTTTCATTTTCTTTCTTTTCTCTTTACTGAAACACACACACACACACACACACACACACACTCACTTCCACACTCACCCGCCGGCCTCCACTCCAAACCACACCATCTCACCATCATTTTTCCAGCAAGATCACCGGAAAAATACTTTGGAACCCCAAAGCATCTTCATCATTTTTATTTGAGGTAAAAATTTCTCATCTTTTTGGTGGGTTTTGCACTTTTTCTTGAGGTTATTTTTATTTAAGCTTTAATAATGATACCCATGTGATTCCTCCACTCCAAACCACACCATCTCACCATCATTTTTCCGGCAAGATCACCGGAAAAATACTTTGGAACCCCAAAACATCTTCATCATTTTTATTTGAGGTAAAAATTTCTCATCTTTTTGGTGGGTTTTGCACTTTTTCTTGAGGTTATTTTTATTTAACCTTTAATAATGATACCCATGTGATTTATGAGTATTGGAAGTGATATTTATGTGTTTTATGTATGGGTTTTGTATTGGTGGAATTATTTGATGAATGGGTATATATTTTGTGCTATTGATGACTACTTAAGGGTTATGTATGGTGGAAATATTTAGGGGTTTTAAGTTATAACATGTGATGGTTGGTAAATTTAATTTTTCCATTGCCATTGGGTTTATTTGGAGTTAGTGGAAGTTCTAAATTTCTTATCTTGGAGGATATATTGATTTTGCTTTCATGGGTCTCTTAATGATGTAGTGTAAATTTTATGGAAGCTAATCATAATGTTGGAGATGATATTAAATGGGTTAACTCTATAAATTGGAGTTTATACCTTGTGAATCAATTTGTTGAGAAACTAGGGAAGTGGAATATATTATTATTGATGAGGTTAAATACTAGGCTTGCCTAATTAAGTGATTATTTGACAAATTCCTAAATTGTGGCTAGATGCAATTTCAAGTTCTATACTTATTGTGATAGGTTTACTTGATATTGTTAGGTTCTAGCTAATCTCCTTGGAGCTTGGAGAATTAGGATTTTGCGGTTGCAAGGTAAGTAGCTTTTTAATGGGATTTTGAAAAATAACCATGTTATATAAATATTTTTGGGATAGACACACTTTTGGAAACTACCTATGAAAATTATACTTTTCTAAAAACTAATGTGTTGTAACTTTAATATATATATATATATATATATATGAAAATGCATCATATTTGGTATTGCATTTGGGGAAATGAATGAATTTGTGATATGGATAAATGAGCATCTTTTATTCAATCTTGATAAGAAAATCTTGGATTTTATGGTGTATTGGAATATTTAAGATGCTTATCTTGTCTTAGTACTTGAGAAATTAATAGAAAATCTTGTTGACAAGAATGAAGTTGAAAACCTTACAAACTTTGTAGAAGTTAGATTATTTAAGGTTTTCTAAAACTACATGGATATGAACTATGTGTTTCAAAGTAATGTAACCTGTGAGTTTATGTTGTTTTAACACCATGCCATGTGTGATTTCCCGGTGATCACCCGATTTGGTTTCCGTAGTCTTTGTGACAACGGAATCAAATCAAGGTCAGTGCCCTTTTACTTTGGATGACGCGTTCTTCCCTGCTGTCCATGGGGGGAAGAGGTTCCTTGATTGTGTGTGGGTGAGGCTGTTGTCCATGGGGCCAAGAGACCACATGCAAGAGAGGTCCTATTTGACGCGCTCTCTCTGCTACCCATGGGGGGAGAGAAAAACCTTGAGGGTATGGGTGAGGCTGCTGTCCATGGGGCCAAGAGTCTACATACCAGAGAGGACAATATCATGCCAGTTGTGAATGGGTGGATCTCCTGACCGGTTTATGTGGTAGAATGGTAGATTTGTGATAGTTTATCTTATGTTAGATATTATGGCTTTGGAAATTACATTGTTGATGCTCACAGATTATAATGTATAGTTTCAAGATATTTACTTTGAGGAACTTGTATTTTATTATTAAATCATTATTGTCATATTATTATTATTATTATAATAGATGAAGCCTGCATTTTCCCCCCCCCTCCCAATTAAATATGCTACTTACTGGGCTCTGTCTCACCCCATTATTTTATAACATTTTCAGAGTAGGCAACAGTCTTTTGAGATAGCTTTTTGGTGGCTAATAGTAGTTAGACTAACTACTGATGGAGGCTGAACTTTTGTAATGGGTATATTAGATGGTGTAAATCTTAGAATAGGCTTGACTCATTCTTTTGTATATTAAAGTGGTTGTGATGTTATTTCCACTGATGGGACAAGCTATAATATGTAATTAATTATTCAGACCTCTATTCTTTTGTGGCCAATGGTCCTTGTAATTATTACTTAGAGCTCTGACTTATTTTGAGAGTATATTCAATGAAATTATTATGATAATTCTTAATGTTGGTTTTTGATATGATTTATGTGGATTGGATTGTCAAAAAATGAAAATCTACAGGTTCTTTGAGATTTTTTTTTCATGCCTTGGACCCTTTGTGGTTTGGGGTGTGACATCAAATCTGTTTGGAGTGAATTGGGAGGGACTAAAGAAGTTGGCTTAAAACGATTGAGGCGGTTAATGGAACAGTGCAAGGCCTTAGCTACGCGCTGTGAATGAGTTTCTGAAGCATTGTAGAAGGGAGAGTTGGGGTAGTCACGGTGGATGAAATCCACGGTAAAGCCGCCATTGAGAGCCTCAATGGGAGAGAAGCTACAAAGCAAGATAATGGAGAACGTAGTTGCCAATGCAGCAAAAGAAAGAAGTGAGTGATGATTAGATGCCATGATTGATTGATTGTTGGAGAGATGATGATGAAAATGTGTAGGGATTAAGTGTATATATATTGTGAGCCTTAGACCATTGCCTAATTGGGCAAATGGTTTAGAGACTGTTTGATGTAGGAGGTTAAACACATATTTTCAATTTTTAAATAACATTATATGTATTTCTACACACTTTTTTACCTACATATATTAAAAAAAAAAATACAAATAATGGTATCAAACGGCCCCTTAGCTGTTGCTTCTCTCAACATGTGTGGCCCCAAATCATACAAGAATTTGACTACTCATTTGATAATGGATTTTTATTAACGGAAAAAAGGTTGTGGTAGTCACTACAAATGCCCCTACTTTTATGAGTGAGAACAAGAGGTTGGACCCAGTAATAATAGTCTAATAGATAAGCATGCTTAAATAATTCATCGCCAGCATCTTAGTCTCAAAAAGGTTTACGTTTTTTTTTTTTTTTTTTTTTTTTTTTTTTTTTTGAGGAAACTTGACATGAACTCAAACATCTCTTAGGCCCCTTAAAATATATCATCCAATTTGGAACAATTATTCACAATTATCTCAGATATCTCTTTGCCCCGGCCCATTAAAATACATTATCCAATTTGGACCATTTATTCACAACTATCTCAAATATCTCTTTGCCCCATTAAAATACACCATCCAATTTGGACAATTTATTCGCAATTAATCACGACTAGTCGCGAATTCATGCGATGCGTAGAAATAGATAATTATTTGGTAATTTTGATATACTGTATAATTTGTTTTCCTAAATTTGTTGAAGATAATTTACTCTTCCAAAAAAGTAAACAATTTCTAAAATTATTTTTCATCTATCTATCTCTGCAAATATATCATTTTATTATTTTTGATGTATTTGATTGATATTATTCATTTTTTTTAAGTGGTCCATATTATTCAATGCGTTATGTTTCTTTTTTTCTTATTTTTTTTTCTTTACAACTAACTTTTTAAGTTTCAAATACATTATTCAAATTTCTCATTCTCTTAAAGGAGATTATTATGATAATTAAATTCCGAGATCATGTTTTGATATATATTCAAATTCTCACTTCCAAAATGACTAAGTATTAACCCAAACAATAATTAAACTAAAGTTATAAGTGGGAGAGAGAATACTTGTGATAAGGAACTCAAAAAACCAAAAAGTATTAAACCAAAACAGGGGTATAAGAAATACAATGATTTGTCAACCTAAAGTAAAGTTTCCAGAAAAAATGAAAAACAAAAAAATCCTAATCAAGAACTTAAAAGGTGAAGCAGAAAAATATTATTTGCTATATAATATTTATTGACATAATTTTGTACATAAGCTATGTTAGAAATTTGAAAATTTTACTTAATATCCAAAATTTCTCTCTCTAATATCAAAAGCGTAGAAAATGTATATAAAAAATGGACAAGCCAAAGAAACAATGAAACAACTACTTTCAAGACCTAAAATACAATAAATCCATATTATTTGGAGAAAAAAAAAAGGTTACCTTTAATGCCTAAAATATAGAAAACGTGTCTCAAAATTTTGTAATTAAAAAAACAAAAACAAAAATGTGAAATGTTTTCCTAGACCAAACCCCTGCAAAACTATGATTCAAAACCTAAAAGGGATATATATATATATATATATATATATCCATATTTTCTCACCCTCGTATCAAACAGAAAAACTGTATACAAACACTTTTAAGACCCAAACCCAAAGCCCAACAAAACCATTATTCAAAAGTTTAAAAATAAATAAATTAAAATCTCATAAAAATCCAAATTTTCTCTCCTTAATATTCAAAACACAAAAATCATATCGCCAAATTTTATAAACCAAAGAGAAAAAAAATTAAAGAAATAAATTATCTACAATTTTAGTGAACTTCAACTTTTCCACAAGATAAGAATATATAAACATACTAAAATCTCTACATTACAAGTCAGAGCTCTATAACACAATTACGAATAATACATGAATATATTACAAAACTCTGATTAAATTACACAAAGTCACAGTCTTATCAGGAATAAGGACCTTAACATTGAGTCTAGGCCTACCTCGCCCAAGGCTTACAAATCTCAAGCGACCTACCTCCAATAAAATTAATTAAGATCTCGTTGAACATAGTAAGATCAAATCACCAACCATTTATGGCAAAAGTCTCCAAATTTAAAATAGCACTCCAGTCCTCACCAAAGAAGTAAGCTCCATACCCAAGGTATAACTAATAAATCTAAAAAATTGTCAGAGGGTGGGATGAACTAATGCCTAGTAAGTAGCATAATTAATGGGGGTGGGGGAAATGCAAGTTCCATTTTCAATAATAGTAATATGCTATGACAAGAATAATTGAATAACGAAACACAAATTTTCTCAAAGTAAATACCTTGAAACTATATACTATAATCTGTGAGCACCAACAATATAATTTCCAAAGTCATAATATCTAATATAAGATAAATTATCACAAATGTACCACACTACCACATAAACCGGTCAGGGGATCCCCCTATTCACAAATGGCATAATATTGTCCTCTCTGGTATGCAGATTCTTGGCCCTATGGACAGCAGCCTCACCCATACCCTCAAGGTTTTTCTCTCCCCCCATGAGTAGCAAAGAGAGCACGTCAAATAGGACCTTTCTTGCATGTGGTTTCTTGGCCCTATGGGCAGCAACCTCATCCACACATAATCAAGGAACCTCTTCCCCCCATGGGCAGTAGGGAAGAACGCGTCATCTAAAGTGAAAGGGAACTGACTTAGATTTGATTCTGTTGTCACAAAGACTACAAAAACCAAATCGGGTGATCACCGGGAAATCACACATGGCATGGTGTTAAAACCACATAAACTCATAGGTTACATTACTTTGAAACACATAGTTAATATCCAGGTAGTTTCAGAAAAACCTTAAATAATCTAACTTCTACAAAGTTTGTAAGGTTTTCAACTTCATTCTTGTCAAGAGATTTTCTATCAATTTCCCAAATAATACAAGACAAGATAAGTATCTTTAAATTTTTCAATATACCATAAAATCAAAGATTTTCTTATCAAAGATTAAATAAAAGAGGCTCATTTTTCCATATTTACAATTCATGCATTTCCTCAAATGCAATACCAAATACGATGCATTTTCATATATAATTATATATATATATATATATATATATTAAGGTTACGACACGATAGTTTTTAGGAAAAATATAGTTTCCATAGATAGTTTCCAAAAGTATGTCTAATCCAAAAACAACATTTATGCAACATGGTTATTTTTCAAAAATCCCATTAAAAAGCTACTTACCTCGCAAACCGCCAAAAGCCTAATTCTCTAAGCTACAAAGGAGATTAGCTAGAATCTAAATAATATCAAGCATACTTATCACAATAAGCATAGAGCTTGAAATTGTATCTAGCTGTAATTTAAGAATTGCCAAATAAGCACTTAATTAAACAAGCATAGTATTTAACCTCATCAATAATAATATATTCCACTTACAAAGTTTCTCAACAAATTGATTCTTAAGGCATAAACTCCAATTTATAAAGTTAACCCATTTAATATCATTTCCAATATCATGACTAGCTTCCATAAAATTTACACTACATCATTAAGAAACTCATGAAAGCAAAATCAAAATATCCTCCAAGACAAGAAATTTAGAACTTCAACTAACTCCAAATAAACCCAATAGCAATGGAAAATTAGATTTATCAACCATCACATGTTATAACTCAAAACCCCTAAATTTCCCACCATACATAAACCTTAGATAGTCATCATTAACACAAACCATGAACCCACTCATCAAATAATTCCACCAATACAAAACCCATACATATAAATACATAAATATCACTTCCAATGCTCATAAATCACATGGGTATCATTATTAAAGCTTGGATAAAAATAATCTCAAGCAAACGTGTAAAACCTACCAAAAAGATTAGAAATTTTTACCTCAAATAAAGGATGTGAAGGAGTTTATGGGTTCTCAAGAATTTTCCGGTGATCTTGCTGGAAAATGATGGTGGAAATGGTGGTGGTGGTGGTGGTGTGGAAGTACCAGTAAGAGGATAGAAGAGTAGAGAGGAGTGTATGAGAGAAAACAAAAATGAAAAGAAAGGAAGAGTGAGCCGGCCAAAGAGTAAAGAGATGTGAAAATGAGTGGTGGGGAAGGGGGTTAGGTGGGGCACGTGGGAACCCAAAAATATTTGATCTTACACATTTTTTTTTTTTTTAATTTTTAAAATTTTTTTTTTTTTTTGGTGACTGGGATGTTACAACAAATCTTGAAATGCAAGGTGATTCCCTACTTCTATTCCATGAGAAACCAATTTTTTCTGTAGTTCCTATAATGCAACAATTCCTGAAGTGTCAGTGCTCATCATATTTGGCATAAAAGGAATTCAAATTGATCGATAGTGATAAAATTAAAAGAGAAATCAACGTTGGTACTTGATATCCAAATGTATAGTGGACGTGTCATGGATTTCTAATTGAACCTTTTTGCCTTCTCTTAAATTTATTTTCTTCTTCTATCACCCACCTTATTATCTTTTGATAAGTAGCATACATAGATTCAGTACAAAACTCCTCCTATCAACAATATCTATATTCACCATTAAAAGGATCTTGTTTGAATTTCCAAGTAATGTAATTCAATGCAATGCCATTTAACTGCAAAAAAGCTTTTTAAGTAATAAGCAAAAACTTTCACCACAAAAGAATAGGTGATGATTCAAAAAGCCTTTATATGAGGTTGTGTGTGTGGGAAAGTAAAGATGCCTGTCATAACTTCTGCTTGCACAAGCACAGATAATTGTTCTTAGCCATGAAACTCAATTATTTGCCGCAAGCTTATGAAGGAAGTTGAAAAGAAACGATAGTCAACTCTTGTATCAAATTTCTTACCCTCTTGTATTAAATGTCTTTGTTTGCATTTGTCCAGACTCCAAAGGCTCACTGCCTTTGGAAAGAGAAACATACTCTTTTAGGGGTTGGAGTTCAAGTCACTACAACAAATCTGATTTTTTTTAAGGGTCACAACCCTTAAAAAAAGTATTAAAAAACCTTGAAAAAAAATTATTTTAAGAGTCCAATTGACCCTTGATAACCTTCGAAACATATACTGTTGAAAAAGAAATTTTAAAGTCATTCGTGACCCTTAAAACAAACGCTCTAATCTTATTTTGAGGGTCAAGAGACCCTTAAATAATCTTTTACCAAGGTTTAAAAGATTTATATTTACAACTCTTGATAAATAAGGTTATTTAAGGGGTCTCTTGACCCTCAAAATATGATTTATTTTATTTTTAAAAAAAAACCACAATCATTTATTTTTTATATATATATATATATACACACACAAAAATTCACAATTGTTGGGATGATATGCTATGATATTGATGTATAGTAAAAGTGGTATATTGCTACAATTACATTTTTTTTGATTTCTAAACTCAAACCTACAAATTAACAGATTAGGGGCCGCATACAAACTGCCGATATGTCAATTATTATTTAAGAGAAAATATATTAACAACCACACTTTGTACAAAGACCAAATCAGTCCAAAAGTTAAAAGTTTTGATAGATTTTATTCTTCATTGTCATCTCCAAAGCAAGAAGTTATCAGCTAATACAATTGAACTTGATCGAGTTGATCTCCACAATCGACACAATCTCCACAATCTGGCATGAACGTAGGGATGACAGTATCTCCTTCACTTACTTCATTTACATCTTCTCCCACACTTTCAACAACCCTACAGCATATAAAAAGTGGTGGAATATAATAAGCTCTCTCAACTTTAATGCCTGAACTCTAAATAAGCCCGGACAATATGATAGCTCTATGCCATCTAACGCATGTGCATGATCAGTAATGCTTAAATATAGAAATGGCAAGACTAGGATATTGTAAGAAAAATATCTCAGTGTTAGATCAACAGCCAACAGAATGAGATTACATCAGTTAAGGTGATTTAGTCTAATGTGATTTAGTCTAATGCAAATGCCAAGAAGACCATTATCTGCAAAAAAGCTATTCTGCAAAACTAGTACCAACAACTCAACAAGTCATTCCAAATTTATCCAATAGTACTAAAATAGTGATCACTAGCTTGAGTTGATCTTCATACCTTAGTTGATCTTCATATAATGAATCTGGCAACTCTACAATAACTTTAGAAAGTGCATCATTCAACAATTGAAGCAATAGAGTAAACGATTTGTTTGTCCGACCACTAAGACATTTAATATGAAGTAACTTCACAATGAAAGACAGTTTTGTATACTTGCAATCTTGAAAAAATTTCTGCTCGTTATCTCCTAATTTCAGAAAAAAGTTAGCTGTATCATCATTAGGCTCTTAAGGAGTACCGTTGCCACTCAAATCTCCATCTACACAACTGGCTGCATTAAAGGCTGCACAATAATCTTCTACCATCTCACTCAAGCCATCTCCGACTGACTCATCATCACTATCCAAACTATCACATGTTTTAAAATGTCTCTCCACACCAATGAAGCTAATCAAACTTAACTACTCGCCCCAATTTTTAGTGATAGTTTCGGCACTTTTTAGTCAACCCTTGAGAAAAGTGGGTTGAAACAAGTCAAGTTTGTTGTCGTGAGTGTTTAGTGTGTAATAGAAATGGTAGAGTGGGATGTTAGTGTTGGGAATAGAAGAGTTCAGTATGTAACAAAAAGTAGAGTTTTAGTATTATAAATTTGTGAAGCAGAATCGTTTACACTTTTTCACTACATCTAATTCCTTAGTGATACTGTTTTTGGTGTAGTTTTATGTCTAATTGTTTTTGACCACAAACCCTCAACTTTTGGGGTTTGGCAAATCATGTTCTCAATAGAACCAACTGGAAGGCTTTTCATTGTGCAACGCAGTACTGTTGCCAAGAAAATTCGTAGTCTTGTATTCTTGTTTTCAAAATATAATTCCATTGCCAAAAGGTTAATTGGGTTCAGTTGAGTCAACTGTATGTCTCTGTTTCCTAGATTCCTAATGAAAGTTAATCGGATTCAGTTGAGTCAAGTGTATGTCCCTGTTTCCTAGATTCCTAATGAAATCTCAATAGCATTGGAAAAGTACCGACATAGTACAAATTAAAGAATATTTCGAAGTACATTCAATCAAACTCATTTAGAAAATGGTTAAGTTCTAGATATGTAACAATCACAATTGAATGTTATACAAATTGCCTAAGTGATATGAAATTATACCAATTGCTCTTCATTATACCAATTCACAATTCTCAAATCTAGAATATGAAAACTGGAGCTACAGAATTCTCTCCATTGCTCTTCATTATACCAATTCACTCATGGAGGTCCTAACTTGATATGAAATTAAATAGAACAGATTGCAATTAGTTATAAACACATAATAGGCTAACGTTTGAGTTAATATATTTTTTTTCGCAGTTTTCAAGTAGTAAAAGTGTAAGGGTTTTTCCATATATAAGAAAAAAGACACTACAGAAAAGGAGTAGTATGTTCTACATCACAGCTTGTGGTAAGATATAATGGTTCGGATGAAAGTTTACAGGTATAAATGCTTAAAAGAACAGACCCAAAAGAGGTAGAGCTCTAAATAAAGAACCTAGCAATCAAAAATTCAACATAGAAAGTAAAATCAACATAACAATCATCCACACCACAGCAGTAAAAGGGGGAAAAAAAATCAAGCGAAAGAAACAATACTATTAATCTAATAGTGATACAGGGATTTAGAGATACTTTAACTGAATCATATACAGCTTATATCAGTATTTATCTACTGTGAGGAGAGGAAGTCAGGAAGGAAGGAAGACAGAGAGGTTGCCGTTAAAAGGAAGAGGAGCTGGCGCGAACTAAATTTGAAACTATAAGACAAAAGGTGGAGAAGGAGAAGGAACTCAATTTGTAAAGGTGGAACAAAAGGTGGGAAGACAGAATTTTTAAACCATGAAATAGAAGTGGGGAGGCAAAAAGTTGAAACTGTGAAAATAAAGGGTTTGTCAAACGGTTTCAGTGGGAAAGACTTTGGGTTTGGGTTATATGGTGGAATTAAATTTATAAGAAATGGGTTTTATGGTAGAGATAGAGATGATAAATATTTTCTATTTATCTTGGTATTTTAAAATTGAGAAAAACAATTTTAAAATTGTAGGACAAATTCACAAAAGCGAATGAATATGACATGGCTGCTAATATGGCTTAACATGAGCGTAGCAACATTAAATGCAACTCTTCAGCTATTAGATTTACTAGTCGCTAACCCATGCAATGCACGGGAATAACTACCGAATGATTTCAGGGAAAAAAAAGGTCATAACCTTTCATATTAGATATACCAAAATGTGTCTATTGGAAGGTCATAACTTTTTATATTAGATATATACTAAAGGTGTCTATTGAATGAAAAAGTGTCTATTGAATGAAAATGTACCTATTGATTGAAAAGTTGCCTATTGAATGAAAATGTGCATGTTGAAGAGTCATAAACATTTCGGTATGAATAGTGGTTCATATTCATTTGGTAATTTTTTCTCAACTTCTTCTTTTTCATCTTTCTTAGAAACACAAGAAACTTGTGGGTTTTCTTCAAAATTTCTATTTGTAGAATCCAATAAACTTGGTTGTGTCATGGGGAGAATTTTGTGCCCATACACTATTGCACATAAAAAGCCAAAAAATATAATTGGACTAAGAACCAGTTATATATAAACTATAAATTTATATGGTGCGAAAATATAATTCAAACTCAAAATAAATTTCAACTAAAACATAAAAATATTTTTATTACAATAGTCAATGAGGAAACAATAAGAAGAATAAATTGTGAAGTGCAAATATGCCAAACACACATTAAATGCTACATGTTTGATTTTAACTGCCATTATACTTTGATTTTACCACCAAAGTCTGGCCATTCCAAGCATGGTAATACAATCTTATACAAATTAGAACACAAGTAATAAAACTGCCAACAACACAAAATAATTAATAGGGTATATATTAATATTGAAGACAATGTTTCAACCAATAACAATACACAATATCATTCTTAGGGGAAAATATTAACATAAAGCAAATGCGCAGGATTCAATTTTTTACAATGGCCAACAATTAAAGTATCAGTATAAAGTGGTATCTACTTCTTGATTATAGTGTCGAAGTCATGGCCATTTCATAAATTATAATACAATCTCGCTCTATATTATGGCCATAAGAAAATATTAAAACAACCTGTAATACTGCTTTAACCCAAATCTCCATTGCAAGTACCCAATTCAAACCCAAATGTTAAAATTCGAATGGAGATGAGGAAATACAAAACAATAACTCCAATAACCAAATATGCTTAAATAAATAATCAAAGCCATTAAGCCAAAAAAAGTCAAATGGTGCACAAATAACAATATGTTGTGTAACTTTGGCACACAAAGTAAGGCAAAAAGTATGTAACTGAATAGTATAACAACATCTTCTCACAAAAAAAAAAAAAAAAAAGAATAGTATAACACCATGATCAATACTTAGAGCAATTTCTCAATCACGGTTGACCGAATAATTTTCTAACCTTTTCATCAAGGGATATAGCGCCAATAATGTTGTCTTCTTATTTTTGTACTCTGGCAGAAAAGAAACCGGGAGAAATAAGAAGTGAATGTAAATACACAAAGAGAGAGTTAAAAGATATAGTAATAGTAGAAAATTGTACTGAAACGGTTTGTTTAATCCACCAAATGAAAAGACACAATTTTTCGTTGTTTTAAAATGTAAACATGTCACAAATTTATATAGCCACGTGGCATAATAAAGAGTGGTCAACAAAAAGTCAAATGTTTTGACTATTAGTTATTACTAGCTTTTTAACCTACACCATGTGCGGGAACCTTTTTATTTTTATTTATTAGGAAAAGTTTTTTTTAATAATATTTAAATACACTTTTACCACGTACTAAACACTCAACACATATCTCGATTTACAAATCTAATTACAAACACCATAGGCAGATACCAAAAACTAATTTAACCAAAATCTAATACGACATACTCAAAACAAAATTTATTTTAAACCCAATACCATAATTAAAACCAAATCTAACTCAAATATCTAAATCTAAAGCAATCCAACCAAGTGCATTTGAAGATGCTGATTCAGTATCAGCTAAATTTTTTTTCTTTTGAATTCCAATGTGCCTCTACATTGCTTTTTGTGTGGTTATGTGCTCAATGCTCATTTCATATCTTAGTTGTTCTTTTTGTTCTTGCTCCTTTCCAATCGACCAAATATCATCTCTCTTTCTTATTTTCCGCCTATCATGTCCCTTTTGTGAGGAATAAATATAGACCTTTGTAGATTCCGTTCAACCTCAACATTTATATACTGTACAAAGTAAATGTATCTTAGAAGCTTGATAAGAAACTATAAAATTAAAAAAAAAAAAAAAAAATTTCATAAATGCATATAAACCACAAAGTTTGATCATAATCTACAGTAAACAGTACACCAATTGTTTGTTTTTTTTTTTTTTTTTAATACATAGATTCATTGCGTTATTGAAAGTGTATGGGGAGTTTTAATAGCAGGGCAGAATATGAAATTGCAAAAAGTATACCCATATTTCCTTGCAATCAAAATCTATTGCAAGTTGGACTACAAATTTGGTTATACAGAACAAAGTAAGTTTTCTTATACATTCACAAACTTATATGCTTCTAATTCAAGGAAAAAATTCAAGTAATTAAAACATAATTTAAAAAAATATAACAATAAAGAAATGTTAGATCCAGATGGAAGTTTCCATACAAAAAAAAAAAAAAAAAAACCTTAAGTAATACATGAATATTAATAGAAGTTCAAAGCCCTATAAAAGCTCAAATCTCTTAAAACAGTACACCAATATAATAAATTTGAGTGGTTTATTCTATCTAGGAACAAAGTTAAAAGTAACCTCCAACTTTTTATAGCTTATCCAGACCTTCAAATGCTTTAACATGTCTATAATTCTCTCATCAAGCTCTCTGATCCATTCAACCTTACCCTTTGATATTTCAAAATTAATATATGCCTGTCATTAAACAAATAAATGCATTATTACTACCAGTTTTCTCAAAAGTAACATACTTAGCATGCTTTAAAAAAAATGCTAAAGCTTTATTACAATCTAATCAAATTGTAATATTAGTAACAAAAAAAAGGTCGTTGCATCTACAAAATTTTGATATATGAAGTGAAAAAATAAATCAAACGATAAGACAGCCCCTATATAGGGCACATAAATAAATGAAAGAAGGAATATATTCTGTGCATTTTGAGTACTTATTTTTTATATATAGTGAAATTTGTAAGAGAGATGAGAGTAAGATAAAAGAATATGTGTTGATGAGAAAATGAGGATCAGAAAACCAAAATACCAAACTATGGTATGTAATCAATCATAGAAACAAATATTGGAGTATAAAATCTAATCTTATTAGAATATAAGTTTAATTCACTTATGCAAACCTGTATGCAAAAACCAAGTCCAAGTTCAATACTATTGCCACCATCAAATCAGTAAAGATCTCCAATGTAACCTTAATTGTAGGGAAAAGTTTTTGCTTTTATATATAGTATTAGATATTAGATTAGATGTGATATATGAGATATATATATATATATAAATCATCATCTAAATCTACAATAACTTCCTTTTGATAAAAAAGCACAATAATCAAATGCAGACATGTGCTATATTATTTTTATTATTTATTTTTTAAGGAATTCCTACCAAACTACATGACACAGTGTAAGAATTAAAGGGAATAAATTTGATGGCATCAGAAAAAGGAAATGAACATGAAATCAAAACCAAAGTTGTTATAGATTACAAATACTTGATGCTGTAGCGAAGCTAAATTGGAATTAATCATAGCTAATCAATTCTCAAGCAGCATCAAATTCCGTAATGGAAAAATGAAATATCACCTTGCCAGCATGGATATGACAATTTTATAGAACCCAGGGATAATGCCATCCGTCACCATGTAACTAAAGCCTAGTTCACTCACACCACATGGATCCTCGGCTAAAATGTTGATGTTATTCTTAGAATGTTTCTCCCACAGTAATAGCTTACTGGCATCAAGGGCATCTATGTAGTGCGAGAATAATACAAACCCTAAAAGAAAAGCATGCTAATTGCAAACTACATTAGGTAGAAATCCAAGTTCAAAGTTGAGCATATAACTTGCAGCATGGTTAGAACTTAAAAGTAGAGTGGAGAAACATACCATCACCACCACACACACGTACACACACACACACACACACACCCCCACCCCCAAAAAAAAAAAAAGTAAAAAGTAAATGAAAAACAAAGCCAGCAACTTATAATTAGATCTAAATAACTTTTCCTAAAGATAGGGAAAAAAAATCAACATACTTCTCAGTTTAACATGCACAATATATACACATCTATGATACATATCCTAATTCTTGCAAGACTCAATTTATTCTCATATAACAAAGGAAACAGGCATAAGAATGTACACGAGCTTGATTTCTGTAATCGGTCATCTAAAATGATTTGCCATCTTCTTCCATACTAATTAAATTGTACACAGTCACTGATATTAATTTTTAGAATTATTAATTACAGATGCACTGAATTAAGAAGCCTAGCATTTAAAAGAAAAAGAATAAAAACATAAACATTTACAATTGCTAAAGAAATAGAAAGGTCAAATAGAATTGAATATTGCAGAGAGCAAGTCCCAAGTAATTGGAATTAATATATATATATATATAATTCAAATTTGATTTTAAAAAAAGAACCTTCTCATACAACCTTAAACTAAAAAAACAAAAATATAGTGAAAAAGTTAATAAGGTTTATAGTACCATGGACCAAAGTCAAGGAAATAAAAGTTGTGTGCAAAACTGCATATAGCTTCTTCTTCTTCTTCTTTTAGAAATTTTTTTTTTTAACACTTTCCTTCCATCCTTTCAATAGTCACTTCAAATGCCATACGATCTGCTGCTCTGCTACTTTGACAAACCTCTTCTCTGCAACATTATTTTGTAAAATCTGAAAGTTTAGAGTGTATAGCAATTTATAATGTTTTCTAAGAGAAATTATGGTTTTCTGGTTTTCTTTATTGCAATCTGATGATTCTAGTTTCATAACATAATTGAGAGCATTAACATACCATACACAAATGACACGTGTTTTTTTAATAAAAATGTCCACAAAGAACACAATTGAAGGATGATTCTTTCATGGACCAATCTAATTACGATTCTAATATCATAACATGATTAAGAGCACTAATAGAACATACACTGATATATATATATATATATATATATTGCAGGGATATCCAAGTGACTATAACATGATCCATAACATGAATTGTTGAAACATTTTATTAGTTAATATAAAGACATAATACATAAGCTGAGACATAGGCGACAAGAACATTTAAAAATCTTATCAAATTAATATGAAATTGAAGTATTCTAAACATAATATACAAAGTTTGAGAAAAATGATTTGGCAATTTTTTTGTTGTTTGAATCTTAAAAATTTCTCCTGTTTTAAAGCCAAAAACAGTTCTAATTATAAGATATCACATTAAAGAATCATGAATGAGAAGAAAAGATACCAAGTGTCAAATTTGAAGATAACTACTATTAAAATAAAAAATAAAAAAACAAAAGAGTCAACAATGAAGTTGGATAGAGACAATTAAACATCTTAAATTCTTAAGTGACTGAGCAGAGGAGGCATCCAATATAAAATTTCTTCGCAGATTACCACTAGCTTTTAAAAAGTGACCATTCAAAAACAACAGACCCAAAAAAATAAAATTTAAAATATAAACTTTGGTGTGGTTTTGATTATTAAAGAATTGTGTTTTGAGTGACAGAACAAATCTTCATCTTAATCTGAATGGGAAAGCAAATTCAAAATAAAAGTGACCCAAATGGGCAAAATCAATTCTAGATACTTAAAACCAATTTAAGCCAAGTCAGATACCCTAAACAAAACAATTTCAAACCAAAATCCCTCAAACCCAAATCTAACCAATCTGTTTAAACTAATTAAACAAAACTACTCCTAATCAAAAAACCTAGATCATGACAGCATCCCTCAAAGAGATCCACATTAATGCTTCTAAAATACCTAGATAAGGAAAAAGCCCAATTGCCATTTTTTATTCCTACCCTGTTCATGTGGCTTATATTTTTTTTGTAGAATAATCTATTGCTCTATTTTTAACCAGACACCATAAATAGATACCCACACATCAATTTAACCAAATACCCAAAACAAAACCAAATCTAACTCAAATACCTTAATAAAAAATATAACCCAGAAAGTTGAATTAAAAAAGAATCCAGCGAAATTATAAAAAAAAAAAAAAAAAAAAAAAAAAAAAAAAAAACTGATCATAATTAATGCACAAACTGAAAAGTAAAGAGAAAACTAACCGGTAGAGATATTGAAAGACGTTCTCTGATTGCAAACTATGGATACATGGGCAATGAAAGTTTTTGATTTTTTTTCCAATTAATCAGGTTGATTGGGATTGAGGCTTTACTTCCAACCGTTTGATGTTTTAAGTGGGGTTTTTCCCTACGGTATATGGGTGGAGGCTGGGGCTGATGGAAAGAGAACTCATTGGTTAGGGTTTTCTATTTTAAGAAAGACAGAGAGAACGATTGAATTTGTCGAAGGAAAAGGAGAATCGGAACGGAAGAGACTGTGTGTCTGCAATTCTAGTGATCGGAGTATGGCGAGGGGATTGGCGGAGGCAGGATCGCCTCTCTCTTTTTCTGTTTCTTTCATTGTGTCTTCATCGCCTCTCTCTCTTCCTGTTTCTTTCTCCATGTCTTCATATCCTTTCTCTCGATTTCATCGCCTCTCTATTTCTATTTATGTGTAATCTTTAATTTTAACCAGTTATTTTTTGTTATTTATAATGAGAGGATTTTAAACAGTGTTGTAGCGTTACCAAACAATATAATGTATCGCTTTTTAAAGTTATACGTGTCTGAATTTTAATTAGGCAGTTATCCTATTTGTTAGCACCTCCATAATTGTATGAATCCACTTTCTCTCAGCTTCTACTATTATATATATATAGATATAGACTATCTCATATATCTCTTTACCCCCATTAAAATATATCATCCAATTTGGACCATTTATTCACAATTATTGGCCTAAATTGATTGGATTTTTTAAGTGTTTTGATAGGGAGAACCAAGCAAGCAAGGTGTCTTGTATTATATAAACCTGAGTAGTCAAATATTTTGGTTGTTTAAAATCAAATTTTATGTAAATGAATAATGTTTTTTTTTTTTACATCTCTCAATAATTCTCGATCAATTGAGTTTCGCAGATCTAAAAATATCATATTTGTTTTTCGGCTAATGATGATTTGGCTTTTCTAGTGTTTTGTTCTTTAACTTACTAGATGATATAAAATATTTATTTATTTTCATCATCACACACATAGATGTACATAGAGAATCTGCAAGTTTTTTGTGAAGTACTATGTTTTTATATTCCTTAAGCTCTTGTGAAGCTACTATGTTTTCCCATCTGTTCTTTGCAGACGATAGTATTATATTTTGCAGAGCTACGAATGGGGATTGTGCACAAGTTGCGGAGGTGCTTGATATTTATGAGAAAGAGTTGGGGCAAAAGTTGAACAAAACCTAGCATCATAAGTGAATTTTAAACCTTATATCAATATCTCATGCTCCACCGCGAGTGCTCTCATGCTCTCTTGCGTATAAAAGCAGGTGAAGTCTTGCGTTTTTGCAAGAGTGTGTTGGCCTTCCAGTGTGTAAGGCCAGTCTCTGTACCCCCTCGTAAACTTGGACGAGTGTGGGTTGTCTAACTATGGCTGAAGAACTTGAGGAACTGTGGAAGAAACTGACGGTAACTGAAGAGGAGGATGAAGACATAGTAGTGGGTAGCAACAATACAAGGGTAGCAAAAGAGGTTGGGAAAAATTGTATAGTTATGAAAGTATTAACACAACGCAGCATTAGTGTGGAAGCGTTTAAGAAAAATCTGAGAATGCTGTGGAAACCAAATAAAGGGTTGCAAGTTGCGGAGATTGAGGATAACCTATACCTTGCTGAGTTCAGAGACAGCCGGGATAAGAAAAAGGTTATGGAGATGCGACCATGGAGTTTCGAAAAACAGCTAGTGCTTATGAGGGAGTTCAAAGGGGAGCTGGTCCCAAAAGAGATTATACTCAGGTGGTCTCCGTTTTGGATACAAATCTATAACCTCCCTCTCAAGTGCATGATCAGCGGGACAGGCTCTGCGATTGGAGCCAAGATAGGTGAGGTGTTAGAAGTAGACGTCCCTGAGAAAGGGGTGCAGTGGGGAAAGTACCTCAGAGTACGAGTAAATGTAGATATGACAAAAAAGCTTGTAAGGTTTGCATTGAGGGAGGCGGTGGCAGATGGGTATACTTTAAATACGAACGACTTCCTAACTTCTGTTATAGATGTGGGATGCTAGACCATGGTGAAAAAGAATGCTTAGAGCAGGAACCGGTGGAGGAAAGTGGTGAGAAAGGAAATGCTTAATATGGGCCGTGGCTGAGAGGTGAACCGGGGAGGTGAGCAAGCAAAGAAATGGATAGTACAGTGGAAGGGGGTGGGCTGAACAACAAGTACAGGGAAGAAGGGATTGAAAGGAGGATGAGAAACCAGTCGGGAAAGAGTACAATACTGGACAGGCAAACAGAGGATGGTAGTGAAACGGCGGAAAGGACTATCCGATCAGCTGGGATTAGTCCAAGCCCCAACACCGAGGTGCCAGGAGCTTTGGGGGAGAGCGCAGAAGGGAAACACGAAAATGGCAATGTCAAAGCTCCAAGGGAAAAGAATGTTGGTGTGTTGGATAAAACTAGCATGGGGAATCTGAATGAGACAAGGGAGCATAACGACACAGACATGGGGATTCCGTGGGAGATAGCGACGTATGATGACTGCGACGTATCAACAGGGCTCGGAAACTCCATCACGAAAGAGGCATCCAAAGCAGAGTTTCAAGTAAGCTGGGCCGAGACTAACACAGGCCCATTGGCAATGAGTTTTGAGCCAAATAGGGGCTGGACTACGGAGGAGCTGGGCCCAACAAGCAGACATTGGAAGAGATTGGCTAGGACAATTAAAAATACAAGCCCAAGCAAGAATTTAGCCTCAGCTGGTGTTAAAAGGGAAGGTCCCATGCCTCTCCAGGAACTAGACCCAAACACGTTGTGTGCAAAGAAAGGAAAAGGTAAGAGAGTGGACAGTAAACCTTCGAATGAAGAAAACAAGGTGGATGGCGGTGTGGTGGTGGCTGCGAGGCAGCACCGCCAAGCCCAATGAGTGTGCTATCTTAGAATTGTTGGGTTTTGGGGTCGAATCCGGCAATTCAATTGCTCACTGAAGAGGTGAGTTCAAAAAACTCCACCTTGGTGTTCCTCGCTGAAACCAAGGCACAGACAAGCTGTATTAAGGGTCTTCAACAGAAATTAAATTTTACTCAAGGTATTGTGGTTCCCAGTGACGGTCGGAGTGGCGGCCTAGCGTTGTTATGGAAGGAAGGTACAGTGGTCCACTTTAAAAGTTGTTCCCATTCTCATATTAACGTGGTAGTTGTGGAGGAAGATGGTGGAGGAACGTGGCAGGCAACGGGCTTCTATGGGCATCCCAACACAGGTATGCGTTTTAGCTATTGGGAATTATTAAAAAAACTCCATTCTCAAACTGTATTACCGTGGGTCATATTTGGAGATTTCAATGAAATCCTCCACTTGGATGAGAAATTAGGAGGGAAAGAGAGGGATTCTAACCAGATGGATGCTTTTAGGGAAACATTGAATGCTTGTGGATTGTATGATTTGGGCTTTGTTGGGCAGAGGTATACTTGGTGCAATAGTAGGTTTGGTGACCAACGCACCCTCATTAGGCTTGACCAAATAGTGGCAAATGATGCTTGGAGAACTAAGTTTCCAGAAGCAATGGTTTACCATGTGTTTATGGCAGCATCAGACCATTGCTTACTTGCTCTTAGTTTGAAAAGGAGTAGACCCCAGAGGAAGAGATATAAGCGATTCTTTTTTGAAGCTATGTGGGCTAGGGAAGCGGGATGTAAGGAAGTGATTGAACAGGCTTGGGATCCTTACAGGGAAGTGTCGGACCTCCCTATTCAGGAAAGACTCATAAGGTGTCAGAATCAGCTCCGTAGTTGGAATCAAAATGAGTTTGGCAATGTGAACAAAAAGCTAAGGGAGAAAAAAACCTAGCTGCAACAGCTAGAAAGGCTTAACTCTCTCAATGAAAATGAAGCCGAAATCCGGGATTTGAAGAAAGAGATCAATGAGATACTCACTAGAGAAGAGATCATGTGGAAACAACGGTCAAGGGTGGAGTGGCTTAGAAATGGGGACCACAACACAAAGTTCTTTCACGCTTCAGCCAGCCGACGTCGAAGAAAGAATAGAATTGAGGGTTTAATGGACTCCGAGGAAGCGTGGCATGTAGAAGAAGGTGAAACCGAGGCCATTATCTTGGACTATTTCAAGAATATCTTCCAATCGGATTGTCCTGCCAATTTTGAAGCTAGCCTTGATGCCGTTGAAGAAAGTATTACTCATGATATGAACAGGGAGCTGCTTAAGGATTTCAAACCAGACGAAGTCAAAAGGGAACTCAATCAGATGCACACAACCAAGGCGCCAGGTCCCGACGGTATGCCCCCTTTGTTTTTTTAGAAATATTGGGATATTGTTGGTCCTTGTGTAGTAGATTGTGTGTTGTAGGCTCTCAATTCAGGTACCATGCCTCCCCATGCTAATGAGACTTATATCTGCCTTGTACCTAAAACAAAGAATCCCCAAAAAATAACTGAGCATCGCCTGATCAGCCTCTGCAATGTGATATACAAGATTATGTCGAAGGTGCTTGCAAACCGACTGAAGAAAATTCTGCCTGTGGTTATAAGTGTAGCACAAAGCGCATTTGTCCTAGGAAGGCTCATAACGGACAATGTTCTTGTCGCCTTTGAAACAATGCACACCATTGACCAACGAAGGAAAGGGAAGGAAGGACTTATGGCCATCAAGCTCGACATGAGCAAGGCTTATGACAGGGTGGAGTGGCCCTATTTGGAGGCCATAATGCGACGAATGGGCTTCCAAGATAGATGGACTTCATTGGTTATGATGTGCGTGTCGACGGTGTCCTACTCTACTCCGATAAATGGTGAACCAAGAGGCACTATCATTCCCACAAGGGGGCTACGACAAGGAGACCCTATTTCCCCATATCTTTTTCTTCTATGTGCTGAAGGTTTATCTGCAATGATAAAAAGGAAAGAGAGGCTTGGTGGACTAAGGGGTATCTCGATTAAGAGAGGAGCACCTAGTATTTCCCATCTGTTCTTTGCCGACGATAGTATTATATTTTGCAGAGCTATGAATGGGGATTGTGCACAAGTTGCGGAGGTGCTTGATATTTATGAGAAAGAGTCGGGGCAAAAGTTGAACAAAGAGAAGACTTCACTTTTCTTCAGTAAAAATACGAGTCCGGAATTTTAAGAAATGGCGAAGGAGACCTTTGGAGCACAGATTATCCAACAATATGAGAAGTATCTCGGGCTTCCCCCACTGATGGGCCGAAGTAAAAAGAAATCCTTTAACCGGATAAAGGATTAAGTGTGCCGGAAAGTTGCTGTTTGGAAAGGTAAACTGTTGTCCAACGCCAGAAGAGAAATTCTGATTAAAGCAGTAGCGCAAGCGACTCCCACATACACAATGAGCTGCTTTAAGCTCCCAGACTCGCTTTGCTCTGATTTGAACTCCTTGATGGGCAGATTTTGGTGGGGGCAAAAGGCAAATGAAAGAAAATTAGCTTGGCTGTCTTGGGAAAAGCTGTGTAGGCCGAAGCTTGAAGGTGGGCTAGGGTTTAGGGACTTAAAGGCATTTAATTTGGCGTTGTTGGCAAAACAGGGCTGGCGAATTCAAGAAAACCCTGACTTTCTAGTCCATAAAGTTTTCAAAGCAAAGTATTTCATGGGGTCAACCTTCATGGAGGCTCAAATGGGGAAAAGGCCTTCCTACATTTGGAGAAGCAGCCTATCGGCAAGGGAGGTTATCAAAATGGGGTCTAGATGGGTGATTGGAAATGGAAGGAGGGTACACATATGGAATGATAGATGGCTACCAGTGGCTGATACGTACAAGGTAATAAGCCCAAAAGTCCAGATTAGAGGAGGAGTGGAATTGGTGTCGGGTCTGATGGATGATGAAGGCAGAGGGTGGAATGCAGACCTTATTAGAACCATTTTCTTACCCCCATGAAGCAGAGGTAATCCTTGGCATCCCAATAAGCCCTATGGCCCCAGAAGATTCCCAGGTATGGAAAAAAACTCCCAATGGGACCTTTTCAGTGAATAGTGCCTACAAAGTTGCCTATAAGATGCTTAAGGAAGCTAAGTCAAAGAACCACAGGTCTGAAGCCTCAGACAACTCCAAAATGCAAGCCCTATGGAAAGCTATATGGAATTTAAAGTGCCAAAGTAAAATTAAGCACTTTATGTGGCGAGCATGTAGGAACATCCTACCTACCAAGCACGGCTTAAAGCAGTGAAAGGTGACCACAAACGATAAATGTGACATTTGCGGCGAAAAAGAAACCACAGGACACATTTTTTGGAGTTGCAATACAGCAAAGGATACTTGGGCAGAACTGAAAGTAAAGCATGCCGATCAGATCCCCCCTCTAGAGGAATTTATTGATGTTCTTTGGTGGCTGCGAGAGCATTTTGGGGTTAACGATTTGGAGGTCTTTGCTACTGCAGGGTGGAGTCTTTGGAACAACAGGAATGTCATTAGACATGGAGGACAAGGTAGACAGGGGAGAGAAATAGCATTGGAAGCTTGAAGATATGCAAATGAATTCCGAGATCACATGCCCTGTGACCCCCCAAAACTCAAGCTTCCCCCTAAGAAATGGTCCCCGCCACCACCCAATTGGTATAAGATCAATGTGGATGGGGCGGTCTTCAAGGAAAAAGGTAGTATAGGGGTGGGGGTGGTTAGTAGAAATGCTAATGGAGAGATTATGGGAGCAATGAGTAAGAAAATATGTCTGCCATTGGGTGCAATTGAGGCCGAAGCAAAGGTTGTCGAAGAAGGTATTTTGTTGGCATGGGATTTGGGTCTTAAGAATGTTGTTGTAGAGGGAGATTCGCTGGCAATGGTTCAAGCTCTTAATGGCGTGGTTACCCCTGCCATCTCTATCCAAAAGGTCTCTGAAGGTATCTCATGGTGGCTCAATAAATTTGATAACTGGAAGATCTCCCACACGAGGAAAAGCAGCAATGTAGCTACCCATGTAATGGCTAAAGAAGCCAAACCAATTCTGGAAAGTGTAATCTAGGTGGAGGACTATCCCCCATCTATTGTAGACCAACTTTTGTATGATGTACTGTCTATGGACTTTTTGTCCTAGTTTATTGAATGAAGTTAAAGAGTGTTTTCATCAAAAAAAAAAAAAGTAGCCTTCAATTCTACAAGTGTGTTGTGAAGAACTTTGCATCAATCAACAAACTTCAAGTTGCTAAGAGTTAGTTAAAGATTAGAGATTTGTGCAATTGAAGAAGTCTCACAAAATTTGTTAGGGTTTTAGACCCCAGTTGAGTCAAATTCAATCAAATCTCTAGTCAATTAATTAAAATGATTAATTAAACAATTTGACCTGATTTAAATAAACATCACACAATCACAAATCATATGTACACCAAGAATGATGACCTAGGAAAACTTTTGAAACTATGTTTTCAAAGTAAAAAACCTGGGGAGGATTAAACCTAAACAATACTCAAAGCAACATTTCATTAGTAGAATGGAAGTTTGTATAATAAACTTAACCCTAAATCTACTTCTACCTCATGTAGTAATTACTTACGTGACCACATGCAGCTTTGAATCCACAAACTATTCTACTATGAAATTGTGCAAACAAACATTCTAGTTTGTGACTTTAAGAACTCCACTCAAAGGTTTAAATCATCAACTATGGTTGATTTGATGCAACAACTTTACTTCATAGCCAGATCTGTTGTTTGCACAAGGTCTTCAGCTTTGGCTTCAAAAGGGTTTGGAAAAACTCTAGATTTGTGTACAAAACATTGCGCTCTTGAATATGTAAAAATGTGAAAATTCAGATCCTCTAGGGTTTGTATTTACATATTCTTAAGATCCATCAAAACCTTAGATCCAATGGATGAGAAAGAAAGTGAGAATTCAAATCTGCCTGATTCTCGATCGGTTGAGATGTGCATCTTGATCGGTCGAGATAAGTGAGACTTTTCTACTCTTATCTTTTCCTACTTTCTTGAGTCTTTAATTGTGCAGAACTTTATTTATCTTGTTTTTGAATATTTCTAGACTGAACACTAGACAAAACTATATTCTAAAGGATACAATTTGTTCATGGTTGCCAACCTAAAAATATAGACTTTACAAAATCAAGCCCAAGTGGAGATTAGCGCTACGGTTCAACTGTAGGTTAGTATTTTGAGATAAACTGGGTAGTGGTAAGATTCATTATAGTTGTAACTACTTGTTTTTTATTAGTAGATTCTTGAGAGTGATGACTTAAAATTCACCCAATAGGGTTTTGTTTTGTGAATATTTTCTCCATTAGTCAACAAATCACTGTATCAAATTTAATTTCCCTCCATTCTAGATTAGATTTGTGATTTGTTGGTGCCTTTACCATGTTTGCATAAAATTTGAATAATTAATAAACTTGGGTAATTGAATTAACTGGGGTCAATCTATAACTCAACAAGTGGCTTCTATTAGATTCCCACAAGGAGTCTTTGTTTGTGCACAAATAATTGCTCCATCAAATTCAAATTATTAAATGACTCCAAATTGACATGGACTTGTTAACATTTTTGTTTTTGTTTTTTTTGTGTTTTTTTTGTTTTTTTGTTTTTTTGTTTTTTTTGTTTTTTTTTGTTTTTTTTGTTTTTTGGCAAGAATTTACATCTAATTGAATATAACTAAAACATTACATGGCTTTGGTCTAATTCTCATATACAATCTAAGAGAAAACTACATGACTTTGGTCGTAGTTACGTCCTTAAAAGATGAAAATTATATATGGATAAAATTTAATAAACAGTTGATCTAAGCTTAGAGATTAAGTTATAAGGTGTTAAATACCCATTTTACCAAATAAATTGGTCTTCTAAATTATGGTGATCAATGTCATGTCTTTATATACAAGCAATCAACATGTCATATAGATTAAGAGCACGCTCATAAAGAAGTATGAATTGAATGATTGAAGCATTTGAACATTTTAGAGGGCTTATTACTAAAAACATGTGACTGTAACATCATAAAAAAATCATAATAATAATAAATAAAAACCTAATTTATCATGGTAATATCCTTGCATTTATATTTAGAATGAAACGTGTAAGTAAATGTAATTGATGAGAAGTAAAATCTACATGTGAACATGTTAATGAAATCTAAGGGAAACATGTTCTTACTTGTTTTTTTTTTATTAGAAGAAACATAGTTCAAAGTAGTCTTACTTTCAAATAAGACTACTGCCTTGAACAGAACTCCCACAAATAAGGTTACAGCCTTTTACAAAACTCTCACAAATTAAACTACTGTTTTGGGCACTCTCTAATATTTTTTTTCACTTACTAGAAAACATTAGGGTGCCTTGAGAACTCTCTGCATTTTTTATCTCTCACTCTTTAACATTTTGTCTCCCACACACAATCACACTGCATTTCTGTTTCCTTTTATAGAGTTCCCTACCAGGTGGAATTACAAGAGTTGACTTTATTCTAATGCATCTTCAATTCATAAGAGAAAATTCTCGCTAGAATGTAAAACACAATTATTATGGAAAAATAAGAGACACAAATTGTTCAAAAAAAAATTAACAGGCACCATTTTGTTTACTATTTCAAACAACATTACATCAGGATCATATCCAACATTTCTTGCATCCATCTCCATACTAGAACTGAAGGCAGCATATAACTGAAGGCAGCATATATGTATCAATCCCATACCAAAACCGTGGTCTCCAGCAAAAGCCAAGAAGACATATATAGGCACATGGAACCAACCCAATGCATGCTTATTTAAATGATAGATGAAATTAAATAAAGATACAGTTTTAATTTCCAGCTTAGAGCTTGGTGCAATCCGTTGGCTTGAAAGATACAGTTTTCTTCACAAGGTCATAGCCTACTAACAAATTGGACTGGGCCAAGTTACCGAAGATGGTAATTTCTTGATTAGCACGGAAAGCCAAGCACAAAAGTTCCTCATTTATTTGAACGAAGGTGGTGTCTGGATTTAACTTCACATCTGCACCGGTGAAATGAGCTGTGATACTTGGAATTTCTATAGATTCTGATGTGGGCTTGTAGCAAAGACTTAGAAACTGACTCGGATCATCACCGCGCTCTAAATCAATTTCTTCTGCTACTGCTGATTCAAACTCGGAGTAGAATTCTGTTGGCAACGTTGTCACTGTTGTTCCTGAATCAATGATAATATTGCCCTCTAAGTCTCCGGAGCCAGAAGAACCGCTCAACTCTAATCTTTTGCTGCCAACACTCATTGCTTCGAGTGTTAGGAAATAGAAGGTGTCTGGACTGTTGGGGACTAAGGGAGTAGACACGGTTCCAGGACCCGAAACCACAGCATTGTTACCAAAATTCAGTTTGCTTGATTTTTCTACTCTTGAAGTTAATGGCACCAAGCAATAGGAGAATTTGCCACCAATGGAAGAACTCAATTGGGAAACAAGGGAAACCGTGCCGCCACCAAGGCCAACAATGCCGGAACCTTTGGCATCAAAGTGACCATTATTATCATGTCCACACCCTATGATAGTTTCAGGGAGAGACACAGGATGATCGCTTGTAGTTGATCCCAGAGTGAAAGTGTCTACAGCAAGGTCTCCGTTTGAGAATGACTGGTCTCCGTAAGAGACGGAATATTGACAACTTCTTCCGTCGTTGGAGCATGATGTTTTCCTTAGAGACTCACATTGTGATGAAGTGCAAGAAACGCTTTTGTAGGTTGTGGACATTTTAGGATCAAAAAATGGAGCTGCTTGATTATAGCACTCAGTGCAAGGTTTGCACTGTAGCCATATCAAATCACTACCAGTATCAGCAACGCCAAGTATTGCGACTGGTGGCGTACCAACTGAGTATTTCATGAGGTATTCGCCGCTATTTGAGATTATATCTGTTTGGGCTAAATTGGGAGAGACTGAAGAACTTGGCTTAAAATGATTGACACGGTTAATGGAACGCCGCAAGGCCTTGACTAGGCGCTGCGAATGAGTTTCAGAAGCGTTGTAGAAGGGAGAGTCCGGAGAGTCGCGATGGATGAGATCCACGCTAAAGCCTCCATTGAGAGCCTCAATGAGAGTGAAGCAACAAAGCAAGATAACGGAGAACGTAGTTGCCGATGCAGCCAAAGAAAGAAGTGAGTGATGATGAGATGCCATGATTGATTGATTGTTGGAGATGTGTTGATGAATATGTGTAGGATTAAGTATGTATATATAGTGAGTCAGTGGCTTCTATTAGTTGAGCATTCAAGCGTTGCTTCAGAGCATTCACATTAATAGAATTAAAATTTTTATCTATTTTATTAGATTATTTTATAAAATATTCAATATTAATAGTTTTATTTTAGTAACAATGTATTAAAATAATATAAACAACACAATAAATAATATATTTAACACAATACAATAAGAGTTATGTTAATGGGTGCTCTTAGAACAATGATTAACATTCTATTTTAGAAAAATTTTGATACCACTTTTATAAAAAATGAAAAAAACTGTCAAAATATTAATTATTTTTTTTTCTTTTTTTATAAAAACTTTTTTTAAATAAATCATTAATCACTACTTTAAGAATATTTGTTAGTATTTTGTATAAAGTAAAACATATTAAGGAAAGAAAAAAAAAAGATAAAGTATAATAAAAAATTGATAACAACAAGTGTTGGGAGGTATAAAATAGCTGTTCAGCACTTTTATCTCCTTCCGTGTGAATGCTCGTGCTCTAATATTAGCTTTTTATCTCCTTCAGTGTGAATGCTCTAATATTAGCCAAATGATTGAGCCGCCACTTCTCTCAACAGGCAGCCCTCAATCGTACACGCCAATCACTTGTGTGAGTTGTGTCACAACAAAGGAAACGCAATCAATCACTAATACCATCCTAATTTCTTTCAGGAAAGCAAAAGCAATCTCCCGACTTCCAGACAAGATAGCTTTTGGCAGTGACCAATTAAAATTTAGATTCCCACAAGGAGTATTTGTTTATGCACGACGAAATTTGCTTCGTAGAGTGTAAAACCAATAAAGTTTGGAGGAAACTTTTAAGTTTGAAAATCTAACATTATATATTTTGAATGTTATTAGTGTATGTATCAAATTTCGTTCAAATCGAATATTATTTACTATTTAATTAATAAATTTATTTTTATACATAATTTTAAATTTTAAATATTTAAAATTCAAACATGTGATAGATAACATAGTTATTAATTTTTATTATAAAAAATATAATAAAAATATACACTAAAAATATATAAAAAGTTTAAACGGTTATCTTTTCAAACAAAGTTGTCAAATAAAGTTGTGATGTGCTGATTACCATAAATAAACTTTTATGAGGAGAAGAGGAAATTGGCGGCAAGTGAAAAGACTATAGAGTCTCTCAGTGTCACAGGTTTACATTTAAACAAGATTGGTGACTGTAGAAGTTATCCACCTCAAAAAAGGGTTGGACCCAGTAATAGATATTCACACTTAACTAGTTCATCACTAGCGTCTTGGTCTCAAATAATTGACTTCTTGTTCCTATGCACAAGTTTACGTCTTGTTTTGATCTCAGATATCTCTTTGGGCCATTCAAATACATCATTCAATTTGAGCCACTCATTGACAATTACTGGCCTAAACTAACTGGATTTTTAAAGTGTCTTGATATGGAGAACCAAGCAAGCAAGCTCTTCTATATTTATATAAATTTGATATGTGATATTAATTTTTATTTGTTTTTTGTTTTTTTCCTCATGTTTTGCCAAATCTGATGAAAAGTTAAATATTGCGGTTGTTTAAGATCAAATTTTTATGGAAATGAATAATTTGGTTATATTAGAAATTTTTCTGCTATAATTTATTTAAATCTAGACTAGGGGATGAAAATCAATTGTAGACTTACAAAAAATAATTTGATACTCAAAGAATGAAAAAGATAATAGTTAATTGGAATGGTGATACTTTCACGGAGTTCAGTCTTTAACATGAACTAATTGATTTACAAATTGTTGTTGACTTAAATTAGTAAGTAATTTCGTGATTATAAAGCATGATTCTTCTTTTACATTTAATTTGAAATAATTTATTTTTGAGATTGTAGACTGACTTGAATTTTTTTTATTAGCCTATAAACTGATTCACTACAAAACGCGGGGGCCTAAGGCCGCCTTTTTTTGGGCCGCGTTTGAAACGTGGCCCAAGGACCTGCCTATTTCTTTTTTTCTTTTTTCTTTTTTAATCCGTGTTTAAAAAATGGAGGTCCAGCTTCTCTGAAGCCGCGTTTTATACACGCGGCTTTAGTTTTAGGAAGTGGCCGCGTTTATTAAACGCAGCCTCAGATGGCCCCTAAAGCCGCACTTTTAAAACGCGGCTTCATTATTTATATAAATACTAAAAACCTTTTCATCCCTTGCCTCTCCTATTACACCCAGCCTCCATTGATCTGATCAAGCTCGAGCTCAACCCGTCACCCTCAATCAGAGCAGATCTGAAGCCCGAGCTTCCCTCATCTTCTCCACCACCATATCCGCCGACCTCCACCACCATCTCCGCCAACACTCTCTTCCAAACCACCGGCGTCGTTTTGATTCTTTCGATCCCTTCGCAATCATCGAACGCCACTGTGAGTCTCTCTCTCTCTCTCTCTCTCTCTCAGTATATCTCGCACAAAAAAGCGATGCTGGTGAAAATTACAAAAAATCAAATCAGGTCCATTCATTTGCTTATTCATTCTCAAATTTTCGTTTATTTACTCCACAATTATATCAAAAAATTTCAGAGATTCAGAGATAAAGTTTTTGACTTTTTCTATGTTCTTCAATCGATGGGGTTGTTAAATTTTAGCTGAATTCCTTGTGGGGTTTCTCAAAAGTTCATGTTTTTACGTTTGAAATTCGAAAAATTTAATGGGGTTTCGAGGTTTATGTATCGGTGATTTGAATTTATAATTGTTTTATTGCACATTTAATTTATTCTAGCTGGAAAAGAAAAATGAAAGAAATGTAAAAGTTTTGATCTTTACGCGTTTTGGTTTCTGGGTATTGAAGAAATGAGAAATTCATAGCCTTTTAGACAGTTTTCTATTTGGATGAAGTATCACCTGGTTACTTGCTTATTTGTTTTTAATTTATTTTTTTGGTTTTGGATTTGGGGACAGGTTTTGGGATTTGATCTTGGAGTGTTTGGCATGGTAGTGAATTTTTGGTGGGTTTTCAAACTAACTTAAAGTGTGTGCCTGACTGGTTTACTTCACTGCCAAATTGTGATTATAAATGGGGAGAGTTATGCTAATGCCATTATGATGAAAATTTTGGAGTTGGGTTCTGGTGAAAAGGCTGAATATAGAGTTGCTTGTAATGGGTGTGCGCTACATAGCCGTGTCAGCGGCATCTACGGTGCTAAGCTTTGTCTTTCTTCAATTCTGGACTGAGTTGCTTTAGATAATCTTAAATCGGATGGACTAATAGCTGAGAATTATATTCATTCGGAGAAAGCAAGCCGTGTCATCGAGCTGCTCTCGGGTTCTTATGCTACCATTGGACTGCTAACAAATTTTGTGCTCAATGTATTTGTTTTACTAGTTCTGTGTCTACAGGTAAGTTTGCTATCTTTCTGAGGGACCTTTAAGCAATTATGTCTTTGTGTTGGTCAATGAACTATTTGCATAGTGGACTGTATGCTGAGTTAGGCAATGTATAGCTCGCATTTACTGTTGCTGCCATAGGATATGTTTTTTATGTAAAGCAGGTAGTTTTTTTTGAGCATATGAATTTTACTTTGCTATAATGCCACGGTGATTGAGCAATGAGAATGATGCTAAGACATTAAAATACGACATAAGTGGCTGCAGTAGGTATAATAGACTAATAGTCTGTAAAATCACTGAGTTATGTCCATCTTTTCTGTAAATCGGGCCAATTTGTATTTACACTGCATGTATTGGTTTAGATCCTTCTCTAAGTTTCAGGAAAATTTGTAGATTTCTTTTCTTGGGTGGAGATTATTGTGAGCTGCTCTGGCAAAGATAATTGAGTTCGATGAATTGTATTAAACAATAGTGCCATCAGATTATCCTCTGCTAGCTGGATTATGTGATGGTTAACCACTAATTGGTGTTGGTCTGCCAGTACTTGTAAATGGCATTGGAGGAAAAAAAAAAAGCATATTGATATTATGAATATTTTTGCTATTTCGTTGTTAGAACTGATTCTTTTAGAGTATCATAGATGGATTGAATACTTGTCTTCTGGAACGTTCACTTGTGTAAAGATTCAAATTTTTATATTCTTTTTCACGTGTATTATTTATCTCCCTTAATTTCATGCTACTTTTCATCACAGAAGTGGGTGAGGGGTCTTTAATGGTTCTTATATCAGATAACCTAGGACTTATGGTTTGTCAATGGTGAATGGTTGTAGATTGAGGTTCAAATTAGTAAACTACTTTTCACTTGCAGATCATATTTTTGTGGAGTTGTATCCTCCTGAGACTCGGAAATTGTTGGAATGTCTTGTCAATTATGTTATTTATAAGGTAAAAATTTTTTTATTTGCAATTTTTTTAAAAAGCATATTCTGATCATTCCTACTAGTAGCATGTACCTATTTAAATATGTGAGACATCACTTTTTCTGGAACTTGTTTTTGGGATCCAAATTTCCCCATTAATCTTTATAGGATTGTGTATGGGCATTGGGGATATATGTGGTAGAGCCTATCTGAAGATTTGTGTAAAATATCACACCATAATACATAAAAAATTTCATTTTATAGTTGTCAAGCAGCACCCTCCTTGACCATTGGCCATCCAAAATTATCTCTTAAGTGGAAACTAAGATTCAGCTAACCTGAAGATATTTTAGGCCTTAATTATTAACAACTTTGCAGCGGTTTCTAAGATGCCTGTTTTTGTGGCTCAGGAGAGTACTTGGCCATGAGAGCTCAAGAAGTAGGGTGGTCAGCACGTGTAAGGACTCCATTTGCAGATGCAGCCCATGCAGCAGGTTATGTGGGATATACTGGTGCTAAGCTCGACAATGTAACTGTCATTGTGTCATTCGTACAAAAGAGATCCAGCTCTAACTCACAGTAAGTTTGACCTTCTTTATATCATTTTTCCATTTGTAAATGCCAAAATTCCAATCTTTTTATTTTTTTGGAATGTAAAATATGGTGATATTCTTTCTTAATTATTGGATGAATGCTAGTAAGGTCATATTTTGCTCTTTGATTTTAGGCTTTAGTCTATCACCTTAGGCCGCGTTTTGAATGCGGCCATAGTCTATCGCCTTAGGCCGTATTTGAAACGCGGCCATAGGACCTGGTCTTAGGCCGCGTTTGAAAAGTGTGGCCATAGACCCCCTCTGGCCTATAGTCACGGGGTTTTGGCCACATTTGAAAACGCGGCCTAAAAAAACGCGGCCATAGGCCAAATCGGCCTATGGCCACGTTTTTTGGACCTAAGGCCGCGTTTTACAAACGTGGCCTAAGGCCATTTTTTTTGTAGTGATTAAATATTTCATTTACTTTGATATACAATAAATTTTGTGTGTATTGTGCATTTTCATGCTTGCTTTGTACTTGCAAGTTACAACTATTCCATGGTTTAAAATTTTTTTTCCCTTACTTGCTTTGTCGATCTAATTTTGTTTGTTGTTAACTCTTTTTTTTACTATTTATTTATAATCTGCAATCTCCATTCATCAAAGAGAATAGGGAATGATCTTCCTGCACACTGTGTCTAACTATGACTCTCGGAAGGTTGTCCTTATTGCAACAAAAAAGACTCCATAATTGAGTGAATGCTTTGCTTATTAAAATTTTGTTTATTTTTGATTTCTTGCATTTCCTGATTGGAATTAAAATTCAAATAAAATTAATGCCTTCTAAGAGAAAGTACTATTACCAAAAAAAAAATCCAAAAGGATGGAGAAAGGGAGAATTATTGGAGACTACAGGTCAAAAAACGCAGCCACAGTTATTAGAGGTAGAACTTCGATTATGCTTAAAATCTTTTTTAGAATAACTAACACTAAGTTATGCTCAAATTATTTGCAGGGACTTCCACTCTATCCAATTTTGGACATGTTTAGCATGGACGGATTTGATGTTATTCTTCCTTTGGGCTAGGTCAATGATAAATAACAATGGCTTGGCTCTTTTGCTTTTGGATTTTTTTTTTTGGTGGTTCTTTTTTTATATAAAATTTTATCATTATGAATTGATGTGATGAGATTGTTCAGCCCCTTCGCAAGTAATTAGCAATTTGCTCTAACTTATAAATTTCGAATCATGTTCAAGGGGCTAGCATAGCTCATGGAGCATTAAAGCCAACTCCAATGACTAATGCAAATGGGTTTTTCCCGTATGAAAATTAAAATGTTGGTGAGTTAATCTATTTAATTTCCATTTATTTATAATGTATACGTTTTGTGCTCCACATTCTCAAGCTTATAAAGTGTTAGGTAGTACTTATGAACTATTAGTTAAGGTGTTAACTAATAGTTTAACTGGGTCCACCCATATAAAATATATGTGAAATCGTTATTTGAACAAGGAATTTTGACAAAATTCTATTTTTGATAATTAATAATTTTGTGGTGAAAAGTTCAAACTCCTTGGATAAGTATTTTGCAATTGTGATTGCATGCATGGTCTATATGTTATATTATCTTTGTGATAATTAGGTGTGGATACATTGCTAATTTGATTTTTCACAAAAGAATCAAATTAGTAATCTGGTTTGTGTAATACTTGATTATTAGTATAACATGTATGATTTTTATTAATTGTAAAGGAGATCCAGAGTATTCCCTTCGCCGGGGAGATCAGATCCATGGGCCTCTCTCTCAATTTTTGACTTTTACTTTCTTTTGTTAGTTTTTTTTTCTGTCTTTTTGATTTGTTTATAAAACCAAGAATATCAAAGGATTTATCTTCATTGTCAAAATATTGGAATATTTTTCTTCTTACATCTTAAGAGCACGTGGACCTATAGGTCGTTGGCCAAATGTAAGAACTCAAGTATACATATATTTATATCAAAATTTTACAAAATTTATTGATATTAAGTGTTTCATTTTACATTATAATCTCTTGGATTAATGGTATACTTGATACAAATTTGATGAATAATTGAATACCTTGAAAAAGTGAAGGAAAGATAACAGACTAAAAAGGATAAGAAATAGATTCTTGAAAAGCATTAGATAAGCTTGAATATGTAAGGGGCAATTGTATATTTATTTTGTTTACAAATTCTTTCGTAATACTTATTAAACCAAATGTAAGAGCATGTCATGATTTCTCTATAATATATTATTCTATGATATTTATATGTTTCTCATTTTTAAGGATATGTGAAATTTTGGAAATTTATTCATAAAAAATGTTTAGACATTAGATTTCATCTTATATGGGATCCAATTCAGCTTACAAATAGTTAAATTATAAAAATATTTAAACCTGAACATGTAAATATTTAAACAAAAAGTTTTTTGTCCACCACATAAGTTAGTGGCTAGTTTCTTTTATATATATATATATATATATATAGTTTTAGTTTTAAACACTTACAGTAGTAGTAGTGAATACAAGATCTCAGAACAGATTAACAGTTACAAAGCTTGAACTAGTCCTAGTTACAAGGTTTGTAGGGAAAGTAGTAGTAGGAATAAGGTGAACAAGGTAATAGTAGATAACAGAGAACTCTCTCAAAGAAGGCTTCTAGGAAAGGAAACTCTCTCTAGAAAGAATTCTAACAAAAAAGTTCTGATTCTTACATAAGGGACAGCCCCCCTTTAAATAGGCAATATTCTGAACAGTAAAAGTAACATGAACAGTAACATGAACAGTAAAAGTAACATGAACAGTAGAAGCATGCCGAAGGAAGATTCGGAATATTTGAAAGCAGTCTTGAAAGCATGAATAATCTTCTTTTCAGGACCTTGGGAACATGAAGAATCTCCTTTTCAGGATATTATTCTAGCATGGTAGTCAACAGTAGCAGTTTTTAGCATGGGAATGAACAGTAACTTTTTTGACCATTGTGCAGGCCGGGCAAATAGGGTGAATCAATTAATCTTGAGCTAAATCATCAGCATCATCTTCATCATGTCCAAACCACTCTTCATTGTAAGGGTAGTAAGGATCTTTTGTAACAGAGGCTTCAGAGGACCGTTCATCATCTGAACCAGCTTTTTCTCCTTTTAACATTTTAATGAGAGCATTTAATGCATCAGGGTCTTTGCGGATTTCATCCAAAGGAGAACTCACTTTTCTAGGTTTAGCAGAGGATTTAACAGATTTAGAAGAGGAAGCAGGTGCATCAAGGACAGGGGATTGATTATGTGAACAGTCTTTAGCAATAGGGAGAGCAACAGGAGATGAAGAATCTCTGGAAATTGTAGCAGAATCTCTGGAAATTGTAGCAATAATTTTCTGAGTATGAGGGAATTTACCCCACCATTTCACATACCAACGTCGGGAGAGAATATCACCATCTTTTTCATACTGCCATTTTAATATCCAAGGTATCTTGAAGTGTTTAACAAAGTGAAGCAAAGGAGGGAACTTAGCCCCATGAGCATCAACCTTATAAGACTTCTTGAAACATTCAAAAGCATTAAGTAATGGTTCAGGAAATATGTCAATAAGAGGGCCATATTGAGACCACCAACGGATGAACCAAAGAGGTAGAGAACCAGTGAAATTTTTATCAAAGTTAACAAACCAGGAATGAGACATATTTTCATTCTGGTGAAGCATAAATCTTGACCAAGCAGTGATGTAATCATAATAGGAATAGGGGATGGGAGAAGAGGGCATTGTTTTGGTAAAATTGGGGGAAGGTCCCCATTTTTCTTCATTAATAACATTGACAATGTAAACACTGTGGTAAATAATTTTGGAGGTATCAACTTTGTCAGAAATGGTGTTAATAATGATAGATTTCTCATTACGCAAGAGATCAGAATAATAATTTAAATTCTTATCTTTATGCTCAGGGATCCAGTGAAATCTTGGAGGGAAATAGCTTTTAGCAAGTTTGAGAGGATCAGAAATTGAGGCTCTGTTGGGTTCAATATAAAACATGTTTTGAAAATATTGTTTTTTGATGTATTGAGGGATGTTGGAGCTTTTGGGGAAAACAGTCTTAATAGGTCGGTTAACAGGGGTTATAGCATAAGGATCATAACATGAGGCAAGAACAGAGGAGTAATTGGGCTTAGGGATAGTACCTAGTGGTGTGAAACGGTTAACAATGTCCAAAGAGGAAACAGGTTCAGTTTTAACAATTGGATTAACAGTGGTAGGTGTCTTGTCTTTCGACCTTCTACTTGCCATTGGAACACTGCAGAAATTCACGGGTAAGGAAATCAGGGATGGAATTTTGAGATCCTTTAATATATTCAATATCAAAATCAAAAACACTTAAAATAGCTTGCCATCTGGCAAAAATATGTTTTGAAGCAATATTTTCAACATCTTTTTCAATAACATACTTAGCACTTTTGCAATCAATACGTAACAAAAACTTTTGGTTTAACAAATCACTTTGAAACTTTGAAATACATAGTACTATAGATAAAATTTCTTTTTTAATAGTACTATAATTTAACTGTGCATTATTCCAGATTCCAGAATAGAAACGGACAATTTGTTCAGGAGACTCAGGGGAAACTCTCTGTTTCAGAATACCACCATAACCAATGTCAGAGGCATCGGTTTCAACAATTTTGAAAGCACCAACAGTGGGAATACCAAGACACGGCAATGTCTTAACATGAGATTTGATCTGTTTAACAAGAGAAGTATGGACATCAGACCAGGATGGAGGGTTGCTTTTTAGCCGATCAAAAAGAGGTTTACATTGTTTCCTCATATCCTTGTAGAAATCAGCAACATAATTCAATGACCCAAGAAATCTTTGGAGCTGAGTTTTATCAGTGATAACATCAGGAAATTTATCAGCAAATTGTATGGCTCTATCAATAGGACGAATTTGTCCTTCAGAGATGTCATAGCCAAGAAAACGTACTTTTGTTTGAAACAGTTTGATTTTCTTAGCCGAGACAACAAGACCATTTCTCTTAATAGTATCTAGAAACGAGTACAAATGTTTCCAGTGTTCATCAATGGAATTGGAGTAAACAAGAACATCATCAATATAAACAATGGTGAAGTGGCTAAAGAGGTTGAAAATATCATTCATGATGTTTTGGAATTCACTAGGGGCATTCTTAAGTCCGAAAGGCATAACATTCCACTCATAATGTCCAAAAGGAGTGGTGAAAGCAGTTTTATACCTATCCTTCTCATTAATCTGGATTTGCCAGAATCCTGATTTCATGTCAAATTTTGAGAATATGACAGCCTCACTCAATCTATGGACCAGGTCATTCTTGTTGGGAATAGGATACCGAATCCATTCCAAAACCTTGTTCAAAGGTTTGTAGTTAA
This sequence comes from Quercus ilex subsp. ballota, assembly GCA_032727855.1. NCBI lineage: Eukaryota > Viridiplantae > Streptophyta > Magnoliopsida > Fagales > Fagaceae > Quercus > Quercus ilex. The sequence continues at coordinate 32,449,077 of CM064911.1, read as the reverse complement.
TAACTAGGCGAGGAGTTCCTCTCTCTATCTCCGCATTCTTTTGAACATAGAAAGCAGAGCAAGACCAAGGGGACTTGCTATTCCTAATCAGTTTTTTCTCTAACAAATCATGGATTTCTTTTTTACAAAATTCAACAGTTTCAGCATTCATTTGAATTGGACGAGCCTTAGTGGGAATGTTTTTCTCATCAAAGTCTTTAACATAAGGCAAGTCAACAATATGTTTCTTCCTATGCCAAAAAGCATTTGGAACATCAGAGCAAACATCATCACTTAACATTTTCTGGAAATTATCAATTTTTGATTGCAACAATTTATTGGAAAGGTGTTCAGCAATTTTCTTGTATCTAACCTCTTGTTGAAGGAAATTAAAATGTTTGATTTTAGCATGAAGCAAATTGGAAGCATTATCAGTATCAATCTCAAATTTTGAAGCAAATTTGAATTTTATTTTTTGACCAAAAGGGTCAGTAGTAATACCATCATGTTCAACAAGAAAAGGATACAAAGCATTTATAAAAGGCAAGCCAAGAATCACTTTGTCAGTCATATTTTTGACTAAAACAGAAGGAATCTTGAAACAGATATTATCATGGCAAACATGAGCATTATTCAATTCATATTTAATCTTCATTTGGGAACCATTAGCAGAAATCAATTTTTCAGTTGATTTTTCAAAATATTTTGAATGAATCAATCCTTCTTGGATACAGTTCATATCCGCACCAGAATCAATCATGGCAATAACAATGAAGTGGTAATCATGGGAAACAACAATTTTAACTTTTGTAAACCATTTCGGAGGAAGTATCTTATTAACAAGAGCAAGTTGAGAATCAGTGATACCTTTATCAGAAAGAAGAGCCTGTTGACTAGATTCATCTCCATCTATGTGCTCATCTTGTTCATTATCAAACTTGTTTTGATCAATATTTTTATCAATTGTTAACATTAACAAATCTTGTTTAAGATTATCGTTATCACTTTTCATATTTTTAAATTCATGTTTTAATTCACTTATCTCTTGTTTAACAATATTAATTTCATGTTGGAGATCATTAATGGTTAATTTTTTGGATTTCTGTTTGTTAAACCTGTCCAAAGTTTCTTCAAAACTTATAGTGGATTTAAGTTTTTTACCAGTTTCTTCTTTCAATAAGTTTTTCTTAAACTTATCCAAATAATCTTTTTGTAAGCCAGGGTTTTCAATTTGACTTATCAATTTGATCAACAAATTTTCATTTTCTTCACTTTTAGTGAGAGTGTTAACAGAGCTAATAACATTACAACATGAATCTCTACAACCAAGTTTAATATTAGGAGAATCAAAAGATTCATCAGCAGATTGATAGCAAGAATTAGTTGAAGAAGAAAAATCATCTTCCAAAGAATCAGACGAATTGTTTGATTCAAGGATTCTGAATAATTCTTCTTGATCATTATCACCAATGTTTAACATGTTAAACTTATTTTTTAGTTTACCAGGTTTTTGTTTACAATCTTTACTGAAATGACCAGGTTTTCCACAGTTGAAACATTTACCTTTTCCAGATCTTTGGTTAACATATTTTTTCGAAACATTTTTCTTTTTAGTATAAAAATCATTAACATTAGTTTTGTGTTTTTTATAATTTTTGTGACTTTTATCATGTTTTTTACCCTTTTGCCAAGAAGGAGCAATTGGAGGCAAACCATATTGTTCACAAAAATTACCTATTTCATATTTAGCTTTTCTTTTATTTTTTAATTGGTGTTTTAACAATTTTTCATCATTGCACATATTAATACCAAGTTTTTTAATAGTGCTTAAAATAACACCATAAGTTAAATTATCATAATCAATAGAATCATTTTTACCAATTAATTCTTGTTTTACCTTATGAGCAAAGATAGGAGGCAGACCGTCAATAAACTTTTCTTTCCAATAAGGTTTGTAACAGTCTTTCCGCTACATCACTCTGGAAAGAAAAACATCTTGATACCATCTATAATCAGACATGGTAGGGCATCTCAAATTATTCAGTAAATCAGAAATTCGAGATGAAACATTAGATGGAGCACCAAAAAAATGTTTGATAATAGTATAAATCAAGGTATTAACACCATCAGGAATACCTCGACCAATACGATCATCAAAAATAGGCAAACCTTCATCATTCTTTTTAACAGCATGTTTAATAGACTCTCTGGAATCTTCTGTGAGATATAAATCCCACCATCCTCGAAGAGTACCAGAAAAACCAGTAGCAAGCAAGTCAACAATTTCGGGCTGATCAAAATCATGATTATTTTGATAAGCAATACCAACCATGGACATATGTCCCATTTTGTTAATAATTTCTTGTTCAGAAAAACCATCAATATTCCATTCATAAATTTTATCAGCAGAAACAGAAAACTGAGTTTGAAAAGGTCTTTCTTCAAACTGAATATCAGGAGGAGTAGGTTTTGAATACCAGTTTTTTGTAGGAAACATGGGTTTGGAAGAACTTCCAACAAATCTTTTGATTTCAGGGAAATCATTATCAAAAACCTTTTTAGCAGAAACAGAAGAAACAGTATCAGAATCTGTATCTTCATCAGAAACAATTTCTTTTTCATTTCTTGAAATAGTGCAAGCAGCATGAGTACTTGTGGAAGTACCCTCAGTTTTAACTTTTAAATCAGCAAGCATTTTTTCGACAGTATCCAGAGTTTTGGATTGAGAAGTTTGAAACTTGAATTTGTTATCAAAACTGGGCAAGTTAATCAAAGGCTTCTCAGTCTTAACAGAAATGGATTTTTCAACAGAAGCAGGTTTTTCAATAGAAACAGTTTTTTCAACAATTTTTTCTTCAATACGGTCAAGCTGTTGACCAATAATATGCAAAGACTCATTAGTAAAATTGTTTTGTTCAATAAGACTAACAATAGGAGTTTTATCATCAGCAATTTTGAAAGGAGTAGCTTTAACATCAGTTTTGTCAACAGTTACCAATATAGTGTCAAGAGGTGGATGACTAGACCTGACAATGGTTTTGTCATCTTTAACAAAATTTGATTTCTCTATCATATTCAAATGATTTTTTGAAACTTCATCTTTTGAAACATAATAATTTTCAAGGAAATCAAAGAACAAAATATGCTTTTTCAATTGAAGCATTTTCTCTTTCCATTTTCTTTTAACACGGTCTTTTTCAGACTGAGCAAAATTATTTTGGAAATATTTCCTTTTAGGTCTATTTTTTGGAAGCATGAACTCATTGAACAAAGAAACCATATCAATTTCAAAATTTTCATTTAAAATAGTCAAGACTCTCAATCGGTTAACATTATTGTCAATAGGAGGAAAATCAGAATCAGATGGACAAATAGATCCAGTATCTGAATCATCTTCATTGGCAGCTTTGCCATATGGAGAGGAAGATTCAGGTTTAGTAGAATAGTAAACAGAGCTGATTTGGGATTTATCACTTGAAACACCTTTCAATTTTAAATCAGAAGGTTTTTCAAAATTCTTTTGCAAAAAATCATTAAGATCTTGATTTCTTTTCGAAATACTTTCAGATCCAGCAAAGGAATGCCTTCCTTCGTTGATCCTCAAAGGTGGTTGAATATTTTGAAAACTTATTTTAACAGTACCATCAAGATATTGTTGAATATTTGTGAGATCTAGCTCATCAAAAACAGGTTTAGGAATAGGGGATTCTTGTTCCAACAACCATTCAGTGGGAGGCTTGATATCTTGCCATTGAATCATTTTTGGAACTTGAACTTTAGCATCAGGAGTTGAACATTGAATTAACATAGTTTTACCAGAAGGTTCTCTATGATTTAAACAACCAGGATTTAACTGAGTACCCAACAATCTGTAATAAATGCGATAGATCAGAGCAAAAGGTTTACTACCTTCATCCATGATATAACCAGAAGAGGCAACATTCAAAGTCAGAGCTTTAACAATATTAGGATCATCTAAAGCAAGAGTAAGATCAGGATAACAGTTAAAATAAACAGGACCATCATACAAAGAAGCAGTAATCATACCAAGGATGCTGTCTTTAAAGTGCTTAAATCTAGCATCACGCAAACACATGAGAACAGAAGCATTGATACCCTTTCGGGTGAGTGGTTTAATAGCAACTTGAACCATACCAATATGCAAATAACTTTGTTTTTTAGCAATGAAATCATTAATATTTCTTTTGGAAAACAAGAAACATTTTTCATGAATTTTTGAAATAGAATATATTTGTTCAACAGTTCTAACTTTGTAAACGGGATGAAAAGTGGTTTCAGCCCAACTAGTTTTGTAAATAGTTTTAGTATCAACTTTGGGAGTGTTCCATTTTCGGAAATCAGGAAGCTCATTATCTTCAATAGTGTGATCTTCTTCATTTACAATATCAGGAGGACAACCAGTCCTGGAGCTGATAGAGGAGTTGGATCTCCACAACTTATCCATACTATCCTAGTTTTAACACTCAGTTATCATGTTTTTCTCACAACCGTTGCATTTCGTAACACATACCCTAAGCAACCCTATACCACACACATGCCCTACACGCCTTCTCTTGGCTCAAACGGGCCTTACAGTCAGGTTCTGGGAATTCACTTTACACCTAGGGTGGCGCCAACGACGGTAAGAAGGGGACACAACAACGGAGCACCAAAGGTTCGGACAAGCACGAACAAGGTACAAAGACACAACAACACTACCACCGGCCAGAAAGGAATGGCTCTGATACCACAAAGGGGGAAGGGGACGCACAGCTGAAGGGGAGAGACGGAAGCACAGTATAATATATGTTGAAAGTAATGTAAGCACAAGTTAGAACAATAATAAGGCGGTAGAACCAGCCAACAGTATAGATCAAAGTAATTTAAAGTAAATAATCAAAGTAAATGAAAGCAATTTAGAACCGTCCGGTATGGCGGTAATCCGTCCAAGGTGGCGGTAGCAACAAGTAGTATAATGAACATAAAGTTAACTGAAAATACTTCTTTACTGAAAGTAGAGTTAAACACTTACAGTAGTAGTAGTGAATACAAGATCTCAGAACAGATTAACAGTTACAAAGCTTGAACTAGTCCTAGTTACAAGGTTTGTAGGGAAAGTAGTAGTAGGAATAAGGTGAACAAGGTAGTAGTAGATAACAGAGAACTCTCTCAAAGAAGGCTTCTAGGAAAGGAAACTCTCTCTAGAAAGAATTCTAACAAAAAAGTTCTGATTTTAACTTAAGGGACAACCCCCCTTAAATAGGCAAAATTCGGAGTGAACAGTGTCATGAACAGTAACGGGTGAATAGTGACAGTGAATAGTGATAGGTGAATAGTGAAACTTTCATCATTGTCTTCCAAACATCCGTAGCATGGAGCTTGTCCTTTGCTTGTCCAAATCATGCAGGAAATAGCTTTGAAACACTTTAAACTCTAGTCCAAAATAGTCTTGGAATACTTGAAACTTTAGTCCAAAAAGGTACATAAAGAATCCTCCAAGAATATTGCGAAGATTGTAAAGAGTGGACATTGTCAGAAGGAGCATGGCAAGCCAAAATAAAGAGAGGAATATAGTACACATACCGCAGACGCATGGGAATACACAGTGATAACACAAATAGAGAACTAATCATGAACTGCAAGGAGTCAGTAGAATCTTGACCAAAACAGTTCTTGAAAGTGGGAATATCAAGAAAATAACTTTATCAGTGAGAACAATAGTACCACAATTTTAATCAGTAGAAGGAGCATCGGATGGGTATCCATCAAATGGATCAAAAGGACCTTGTGGAGAATCACATGGATGGTCACGGTAAATAGCATATTGATTACAGAATCCACAGTATAAAATAGGCTCAAACTCTGGTCTTCTTCTAGGGATGAGAAGGTTTCTTGGATTAACATGATCAGTTATTTGCAAGTGAGCAATGGCATCAGCATAGGGCCTAGGACCAAAAATTGAAATTCTATCAGTGCTCCCTATGAAATGATAATCCTGCCATAGGTTCCGAGCAACCTCAATAATTTGATTATTAAAATAATTTCTCCAACATTCAGCAACAGCATAAGGATTTTTGAAGGACAAGTGAGACTTTCCTTCAAACCATTGTCCTTGATGAGTGTAGCCATTGATGAGAATGAGATGCTTTGAAGGCTGAACATTCATCCAATTATCTCTTTCCCATTTTGGCAAAGTACTCCAGCATCTGATAGAAACAAAAGGGCTCGCAAATCTTTTAATAGCATCTTGAATAATTTGTGGCAGCTGGCTGGCTTGGCGATTGCTTGTTAATTTTAGAAACCTAATAAAGCCATATTCAAACATATGGGAAAGCCAGTTAGGATCCCTATCATCATCATCATCTGAATCATCAGGAGCAAATGAGTCGTCATCATAATTAATTAAGAGACCAGGAAATGGGTGTTTCTTTTCATACACACTGAGAGTACTCCCAAAGTGTTCTTCCCAGTCTAGCTGGATAAACACATTATCACCTTCATCAAGTTCATCAGGATCAGGAATAGTAGCTGTAACAAATTTCTTGAAACATTTGAACCATAGGTCGAAAGACCTAAACATAGCCTTGCTTTTCAGAATACAAATTTGTATGTCTGTAGGCAAGTTGGCAAAAGCACTTCTTAATAGAGATTGGGTCTTAAGACTCAATCTAGCATAATCAGTGCCCATAATAGTCATGTTATCCTTTGAATGGATATCCTCTTTGCCAAAGAGTTGACTAATGTAGTTATCAAGGCGAACTCTAAGAGTCGCATTTTCTGGAACAAGATCATTTTCTGAAATAGGGTTGGTTTCGGAAACAAGGTTGGCATAGAGGTTCAGGTAAGCATCATTTTGAGCAGTAAGGTTAACAAGGTGGATTTCGAGAGCTTGAAGGGTTTTTTCAAACAGGGAATAGTGGTCTTTGGTAAAGGCAGCATAGAGATTATCAAGAATAAATTTAATGGAATCTGGTAATTCACTATAGACACCATTATGAAACTGTAAGGATCTGGATAAGACTTCCTGTAAAGCAATCATCATATCACCACTGGAATAAGTCACCGTTGCCGGCACAAATTCCTGAAGGGATGTTGATCCCCTGGGTTTTATCCCAGAAGATGCGCCTTCATGCATTTTAAAAGGTCTTCCAGCTGGGAGCCTTTCATTTTGGGAATAGTCCTGTACAGGAGCTTTTCCCTTGTTTTTCCTGTCAGAGGAAGAGGGAGCCATAATAATCCACTTACTAGTGGTATAAATATAAATATTATTATTATCCCACTTATTAGTGGTATTTATCCTCGCATCATTGTCAGATTCCTGCAAAGAATCATTAGGAATATTAGGAATATTGGTAATAGTTGACAATCTAGTACTATCATCATTACCTTGAAAATACAAACTCATCTGTGACTCATGAACAGGATTATTAATAGGAAAATCACAAGCCAAATCTAAAGCATTATTGATACCAATTTCAAGTTTTGAAGCAAATTCAAATTTTACTTTCTGTCCAAATGGATCAGCAGTAATTCCATCAAGTTCAACAAGAAAGGGATACAAAGCATTTATAAATGGCAAACCAAGAATTACTTTATCAGTCATATTTTTGACAAGAACAGAAGGTATTTTGAAACAGACATTATCATGACAAATATGAGCATCATTCAATTCATATTTAATCTTCATTTGAGAACCATTAGCAGAAACCATTCTTTCAGTTGATTTTTCAAAATATTTAGGAGGAATCAATCCTTCCTGAATACAATTCTTATCAGCACCAGAATCAATCATAGCAATAACAGTGAAACAATAATCATTTGAAACAACAATTTTCACTTTTGTGAACCATTTAGGGGGAAATATGTTGTTAACAAAAGCAAGTTGAGAATCATTACCTTTATCAGAAAGAAGAGCTTGTTGACTGGATTCATCTCCATCTATGTGCTCATCTTGTTCATTATCAGATTTATTTTGATCAATATTTTTATCAAGTTTTAACATCAACATTTCTTGTTTAAGAATATGGTTATCATTTTTTACATTTTTAAATTCATTTTTCAATTCACTCATCTCTTGTTTAACAATATTAATTTCATGTTGGAGATCGTTAATAGTTAAGTCTTTGGATTTCTTTTTATTAAATCTTTCCAAAGTTTCTTCAAAACTTATGGTTGATTTAAATTTTATACCAGTTTCTTCTTTTAACAAGTTTTTCTTAAACTTATCCAAATAATCTTTTTGTAAATCAGGGTTTTCAATTTGACTTATCAATTTAATCAACAAGTTTTCATTTTCTTCACTTTTAGTGAGAGTATTAACAGATTTAACAACATTGCAACAAGAATCTCTACAACGAAGTTTAATATCAGGAGAATCAGAAGAATCATCAGCAGATTGATAGCAAGAATCAGTTGAAGAAAAATCATCTTCCAAAGAATCAGATGAATTGTTTGATTCAAGGATTCTGAATAATTCTTCTTGATCATTATCACCAATGTTTAACATGTTAAACTTGTTTTTCAGTTTACCAGGTTTTTGTTTGCAATCTTTACTGAAATGACCAGGTTTTCCACAGTTGAAACATTTACCTTTTCCAGATCTTTGGTTAACATATTTTTTAGAAACATTTTTCTTTTTAGCATAAAAATCATTAAAATTAGTTCTGTGTTTTTTATAATTCTTGTGACTTTTATCATGTTTTTTACCCTTTTGCCGAGAAGGAGCAATTGGGGGCAAACCATATTGTTCACAAAAATTACCCATTTCATATTTAGCTTTTCTTTTATTTTTTAATTGGTATTTTAACAGTTTTTCATCATTGCACATATTAATACCAAGTTTTTTAATAGTGCTTAAAATATCACCATAAGTTAAATTATCATAATCAATGGAATCATTTTTACCAATTAATTCTTGTTTTACCTTATGAGCAAAGATAGGAGGCAGACCGTCAATAAACTTTTCTTTCCAATAAGGCTTGAAACAATCTTTCCGCTGCATCACTCTGGAAAGAAAAACATCTTGATACCATCTATAATCAGACATAGTAGGACATCTCAAATTATTCAGTAAATCAGAAATTCAAGATGAAACATTAGATGGAGCACCAACAAAATGTTTGATAATAGTACAAATCAAGGTATTAACACCATCAGGAATACCTCGACCAATACGATCATCAAAAATAGGCAAACCTTCATCATTCTTTTTAACAGCATGTTTAATAGAGTCTCTGGAATCTTCAGTGAGATATGAATCCCACCAACCACGAAGAGTACCAGAAAAACCAGTAGCAAGCAAGTCAACAATTTCAGGCTGATCAAAATCATGATTATTTTGATAAGCAATACCAACCATGGACATATGTCCCATTTTGTTAATAATTTCTTGTTCAGAAAAACCATCAATATTCCATTCATAAATTTTATTAGCAGAAACAGAAAATTGAGTTTGAAAAGGTCTTTCTTCAAACTGAATATCAGGAGGAGTCGGTTTTGAATACCAGTTTTTTGTAAGAAACATGGGTTTGGAAGAACTTCCAACAAATCTTTTGATTTCAGGGAAATCATTATCAAAAACCTTTTTAGCAGAATCAGAAGAAACAGTATCAGAATCTGTATCTTCATCAGAAACAATTTCTTTTTCATTTCTTGAAATAGTGCAAGCAGCATGAGTACTTGTGGAAGTACCCTCAGTTTTTACTTTTAAATCAGCAAGCATTTTTTCAACAGTATCCAGAGTTTTGGATTGAGAAGTTTTAAACTTGAATTTGTTATCAAAACTGGGCAAGTTAATCAAAGGCTTTTCAGTCTTAACAGAAATGGATTTTTCAACAGAAGCAGGTTTTTCAATAGAAACAGTTTTTTCAACAATTTTTTCTTCAATACGGTCAAGCTGTTGACCAATAATATGCAAAGACTCATTAGTAAAATTGTTTTGTTCAATAAGACTAACAATAGGAGTTTTATCATCAGCAATTTTGAAAGGAGTAGCTTTAACATCAGTTTTGTCAACAGTTACCAAAATAGTATCAAGAGGTGGATGACTAGACCTGACAATGGTTTTGTCATCTTTAACAAAATTTGATTTCTTTATCATATTCAAATGATTTTTTGAAACTTCATCTTTTGAAACATAATAATTTTCAAGGAAATCAAAGAACAAAATATGCTTTTTCAATTGAAGCATTTTCTCTTTCCATTTTCTTTTAACACGGTCTTTTTCAGACTGAGCAAAATTATTTTGGAAATATTTCCTTTTAGGTCTATTTTTTGGAAGCATGAACTCATTGAACAAAGAAACCACATCAATTTCAAAATTTTCATTTAAAATAGTCAAAACTCTCAATCGGTTAACATTATTGTCAATAGGAGGAAAATCAGAATCAGATGGACAAATAGATCCAGTATCTGAATCATCTTCATTGGCAGCTTTGCCATATGGAGAGGAAGATTCAGGTTTAGTTGAATAGTAAACAGAGCTGATTTGGGATTTATCACTTGAAACACCTTTTAATTTTAAATCAGAAGGTTTTTCAAAATTCTTTTGCAAAAAATCATTGAGATCTTGATCTCTTTTCGAAATACTTTCAGATCCAGCAAAGGAATGTCTTCCTTCGTTGATCCTCAAAGGTGGTTGAATATTTTGAAAATTTATTTTAACAGTACCATCAAGATATTGTTGAATATTCGTGAGATCTAGCTCATCAAAAACAGGTTTAGGAATAGGGGATTCTTGTTCCAACAACCATTCAGTGGGAGGCTTGATATCTTGCCATTGAATCATTTTTGGAACTTGAACGTTAGCATCAGGAGTTGAACATTGAATTAACATAGTTTTACCAGAAGGTTCTCTATGATTTAAACAACCAGGATTTAACTGAGTACCCAACAATCTGTAATAAATGCGATAGATCAGAGCAAAAGGTTTACTACCTTCATCCATGATATAGCCAGAAGAGGCAACATTCAAAGTCAAAGCTTTAACAATATTAGGATCATCTAAAGCAAGAGTAAGATCAGGATAACAGTTAAAATAAACAGGACCATCATACAAAGAAGCAGTAATCATACCAAGGATGCTGTCTTTAAAGTGCTTAAATCTAGCATCACGCAAACACATGAGAACAGAAGCATTGATACCCTTTCGGGTGAGTGGTTTAATAGGAACTTGAACCATACCAATATGCAAATAACTTTGTTTTTTAGCAATGAAATCATTAATATTTCTTTTGGAAAACAAGCAACATTTTTCATGAATTTTTGAAATAGAATATATTTGTTCAACAGTTCTAACTTTGTAAACGGGATGAAAAGTGGTTTCAGCCCAACTAGTTTTGTAAATAGTTTTAGTATCAACCTTGGGAATGTTCCATTTTCGGAAATCAGGAAGCTCATTATCTTCAACAGTGTGATCTTCTTCATTTACAATATCAGGAGGACAACCAGTCCTGGAGCTGATAGAGGAGTTGGATCTCCACAACTTATCCATACTATCCTAGTTTTAACACTCAGTTATCATGTTTTTCTCACAACCGTTGCATTTCGTAACACATACCCTAAGCAACCCTATACCACACACATGCCCTACACGCCCTCTCTTGGCTCAAACGGGCCTTACAGTCAGGTTCTGGGAATTCACTTTACACCTAGGGTGGCGCCAACGACGGTAAGAAGGGGACACAACAACGGAGCACCAAAGGTTCGGACAAGCACGGACAAGGTACAAAGACACAACAACACTACCACCGGCTAGAAAAGAATGGCTCTGATACCACAAAGGGGGAAGGGGACGCACAGCTGAAGGGGAGAGACGGAAGCACAGTATAATATATGTTGAAAGTAATGTAAGTACAAGTTAGAACAATAATAAGGCGGTAGAACCAGCCAACAGTATAGATCAAAGTAATTTAAAGTAAATAATCAAAGTAAATGAAAGCAATTTAGAACCGTCCGGTATGGCGGTAATCCGTCCAAGGTGGCGGTAGCAACAAGTAGTATAATGAACATAAAGTTAACTGAAAATACTTCTTTATTGAAAGTAGAGTTAAACACTTACAGTAGTAGTAGTGAATACAAGATCTCAGAACAGATTAACAGTTACAAAGCTTGAACTAGTCCTAGTTACAAGGTTTGTAGGGAAAGTAGTAGTAGGAATAAAGTGAACAAGGTAGTAGTAGATAACAGAGAACTCTCTCAAAGAAGGCTTCTAGGAAAGGAAACTCTCTCTAGAAAGAATTCTAACAAAAAAGTTCTGATTCTAACTTAAGGGGCAACCCCCCTAAAATAGGCAAAATTCGGAGTGAACAGTGTCATGAACAGTAACGGGTGAATAGTGACAGTGAATAGTGACAGGTGAATAGTGACACTTTCATCATTGTCTTCCAAACATCCGTAGCATGGAGCTTGTCCTTTGCTTGTCCAAATCATGCAGAAAACAGCATTGAAACACTTTAAACTCGAGTCCAAAATGGTCTTGGAATACTTGAAACTTTAGTCCAAAAAGGTACATAAAGAATCCTCCAAGAATATTGCGAAGATTGTAGAGAGTGGACATTGTCAGAAGGAGCATGGCAAGCCAAAATAAAGAGAGGAATATAGTACACATACCGCAGACGCATGGGAATACACAGTGATATCACAAATAGAGAACCAATCATAAACTGCAAGGAGTCAGTAGAATCTTGACCAAAACAGTTCTTGATAGTGGGAATATCAAGAAAATAACTTTATCAGTGAGAACAATAGTACCACAATTTTAATCAGTAGAAGGAGCATCGGATGGGTATCCATCAAATGGATCAAAAGGACCTTGTGGAGAATCACATGGATAGTCGTGGTAAATAGCATATTGATTACAGAATCCACAGTATAAAATAGGCTCAAACTCTGATCTTCTTCCAGGGATGAGAAGGTTTCTTGGATTAACATGATCAGTTATTTGCAAGTGAGCAATGGCATCAGGATAGGGCCTAGGACCAAAAATTGAAATTCTAATCGTGCTCCCTATGAAATGATAATCCTGCCATAGGTTCCGAGCAACCTCAATAATTTGGTTATTAAAATAATTTCTCCAACATTCAGCAACAGCATAAGGATTTTTGAAGGATAAGTGAGACTTTCCTTCAAACCATTGTCCTTGATGAGAGTGGCCATTGATGAGAATGAGATGCTTTGAAGGCTGAACATTCATCCAATTATCTCTTTCCCATTTTGGCAAAGTACTCCAGCATCTGATAGAAACAAAAGGGCTTGCAAATCTTTTAATAGCATCTTGAATAATTTGTGGCAGCTGGCTAGCTTGGCGATGGCTTCTTAATTTTAGAAACCTAATAAAGCCATATTCAAACATATGGGAAAGCCAGTTAGGATCCCTATCATCATCATCATCTGAATCATCAGGAGCAAATGAGCCATCATCATAATTAATTAAGAGACCAGGAAATGGGTGTTTCTTTTCATACACTCTGAGAGTACTCCCAAAGTGTTCTTCCCAGTCTAGCTGGATAAACACATTATCACCTTCATCAAGTTCATCAGGATCAGGAATAGTAGCTGTAACAAGTTTCTTGAAACATTTGAACCATAGGTCGAAAGACCTAAACATAGCCTTGCTTTTCAGAATACGAATTTGTATGTCTATAGGCAAGTTGGCAAAAGCACTTCTTAATAGAGATTGGGTCTTAAGACTCAATCTAGCATAATCAGTGCCCATAATCGTCATGTTATCCTTTGAATGGATATCCTCTTTGCCAAAGAGTTGACTAATGTAGTTATCAAGGCGAACCCTAAAAGTCGCATTTTCTGGAACAAGACCATTTTCTGAAATAGGGTTGGTTTCGGAAACAAGGTTGGCATAGAGGTTCAGATAGGCATCATTTTGAGCAGTAAGGTTAACAAGGTGGATTTCGAGAGCTTGAAGGGTTTTTTCAAACAGGGAATAGTGGTCTTTGGTAAAGGCAGCATAGAGATTATCAAGAATAAATTTAATGGAATCTGGTAATTCACTATAGACACCATTATGAAACTGTAAGGATCTGGATAAGAGTTCCTGTAAAGCAATCATCATATCACCACTGGAATAAGTCACCGTTGCCGGCACAAATCCCTGAAGGGATGTTGATCCCCTAGGTTCTATCCCAGAAGATGCGCCTTCATGCATTTTAAAAGGTCTTCCCGCTGGGAGCCTTTTATTTTGGGAATAGTCCTGTACAGGAGCTTTTCCCTTGTTTTTCCTGTCAGAGGAAGAGGGAGCCATAATAAGCCACTTACTAGTGGTATAAATATAAATATTATTATTATCCCACTTATTAGTGGTATTTATCCTCGCATCATTGTCAGATTCCTGCAAAGAATCATTAGGAATATTGGTAATAGTTGATAATCTAGTACTATCATCATTACCTTGAAAACACAAACTTATCTGTGGTTCATGAACAGAATTATTAATAGGAAAATCACAAGACAAATCTAAAGCATTATTAATGTCAATTTCAAGTTTTGAAGCAAATTCAAATTTTACTTTCTTTCCAAATGGATCGGCAGTAATTCCATCATGTTCAACAAGAAAGGGATACAAAGCATTTATAAATGGCAAACCAAGAATCACTTTGTCAGTCATATTTTTGACGAGAATAGAAGGAATATTGAAACAAACATTATTATGACAAATATGAACATCATTCAATTCATATTTAATCTTCATTTGAGAACCATTAGCAAAAACCATTCTTTCAGTTGATTTTTCAAAATATTTAGGAGGAATCAATCCTTCCTGAATACAATTCTTATCAGCACCAGAATCAATCATAGCAATAACAGTGAAACAATAATCATTTGAAACAACAATTTTCACTTTTGTGAACCATTTAGGGGGAAATATGTTGTTAACAAAAGCAAGTTGAGAGTCATTACCTTTATCAGAAAGAAGAGCCTGTTGACTAGAATCATCTCCATCTATGTGCTCATCTTGTTCATTATCAAATTTATTTTGATCAATATTTTTATCAAGTTTTAACATCAACATTTCTTGTTTAAGAATATGGTTATCATTTCTCACATTTTTAAATTCATTTTTCAATTCACTCATCTCTTGTTTAACAATATTAATTTCATGTTGGAGATCGTTAATAGTTAAGTCTTTGGATTTCTTTTTATTAAATCTTTCCAAAGTTTCTTCAAAACTTATGGTTGATTTAAGTTTTTTACCAGTTTCTTCTTTTAACAAGTTTTTCTTAAACTTATCCAAATAATCTTTTTGTAAATCAGGGTTTTCAATTTGACCTATCAATTTGATCAACAAGTTTTCATTTTCTTCACTTTTAGTGAGAGTATTAACAGATTTAACAACATTGCAACAAGAATCTCTACAACCAAGTTTAATATTAGGAGAATCAGAAGAATCATCAACAGATTGATAGCAAGAATCAGTTGAAGAAAAATCATCTTCCAAAGAATCAGACGAATTGTTTGATTCAAGGATTCTGAATAATTCTTCTTGATCATTATCACCAATGTTTAACACGTTAAACTTGTTTTTCAACTTACCAGGTTTTTGTTTACAGTCTTTACTAAAATGACCAGGTTTTCCACAGTTGAAACATTTGCCTTTTCCAGATTTTTGGTTAACATATTTTTTCGAAACATTTTCCTTTTTAGCATAAAAATTATTAACATTAGTTTTGTGTTTTTTATAATCTTTGTGACTTTTATCATGTTTTTTACCCTTTTGCCGAGAAGGAGCAATTGGGGGCAAACCATATTGTTCACAAAAATTACCCATTTCATATTTAGATTATCTTTTATTTTTTAATTGGTATTTTAACAGTTTTTCATCATTCCACATATTAATACCAAGTTTTTTAATAGTGCTTAAAATATCACCATAGGTTAAATTATCATAATCAATAGAATCATTTTTACCAATTAATTCTTGTTTTACCTTATGAGCAAAGATAGGAGGCAGACCGTCAATAAACTTTTCTTTCCAATAAGGCTTGAAACAATCTTTCCTTTGCATTACTCTGGAAAGGAAAACATCTTGATACCATCTATAATCAGACATAGTAGGACATCTCAAATTATTTAATAAATCAGAAATTCGAGATGAAACATTAGATGGAGCACCAACAAAATGTTTGATAATAGTATAAATCAAGGTATTAACACCATCAGGAATACCTCGACCAATACGATCATCAAAAATAGGCAAACCTTCATCATTCTTTTTAACAGCATGTTTAATAGAGTCTCTAGAGTCTTCAGTGAGATATGAATCCCACCATCCACGAAGAGTACCAGAAAAACCAGTAGCAAGCAAGTCAACAATTTCAGGCTGATCAAAATCATGATTATTTTGATAAGCAATACCAACCATGGACATATGTCCCATTTTGTTAATAATTTCTTGTTCAGAGAAACCATCAATATTCCATTCATAAATTTTATCAGCAGAAACAGAAAACTGAGTTTGAAAAGGTCTTTCTTCAAACTGAATATCAGGAGGAGTGGGTTTTGAATACCAGTTTTTTGTAAGAAACATGGGTTTGGAAGAACTTCCAACAAATCTTTTGATTTCTGGGAAATCATTATCAAAAACCTTTTTAGCAGAAACAGAAGAAACAGTATCAGAATCTGTATCTTCATCAGAAACAATTTCTTTTTCATTTCTTGAAATAGTGCAAGCAGTATGAGTACTTGTGGAAGTACCCTCAGTTTTAACTTTTAAATCAGCAAGCATTTTTTCAACTGTATCCAGAGTTTTGGATTGAGAAGTTTTAAACTTGAATTTGTTATCAAAACTGGGCAAATTAATCAAAGGCTTTTCAGTCTTAACAGAAATGAATTTTTCAACAGAAGCACGTTTTTCAATAGAAACAGTTTTTTCAACAATTTTTTCTTCAATACGGTCAAGCTGTTGACCAATAATATGCAAAGACTCATTAGTAAAATTGTTTTGTTCAATAAGACTAACAATAGGAGTTTTATCATCAGCAATTTTGAATGGAGTAGCTTTAACATCAGTTTTGTCAACAGTTACCAAAATAGTGTCAAGAGGTGGATGACTAGACCTGACAATGGTTTTGTCAAAATTTGATTTCCTTATCATATTCAAATGATTTTTTGAAGCTTCATCTTTTGAAACATAATAATTTTCAAGGAAATCAAAGAACAAAATATGCTTTTTCAATTGAAGCATTTTTTCTTTCCATTTTCTTTTAACACGGTCTTTTTCAGACTGAGCAAAATTATTTTGGAAATATTTCCTTTTTGGTGTATTTTTTGGAAGCATGAACTCATTGAACAAAGAAACCATATCAATTTCAAAATTTTCATTTAAAATAGTCAAAACTCTCAATCGGTTAACATTATTGTCAATAGGAGGAAAATCAGAATCAGATGGACAAATAGATCCAGTATCTGAATCATCTTCATTGGCAGCTTTGCCATATGGAGAGGAAGATTCAGGTTTAGTAGAATAGTAAACAGAGCTGATTTGGGATTTATCACTTGAAACACCTTTTAATTTTAAATCAGAAGGTTTTTCAAAATTCTTTTGCAAAAAATCATTGAGATCTTGATCTCTTTTCGAAATACTTTCAGATCCAGCAAAGGAATGTCTTCCTTCGTTGATCCTCAAAGGTGGTTGAATATTTTGAAAATTTATTTTAACAGTACCATCAAGATATTGTTGAATATTTGTGAGATCTAGCTCATCAAAAACAGGTTTAGGAATAGGGGATTCTTGTTCCAACAACCATTCAGTGGGAGGCTTGATATCTTGCCATTGAATCATTTTTGGAACTTGAACTTTAGCATCAGGAGTTGAACATTGAATTAACATAGTTTTACCAGAAGGTTCTCTATGATTTAAACAACCAGGATTTAACTGAGTACCCAACAATCTGTAATAAATGCGATAGATCAGAGCAAAAGGTTTACTACCTTCATCCATGATATAGCCAGAAGAGGCAACATTCAAAGTCAAAGCTTTAACAATATTAGGATCATCTAAAGCAAGAGTAAGATCAGGATAACAGTTAAAATAAACAGGACCATCATACAAAGAAGCAGTAATCATACCAAGAATGCTGTCTTTAAAGTGTTTAAATCTAGCATCACGCAGACACATGAGAACAGAAGCATTGATACCCTTTCGGGTGAGCGGTTTAATAGCAACTTGAACCATACCAATATGTAAATAACTTTGTTTTTTAGCAATGAAATCATTAATATTTCTTTTGGAAAACAAGCAACATTTTTCATGAATTTTTGAAACAGAATATATTTGTTCAACAGTTCTCACTTTGTAAACGGGATGAAAAGTGGTTTCAACCCAACTAGTTTTGTAAATAGTTTTAGTATCAACTTTGGGAATGTTCCATTTTCGGAAATCAGGAAGCTCATTATCTTCAACAGTGTGATTTTCTACATTTACAATATCAGGAGGGCAACCAGTCTTGGAGCTGATAGAGGAGTTGGATCTCCACAACTTATCCATACTATCCTAGTTTTAACACTCAGTTATCATGTTTTTCTCACAACCGTTGCATTTCGTAACACATACCCTAAGCAACCCTATACCACACACATGCCCTACACGCCTTCTCTTGGCTCAAACGGGCCTTACAGTCAGGTTCTGGGAATTCACTTTACACCTAGGGTGGCGCCAACGACGGTAAGAAGGGGACACAACAACGGAGCACCAAAGGTTCAGACGAGCACGGACAAGGTACAAAGACACAACAACACTATCCCCGGCCAGAAAAGAATGGCTCTGATCTATACTGTCGGCTGGTTCTACCGCCTTATTATTGTTCTAACTTGTGCTTACATTACTTTCAACATATATTATACTGTGCTTCCGTCTCTCCCCTTCAGCTGTGCGTCCCCTTCCCATTTTATGGTATCAGAGCCATTCTTTTCTGGCCAGTGGTAGTGTTGTTGTGTCTTTGTACCTTGTCCGTGCTTGTCCGAACCTTTGGTGCTCCGTTGTTGTGTCCCCTTCTTACCGTCGTTGGCGCCACCCTAGGTGTAAAGTGAATTCCCAGAACCTGACTGTAAGGCCCGTTTGAGCCAAGAGAGGGCGTGTAGGGCATGTGTGTGGTATAGGGTTGCTTAGGGTATGTGTTACGAAATGCAACGGTTGTGAGAAAAACATGATAACTGAGTGTTAAAACTAGGATAGTATGGATAAGTTGTGGAGATCCAACTCCTCTATCAGCTCCAGGACTGGTTGTCCTCCTGATATTGTAAATGAAGAAGATCACACTGTTGAAGATAATGAGCTTCCTGATTTCCGAAAATGGAACATTCCCAAAGTTGATACTAAAACTATTTACAAAACTAGTTGGGCTGAAACCACTTTTCATCCCGTTTACAAAGTTAGAACTGTTGAACAAATATATTCTATTTCAAAAATTCATGAAAAATGTTGCTTGTTTTCCAAAAGAAATATTAATGATTTCATTGCTAAAAAACAAAGTTATTTGCATATTGGTATGGTTCAAGTTGCTATTAAACCACTCACCCGAAAGGGTATCAATGCTTCTGTTCTCATGTGTTTGCGTGATGCTAGATTTAAGCACTTTAAAGACAGCATCCTTGGTATGATTACTGCTTCTTTGTATGATGGTCCTGTTTATTTTAACTGTTATCCTGATCTTACTCTTGCTTTAGATGATCCTAATATTGTTAAAGCTTTGACTTTGAATGTTGCCTCTTCTGGCTATATCATGGATGAAGGTAGTAAACCTTTTGCTCTGATCTATCGCATTTATTACAGATTGTTGGGTACTCAGTTAAATCCTAGTTGTTTAAATCATAGAGAACCTTCTGGTAAAACTATGTTAATTCAATGTTCAACTCCTGATGCTAAAGTTCAAGTTCCAAAAATGATTCAATGGCAAGATATCAAGCCTCCCACTGAATGGTTGTTGGAACAAGAATCCCCTATTCCTAAACCTGTTTTTGATGAGCTAGATCTCACAAATATTCAACAATATCTTGATGGTACTGTTAAAATAAGTTTTCAAAATATTCAACCACCTTTGAGGATCAACGAAGGAAGGCATTCCTTTGCTGGATCTGAAAGTATTTCGAAAAGAGATCAAGATCTCAATGATTTTTTGCAAAAGAATTTTGAAAAACCTTCTAATTTAAAATTAAAAGGTGTTTCAAGTGATAAATCCCAAATCAGCTCTGTTTACTATTCTACTAAACCTGAATCTTCCTCTCCATATGGCAAAGCTGCCAATGAAGATGATTCAGATACTGGATCTATTTGTCCATCTGATTCTGATTTTCCTCCTATTGACAATAATGTTAATCGATTGAGAGTTTTGACTATTTTAAATGAAAATTTTGAAATTGATATGGTTTCTTTGTTCAATGAGTTCATGCTTCCAAAAAATAGACCTAAAATGAAATATTTCCAAAATAATTTTGCTCAGTCTGAAAAAGACCGTGTTAAAAGAAAATGGAAAGAGAAAATGCTTCAATTGAAAAAGCATATTTTGTTCTTTGATTTCCTTGAAAATTATTATGTTTCAAAAGATGAAGTTTCAAAAAATCATTTGAATATGATAAAGAAATCAAATTTTGTTAAAGATGACAAAACCATTGTCAGGTCTAGTCATCCACCTCTTGATACTATTTTGGTAACCGTTGATAAAACTGATGATAAAGCTACTCCTTTCAAAATTGCTGATGATAAAACTCCTATTGTTAGTCTTATTGAACAAAACAATTTTACTAATGAGTCTTTGCATATTATTGGTCAACAGCTTGACCGTATTGAAGAAAAAATTGTTGAAAAAACTGTTTCTATTGAAAAACCTGCTTCTGTTGAAAAATCCATTTCTGTTAAGACTGAGAAGCCTTTAATTAATTTGCCCAGTTTTGATAACAAATTCAAGTTTAAAACTTCTCAATCCCAAAACTCTGGATACTGTTGAAAAAGTGCTTGCTGATTTAAAAGCTAAAACTGAGGGTACTTCCACAAGTACTCATACTGCTTGCACTATTTCAAGAAATGAAAAAGAAATTGTTTCTGATGAAGATACAAATTCTGATACTGTTTCTTCTGTTTCTGCTAAAAAGGTTTTTGATAATGATTTCCCAGAAATCAAAAGATTTGTTGGAAGTTCTTCCAAACCCATGTTTCTTACAAAAAACTGGTATTCAAAACCTACTCCTCCTGATATTCAGTTTGAAGAAAGACCTTTTCAAACTCAATTTTCTGTTTCTGCTGATAAAATTTATGAATGGAATATTGATGGTTTTTCTGAACAAGAAATTATTAACAAAATGGGACATATGTCCATGGTTGGTATTGCTTATCAAAATAATCATGATTTTGATCAGCCTGAAATTGTTGACATGCTTGCTACTGGTTTTTCTGGTACTCTTCGTGGTTGGTGGGATTCATATCTCACTGAAGATTCCAGAGACTCTATTAAACATGCTGTTAAAAAGAATGATGAAGGTTTGCCTATTTTTGATGATCGTATTGGTCGAGGTACTCCTGATGGTGTTAATACCTTGATTTATACTATTATCAAACATTTTGTTGGTGCTCCATCTAATATTTCATCTCGAATTTCTGATTTACTGAATAATTTGAGATGTCCTACTATGTCTGATTATAGATGGTATCAAGATGTTTTCCTTTCCAGAGTAATGCAAAGGAAAGATTGTTTCAAGCCTTATTGGAAAGAAAAGTTTATTGACGGTCTGCCTCCTATCTTTGCTCATAAGGTAAAACAAGAATTAATTGGTAAAAATGATTCCATTGATTATGATAATTTAACTTATGGTGATATTTTGAGCACTATTAAAAAACTTGGTATTAATATGTGCAATGATGAAAAACTGTTAAAATACCAATTAAAAAATAAAAGAAAAGCTAAATATGAAATGGGTAATTTTTGTGAACAATATGGTTTGCCCCCAATTGCTCCTTCTCGGCAAAAGGGTAAAAAACATGATAAAGTCACAAAAATTATAAAAAACACAGAACTAATTTTAATGATTTTTATGCTAAAAAGAAAAATGTTTCTAAAAAATATGTTAACCAAAGATCTGGAAAAGGTAAATGTTTCAACTGTGGAAAACCTGGTCATTTCAGTAAAGATTGCAAACAAAAACCTGGTAAACTGAAAAACAAGTTTAACATGTTAAACATTGGTGATAATGATCAAGAAGAATTATTCAGAATCCTTGAATCAAACAATTCGTCTGATTCCTTGGAAGATGATTTTTCTTCTTCAACTAATTCTTGCTATCAATCTGCTGATGAATCTTCTGATTCTCCTAATATTAAACTTGGATGTAGAGATTCATGTTGTAATGCTATTAACTCTGTTAATACTCTCACTAAAAGTGAAGAAAATGAAAATTTGTTGATTAAATTGATAAGTCAAATTGAAAACCCTGATTTACAAAAAGACTATTTGGATAAGTTTAAGAAAAATTTGTTAAAAGAAGAAACTAGTAAAAAACCTAAATCAACCATAAGTTTTGAAGAAACTTTGGAAAGATTTAATAAAAAGAAATCTAAAGACTTAACTATTAACGATCTCCAACTTGAAATTAATATTGTTAAACAAGAGATAAGTGAATTAAAAAATGACTTTCAAAACATAAAAAGTGATAACCATAATCTTAAACAAGAATTGTTCATGTTAAAGATTGATAAAAATATTGATCAAAACAAATCTGATAATGAACAAGATGAGCACATAGATGGAGATGAATCCAGTTAACAGGCTCTTCTTTCTGATAAAGGTAATATTGTTGATGATCCTCAACTTGCTCTTGTTAATAACATACTTCCTCCAAAATGGTTCACAAAAGTTAAAATTGTTATTGCTGATGATTATTGTTTCACTGTTATTGCTATGATTGATTCTGGTGCTGATAAGAATTGTATTCAGGAAAGATTGATTCCTCCAAAGTATTTTGAAAAATCAACTGAGAAAATGGTTTCCGCTAATGGTTCTCAAATGAAGATTAAATATGAATTGAATGATGCTCATATTTGTCATGATAATGTCTGTTTCAAAATACCTTCTGTTCTTGTCAAAGATTTGACTGATAAAGTAATTCTTGGTCTGCCTTTTATAAATGCTCTGTATCCTTTTCTTGTTGAACATGATGGAATTACTACTGATCCTTTTGGACAGAAAGTAAAATTTGAATTTGCTTCGAAGCTTGAAATTGATATTAATAATGCTTTAAATCTGTCTTATGATTTTCCTGTTAATGAACCTGTTCATGAACCACGAATGAGTTTGTACTTCACAAACAATTTTCAAGGTGATGCTAGTAGTGCCAAACTATCGACTGTTGCCACTCGCCCTAATATTCTTAATGATTCTTTGCAGGAATCAAGCAATGATGCGGGGATAAATACCACTAATAAGTGGGATAATAATAGTATTTGTAGTTATACCACTAGTAAGTGGATTATTATGGCTCCCTCGACAGAGAGGAAAAACAAGGGAAAAGCTCCTGCACAGGATTATTCCCAAAATAAAATGCATGAAGGCGTATCTTCTGGAGTAAAATCCAGTGGATCAACATCCCTTCAAGAGTATGTCCCGGCAACGGTGACGTATTCTAGTGGTGATATGGCAATTGCTCTACAGGAAGTTTTATCTAAAGAATTACAATTCCATAATGAAACCTATTCAGAACTTCCAGATTCTATTAAATTTATTCTTGATAACCTTCAAGCTTCCTTTGTTGAAAACCACCATAATCTTTTTAAAAGAACTCTCAGAGCCCTTGAAACCCACCTTGTTAATCTTACTGCTCAAAATGAGGCTTACATGAGCCACTATGCTGACCTTGTTTCAGACCTTGCTTCCTTAAATAACCTTGTTCCAGATAATAATCCTGATCCAGAAAATGAGGCTTTTAGAAGCCATCTCAAAGCCTACATTAGTCAACTCTTTGGCAAAGAGGATATCCATTCAAAGGATAGAATGACTTTAATGGGCACTGATTATGCTAGATTGAGTCTTAAGACCCAATCTATGTTAAGAAGTGTTGTTGCCAACTTGCCAACAGATATACGATTGCGTATTCTGAGAAGCAAGGCTATGTTTAGGTCTTTTGACCTATGGTTCGAATATTTCAAAACACTTGTTACAACTGCTGTTCCTGATCCTGCTAATTCAGATGATATTAGTGATATCCTTAATCAAACTGATTGGAAAAAACACTTTGGAACCAGTCTCAGAGTGTATGAAAAGAAACACCCATTTCCTGGTCTCTTAATTAATTATGATAGTTCATTTGTTGCTGATGATTCAGAAGATAATGATGATAGGGATCCTAACTGGCTTTCCCAAATGTTTGAGTATGGCTTTATCAGACTCATAAAATTAACAAGTCTTGACCAAGCCAGCCAGCTTCCACAAATCATTCAGACTGCTATTAAAAATGTTGAAAGTCCTTCTGTTTCTATCAGATGCTGGAGCACCCTGCCAATATGGGAAAGAGATAATTGGATGAATGTCCAGCCATCAAAACATCTCATTCTCATTAATGGGTACACCCACCAGGGACAATGGTATGAAGGAGATTCTCACTTATCCTTCCAAAGCCCCTATGCTCTTGCTGAGTGCTGGCGGAACTATTTCAATAATCAAATTCTTGAAGTCATTCAAAACCTGTGGAAACATTATCATTTCATAGGAAGTATAGAAAGAATTTTTGTTTTTAGACCCAGGCCTTATGCTCCTGCCATCACTCATATGCACATAGCAGATTATTGTAATCCAAGAAGTTTTATCACTTCAGGGAAAACTCCAGAGTTCGAGCCACTGCTATACTGCGGATCTTGCAATCAGTATGTTGTTTACAATAAGCATGGATGCAATGATGATCCTCCATGGGATCCATTTGATGATTACTCATCCGATGCTCCTTCTACTGATTAAATTTGTGGCACTATTGTTCTCACTGATAAAGTTGTTTTCTTGATACTCCCACTATCAGGAACTGTTTTAGTCAAGATTCTACTGACCTCTTGCAGCTTATTATTGATTGATTGGTTTTCTATTTTCCTGTGCATTGCCATGCGTCTGACAAAGTTGGGGTTCTTTTGTGACATGTTTCTGAAGTCTCCCACTCATGGTAAACAAGATGACAACATAGTGGCTCAAGGAATCTACGTACTATTATTCTTGTAGCCATAATGCTCCTACTCCTACATGCTCATGCCCTATTACTTGTTCTTTTTGCTTTTTGTCATCTCCAAGTCAGAAGCCCTTCTTTTGACTATGCCAAATTTGCTGGAGACTTCAAGGCAAAAAGTGGAAAAAATCACTGTTCACTTTTTACTGTTCACTTTTTACTGTTCACGGATTACTGTTCACGGATTACTGTTCACAGATTACTGTTCACTGACACTGTTCACTTTTTACTGTTCATGACACTGTTCACTCCGAATTTTGCCTATTTAAGGGGGGCTGTCCCTTATGAAAAAAATCAAAACTTTTTTGTTAGAATTCTTTCTAGAGAGAGTTTCCTTTCCTAGAAGCCTTCTTTGAGAGAGTTCTCTGTTATCTACTATTACCTTGTTCACCTTATTCCTACTACTACTTTCCCTACAAACCTTGTAACTAGGACTAGTTCAATCTTTGTAACTGTTAATCTGTTCTGAGATCTTGTATTCACTACTACTACTGTAAGTGTTTAACTCTACTTTCAATAAAGAAGTATTTTCAGTTAACTTTATGTTCATTATACTACTTGTTGCTACCGCCACCTTGGACGGATTACCGCCATACCGGACAGTTCTAAATTGCTTTCATTTACTTTGATTATTTACTTTAAATTACTTTGATCTATACTGTTGGCTGGTTCTACCGCCTTATTATTGTTCTAACTTGTGCTTACATTACTTTCAACATATATTATACTGTGCTTCCGTCTCTCCCCTTCAGCTGTGCGTCCCCTTCCCCTTTTATGGTATCAGAGCCATTCTTTTCTGGCCGGTGGTAGTGTTGTTGTGTCTTTGTACCTTGTCCGTGCTTGTCCGAACCTTTGGTGCTCCGTTGATGTGTCCCCTTCTTACCGTCGTTGGCGCCACCCTAGGTGTAAAGTGAATTCCCAGAACCTGACTGTAAGGCCCGTTTGAGCCAAGAGAGGGCGTGTAGGGCATGTGTGTGGTATAGGGTTGCTTAGGGTATGTGTTACGAAATGCAACGGTTGTGAGAAAAACATGATAACTGAGTGTTAAAACTAGGATAGTATGGATAAGTTGTGGAGATCCAACTCCTCTATCAGCTCCAGGACTGGTTGTCCTCTTGATATTATAGATAAGGAAGATCACACTGTTGAACATAATGGGTTTCCTGCTAGATCTAAGCACTTTAAAGATAACATTCATAGCATTGATACTGCTCCTTTGAATGATGGTCCTATTTATTTCAACTGTTCTCTTGATATTAACCTTGCTTTAGATGTTTCTAATATTACTCCTGTTGAAAACCCTGTTTACCAAAATCAATTAAGAGTTTTAAATGTTTTGCATGAAAACTTTGAAATTGATATGGTTTCCCTGTATAATGAATTTATGCTTGTTAAAAATAGACCAAAAAGGAAATATTTCCAAAATAATTTTGCTCAGTCTGAAAAAGACCGTGTTAAAAGAAAATGGAAAGAGAAAATGCTTCAATTGAAAAAGCATATTTTGTTCTTTGATTTCCTTGAAAATTATTATGTTTCAAAAGATGAAGTTTCAAAAAATCATTTGAATATGATAAAGAAATCAAATTTTGTTAAAGATGACAAAACCATTGTCAAGTCTAGTCATCCACCTTTTGACACTATTTTGGTAACTGTTGACAAAACTGATGTTAAAGCTACTCCTTTCAAAATTGCTGATGATAAAACTCCTATTGTTAGTCTTATTGAACAAAACAATTTTACTAATGAGTCTTTGCATATTATTGGTCAACAGTTTGACCGTATTGAAGAAAAAATTGTTGAAAAAACTATTTCTATTGAAAAACCTGCTTCTGTTGAAAAATCCATTTCTGTTAAGACTGAAAAGCCTTTGATTAACTTGCCCAGTTTTGATAACAAATTCAAGTTTAAAACTTCTCAATCCAAAACTCTGGATACTGTTGAAAAAATGCTTGCTGATTTAAAAGTTAAAACTGAGGGTACTTCCACAGGTACTCATGCTGCTTGCACTATTTCAAGAAATGAAAAAGAAATTGTTTCTGATGAAGATACAGATTCTGATACTGTTTCTTCTGTTTCTGCTAAAAAGGTTTTTGATAATGATTTCCCTGAAATCAAAAGATTTGTTGGAAGTTCTTCCAAACCCATGTTTCCTACAAAAAACTGGTATTCAAAACCTACTCCTCCTGATATTCAGTTTGAAGAAAGACCTTTTCAAACTCAGTTTTCTGTTTCTGCTGATAAAATTTATGAATGGAATATTGATGGTTTTTCTGAACAAGAAATTATTAACAAAATGGGACATATGTCCATGGTTGGTATTGCTTATCAAAATAATCATGATTTTGATCAGCCCGAAATTGTTGACTTGCTTGCTACTGGTTTTTCTGGTACTCTTCGAGGATGGTGGGATTTATATCTCACAGAAGATTCCAGAGAGTCTATTAAACATGCTGTTAAAAAGAATGATGAAGGTTTGCCTATTTTTGATGATCGTATTGGTCGAGGTATTCCTGATGGTGTTAATACCTTTATTTATACTATTATCAAACATTTTGTTGGTGCTCCATCTAATGTTTCATCTCGAATTTCTGATTTACTGAATAATTTGAGATGCCCTACCATGTCTGATTATAGATGGTATCAAGATGTTTTTCTTTCCAGAGTGATGCAGCGGAAAGACTGTTACAAACCTTATTGGAAAGAAAAGTTTATTGACGGTCTGCCTCCTATCTTTGCTCATAAGGTAAAACAAGAATTAATTGGTAAAAATGATTCTATTGATTATGATAATTTAACTTATGGTGATATTTTAAGCACTATTTAAAAACTTGGTATTAATATGTGCAATGATGAAAAATTGTTAAAACACCAATTAAAAAATAAAAGAAAAGCTAAATATGAAATGGGTAATTTTTGTGAACAATATGGTTTGCCTCCAATTGCTCCTTCTCGGCAAAAGAGTAAAAAACATGATAAAAGTCACAAAAATTATAAAAAACACAAAACTAATGTTAATGATTTTTATACTAAAAAGAAAAATGTTTCGAAAAAATATGTTAACCAAAGATCTGGAAAAGGTAAATGTTTCAACTGTGGAAAACCTGGTCATTTCAGTAAAAATTGTAAACAAAAACCTGGTAAACTAAAAAATAAGTTTAACATGTTAAACATTGGTGATAATGATCAAGAAGAATTATTCAGAATCCTTGAATCAAACAATTCGTCTGATTCTTTGGAAGATGATTTTTCTTCTTCAACTAATTCTTGCTATCAATCTGCTGATGAATCTTCTGATTCTCCTAATATTAAACTTGGTTGTAGAGATTCATGTTGTAATGTTATTAACTCTGTTAACACTCTCACTAAAAGTGAAGAAAATGAAAATTTGTTGATCAAATTGATAAGTCAAATTGAAAACCCTGGCTTACAAAAAGATTATTTGGATAAGTTTAAGAAAAACTTATTGAAAGAAGAAACTGGTAAAAAACTTAAATCCACTATAAGTTTTGAAGAAACTTTGGACAGGTTTAACAAACAGAAATCCAAAAAATTAACCATTAATGATCTCCAACATGAAATTAATATTGTTAAACAAGAGATAAGTGAATTAAAACATGAATTTAAAAATATGAAAAGTGATAACCATAATCTTAAACAAGATTTGTTAATGTTAAAAATTGATAAAAATATTGATCAAAACAAGTTTGATAATGAACAAGATGAGCACATAGATGGAGATGAATCTAGTCAACAGGCTCTTCTTTCTGATAAAGGTATCACTGATTCTCAACTTGCTCTTGTTAATAAGATACTTCCTCCGAAATGGTTTACAAAAGTTAAAATTGTTGTTTCCCATGATTACCACTTCATTGTTATTGCCATGATTGATTCTGGTGCGGATATGAACTGTATCCAAGAAGGATTGATTCCTTCAAAATATTTTGAAAAATCAACTGAAAAATTGATTTCTGCTAATGGTTCCCAAATGAAGATTAAATATGAATTGAATAATGCTCATGTTTGCCATGATAATATCTGTTTCAAGATTCCTTCTGTTTTAGTCAAAAATATGACTGACAAAGTGATTCTTGGCTTGCCTTTTATAAATGCTTTGTATCCTTTTCTTGTTGAACATGATGGTATTACTACTGACCCTTTTGGTCAAAAAGTAAAATTCAAATTTGCTTCAAAATTTGAGATTGATACTGATAATGCTTCCAATCTGCTTCATGCTAAAATCTAACATCTTAATTTCCTTCAACAAGAGGTTAGATACAAGAAAATTGCTGAACACCTTTCCAATAAATTGTTGCAATCAAAAATTGATAATTTCTAGAAAATGTTAAGTGATGATGTTTGCTCTGATGTTCCAAATGCTTTTTGGCATAGGAAGAAACATATTGTTGACTTGCCTTATGTTAAAGACTTTGATGAGAAAAACATTCCCACTAAGGCTCGTCCAATTCAAATGAATGCTGAAACTGTTGAATTTTGTAAAAAAGAAATCCATGATTTGTTAGAGAAAAAACTGATTAGGAATAGCAAGTCCCCTTGGTCTTGCTCTGCTTTCTATGTTCAAAAGAATGCGGAGATAGAGAGAGGAACTCCTCGCCTAGTTATTAACTACAAACCTTTGAACAAGGTTTTGGAATGGATTCGGTATCCTATTCCCAACAAGAATGACCTGGTCCATAGATTGAGTGAGGCTGTCATATTCTCAAAATTTGACATGAAATCAGGATTCTGGCAAATCCAGATTAATGAGAAGGATAGGTATAAAACTGCTTTCACCACTCCTTTTGGACATTATGAGTGGAATGTTATGCCTTTCGGACTTAAGAATGCCCCTAGTGAATTCCAAAACATCATGAATGATATTTTCAACCTCTTTAGCCACTTCACCATTGTTTATATTGATGATGTTCTTGTTTACTCCAATTCCATTGATGAACACTGGAAACATTTGTACTCGTTTCTAGATACTATTAAGAGAAATGGTCTTGTTGTCTCGGCTAAGAAAATCAAACTGTTTCAAACAAAAGTACGTTTTCTTGGCTATGACATCTCTGAAGGACAAATTCGTCCTATTGATAGAGCCATACAATTTGCTGATAAATTTCCTGATGTTATCACTGATAAAACTCAGCTCCAAAGATTTCTTGGGTCATTGAATTATGTTGCTGATTTCTACAAGGATATGAGGAAACAAGGTAAACCTCTTTTTGATCGGCTAAAAAGCAACCCTCCATCCTGGTCTGATGTCCATACTTCTCTTGTTAAACAGATCAAATCTCATGTTAAGACATTGCCGTGTCTTGGTATTCCCACTGTTGGTGCTTTCAAAATTGTTGAAACTGATGCCTCTGACATTGGTTATGGTGGTATTCTGAAACAGAGAGTTTCCCCTGAGTCTCCTGAACAAATTGTCCGTTTCTATTCTGGAATCTGGAATAATGCACAGTTAAATTATAGTACTATTAAAAAAGAAATTTTATCTATAGTACTATGTATTTCAAAGTTTCAAAGTGATTTGTTAAACCAAAAGTTTTTGTTACGTATTGATTGCAAAAGTGCTAAGTATGTTATTGAAAAAGATGTTGAAAATATTGCTTCAAAACATATTTTTTCCAGATGGCAAGCTATTTTAAGTGTTTTTGATTTTGATATTGAATATATTAAAGGATCTCAAAATTCCATCCCTGATTTCCTTACCCGTGAATTTCTGCAGTGTTCCAATGGCAAGTAGAAGGTCGAAAGACAAGACACCTGCCACTGTTAATCCAATTGTTAAAACTGAACCTGCTTCCTCTTTGGACATTGTTAACCGTTTCACACCACTAGGTACTATCCCTAAGCCCAATTACTCCTCTGTTCTTGCCTCATGTTATGATCCTTATGCTATAACCCCTGTTAACCGACCTATTAAGACTGTTTTCCCCAAAAGCTCCAACATCCCTCAATACATCAAAAAACAATATTTTCAAAACATGTTTTATATTGAACCCAACAGAGCCTCAATTTCTGATCCTCTCAAACTTGCTAAAAGCTATTTCCCTCCAAGATTTCACTGGATCCCTGAGCATAAAGATAAGAATTTAAATTATTATTCTGATCTCTTGCGTAATGAGAAATCTATCATTATTAACACCATTTCTGACAAAGTTGATACCTCCAAAATTATTTACCACAGTGTTTACATTGTCAATGTTATTAATGAAGAAAAATGGGGACCTTCCCCCAATTTTACCAAAACAATGCCCTCTTCTCCCATCCCCTATTCCTATTATGATTACATCACTGCTTGGTCAAGATTTATGCTTCACCAGAATGAAAATATGTCTCATTCCTGGTTTGTTAACTTTGATAAAAATTTCACTGGTTCTCTACCTCTTTGGTTCATCCGTTGGTGGTCTCAATATGGCCCTTTTATTGACATATTTCCTGAACCATTACTTAATGCTTTTGAATGTTTCAAGAAGTCTTATAAGGTTGATGCTCATGGGGCTAAGTTCCCTCCTTTGCTTCACTTTGTTAAACACTTCAAGATACCTTGGATATTAAAATGGCAGTATGAAAAAGATGGTGATATTCTCTCCCGACGTTGGTATGTGAAATGGTGGGGTAAATTCCCTCATACTCAGAAAATTATTGCTACAATTTCCAGAGATTCTGCTACAATTTCCAGAGATTCTTCATCTCCTGTTGCTCTCCCTATTGCTAAAGACTGTTCACATAATCAATCCCCTGTCCTTGATGCACCTGCTTCCTCTTCTAAATCTGTTAAATCCTCTGCTAAACCTAGAAAAGTGAGTTCTCCTTTGGATGAAATCCGCAAAGACCCTGATGCATTAAATGCTCTCATTAAAATGTTAAAAGGAGAAAAAGCTGGTTCAGATGATGAACGGTCCTCTGAAGCCTCTGTTACAAAAGATCCTTACTACCCTTACAATGAAGAGTGGTTTGGACATGATGAAGATGATGCTAATGATTTAGCTCAAGATTAATTGATTCACCCTATTTGCCCGGCCTGCACAATGGTAAAAAAAGTTACTGTTCATTCCCATGCTAAAAACTGCTACTGTTGACTACCATGCTAGAATAATATCCTGAAAAGGAGATTCTTCATGTTCCCAAGGTCCTGAAAAGAAGATTATTCATGCTTTCAAGACTGCTTTCAAATATTCCAAATCTTCCTTCGGCATGCTTCTACTGTTCATGTTACTTTTATTGTTCAGAATATTGCCTATTTAAAGGGGGGCTGTCCCTTATGTAAGAATCAGAACTTTTTTGTTAGAATTCTTTCTAGAGAGAGTTTCCTTTCCTAGAAGCCTTCTTTGAGAGAGTTCTCTATTATCTACTATTACCTTGTTCACCTTATTCCTACTACTACTTTCCCTACAAACCTTGTAACTAGGACTAGTTCAAGCTTTGTAACTGTTAATCTATTCTGAGATCTTGTATTCACTACTACTACTGTAAGTGTTTAACTCTACTTTCAATAAAGAAGTATTTTCAGTTAACTTTATGTTCATTATACTACTTGTTGCTACCGCCACCTTGGACGGATTACCGCCATACCGGACGGTTCTAAATTGCTTTCATTTACTTTCAACATATATTATACTGTGCTTCCGTCTCTCCCCTTCAGCTGTGCGTCCCCTTCCCCTTTTATGGTATCAGAGCCATTCTTTTCTGGCCGGTGGTAGTGTTGTTGTGTCTTTGTACCTTGTTCGTGCTTGTCCGAACCTTTGGTGCTCCGTTGTTGTGTCCCCTTCTTACCGCCGTTGGCGCCACCCTAGGTGTAAAGTGAATTCCCAGAACCTGACTGTAAGGCCCGTTTGAGCCAAGAGAGGGCGTGTAGGGCATGTGTGTGGTATAGGGTTGCTTAGGGTATGTGTTACGAAATGCAACGGTTGTGAGAAAAACATGATAACTGAGTGTTAAAACTAGGATAGTATGGATAAGTTGTGGAGATCCAACTCCTCTATCAGCTCCAGGACTGGTTGTCCTCCTGATATTGTAAATGAAGAAGATCACACTGTTGAAGATAATGAGCTTCCTGATTTCCGAAAATGGAACATTCCCAAAGTTGATACTAAAACTATTTACAAAACTAGTTGGGCTGAAACCACTTTTCATCCCGTTTACAAAGTTAGAACTGTTGAACAAATATATTCTATTTCAAAAATTCATGAAAAATGTTGCTTGTTTTCCAAAAGAAATATTAATGATTTCATTGCTTAAAAACAAAGTTATTTGCATATTGGTATGGTTCAAGTTGCTATTAAACCACTCACCCGAAAGGGTATCAATGCTTCTGTTCTCATGTGTTTGCGTGATGCTAGATTTAAGCACTTTAAAGACAGCATCCTTGGTATGATTACTACTTCTTTGTATGATGGTCCTGTTTATTTTAACTGTTATCCTGATCTTACTCTTGCTTTAGATGATCCTCATATTGTTAAAGCTTTGACTTTGAATGTTGCCTCTTCTGGTTATATCATGGATGAAGGTAGTAAACCTTTTGCTCTAATCTATCGCATTTATTACAGATTGTTGGGTACTCAATTAAATCCTGGTTGTTTAAATCATAGAGAACCTTCTGGTAAAACTATGTTAATTCAATGTTCAACTCCTGATGCTAAAGTTCAAGTTCCAAAAATGATTCAATGGCAAGATATCAAGCCTCCCACTGAATGGTTGTTGGAACAAGAATCCCCTATTCCTAAACCTGTTTTTGATGAGCTAGATCTCACAAATATTCAACAATATCTTGATGGTACTGTTAAAATAAGTTTTCAAAATATTCAACCACCTTTGAGGATCAACGAAGGAAGGCATTCCTTTGCTGGATCTGAAAGTATTTCGAAAAGAGATCAAGATCTCAATGATTTTTTGCAAAAGAATTTTGAAAAACCTTCTGATTTAAAATTAAAAGGTGTTTCAAGTGATAAATCCCAAATCAGCTCTGTTTACTATTCTACTAAACCTGAATCTTCCTCTCCATATGGCAAAGCTGCCAATGAAGATGATTCAGATACTGGATCTATTTGTCCATCTGATTCTGATTTTCCTCCTATTGACAATAATGTTAACCGATTGAGAGTTTTGACTATTTTAAATGAAAATTTTGAAATTGATATGGTTTCTTTGTTCAATGAGTTCATGCTTCCAAAAAATAGACCTAAAAGGAAATATTTCCAAAATAATTTTGCTCAATCTGAAAAAGACCGTGTTAAAAGAAAATGGAAAGAGAAAATGCTTCAATTGAAAAAGCATATTTTGTTCTTTGATTTCCTTGAAAATTATTATGTTTCAAAAGATGAAGTTTCAAAAAATCATTTGAATATGATAAAGAAATCAAATTTTGTTAAGGGGTCTAAAACCGTTCAAGTGGTATCAGAGCAGGTTACTCTCTTGTTAGAGATTTTTGATCTCTGAGCTGATCCTTAACCCCAGTTGTCATGGAGCATGGACACTCTCTTGTTGTTCCTCCTCACTTTGATGGGAATAACTATGCTTATTGGAAAGTAAGGATGAAAGCATTCCTGAAATCTATTGATGAGAGGGTTTGGAATTCCGTTGAATAAGGATGGCAGAAGCCTACTACTCCTGTGAGTGAGTGGCAAACTTCTGAAAAAGAAGCAGCAGGCTTCAATAGCAAAGCTATGAATGCCATCTTCAATGCTGTTTCTATGGAGGAATTTAAGAGGATCTCAAATGTTGAGGTTGCTCATACTGCTTGGAAAATCCTCCAAACTGTGCATGAAGGCACAAAGGCAATTAAGATCAATAAACTGCAGCAATTGACTTCTAGATTTGAAAGTATTAGAATGTCTAATGATGAATCTTTTGATGAATTCTATGCTAAATTGAATGATATTGTTAATTCTGCTTTTAATTTGGGTGAAATCTATGATCAACCTAAAATTGTTAGGAAGATACTTAGATCTTTAACTG
The DNA here is from genome assembly GCA_032727855.1 of Quercus ilex subsp. ballota. NCBI lineage: Eukaryota > Viridiplantae > Streptophyta > Magnoliopsida > Fagales > Fagaceae > Quercus > Quercus ilex. Next base: position 32,413,935 of record CM064911.1, on the reverse strand, counting down.
AGAACTTTAGACCCAAAGTGACTGCCATAATTGAGAGCAAGGATATGGACTCCATTCCTGTTGATGAGCTTGTAGGATCTCTTCAGTCCTATGAGTCTAACCTACCCAAAGTGAACAAATCCAAATCAATGGCTCTTAAGTCAGTTGATGATGTTGATGGTGGTGGGATTGATGATGAGCTCTCTGCTATAGAGATTGCGTACCTTGCCAAGAACTTTAGAAACTTTCTTAGGAATACCAACAGAAAGGCAAAAGATACAAACACTGCTGAACCTAGAAATTTTAGGAAGAATGATCTCACTAAGGTTAATAACTTTGAAAAACCTAGAGAAAAAGTTGGTCAATCTTCAAATAATTCTTTGGGTCCTTAGTGTTTTGACTGTCAAGGGTATGGTCATGTGAAATCTGAATGTCCTACATTCTTGAGGTCTAAGAGTAAAGCTATGGCTGTAACCCTTAGTGATAATGAGGTTTCTGATGATGAGTCTGGATGTGACGAGGATGGAAACTTCATTGCTTTCACTGCTACTGCTATAGTAAATGAAAGTATATCTGTTGAAGAGAACCCTTCTGATGGGGAACTCTCTGAGGATGCAGATCGTCAAGAGGCCTACAATAAATTTTGCAAAATTGCTGCAAAGGATGCTATGAATGTTGATCTTGGCCTGAAGAAAATTGAATCTCTTGAGCTTGAAAAGAAGAATTTGCTTGTTAAACTGTTTGATGCTAATGATCTTTTGAACAATGTTAAATTTAAGAACATGCTTTTGCTTGATAAAGTTAAAACTTTGGAACATGATTTATTTGTTGCTAGATCTGCTAGTTCTAAACTTGATCAAATGTTGAATGTTCAAAAGTATCCTTCAGACAAATCTGGTTTAGGATATGTTGAAAGCATCTTTGATTCTGCACCACATTTCACGAACTTTGCTCCTTCTTCTTCTTCTGAACCTTCCGTGAGTGAGGTTGTGAGTGAAACTGTCAAACCCCCTGTGAGTGAGGTTGTAAAATCTATAGAAGTTTCACCTCCTAAGAAGATTAGGGTTGATCTAACAGAATCTAAACCTAAGGATTCTAAGGACAAGATGCATGGTAAACCTGCTTGGGTTTGTCATTATTGTGGAAAGTCTGGACACATTTGTCCAAAATGTTACAAGTTTCAAACTGCTAAGAGAGCAAACAAACCAAAGGTGCCTGTGCCTCAAGCACAAGATCCTATGGCACTTATTGGTGAATTGGTTAAGGCGTTGAACTTTTATTCCAATTCTGGAGTTGGAAATCATTCAAATGTGAATAAGAACTCCAATGCTTGTGGTGCATCTAAAAGGTTTTGGATGCAAAAGACTCGACCTAATTGAGTCTTTCTGACATGGTCCTTGTGCTTCATTGCTCATTCCTTTGTGACCATTGTTCTTCGGTTTTTGTGTTTTTTTTTTTTTTTTTTTTCTAGGATTTGCATTGCATAACATTCATGCATTTCATTCTAGGATTTATTTGTTTTCTCTTTTAAAATTAAAATAAATAAAAAAAAAGGGAGAAAAGCAAATTGTGTTTGGCACTATTTTTCTTGGTCTTTGAAAACAAGGTTGGTCAATTTATTTACACTTAACATGTCTTATATACCTTGTTTAGTTTTGATGAGCTTATTTATTGCACTTTACTAGTTGAAACTTTGTAGTGCATGTTGTGTGGGAAAGATGTTTATGGTGTTTATCACTTTGTCTTAATCTTGAAGTCACATATTGTTTGACTGTCGGACTTGATCCTTTTGAGAAAGGCATAAATAACCATCTCACTGCTGTTCAGTAGCCAATCATGAACACCTTAGTGCATATCATAAGATTTTGTGCTCGAGAAAGTGTAGCACATGCACAAAAAGAACATAAGGTGTAGCCTCAGTTTAATTGCTTAATGCTTAAAAACGATGTGTATTATTAGGCTTGATGTCAATTCACTTAATTAAAACTGGTGTGTACTATTAGGCTTGATGCCAATTCACATAATTAAGAGGCTAAATACAAGAAACTTACATGATTGCAAGCTTATGTTCTAGGAGATGTGGGAGTTATATGATGTAACTCTTTAGGTGATAGTCTCTTTTAAATTCTATGTGATGGATTTTGTAGACTTTGTGATTGATTTCTATTCGCATATCACCTCACATGTATCTCAAGTTTTGCTAGTTTGCACACACTACACGAGTTACTCTTTGCTAAACACTGTACATGTTATTGTGTGTGTTTTTGGTCTAACCAACCAAGTTTGAAAAGATCTTGAGAATTATGCAAAACATTATTTTGCCTGAGAAATTAAGGATGAACTGGCTGAAACTTTCTTTGGAGAAACTAGGATTACAAATTTGGATTTTTGAAAAATCATTCCATTTCATCTCATACTCATGCATTGTGTTTCATTGATTTCAATGCTTTGAGGAGTTCTTTTTCAAAAATTGGTTTGAGGTTTTCAAAACTGTAATTTTTTCCAAAATATTGTGATCCGCTGCCTGTTTCGATCGATCCAGTCTATTTTTCGATCGATCGAAAATTTTAAAATTCCTTTTAAAAATTTCGGAGTGACTCGATCGATCAAAAGTAATTTTCGATCAATCGAAAGTTGTGAATCAGCTTTTTCAAATAGTGTTCTTTGACTAATTCCCTTCACTTTTCAAAAGTTTTTTTAAACTTCTTTTCTTTCTCCGACAATGCAAGGATCTACAGCAAATTTTTTGTCGTTTTCCTCCAAATTTTTTGCAAAGTTTCTCTTTCCTCAAGCCGGTTAGTCTCTTTTGCCCCTCATTTTTGAGTTTAATTGCATTTTTCATGCATTTTCTTTACAATTTTCGGACCTCTCCTAAATTGGGACTTTTGATGTTTCATGCCCAATTCTGTGCAATTGATCAATGGGTTTTTATGGGGACATGTTATAAACTTGATTGTGATAGTTTGATTTGATCAATTTTGGGTTTTATGAGAAATTGAAATTTCTAGGGTTTATGTTTAGTTCTGAATTGGGGATTTTGTTCAATTAGGTTAAAATTGATGAAATTGGCTTGTTGATTGGATGTAATTAGGCATTATAATCTTTGTGTTATGTTTTGTAATGCTTAATTCATCCATGTGCTTCAAAATTTTCAAGTTGTTTTCAAATTTTTGGGGTTTTTGTTAGAAACTCCTTCCTCAAGCCAATTTTGTGCAATTGAACTTAAAATTGAACCTTGTTTACTGCATTAGTACATGCATCATGTCATTTTAACTGTTCATGCATCATATAGATTTTTGCTCTATATTTTTTGTGTTGACTTGCAATCTGCCCTTGGTTTTGTTTTATTTTGTTCTTTTGGTTTTCTCTTATGTCTCTGTCCTTCCTTAGCATCATGCCTAGGAAAACTAGGGCTCGTAGGTCTGTCACCTCATCTACTCCTTCCCCTCCTCCCTTTGACGGAGAGAGATTTCCTATTGAGAAAAACCAAGAGATTTATGATAAGCTGAACCTTAAGAGGAATATATGGTCTGAGCGTTTTGTCATCTTAGATGAGCTTGATCCTGCCATTAGGGCAAACCTTGAGCGTAGGGGCTGGTTACCCTTGGTGGATATTTCTGATCCTCTTTCACCTGCTACCTTGATTAGAGAGTTCTACTCGAACATCTCTATCTGTGTCTATGATTCTAACACTTTGGTAAAGAGTTGGATACGAGGCGTAGAGTACACCATTACTCCTAAGGTAGTGGCTGATGCTCTAGGGGTACCTTTGGTACAGCACCCAGTCTACCCTTATGATGAGTCTCCTGTTTTGAGTGATGTCATGTCTTACATCACTGGGTTTTCTATCCAGTGGGGTTCTGATCTTAGGATCACCACTGCTGAGCTTTCTGAGTTACATTATCTCTTCTTTAGGATAGCTTGTCACTCCATCTGGCCTATTTCTCATCTTCATACCATTCCTCTCGAGTGGTGTGTATTTTTGTACGCTTTTGTCACTGATGCTCCTATCAGTTTTTTCCATTTGTTTCTTCATTCTTTGAATGAAGTTTATAGGAGTTCATCTTCTACTCATGCCCTTGTTCATCCTATTTTCATTCATAGGATTTTACTTTATCTTGATCTTAGTGGTTTCCCTTCCTCTGAGCCTGTTCATGTGATTGCTCCTATAGGTGCATCTTTTCTTAGATAGAGGGCTGCTCACCTTCGAGCTGGCTCTAAACACCCTAGGTCTGAGCCTTCTAGGTCTGCACCTCCTCCCTCTTCTTGTACAGGTCCTACTGGTGAGGTTGTTCTTGATCCTAATGCTGCTGCTGCTGCTGTTCCTCTACCTCCATCGAATGACTGTGATATCTGTCGTACTTTGGAGACTGTCATGACCGTTCAGGCGGCTCATGGTCAGCTTTTGGTGGACCTTTTTGACGAGATCCGAGCTTTACGAGCTGATCTAGCGCGTCTTCGTTCACCCTCACCACCTCCTTTTGATGATGGATTGTGATTGCCCTTTGGCATTCCGTCACAAAAAGGGGGAGTAGAGTTTTGTAGAGAGGAGTTAGAGTTAGAGAGGAGTTTTGTAGTTAGGGAGATTTTTTTTTTTTTTTTTTTTTTTTTTTGTGAAGTAGATTGTATTTAGGCACTTCACCTTGTATATCATTTTTTTTGGGATATTGATGTTAGGGGGAGTAACATTGATTGATATACATGTTTTTATTTGATTCTTGTTTCTTTGGATTCACTGTTTATTGATTTATATTCTATGAGTTATTCATTGATATATGTCTTTATTATGTGTTGTGTGAATCATACAAGAATGTTATACCTATTTATATACTATTTTCTGTCACACATGCGTTTATGCGTTTGTTGAGTATTTCAAGAATATACAGGTTGATTCAATTGAGCTGCTTTCTACACTTGCAACTGATGGATAGTAGTTAGGATTGAATTTAGTTTTTATGAGCATTATTTTTGTAAAGGGCTTTTTAATTGTAAACTTTGGGCTTATAGTTTGTGTTTTGTCACGGATTGCTAAAGGGGGAGTTTGTTAGGTTCTAAAGATTTAGGATTTTATGTATTTAGAACTCTAATTTGTATTGTTGGCAAACCATGATCAAAACATATTATTTAGTCTTATTTAGACTTGCTCAAAGTTGGGTCTTTCATGTAAAGTTGGAATCGAGTGGCTGCAGATGCATTGGTGTATTTCGGTCTGACTCAATCGATCGAAGGGAAGGCTTGATCAATCGAATCTCGGGCAGAATGTTTTTCTGCAGAATATTCCAGCTTAGCCCTAACTCATTAAACGTTTTGGGTTTTCTGTTTTTACCCTAGGTATATAAAGAAAAACCCTAGCCACATTTTTAAAGTTGCTCCAGTTGTATTGTTGCTCATACATTGCTGTTTTGTGTAAATCTTTTGTGAGATTTAGAGGAGCTTTCTTTTACACAAAACTTAGGGTTTTCAAGATAGAGATTACTTCAACATCTTGATGATCAACTCGGTTGCTACCGTGGAAGCTTAAAGAATATCAAGCGTGGGTGCTTGTAGCTGATTGGAGAATCCAAGAAAGAAGGAGTCCGTGGATTCGGAGCTTGCACGTGGTCATGTCAGTAAGTTCTACTGGTGGGTAGCATTAGGAAGTCAAGCGGACAACTTATAAGTCCTTTTGTATGAACTTCGATTCTTTCATAGTGGATTCAGGTTTACCTTGAGGATAGCTAGGTCAAATTCTCCACAGGTTTTTACCATGTGGTTTCCTGGGTGATCATATCATTGTGTCTTTTATTTTTTCGCTGCTTTATACTCTTGATATGATTGTTAGATTGTTTTGACCTAGAATTGCTTAATTTGACTAAGTAACAACTTGGCTAATTAACTAGGCTAACCAATCTGGTTGTTTTAAGGGGTCTAAAACCATTCAGAATGGCTCCTTCCAATACTTTTAAGTAGCACCAAAATCTCACTTTACGCTTAGTATGGGTGTGTTAAGTGTTTGTGTTAGCAACCTCAATCTATAGATGGAGAGGTAGGAGTTGAGGAAAACCACAAGGAAATGTGTAGATGATTGTGGGTATAACAATCTCTAACTTTTAAGTGAATTTTCTAGTGTTTTCTCTCTAAAAGCACTCCTTACAATTTGTGGGTAATTATGGTATATATAGTGTGGGTAAATACTTGGTAAAGCAAAACACAACTTTTTGCCAAACAAAAAGTTTCACGGGTCCTTTGCTGGTTGGCCTTACTCGCAAGACGGTCGCAAAAAATCCAGCCTGGCATGACTTTTCATCTTCCAGTCACGTGCTCTACACGTGGCTTTTTTCGCAGGTTGCTTCTCGCAAGACAGTCGGGAAATCCACTTGATCATCTTTTGAAGCTTGATTCTTCACTGATTTCTCACACTCATCCCTTACAATTAAATCCACATACATACAAGAAAAATGATTTAAGAAATTACAATCAAATTTGCATGGAATTAAAGCCAGCACAAAATAGTTGGAAATTACAAATTTACAATCTCCCCCTTTGGTTATTCTATGACAAAACCCCTAAACAGACTCTAGACTTTAACGTGAGTTTGGGAATACAGGCAAAACTCACTCACACCTAAATCTAAAGGTTGTGAAGCACTTGAACCATATACACCTATATCCTGAAACACTTGCACATAACAAATAAACTTCATTAAGTACAAGACAAGTAGAACACAAGGTATGTATAAAAAACAAGTAAAATGCGATCAAGATACCAAATGAAATGTAAGTTATAAAGCATAACTTGATCAAACATGAACAGTCATTAGAAAATGACCACAATGAATATTTATCAAGTAAATGATCATCCGGACACACAATGCAATTACAAGCAATGCTAAAATTAATTGCATGTCCAACAAACACATGATGCATTAAAAAGACTAAAGCTATAAGCAATAGAAAACAATAAGCTTCAAAATGGCTATAAAAACCAAGATACACAACAGTACTAAAGAAAAACTAAGTTTTAAACTAAAGTACTTGAAAGCTTTAAATGAAAGCACTATAAACATCCAAAAGCTATAAAAGCAGTAAATAAACTAGACTAGCCAAACAACATGGTTAGACTATCCAAAAGTGTGAGTGGTGAGTGGTTGTAGGTTAGCTTCCTCCTTTTAAGCCCACTGATCTCCCCTTTTCAATATGCGCACCTCATTTCATGTGATGCTCCCCCCATACTGTATGCTATAGTCAAAGCTATTCACACAATAAGTGCTCTCCCCCTTTTTGGCATGAATAGCTAAAGGCTCTCCTCTAGCTTGCGCTGGATCTCATCCAACTGTGTCTTAATAGTGGTTAGATGAATCTGAACCTGGTTGTTGGTAGAGTATATGACATTAGCAAGACCAGAAATGCGCTCATGCAATCCCTTAACCAAGGTTGTTAACCTATCGGAATGAGAGCTAGACAGTCCCGGTTGAGTGCTAGTAGACCAAGGCTAGGGAATGTGACGAAATGTAGTCACGAGTTGCCCAAGGATAGTGGAAGCAGCTGATCGTTGTCCGGAAGGAGTGGCGTGTTGGGAGGATTCACTTTTTGGAGTCTTAGAGAGACTATGCTTTGCCCTTTCAGCAGAGTAATGACTCTTGCTCATTTGAAGTGAAATCAATGATATTGGTCGTTGACGAAGCAAGATAGTTCCATCTTTTGGTGTACAAACACCTTTAAGAACCATGATCTTCATGACAAGAGTGCAAAAGGGAAGACACATTCTTGCAATTGATCGTCCTGCCGTTTTCCCTATGGTCTGAAATATGTGAGCACAAATGTCAATTTGAGCTCCTTTGATAAGATCACACAAAAACTGTGCTCTTCCAAGATTGATGAAGCTAGTGTTGGACAAAGGGTATAGGTTGAAAAACATGATCATTGTGAGAGTCTTCAACTCCAGTCTAAATTTTACAGTCCTAATGGAAGTGCCTTTGGAGGAGACTTCATGTTCAGCTTATAGAATGTCAAGAATCTTTGTCACTGGAGCAAATCTATCATCATACGGTGAAATGTCCACATTCTCCCGATGATTAATGTGAAGAATTTTTGCTAGATAATCCAGAGTGATGATAAAATCCTTTCCTCGAATCTAGCACTATAGTTCAGTTCCGATGAACCATGCGTTCGAGTAAAATTCTTTGATCAATTCGTCAACGGGATCCTCAAAGTTGCCAAACAAGTTGGCCCAATTCTTCTCCACAAATATCTTAGGGATGAAGGTGGATCCTAGGGTGTCAAATATTACAACCCTTTCCACCACAGTAGGTGCACCCTCGAAGTTGTTAGAGAAAGATTGAAAATCTATGAGAGTCTTGAATCTCTTGTTGTCAAAATCACCGAACGAATATCGGGTCCTCTTTGATACAGGAGATGATGTGAGGTCAATCACTTGCTCTTTACCACGAGAGGAATGACGATACATCTGCAAAATGAACAACCACACAAACAAACACAAACATGGAAACAAACTTGATTAGATACAAGTTAGTCCATAAAACTGAACAAAAAGGTCCTAAAATTGCATAAAAACTATAAAACAAAGTCACAAGATCATGTTTTAAGTGGTCTAGCAAGACTTATATAGCAAGAATGAAATGCAAAACATGTCAAGTGATCAAGTGTATGTATCAAGTGTGCATCAAGTGTGCTTGTAGTGTGCATGTGAGAGGCATGAACAATGCATGGCAAGGCACTCATGGGGCAAAGTGTGTGAAACACACAACCAATGTTTAAAACATGTTAAGAATGTAAAAACATGGTAAACCCCAAAGTTTGGTACTCATTGGAGTCCAAAACAACAAGAAAATGTCATTTAGACATTTTACCAAACACTTAGAGTACATACACACCACTAACATGTAAAACAATGCATGAACATATTGAAATCTTGCCTAAATACATGTCAAAATGCCACTTAGGGCCAACACAAACACAAACAAACACAATGGGACATAGCCCAATCAAGAAAATTTAAAAAATTTGCAAGAAAATAAGTTTTTCCCAACCCTTTTCAAAAATAAACCAACCCTAGAAATCCTAGAATCTGAGACTTAATCTATGGATTCAAGAATTAAAAAAAAATATATTAAAACATACCTTAGATGAGTCTTAGGGATGAAAGTTCTTGAGATTTGGGTGAGATTTTGAGTGAAAAGGTGTTTTGGGTTGAGAGAGGCACGGAGGAGGCAAAAAGATAGATTTGAAAACTGTCACTATTTTCCCTTTAAAAACTAAAAATTCGCTCATTTTGTGGGTAAGCTACTCGCGAAGTTACTTGCGAAATGACCTCTGAAGCATAGGACAGGTTTTGCGAAAAGCTTTTTCTCGTGAAAGAGTCATGAGGAAGTTGCGAAACTTTCTGTGTAAAATTTTGGAAAAACTGAAAAAATGCTTCCTCATTTTCGCAGGTAGGTTCTTATTCGCAACTTACTCGCGAAAATGCCTCTAAAGGAGTTTTTTAACAAAAACAAAATGGACTATTTGGGAAAATTCTTAACATAAATAAGGTACATTAAAACACTTCCAAAACATATAAAATACTCAAAAATCTTTTTGAGTTTGAACATCAAGCAATTGAGTATACACATTACATTTGAACACGTACAATCATACAAATGAAATAAGCATTCATTGAACACTAGACTTGTGTAGTGTGTGTGTGAATCAAGTATGAACTAGTTCATAGTTTAGTATGAAACTTCAATGATCAATTCAATCAAGTCATACACAACTAGTACAAAAACAAGTGACCTATCTCACTTGGAGAAATGAACATATATGACCCCCCACCAAAGTGTTTACATTTGATTGAAAGTTTTTCATTTGGATTCCCTTTTTCATACTTTGATCAAATACAACTCAAATTTTTGAGAAATGATGCCAAGAATTTTTTGATATTTTTGACAAATACACCTTTAGCTTTGGCACCATACATTTTAATACATATTTGCTCCACCTTCCTAGCCAAACTAGTTTTCGAAGCAAGGCTTTTTTTAGCTCTTTTCACCTTTTAGAGATAGACATTTGTAGAGCTCTTTGAAAAAGAAAAAAATGTGAAAAGATATATGGGCACAAGTCTACGCATGTATCAAGATCAAGCAAGACTATTGACCAATCATTCATAACAAGCTTGAAGATCTATTTACAATAATCAAACATAAATTTCTAGATGTCGCTCACACTTAGAAAAATGTGCATACATAACAAGCTAAGCTCGTAAATGCACTATGCCATTAGTACGGAGGTAATAGGCCAAACTCAACATGTGACAAACACAACACAAGCAATCAAAATTTTTAGATATTTTACTTTTTATGGGTTTTTGAATTTTTCAACACACTAAAAAACAAAGCAATAAAGTAAGATCAACAAAAACAAAAACAATGTAACCAAACAAAGACCTATAAAAGAAACATGCTTAAAACGGAAGCAATGACACAAGAAGACTACATATGCCATGATGCATGAAACTATAACCCTAATACGTTGGAAGTATTAATGCACGGGCAAAGTAAGTGATCATGCATGAGTACCCTTCTTCACTGCACTGTTCAAGTGTTTTGGGTGAAATCCTTGGAAGGAGGGGTACAACTGACATAACTCTCAAACCTTGGGGTGAAGCTAGCAAGGCATGATGAAATGTTTTTCAACATCTCCAATGAGTTGTCCCTGATTTTCTCCTTTATCTTGGTTTCCCTTCGACATTCTTCTTGAGTTATCTTGGCCACGTGGAGAGTCAACCCTCCTAAAAGCTTGAAGCTTGAAGCAATTTGGTCTTGTGTGCCCTTGCACGCCACAATGATGACAAAAATGCTTCACTTGGGGTCCTTTTTGACTTTTGGGTAATAACTTCCCTTTTTCCTTTGGTTTTGCACCAACGGTTCTCTTTGCAACAACAGGAGTCTCAACCTTAGGCTTCTCTACACTTTTGGCCAACACGAACCTCACTTCCTTCTTGGGTTCACTGCTTGAGCTTCCTTCATTGGTATAGCCTAGACCGGTCTTGTCAATTGAAGGTTTTTGAGAAGAAAGCACGCTGTCAAGTTTCTTGGTGGAAATGCACTCCACTTTGACATTTGCTTGAATGATTTCAAGTTCAAGGAACTTGATTTTCAAGAAGGCATTCAACAATTCTTCCTTCAACCCTTCAACTTCACATTTTGCATCCTTGAGTTGCACAAGAGTGGACTTACGCTCTTCCTCAATTTTCTTCATCTTTTTAATTGCATTCATTACAACTTTGGCATATTTGCCACAATCTTCAAGCAACGCATCATACACTTCTTGAAGGTTCTTCTCACCTTCATTAAGGCACACATCCTCATCTTCCGAATCCTTAACTTCTTCACCTTCGGAATGTAAACTTAGCTTATCAACCAAGTCACTCAACTCATCTCTAGAATCAACGGTGGTAATCGCCATGAAGGCTGAATAGTTTCCATCACTATCACATTCTCCTTCCGCATCAAAGTTTGAGCTTTCCGAGTCACTAAGAGTAGTGGCAAGTACTTTACCCTTTCCTCTCAAATAGTTTGAACTTTCTTCCTTTAGGTGTCCATGACCGTTGCATTCATAGCACACGATTCCTTGGGTTGATGACAAGTCTTTCCCATCCTTCTTCTTGAACTCCCTCTTGTCATTTTTGGAGGATGAAAACTTTCCTTTGCCAAGCGATGTCCCATTGTTCTTCATCTTGAGAAATTTCCGGAAGTTCTTGTACATCATCTTCATCAAAGGAATCACCCATTCTCTCATTTATAGTTTTGAGAGCAAGTGATTTGCTGGACTTATGTGAAAGGGTAGTCCGAGCTCATAGGTTTGGAGAGATCCAATGAGTTCTTGAATCTTTATCTCATCAAAATCTTTACTCTCCTCTATGGCTGTGACCTTAGCCCGAACGCTTTTGGGTAAGGATCTCAAGATCTTCCTCACCACCTTGGCGTCTTCAATCTTCTACCCAAGACTAAGCTTGGCAATCACTATCTTGTTGAGTCTCCCATATAAAGAATCGAACGACTCATCATCACTCATCTTTACTTCCTCGAACCGAGTAGTGAGCATTTGAAGCTTAGTGTCCTTGACCTTCTTGGTACCTTCATAGGTTGTCTCAAGAATGGTCCACGCCTCTTTAACGGTCTTCGCATGCGAAATCCTGTGAAACTCATCAGTAGAAACACCACAAAAAATAGCATTAATAGCTTTGCTATTGGCGTTTGCCAAAGCAAGAGTAGCCTTATCCCATTCAGATTTGGCAGTAGTGGGTCTTACATATCCATTCTCAAATGAATCCCACGCCGTCTCATCAATAGCACAAAGAAAAGCACGCATTCATACTTTCCAAAAGGCATAATTACTCCCATCATAAAAAGGAGGTGCATTAAGGGATTGAGATCTATCCATCTTACTTGGGGTCTAGGATCACACTAGGATAATGGAATCTGACAAGTGTACCCGCTCCGATACCAATTGAAAGCTTGAATTTGTGCAAAAACGCAAGAGCTTGTTCAGTCCCCCAAATAAAAATTACGACTGGATTGCTTTTACTCTAACTTAGACTAAGTGCGAAACAAGAGTAAATAATCACAATGAACCAATAGCACTACCCTAAGCCATATTCATCCATCATCATCAATAAAATGAAAGCTTAAAGAGTAGGGAAGAAAGATGCAAACACAAGATAACACTGAGACATGTTATCGAAGAGGAAACTGACCGCGACCCTCCAAGTTGAAATCGATCCACTAGAGAATAAAGTTGGAGTACATGAATAACAAAAGACCCTTCAAGCTTCTACTACCAACTGACTTCTCAGAGCGTTGTCTTCTTTAGCTTTCCGGATCCCACAATACACCCAATTGCATCCACCAATGAATGGCTCCTTCCAATGCTTTCCAGCAACACCAAAATCTCACTTTACACTTAATATGGGTGTGTTAAGTGTTTGAGCTAGCAACCTCTCAAATATCTAGAGATGGAGAGGTAGGAGTTGAGGAAAACCATAAGGAAATGTGTAAATGATTGTGGATATATCAATCTCTTACTCTCAAGTGAATTTTCTAGGATTTTCTCTCTAAAAAGCACTTCTTACAATTTGTGGGTAATGATGATATATATAGTGTAGGTAAAGACTTAATAAAGCAAAACACAACTTTTTGCCAAACAAAAAGTTTTGCGGGTCCTTCGCAAGTTGGCCTTACCCGTGAGACAATCGCGAAAAATCCAACCTAGCACGACTCTTCATCTTCTAGTCATAACCTCTACACGTGGCTCTTTTCATGGGTTGCTTCTCATGAGACAGTGGCGAGCCAGTCGCGAAATCCACTTGCTCAACTTTTGAAGCTTGATTCTTCACCGATCTCTCACAATCACCCCTTACAATTAAATCCACATACATACAAGGAAAATGATTGAAGAAATTACAATTAAATTTGGCACAGAATTAAAGGCAATACAAAATAGCTGGAAATCATAACTTTACAATCTTATTGTCAAAATGTTTTCTTTGTTTAGCCATTTGACTAGCTTCTTGTTCCTCAAAATGTCTTCTTTGTTCTGCTATTTGAATAGCTTGTTGTTCCACAAAATGTTTACTTTAATCCACCATTTGACAAGCTTGTTGTTCCAGCACCCTCTTGAGGTGTTTTACTTCTTCTTTCAACACTGCATCATCCTCCAAACGTTTGTGCTCACATTCTTGGAGTCGCTTCTCAAAGTCATGCATTCTAGATAAGAAGGAACCCCACAACTCGGTAGGAGTAACACCAACCACATAGCCACGAACTCGTCCATGGCACTCAAGTCCAAACACCTCCACAAACATTTGGTCTTGAGATATTTGCAATGCCCCCTCATTCACTTGAGTAGTAAGATTACTCGACGCCATCTAAAAATAAAAGTAACTGTTTAACTTGCTATAAAACCACATAAAAATATACTAGTTATATTAATATAAAAGTAATTCTTGGAGTTCCTTCTCAAGGCCATGCATTCTAGATAAGGAGGAACCCCATAACTTGGTAGGAGTGACACCAGCCACATAGCCATGAAATCGTCCACGGCGCTCAAGTCCAAACACCTCCACAAACATTTGGTCTTAAAATATTTGCAATGCCCCCTCATTCACTCGTCTAAAAATAAAAGTAACTGTATAACTTGAAATAAAACCACATAAATATATACTAGCTTTATTGATATAAATAGAAGATTTTATACCGATGCATCTTGTGTTGGTTCATTTACTGCTTGCCCATTAGCTTGCACATGGGTAATGTCAAATAGTTCGATTCTACTAGAGTTATGACCTGTGTTCTCTTTCTAACATTTGACAAAACAAATAGAAAGCATATAGAAACTAAGTATTTTAACTAGGAGCAGATAGAAAGCACCCATGTGACACAAATAAATAAAAGACTTCAAACTCTAAATATTGATCTACAAAGGACTAATAAATGTAAGCAGTAGAACTAAAAAGAGAAAAGAAAGTGTAAAGATACTAGGTATAAATATGATTTATACCTTTATCTTTTTCTCATTGAGTATGAATTACACAAATTCTGTAAGCAGAAAGTGAAGAAAATCTTTATGTTGGTACTCTTCCATCATAAACTTAACTCTTTTTATTATGCTAATTAATTTATACATATACTCAAAATTTGTGCTTCTGTTTTCTATGAAATTTCTTTGTTAAAAAAGATAATATTTTGCCAACTCCTCTCATTTAAGGTACTGTAAACCCAGCATAGATGCACAGCAGGGCAAGGTGACAGTTTCAGGAACTGTAGACCCAGCAGTTTTCATCAAGAAGCTTACAAAATCAGGAAAACATGCAGAACTGACAAAATCTTTTGTCTGTTGGTGTACAATTTTGTGTAGACTTTTCTGGTATATCATTTTGGTTTGTCTATTGTATCTGCACTAAAGACTATTTCTGATACAAATTGCGGTCTGGTTATCAAAGATGTGCACTGTATATCATCCGCCCTTCTCTCTCTTACACGACTTCTTCACTCTTGGACTGTCTCTCACTCTTCTCTCTCACGCCTAGCTTTCTCTTTTAAGGTAAACTCTGTTTTTCTTTATGTTTCATGGGTTTCTTTTGAGTTGGATCAAATAACTATGTTCTTATAATTGTGATTTTATTGGGTAATTTCATATTAATTGTGATTTTATGGGTGTAATAACATGTTATTTGTGAGTGAGTGCTTGAGTGAGTCTAGATTGTGAACTTGCATAAATTTGTATCTCAATGGTGATTGTAGCTATATATGGATTTGTGTTTCTTGTTTATTTTTCTCTAAACACTTCCAATCCTATTAGTTCGTGATATATGGATGAACTACAGTTCGTGTGCTTTATTTTCAGCTCATCCCTTTGTTATCTAATATGAACAACAATATTTATCTGAAAGCGTGCCTGTCTCTCTGCCTTTCAGTGTTAGGAGAGATGAAATGATCTAGGCTTTGTTTTCTACCAGGTCCTGGACTGCCTTTGTTTCCTTTTTCTTTTTGGGAAAATATTTATGAGAATATTATGAGATTGTATTGTCATAAGCTGTCACGAGTTCCTCACTTTTTGGGAAAATATTTATGAGAATATTAAGAAATTGTATTGTCATAACTTATTTATGATTTTGTAGCTGACTGGGTTTCTGACTTGAGGGTTTTTTTAACTAAAATTTTAAAGTTTCAAAGAGTTGCTCAAAATGGTTTGTCCTGTTATTAGGTTGTTACTCTCGGCCTACAGCTTCTGAGAGACCATTTTCATATAAAGGTTTGAATAGTTTTAAATTGCTTAACATAAATGATATAAGTTATGGCTGCTTATTTATCAATTTTATCAACCATACTATTCAATAATACCTGTGCATAATTAACTAATTTTTCTTATTAAAAAAAATGCTGTGCCAGCCTTGACATGTTTGGCTTTCAGTAAATGGCCTGTGATTTATAGCAATAATAGCACTTAGTTGCGTAGAATATCAGAATATGTTAACTTCTAGTATGAATTATCGTTTGGCTGCATTGTATTCTGTTTTAAGTTAAGAGTTCTTTTATTGCCTTGCATTACATTTAAAAACATGCAACTTAGAAGTCTTTTGAATGTTACATTGTTTTGCTTGATTACATTATAGGAGGGTGCTTGAGATAGAAGGAAAGAGTTCCAGCACCGGGTAGCTTGGGCAGATAATTATTAGATAGAGATGGAGTTGTTATTTTTTTTCTTGGAAGCTCCAATGTTAAGAGGACAAAGCCAAGTTTTAAGTTTTAACTTTGCTGCGTGCTTTGTGTTTGTTCTTCTATTCAATTAACAACTTAACAAGAGGGTTTAGATGATTCTAAATTAAAGTGTTAAGTAAATAAATTGAAAGTGAAATGTTTTTGTTCTTTGCAGGCACGTTTCCTTTTTTCTTTTCTTTTTTTTTAATTATTTTTTAACCTTTGGTCCTTCTAAACAATTTCAATTGATACTCCCTTGAGAATTGTGAAGTGTTGTCATTTGTAACTTCCAACTTCTTTGTAGTTTTGATGACTGAACTTCTGGGATGTTTGAATGGTTGCAATGATCTTCTTGCATCTGCTTAACAAAACATAGGGAGCCATGATGTATGACTTTGTGGTATTTGCTTAATTCAAAAAATTTTGTAAATTTGTAATGCACAAATTTGCTGCCTTATTGACTCATAGTTTTTTGATGACAATAGAAATTTTATTCTTAACCTTACTAGTAATATTAGTACACCAGAACTTTGGCTGTGGATTTATACTTTTGACAATTCTTATTTTGTTGTCCTTTTAAAACAGGCTAAACCTAAAGCAAAAGAGTTTAAGAACAAACCAATTCTAAACTACGACAAATTGGTTGAGCTTTATGGAAAAGATAGTGCAACTGGAGAACAAACCAAGATTGTGGTGAAATGTTCATAGGATTTTTTTTTTTTTTTTTTCTTTTTTGGATTTCATGCTCTTTTGTTTTTCCATGTTCTATTTGAGGGCTACATTGGAGGGTTACATTGTGTTTTGCAAATAAATTTGGTATTGTTTACAATAAAAACATCCACAAGAATTGTAATCATTCAAATATATGAGTGATTCATAATTTTTTTTTTTTTTTTTTTAATGTGCAATGTAGGCTATGTATCAATGGTAGAATGTATCCTATATATCATGAGTGACGGACTGAATAGGAAATAGCCAACCCATGAAGTTGATCACTCTTGGTGACTTTCATACCCTTTATATAATATATATATATATATATATATATTCTACAGCTTTTTTATTTTTAGAAATATAGATCATACAATTAATATACTATTTCTTGAACCTTTTTTGGTCGGTGAGGAGCAGCAAATTGATAAATTAATCAGTAAAACTGTGCTAAGGCTTATAATTATTTAATCTAACAAATTAATCATAGGTCAATATTGCAAGTCCATTTTCAAATATGAGTAAATTTATCTATTTAAATATATTTTATTATTTCATCTCCCTTACATCCTAATTTTTAAAACATCCAAGCAATAAAAAAGACTAATTATTCTCCTTCCCCTTGCTTAATTTTAAAAACATCAAAATAAGGTAGATAATAACTATTCCCCTCTATTATTCTCTCCCTCCAAACTTCCAAACATAGCATAAATGTAGAAAGTGCAGAAAGCAAACTTTTTTCACATTTAGGTAAAACAAGATACCTCAACTCGTAAAAAGTTATGGAGCTGAAACAACTAACAAGATACCATCAATGATGTACTTACATTCGGTGGAACCTAAGGCATTTCTAACCTCACATGAAAGAACTAAAAGAAAGAGAGTAGTTCTAGTACCATATAATTGATACAACTTTTACCACAACTATCTTATGTATCAGATTATGAATGACTGTTTGTCACTTTCACATAGACTCACAACTTTTTTCTCACTACTCACAATCTACCATATGAACAATTGTGGCACAAATTATGTCATTTTATGTGGTCTTAGAATTTTTCAAATAAATAATCAACTACATCACATCAGGTATCATATCCAACATTTCTTGCACCCATCTATCTCCATACTAGAACTGAAGGCAGCATATATGTATCCCATACCAAAACTGTGATCTCCAGCAAAAGCCAAAAACACATATAGAGGCATTAGGCACATGGAACCCACGCAATGCATGCTTATTCAAATGATAGATAAAACTAAATAAAGACGCAAGCATGCAATTTAATTTCCATCTTATAGCTTGATGCAATCCGTTGGCTTGAAAGATACAGTTTTCTCCACAAGGTCATAGCCTACCAACAAATTGGACTGGGCCAAGTTACCAAAGATGCTAATTTTTTTATTAGCAAGGAAAGCCTAGCACACGAGTTCTTCATTTATTTGAACGAAGGTTGTGGTTGGATTCAGCTTCACATCTGCACCGGTGAAATGAGCTGTGATAATAGGAATTTCTATAGAATCTGACGCGAGCTTGTAGCAAAAAGACTTAGAACGTGACTCGGGTCATCACCGCGCTCTAAATTAATTTCTTCTGCTACTGCTGATTCAAACTTGGCGTAGAATTCTGTTGGCAACATAATTGGAGCTAGTTTTTATTGACTACTTGGAGCTAGTATAAGATTCAATTTGTTTGTCTTGAACAATATTATGATTTTGATGTTATGGGTCTCTTGTTGATATTACATAAATCCTATGGAAACTACTTATAATTTGTTGAGGTTTTGATGTTAGAGATAATACCTTGGATGGTTCATGAATATAATGGGGGTATAGGCCTTGTAAATAAATTGGTTGACAAACTTTGGAAATGTAAAATATTATTTGTGAGGCTATATACTAGGCTTGCCTAGTGCTTATTTGGCAATTCCTAATTAGTAGCTAGATACAATTTCAAACTTTATGCTTATTGTGGTAGGTTTGCTTGATATTGTTTAAGTTCTTGCTCATCTCCTTGGTGCTTGGAGAATTAAGTTTTTTGCGGGTTGCAATGTAAGTAGCTTTTTAATAGGATTCTTTTTTTTTTTTTTTTTTTTTTTTTTTGGTGGAAAATAACAAGAGAGTCAATACCGTACCGGAAGCTGTACCAGTTTGGTTACCGGTACGATATATTTCGGATACCGGTCAATACCGGTGTACCGTTTCGAATTTACCGCTATTTTATATATTTAATATATATATATATATATAACTAATAATAAATGTGAATTTTTGTTCAATTAACTAGACATTTAAAAAAAAATTATTAGGCTAATTCTAAATCTCTTTTTTACTCAAATCCTTGTACATGTACAAGCTAGGGTATGCGGTATACCTGCCAACATTTGTTACTATTTTTTTTTTTTAAGTTTTTATTTTTTTTCACTATCTTTAGTATCTTTTATTTTTTTTTTTTAAATCTTTTTTTTGCTCTTGTGGACGACTAAATTTCTCGGTTCGAAATAAGTCAAACAAGTAAAAATAGTGTCACAAGTGTGAATTTGTATTGATGATTGTGTGTGGTACAATTCTCTGTGATTACAAAAGAGTTATCCTCTGATTCGATCTCCTTGAAAGATTTGTTAATTTGGAATTGTGGTAATATGATTGTGACTTGAACACAAAATATCCTTCTATTTGGCTAAAGAATGGATCGAAGATCTTTGAAACGGAATTACAATGAATTTATGGCTATGAGCTTGTTAGAAATCCTTTGTTCTTCACGTTCTTTGTGTTCTTCGTGTGTTCTTCGTGTTCTTGGTGCGTTCTTCGTCTTCGAAGGTTTGTGGTGGAAGTTCTTCGGTGCTTTAGAGGCTTGAATCCGTAGAGCTTCACTGATTTGTGGTTTGTGAGGTTTCTGGAGGCTTTTGAGCTTGATTCCAGTAAACTTTGAGATCTAGGAATATGATTTGGATGATTCCTCTTTGAATGTTCTTCGTATTTGAAGGTTTGTGTTGGAAGTTCTTCGGTGCTTTAGAGGCTTGAATCCGTAGAGCTTCGTTGATTTGTGATTTGTTGATGTTTCTGGAGGCTTTTGAGCTTGATTCCAGCAAACTTTAGGATCTAAGCAGATCGTTTGGATAATTCTGCTTCGAATGTTCTTCGTATTTGAAGGTTGAAGTTCTTGAAGTTGCTGGAGGCTTCAAGGCTTGATTCTAGCAGAGCTTCTAGACTTCTGAATCCTCTCTAATGCTGCTTGTGCTTCAGATGGCTTCATGTGTCCTCTAAAATGTCTTAGGAAGGCTTCTATTTATAGGAGTTTTGGGGTGGATGAGCGACACGTGGCGGAGTCTGATTGGTGACACATGTCACAGTCTGATTGGTCCGCTTATGTCATCGCTTACACGTGCGAGGTTGCTTGGGTCATCGCTTACACGTGCGAGGCTGCTTGTGTCATCGCTTGCACGAGCCGATGCATGATTGATTCTTGCATGACACTTGGCAAATTTCTGTTGGCTTCTGAATGGCAACAGTAAAACCTAGCAGCAGTATGTGGCACTTTGTAATTGGCTGTATTTTGTGGTATTGGTAGTGTGACGTGTCAGCTTGTGATAGGTCGGGAATTTTCCCTCTCTACAACTCACTTTCCAAGATAAGTCTTATGACTCTTATCACATTACTTTTTTTTTTTCTTGGTTGAAGAACCCCACTGCCTCTTCACGTGGCCACACAAAACTAAGAAAAAAAATATTTTATTTTTTTTAAAAATCTTTTTTTCACTCTCACTTTCCAATATAAGTCTTATCACATTACTTTTTCTTTTCTTGGTTGAAGAACTCCTCTGCCTCTTCACGTGGCCACACAAAACTAAGGAAAAAAAAAACTTTAAAAATGCAAACGGAAAGGAACAAACAAACATAGACACTCAAATGCTAAGAGAGAGATTTGAAGAAAGAACTGAAGAACGAAAAGTGGAGGAAAGTGGAGAACAAGAGAGTCACAAACAAAGAAAATATGAAGAAAAGGGAGAAGAAGAAGAGGGAACGAGATAATAGAAAGAAACATTATCAGGTGAAAACAAAAATATATAGAGGGTAAGTTGGTAAGTGTCTTTGTGCATTTTTCTTTCATTTTTCTCCTTCTTTCTGCTGGGATTTCTTAGCTTCCTCAGATTTGCACCATCCTGCCTTAAAGAAACTGCCAAAATTACCCACACAAAAAAAAAAAAAAAGGATTTCATGTTTTGGACCGGTATCTATTTACCGATTGAAACAGCTGGATTTCGCCGGTACGGCCGATATGCGGCCGGTATTTTTTCCGGTACGAAATGAGGGGGTCATTTGTACTGGTGCACTGGCCGGTACGGTATATACCGGCCGTACCGGCCGGTACGGTACGAAATTAACTTCCTTGGAAAATAATCACGTTACATATACGTTATTTTTGGGTCAAACACATGTTGGAAAACAATTTGTGGAACTATATTTTCTTAAAAAGTGTTGTATTGTGACCCTACTATATATGATTATATATAAAAGAGCATCATGTTTAATATTGCATATGGGAAAATGCATGAATATTTGGCGTGGAAAAGAAAAGCATCTTGAAATTTCTTTAATAACGGAGTTCATGGATTTATGGTATTATTTAGAAATACTAAAGATGTTTTGTCTCAACTTGCATTATCTGGGAAATTGATAGAAGATCTTTTTGACAGAGAATGAAGTTAAAAACCTTACAGACTTATGGAAGTTTTGGTTTTTTAAGGTTTTTCTGAAACTATCTTGATATAAACTATGCATTTTAAAGTAAATGTGACCTATGAGCTTTGTGTGGTTTTAACTCTATGCCATGTGTGATTTTCCAATGATCACCTGATTTGGTTCTGTAGTCTTTGTGACAACAGGACTAGATCTAAGTTAGTGCCCTTTCACTTTAGATGAAGCGTTCTTACCTACTACTAATGGGGGAAGGGGTTCTTTGATTGTGTGTGGGTGAAACTACTGCCCATGGGGCCAAAAGATCACATGCAAAAGAGGTCTTATTTGACGCGTTTTTCCTATTGCCCATGGGGGGAGAGAAAAAACTTAAGGGTACAGTTGGGGCTGCTGCCCATGAGGCTAAGAGACTACATACCAGAGAGGACAATATCATGCCAGTTGTGAATTGGTGGACCCCTTGACTGGTCTATGTGATAGTGTGGTATATTTGTGATAAATTACCTTATGTTAGATTCTATGGTTTTGGAATTATATTGTTAGTGCTCACAGATTATGGTATATAGTTTCAAAGTATTTACGTTGAGAAACTTTGTGTTTCATTATTTAATCATTTTTGTCATATTATTATTGAAAATGATACTGTAGTATTCAGTTAGAAATTTCTCAAACTAAATCATGAATTGTAAATTGTTCATCATCATGAAACTTGCATTTCCCCTACCCTTATTAATTATACTACTTATTGAGCTCTGTCTTATTCCATTCTTTTATAAACTTTTTCAGAGTAGGCAACGATCATTTTGAGACAGGTTTTGTGGCTAGCAGTAATTAGACTAACTACTAATGGAAGCTAGACTTTTGTGATGGAAATATTTAGATAATATATATCCTAGAGTAGGCTTGACTCATTCTTTTGTATATTATAGTGATTATAACTTTATTTCCATTGATGGGACAATTTAATGATATGTAATTGTATTTATTCGGACCTCCATTCTTTTGTGGCCAATGGTCTTTGTAATTATTACATAGAGTTCTAACTTACTTTGAAAGTATCATTAATGAAATTATTATGATAATTCTTGATGTTGGTACTTTGATAATGAACTTTGAATTGAATTGTCAAAAAGGAAAAATCTACAAGTACCTTTTAAATGCTTTTCTCATGCTTTGAACCTTTTTGGGTTTGGGGTGTGACATTGAGTGTTAGGAAATGGAAGGTGTCTGAAATTTTGGGGACTAATGGAGTAGACACGGTTCCAGGACCTGAAACCACAGTATCACTACCAAAATTCAATTTGCTTGAGTTTTTGTCTCTTGAAGTTAATGGCACCAAACAGTAGGAGAACTTGCCACCAATAGAAGAACTCAATTGGGAAACAAGGGAAACTGCCCCGCCTCCAAATCCAACAATGCCGGAACCTTTGTCATCAAAGTTTCCAACATTATCATGTCCACGCCCTATGATAGTTTCTGGGAAAGGCATAGGATGGCTTGTCGTTGATCCCAAAGTGAGTGTCCATAGCAAGGTCTCCGTTTGAGAATGATGAACTGTCGCCATAAGAGATGGAATATTGGCAGCTTGTTCCATCGTTGAAGCATGATGTTTTTGCTAGAGATTCTCATTGTGATGAAGTGCAGGAAATGCTTTTGTAGGTTGTGGACATTTCAGGATCAAAAAGTGGAGCTGTTTGATTGGAGCACTCAGTGCATGGCTTGCACTGTAGCCAAATCAAATCACTACTCGTATCAACAATGCCTAGTATTGGGACTGGTGGCATACCAACTGAGTATTGCATGAGGTATTTGCCCCTATTTGAGATTACATCTGACTGGGCCAAATCGGGAGAGACTAAAGAAGTTGTGATGTCGCAGAAGTTACAAGAAAACAAACACTTGCTTTCTGAATGGAAAAAGAAACTAAACACGTTAGCTTCTGAATAAAAACCTCAAATTCACAAGGGGTTAAATAATCCACAAGGGGTTAAATAATCCACAAGGTAATAGGGTTTTGGAATCCACTAGAGAGAAATAGACAAAGTTTGTATTTTTTATAAATCTAAAAATTGATTTGCTCTAGATGCTACAATATGTTTAATTAATAAAAGAAACCCTAGGGCAACTAGGGCAACGCCCAGAAACATAAATTCGTGCTATTCGCATAATTAAGTGGCAAAATAGTGATTTATGCCAAAAATATCAAAATTGAAATAATTGCGAAAATTGAAACTACTGATCTTAAAGATCATCCCAAAATAATTGAGACCTTATTCTGACTTTTAAACTAAAAGGTATTAAGAAAAAACAAATATTACTATAAATAGCAAAAATACTATTTGCAAGGCCTTAACAAAGGAATTTTCCTAAATTTAGATGACTCGAGTTGACTTGAGTCTGGATCAGAATGTCGTTTCCCTTCAACCTGTCAAATTTTATACAATTCCAACATTGTTGCCTCAATGGCCTCTATTGGCACCCCCCTTAATCTTGCAATGTGACTTTCAGTGCCCTTGCTGCTCCAAGAAAGCCTGTGTTGTCTGTTCTACATTAAGTTGGCTTAAAATGATTGACATAATTAATGGAACGTAGCAAGGCCTTGCCCATGCGATATGAATGAGTTTCTAAAGGGTTGTAGAAGGGAGAGTCCGGAGAGTCATAGTGGATGAGATCCACGCTAAGGCTCCCATCGTGAGCCTCAATTAGATCAGAGAAGCTACAAGTCATGACAAATTTAGAGGTGGCAAATGGGTGGGTTGGGTCATAAATGGATTGGGTGTGTAATTACCAATTTATTCATTTATGACCCGTTTATATATAAATTAATTATTCATTACCAACTCAACTCATTTAATTAGTAACCCACACTACTGTGCACCCTTGGTATTGTGGTCACTCCATAAGTATAAATGCTTGTGGGGTGTGGGGGGTAAGGACCAGAATTCAAGCCTCTAGGAGGGAGCTTCACACACACATATATATTTAGATTATGATAGAGTAGATATTCTATCTTATATCCAAAATAATAATAATAATAATAATAAAAATTAGTAACCCACCCATTTAACCCAATATGACCCAAATACCTCTAAAACTACTTGAATACTCTCATGATCTATAAAATTACCAAAATATCCTTAAATACCTAAAATGACGCAAAAACCCCTACACTAATGGGTATTAGTGGGTTTATCGATTAAGATCTATATAATTAAATAACATATGGGTCTTTACCCATTTAACCCAAATATTCAAATAGGTTGGGTTAAGACATATCCAAATTAAGTGAGTAATGAGTAGGTTCATGGATATAAATATAAGTTGCCACCCCTAATGACAATGGAGAATGAAGTTGCCAATGCAGCAAAAGACAGAAGTGAGTGACTGTGAGATGACATGATAGATTGATTGTTGGAAAGGAGGTGATGATGAAATTGTGCTGGATTAAGCGTATATATTGTGATTTGTGAGTCAGTGCCTTCTATTAGATTTCCACAATGAGTCTTTGTTTGTGCACGCTATAATTGCGCCATGATGTACTGAATTGGAATTCCAAATATCAAAGGTCTCCTAGCCAAAAAAAAAAAAAAAAAAAAAACGTTGCATTTATGAGTGCCGCAAATTTGTTAGGCAGCACTCTCTCTTTGATGTGTGCTCTACCGTGATTTGCGTTTTGTTTTAAATTTTTGTTTTTATTTTTTTGATGTGTAGAGTTGTAGCTCTTAATCTTTGGTAATTGTGCCATGTGAGTGTATTGGAGCTTAGGTTTTGTAAGAGAATAATACTAGAGACACATAATTTGCCACAATTTTATGTCATAACTCACTCAGTGGATAGGTCAAAGCACGTAAATTCTTAGTATTATCTTTTGTGTGTGGGATGTCTTACTTTCCTTTGGGTTTTCTTTGTTCTTGTTATTTATTTTTGAGATCTTTCTATACCTACAATATTTTTTTCAATAAATTTTGTATGAGAATGCTATCTAGAGGTCTTTCCCTACAACTTATATATAACTCCATAAGAATAATTATTCTCGAGACTACAACGAAACAATACACTTTGCTTTCACATAATAATTGTTCTTACTACTTAAATTTATAGTGAGATATTTACCATTCTTTTGGAGTTATATATATTTACCATAATAATTGATCTAGAAGTACAAGTGTCTGCAAATAAATTATTTATTTATATTTAAAAGGAAATGGATAATAACTTTGATTCATATTTGATATATGCTTGCTCATTTTACTTCTCTGAAATAGCATAGGCTACAATTTTAATTGGGGATATTTAGTTTTTTTGTTAGAAAAAATTCTTATTATACCTACTTAAGATCTATTGGAAAATGAGTATGAGTTAATAAAGAGGTTTAAAGCATATACAGTGTATTCAAGAATTATGCTGTTTTAGACATACACCACTGTCAGTTTCTTTAAGACATTCTCTCATTTCTTCGTGTATATGTTTTAAAATACATAGTATTCTCAAAAAAAAAAAAAAAAAAAAAGGATCTATTGGGTACTTCATAAAATAGAGGAAAAGAATGTCTAAATTTTTCTTTATCTTAGCACATATTTAATAATTTTGATAGACACTTATTCTTATAAAGTTTTTTGTTTATAAAATGCTACATTTCATGTTGCACTATGTCTATAATTTTTTATACTACGAAATATAACATATTGTTTATATTATATAAAAACAAAAATAGTCACACATCAATTTGGCCCTCCCAAAAGATATATTCCTGTCTCTGTCTCAGTGTATCGAGTAAGAGTTACTCTACATAAATTATTTTGGCTCAAAGATTAATTTAGCCAAAACATTGGTTTATTGAGCCAAATGTGAGTGCTCTAATTCAAGGGTGCAATGCTCCTTAATGGAGATTCTTAAAACCAAAGGAAAAGTACATTATTCATTTGTAATTCTTTTGAGGAGAATTCACTTGTAATTCAAGTGACAATTTCTGAGAAGGTAAAGTTTCTCTTCTTCTTTTGTTTTTTTTCCAAATCATGTCTTCTTTTTCTTTAAAAACAAAAAAAGGAATGCAAACATTGTCTTTTGCAAGAGTCGCAAGAGCCAAACACTTTCCCGTTAGTGCCAAAATACCAGTAGGCATGTACTGCAGTCTACACCCTAGAACTTACGCAAGAACGAAAAAGGCTTTTGACGTAGAAGTTGATATCGTGTCCACCCCGCACCTCACGATTGCCGTAAATTCCAAACTATCTAATAAATACTTTTGGAAGTTGATGGGAAATTGATCTCGATGTGCTGCCACTAGTCCAACGACCCATGTAAAGGCAAAACAAATAAATGTTTACTTTTTGTAATACACATTGAGGACTAGACTTTTTGTACCATCAATTGCGTGCGTCAATGTCAAAAAAAATAAAAATAAAAAGTTGCGTGCGTCTGGTTTGATAATAAAAAAAAATAATTATGTAGGCTGAAACTCCATAAAAAGTGGACTTCTTGTCTTCATTCAAACTCTTTTTTTATTTTCTTGATTATGTTTCATCAACTAAACCATATTTTTTTTTCTTCTTTTCATAAAAATCATCCAAAACAATTAAAAGCTTGGATGGTTTATTAAGGGCAATTTATTTTGAAAGTAGGACTCGATTTGCTAAGGGATGTTTTAATAAATTATATTTAAAAAAAAAAAGATTTTAAAGATTATATCTAAATAGATTAGAGAGACTAAATCAACCAATAAATGATAACAAATATGCAAAAATTGTAAATGTTTTTGTGCTTTTTTAAAAAAATGGGAGAAGGTATCTTGTACCTGTTCCATCCAAAGTATTTAAGGGATATTTACTAGATTAATAGATAGTTAAATTCCTAAGAAAAAAATAACAAATGTAAGAAAATATAAAACCCAATTTAGTCTCTGGTTGTTACACGGCTTAGGATGAATTTGGTTCATCCTTTCAATTATGAGCTTTTTGAAAGAGCGGTGATTTAATTAGTACAACTGCTACCTAGGGAATGTAACATGAAAACACACTCTATCACCTTTACAAGGCTAAAAAGCATGATTTTAAAATCTTACCAAATGCTTAAAAGTGATGATTTGAAACTGTTAACGTGATTTTCACCTAAAAAACACTAACCAAACGGGCACTTATACAGGGGCAACTCCACTTGGAGCCTAGGGTGTTCATAATATTTTTTATTTTATTTTTCTTGTTTTGACACTTAAAATAAAAATTTGAATACCCTAACCTTAAACCCAACTGAAATAAACTTAAATATAATCATCTTAACAATATCTTGACCTTTTTAAACATAAAGAAAAATCTCAATAACAAATCAATTTGATCTAAAATCTGGGAAAAAAAATTTTAATTAGCCCAACAACAAAAGTAGATTTGCTAAATCTTAAACCTTAGAACAAGCTCATTTAGATATTAAGAAATATTAAATAAATCAATCAAATGGGAAATAAGTAGGTGAATGATTGCTTGACTGTATACGTTAAAATAAATGTATCTAGTAGGATTGATAATGAAAATATCATGCAACAATTTTAAAATACGAAACATCATAAAAGGCAGTTGTAAAACTATATGTATTAAAGATTTTTTTTTTTTTTTTTGTGATGTCGATATATTAAATTTATCTTTTGTTTAAAAATTTTTTATAATTTATGTCTCTTATTGAACTCCCTTGGTTTATTAAGGGCAATTTATTTTGAAAGTAGGACTCGATTTGCTAAGGGATGTTTTAATAAATTATATTTAAAAAAAAAAGATTTTAAAGATTGTATCTAAATAGATTAGAGAGACTAAATCAACCAATAAATGATAACAAATATGCAAAAATTGTAAATGTTTTTGTGCTTTTTTAAAAAAATGGGAGAAGGTATCTTGTACCTGTTCCATCCAAAGTATTTAAGGGATATTTACTAGATTAATAGATAGTTAAATTCCTAAGAAAAAAATAACAAATGTAAGAAAATATAAAACCCAATTTAGTCTCTGGTTGTTACACGGCTTAGGATGAATTTGGTTCATCCTTTCAATTATGAGCTTTTTGAAAGAGCGGCGATTTAATTAGTACAACTGCTACCTAGGGAATGTAACATGAAAACACACTCTATCACCTTTACAAGGCTAAAAAGCATGATTTTAAAATCTTACCAAATGCTTAAAAGTGATGATTTGAAACTGTTAACGTGATTTTCACCTAAAAAACACTAACCAAACGGGCACTTATACAGGGGCAACTCCACTTGGAGCCTAGGGTGTTCATAATATTTTTTATTTTATTTTTCTTGTTTTGACACTTAAAATAAAAATTTGAATACCCTAACCTTAAACCCAACTGAAATAAACTTAAATATAATCATCTTAACAATATCTTGACCTTTTTAAACATAAAGAAAAATCTCAATAACAAATCAATTTGATCTAAAATCTGGGAAAAAAAAATTTTAATTAGCCCAACAACAAAAGTAGATTTGCTAAATCTTAAACCTTAGAACAAGCTCATTTAGATATTAAGAAATATTAAATAAATCAATCAAATGGGAAATAAGTAGGTGAATGATTGCTTGACTGTATACGTTAAAATAAATGTATCTAGTAGGATTGATAATGAAAATATCATGCAACAATTTTAAAATACGAAACATCATAAAAGGCAGTTGTAAAACTATATGTATTAAAGATTTTTTTTTTTTTTTTTTGTGATGTCGATATATTAAATTTATCTTTTGTTTAAAAATTTTTTATAATTTATGTCTCTTATTGAACTCCCTTGGTTTATTAAGGGCAATTTATTTTGAAAGTAGGACTCGATTTGCTAAGGGATGTTTTAATAAATTATATTTAAAAAAAAAAGATTTTAAAGATTGTATCTAAATAGATTAGAGAGACTAAATCAACCAATAAATGATAACAAATATGCAAAAATTGTAAATGTTTTTGTGCTTTTTTAAAAAAATGGGAGAAGGTATCTTGTACCTGTTCCATCCAAAGTATTTAAGGGATATTTACTAGATTAATAGATAGTTAAATTCCTAAGAAAAAAATAACAAATGTAAGAAAATATAAAACCCAATTTAGTCTCTGGTTGTTACACGGCTTAGGATGAATTTGGTTCATCCTTTCAATTATGAGCTTTTTGAAAGAGCGGCGATTTAATTAGTACAACTGCTACCTAGGGAATGTAACATGAAAACACACTCTATCACCTTTACAAGGCTAAAAAGCATGATTTTAAAATCTTACCAAATGCTTAAAAGTGATGATTTGAAACTGTTAACGTGATTTTCACCTAAAAAACACTAACCAAACGGGCACTTATACAGGGGCAACTCCACTTGGAGCCTAGGGTGTTCATAATATTTTTTATTTTATTTTTCTTGTTTTGACACTTAAAATAAAATTTTGAATACCCTAACCTTAAACCCAACTGAAATAAACTTAAATATAATCATCTTAACAATATCTTGACCTTTTTAAACATAAAGAAAAATCTCAATAACAAATCAATTTGATCTAAAATCTGGGGAAAAAAAATTTTAATTAGCCCAACAACAAAAGTAGATTTGCTAAATCTTAAACCTTAGAACAAGCTCATTTAGATATTAAGAAATATTAAATAAATCAATCAAATGGGAAATAAGTAGGTGAATGATTGCTTGACTGTATACGTTAAAATAAATGTATCTAGTAGGATTGATAATGAAAATATCATGCAACAATTTTAAAATACGAAACATCATAAAAGGCAGTTGTAAAACTATATGTATTAAAGATTTTTTTTTTTTTTTTTTTTGTGATGTCGATATATTAAATTTATCTTTTGTTTAAAAATTTTTTATAATTTATGTCTCTTATTGAACTCCCTAGAAAATAAACCTAGAGCCGCCACTGCACTAGTACTTATAAATTTCACTTAAACAAAACGTGAGTTGTACAAATTAGACATTTGAGAAACAAGTCGGTCCCAGTTACAGGTGAGTAAGCTAGGCTTAACAAATTTGATGACTAGCTAGGGTCTTGGTCCTAAAGTGATGGACGACTTGCCCCTACGCAAAAGTTTTACATGATTAATACGTTGAGAAAAGGAAGAAATTTTGGACAAAGGCTTACATCTTGCTTTTGTGAAGCCAAAATCAACGTCATATAAAAGACTTTTATGCAATCTATTAAGTCTCATGATATATAGGTATATATCTGTTTACCTCTAAAATTAACGTCACGCAGTGAAACGCATGAAGAATAAAATGAGTCACACGTTGGTTTATATTATAGGCCAGGAGATTATACAAAGAAATAAATGGTTACAACTAAAAACATGGGCTATAGTTATGTTTTTTTAGCTATGTTTTTAACCGCGTTTTTAAGAAACACGGTTTAAATCACTGACTTATAGTCGCGTTTTAAAAACAGGGCTACAGGTCAACGAAACTTAGGTTTTAGTAGGTCTTTAAGAATGGAGCAAATAAGCTAAAACCCTTGTTAGCGGGAATCTGGTAATTAATAAAAATAAAAAATAAAAACACTTTGGGTCTTCCGATTCCCTACAACTTTTGGGAGTAGGCGCTGTGTGAGTACTGCTGCCATACAATCCATGAAACTCCATTACATGCTTTGTGGAATTGCCAAGAACTGGATGTGGTGTGATCCGACTCAGAACTCTAGATATATTATTAGTATTCCAAACTTGTTAGTGTAGAAGGAGGATGTTCCATCACAATTTTATTTTGTATTGCAGGTTGATGTTGTCATTTTAACTTAATAAAAGTATTTAGTTTCCTTCTTTTAAAAAAAAAAAAAAAATTATTTGGGAGTAGGGGAAGACAAGAGATATGAAACTTATTATTATTTCTCATTAAGAAAAGACGCTCTATTCAAATTTTGGGTCTTCCAATTCGTTCCAACTTTAGTTCAAGAGGCACGTGATATTTATTATTATTATTATTTTGTGTGGCTTAATATATAAAAGTTCCATGGACATCTAAAACTCCCTTATGGCATTTTTTACACAAATGCTTGGGGGGAAATCACACATTGTCAGACTCTAGAAAGATCAAATATTAAAAAGTTCATCATGTCCAATTTTTTTTTTTTTTTCTTTTTCTTTTTACTTTGCACCTCTATGAAGCCTCCATATTTTATCAAGCTAATGTCCATATATGGACTGACCTTTACTACTCCGGGGGCTTTCTCTTAACTGGTTTCTATGATTCTCTTCCCCTATCCTTTTCCCTAACGCTATGGTTTTTTTTTTTTTTTTTTTTTTTTTCCAATAAAAATTTTGAATTTATGAGAAATTGAACTAGCTTCACTAGGCACATTATGGAAGGGGAAAAAAATAATAATAATAATAATAGAAATTTTTTTGTGAAAAAGAAATATAAATATTTTTTTTTCTTGATAGATAAAACGACATAATTTAAGGCTTGTCCATTAAACAACCAATCCTCGATCCAATTAATCACGTTCCAAGAATCCTGCCAATAATTACAATCATTATTCTCTATTAGGTTAGAGTAGAATTCTATTTTGTATCCAAAAAAAAAAAAAAAAAAAAAAATTTGCCTAACAAAAATTCGCTAAATTAAGCATTAATTAGAAATTTTGCAACTGTACATCAAATCGGTATTGATTATTATTATTTTTTTTTTTAATGAGAAACAAGACAGAACTTGTCATTTATGAAACGCAATTGGTATTCATCTCTAATCACTATTTGTTTAGGTAGTAGTCATTGTCTTTGTCTATCATCCAACTATGCAACCAAGTGATTCACTGACGATATTAAGCACTTAAGTATTATTCTACTATATAATATAGGGCTTGACGACCTATTGACCTACCTCTCCAATCACACAAACAAATATTCTCAACATACAAAAAATAACGAATCCACTTTGATTAAATATGCATCATTGAGTCATCTCTAACAATGCGGCAAAGGTAAGTAATCCAACCACAATCAATAGTGTGGTCATCATATTTGTTTTTTTCGTTTATGTTGACTTGGCTTTTCTAGGGTTTTGTTCTCTAACCTGCTAGATGATATAAAATATTTATTTTATTTCCATCATCATACACAGAGATGTACATAGAGAATCTACATGTTTTTTGTAAAGCTACTGTGTTCTTATACTCCATAAGGTTTTGTAACAAAGTCACCTTCAATTCTACAAGTGTGTAATGAAAAACTTTGCATCCATCAACAAACTTCAAGTTGTTAAGAGTTAGTCACGGATTAGAGATTTGTGCAATTGAAGAAGTCTCTACAAAATCTTTTAGGGTTTTAGACCCCAGTTGAGTCAGATTCAATCAAATCTCTAGTCAATTAAATTAATTAAATTAATTAATTAAACAATTCAATCTAATTTAAATAAACATCACACAATCACAAATCACATGAATACTAAGAATGTAGACCTAAGAAAAGTTTTGAAACTGTGTTTTCAAAGTAAAAAATTTGGGAAAGATTTAACTTAAACAATCCTCAAAGCAATATTTCACTAGTAAAATGGAAGTTTGTACAATAGATTAGCCTTAAATCTACTGCTACCTCATGTAGTACTTACTCACGTGACCACACACAACTCCGAATCCACGGACTTTTCTACTATAAAACAAACACTCCAGTTTGTGACTTTAAAAACTCCACTGAAAGGTTTAAATCATCAACTGTGGTTGATTTGATACAGCAACTTTACTCTATAGCCAAATCTATTGTTTGCACAAAGTCTCCAGCTATAACTTTGAAATGGTTTGAAAAAACTCCAAATTTATGTACAAAACACTGCCCTCTTGAATATGTAAAAACATTCTCTAGGGTTTGTATTTACATATCCTTATGATTCATCAAAACCCTAGATCTAATGGATGAAAAAGAAAGTGAGAATTTAGATCTGCACTTATCTCGATCGGTCGAGATAAGTGAGACTTTTCTACACTTTTCTTTTCCTACTTTCTTGAGTCTTCAATTGTTCAAAACTTCATTTATCTTGTTTCTAAATATTTCTAGACTAAACACCAGACAAAAACTATATTCTAAAGGTTACAATTTGTTCATGGTTGCCAACCTAAAAATATAAACTTTACAAAATCAAGTCCAAGTGGAGATTAACGATAGGGTTCAACTATAGGTTGGTATTTTGAGATAGACTCAATAGCCATAAGATTCATTATACTTGTAACTGCTTGTTCTTAATTAGTGGATTCTTGAGAGTGGTGATACAAAATTCACCGAATGAAGTTTTTGTTTTGTGAAGGTTTTCTCCATTAGTTAATAAATCATTGTATCAAATTTCATTTCCCTCCACTCTAGATTAGATTTGTGATTTGTTGGTGCCTTTTACCTTGTTTGCATTAAGGGTCCGTTTGGATACCACTTATTTTGCTGAAAACTGAAAACTAAAAACAATATAGTAAAATAATTTTTAAATATGTGAATAGTGCCGTGAGACCTATTTTTAAAATTTTTTTTCTAAATAAAGTACTTGTGGGTCCCGTGAACAATGCATGGGACCCACTAAATAGTGCATAATCACATGAAAATTGACTTTTCAAAAAAAAAAAAAAATGCAAACACAAACGCAGCACTAGAAACGCAATCCAAAAGAGTACTAAATCTGAATAATTAATAAACTTGCATAATTGAATTAGTTAATTGAGATCAATCTATAACCCAACAAGTGGCTTCTATTAGATTTCCACAAGGAGTCTTCGTTTGTGCATGGATAATTGCTCCATGAAATTCAAAATATTAAAGGACTCCGAATTGACATGGACTTGTTAACGTTTTTTTTTTTTTGTTTTTTTGGGGGGCAAGAATTTACATCTAATTGAATATAACGAAAACATTACATGGCTTTGGTCTCATTCTCATATACAATCTAAGAAAAAAATACATAACTTTGGTCGTAATTACATCCTTAAAAGATGAAAATTACATATGTATAAAATTTAATAAACAGTTGATCTAAGCCCAGAGATTAAGTTATAAGGTGTTAAAATACCCACTTTACCCGATAAGTTGGTATTCTAAATTATGGTGATCAATGTCATGTCTTTATATACAAGCAATCAACATGTCATATAGATTAAGAGCACGCTCATAAAGAAGTATGAATTGAATGATTGAAGCATTTGAACATTTCAGAGAGCTTATTACTAAAAACATGTGACTGTAACATCATAAAATAATCATAATAATAATAAATAAAAACCTAATTTAACATGGTAATATCCGTGCATTTATTTTTAGAATGAAACGTGTAAGTAAATGTGATTGATGAGAAGTAAAATCTACATGTGAACATGTTAATGACATCTAAGGGAAACATGCTCTTACTTGTTTTCTTTTATTAGAAGAATCATAGTTCAAAGTAGTCTTACTTTCAAATAAGACTACTGCCTTGAACAGAACTCCCACAAATAAGGTTACAGCCTTTTACAAAACTCTCACAAACAAAACTACTGTTTTGGGCACTCTCTAATATTTTTTTCTCAGTTAATAGAAAAAATTAGGGTTCCTTGAGAACTCTCTGCATTTTTTATCTCTCACTCTTTAAAATTTTGTCTCCCACTCACAATCACACCGCATTTCTGCTTCCTATTATAGAGTTCCCAATCAAGTGGAATTGCAAGAGTTGACTTTATTCTAATGCCTCTTCAATTCATAAAAGAAAATTTTAGCTAGAATGTAAAACACACAATTGTTATGGAAAAATAAGAGACAAATTTTTCAAAAAAAATCAACAGGCACCATTTTGTTTACTATTTCAAACAACATTTCATCAGGATCATATCCAACATTTCTTGCATCCATCTCCATACTGGAACTGAAGGCAGCATATATGTATCAATCCCATACCAAAACCGTGGTCTCCAGCAAAAGCCAAGAACACGTATATAGGCACATGGAACCCACCCAATGCATGCTTACTTAAATGATAGACAAAATTAAATAAAGATACAGTTTTAATTTCCAGCTTAGAGCTTGGTGCAATCCGTTGGCTTGAAAGATACAGTTTTCTTCACAAGGTCATAGCCTACTAACAAATTGGACTGGGCCAAGTTACCGAAGATGGTAATTTCTTGATTAGCACGGAAAGCCAAGCACAAAAGTTCCTCATTTATATGAATGAAGGTGGTGTCTGGATTTAACTTCACATCTGCACCGGTGAAATGAGCTGTGATACTTGGAATTTCTATAGAATCTGATGTGGGCTTGTAGCAAAGACTTAGAAACTGACTCGGGTCATTACCGCGCTCTAAATCAATTTCTTCTGCTAATGCTGATTCAAACTTGGAGTAGAATTCTGTTGGCAACATTGTCACTGTTGTGCCTGAATCAATGATAATATTGCCCTCTAAGTGTCCGGAGCCAGAAGAACCGCTCAACTCTAATCTTTTGCTGCCAACACTCATTGCTTCGAGTGTTAGGAAATAGAAGGTGTCTGGACTTTTGGGGACTAAGGGAGTAGACACGGTTCCAGGACCCGAAACCACGGCGTCACTACCAAATTTCAATTTGCTTGATTTTTCGTCTCTTGAAGTTAATGGCACCAAGCAATAGGAGAACTTGCCACTAATAGAAGAACTTAATTGGGAAACAAGGGAGACCGTGCCGCCACCAAGGCCAACAATTCCGGAACCTTTGGCATCAAAGTGACCATTATTATCATGTCCACACCCTATGATAGTTTCAGGGAGAGACACAGGATGATCGCTTGTAGTTGATCCCAGAGTGAAAGTGTCTACAGCAAGGTCTCCGTTTGAGAATGACTTATCTCCATAGGAGACGGAATATTGACAACTTGTTCCATCGTTGGAGCATGATGTTTTCCTTAGAGACTCACATTGTGATGAAGTGCAAGAAACGCTTTTGTAGGTTGTGGACATTTTAGGATCAAAAAATGGAGCTGCTTGATTATAGCACTCAGTGCAAGGTTTGCACTGTAGCCATATCAAATCACTACCAGTATCAGCAACGCCTAGTATTGCGACTGGTGGCGTACCAACTGAGTATTTCATGAGGTATTCGCCGCTATTTGAGATTATATCTGTTTGGGCTAAATTGGGAGAGACTGAAGAACTTGGCTTAAAATGATTGACACGGTTAATGGAACGCCGCAAGGCCTTGACTAGGCGCTGCGAATGAGTTTCCGAAGCGTTGTAGAAGGGAGAGTCCGGAGAGTCGCGATGGATGAGATCCACGCTAAAGCCTCCATTGAGAGCCTCAATGAGAGTGAAGCAACAAAGCAAGATAACGGAGAACGTAGTTGCTGATGCAGCCAAAGAAAGAAGTGGGTGATGATGAGATGCCATGATTGATTGATTGTTGGAGAGGTGTTGATGAAAATGTGTAGGATTAAGTATGTATCTATAGTGAGTCTGTGGCTTCTATTAGATGAACATTCAGTCGTTGCATTCACATTTAAAGGGTTAAAAATTTTAGTTTTTAGTATCTTAAAAACGTATTTTATTTTATTTTTTTATGAGGAAAAATGTATTTTATTTATTTTACTACATTATTATATAAAAAATTTAATATTAATAGTTTTATTTTAGTAATAATACATTAAAATAATATAAATAACATAATAAAATAATATATTTAACAGAATAAATAACTATTAAAATAAATATAATAAAGTATACAAAGAAAAAGAAGATAAATAAAATATAATAAAAAATGGATAACAACAAGTATTTGGAGGTGTAAAATAGCTGTGCAGCACTTTTATCTTCTTCAGTGTGAATTAATGCTCTAATATTAGCTTTTTATTAGCTGTTCAGCACTCTAATATTAGCATTTTATCTCCTTTCAGTATGAATGCTCTAGTATTAGCCAAATGATTGAGCCGCCACTTCTCTCAACACGAATCCCTCCATCGTACACGCCACAATTACAGCTAATCACTTCTGAGTCACAACTCACAACTAAGGAAACGCAACCAATCACTAATACCATCCCAATTTTCCTTTAGGAAAGCAAAAGCTATTTCCACCCTTTTAGACAAGATAGCTTTTGGCAGTGACCAATTAAAATTTAGATTCCCACAAGCAGTCTCTGTTTATGCACGACGAAATTTGCTTCTTAGAATATAAGTTCAATAAAGTTTGGAGAGTATCACTTTAAGTTTGAAAATCTAACATTTAGACGGCATGCTTTTAATGTTATTAGTATGTTATTAAATTTTGTTCAAATCAAGTATTATTTACGATTTAATCAATAAACTTATTTTTATGCATAATTTTAGGTTTTAAATATTTAAAACGTAAACATGTGATAGATAACATAGTTATTAATTTCTATATTTCTTACAATTCTAAAAGCATAAAGGATATAATAAAAATATGTCATCTAACTATTAGATTTTTAAAATTCATGTCCACTAAAAATTTATATAAAAAGTATAAACGGTTTCCTTTTCAAATAAAGTTGTGATGTTCTGATTACCATAAATAAACTTTTATGGGGAGGAGAGGAAATTGGCGGCAAGTGAATAGACTATAGAGTCTCTCAGTGTCACAGGTTTACACTTAAACAAGATTGGTGACTGTAGAAGTTATACACCTCAAAAAAGGGTTGGACCCAGTAATAGATATTCACACTTAACTAGTTCATCACTAGCGGCTTGGTCTCAAATAATTGACTTCTTGTTCCTATGCACAAGTTTACTTCTTGTTTTGATCTCAGATATCTCTTTGGGCCATTCAAATACATCATTCAATTTGAGCCACTCATTGACAATTACTGGCCTAAACTAATTGGATTTTTAAAGTGTCTTGATATGGAGAACCAAGCAAGCAAGCAAGCTCTTCTATATTTATATAAATTTGATATGTGATATTAATTTTTTTTTTCCTTGGGTTGTGATAAATCTGATGAAAAGTTAAATATTATGGTAGTTTAAGATCAAATTTTTATGAAAATGAATAATTTGGTTATATTAGAAATTTTTCTGATATAATTTATTTAAATCTAGACTAGAGGATGAAAATCAATTGTAGACTTACAAAATATAATTTGATACTCAAAGAATGAAAAAGATAATCGTTAATTGGAATGGTGATACTTGCACAGAGTTCAGTCTTTAAAATGAACTAATTGATTTACAGATTGTTGTTGACTTAAATTAGTAAGTAGTTTCGTGATTATAAAGCATGATTCTTCTTTTACATATAACTAGAATGTAACCCGTGCTACCACACGGGAATTGATATATTATTAATCATGAATTTATTCATGTTTAAAAGGCTCTATTAAGTCTAAATTCATATTATTAACCAGAAAATTTCATCAACAAAACTTAGCAGTATATATATATATATATATTATTTGTTCAATTTTTGTGGTTTGAAAATGATATTTATGTACAGATGGAAGTTGTTGATGAGAATGAGTGGTGGGGTAAGATAGAGCAGATGAAAGGAGGAGGGGAAGAGGAGATGATAATTAAGCACAATTTTAGTCGAGCAGGCTAGCAAACCTTATATGATATGGCTTGTACCTTAATTCAGTTTTCACATCACGTATGTACTTCCATTCTCAAATAGACCATTTGGAGGAACATATGAAATGAGCAACCACCACTTTTATTACTTCCATTGCGTTCAAATGAGTTTGAATGAAGGGAATTCTCTAGAATGCTTCTCTATTTTGCATGCAAAAATGCAATATCTTCAAAGCAATTAAAACTTGACTTACTTTGACATCATAACTTACTTAGAAATAAGGGGAAACAAATAATAACAATTTATTACAGTGGAAATCATTTAGAAAATAGTGCAAATATATCCAAATGAGTTGGTATAACATCATTGTTTAAACATTTGGGACTAATCTTCAAAGTCGAGTCAGTACATTGAGGAGGATATTCATCAAGGGTTTGTTGTAAATAATATTATGATGGGACATTTGTTCTTAATCTTTGAAGGCCTATTTCTAATAAGCCACCTGAAAATTAAGCGAATCCAAAATATCATTGTAAAAAATAGTTATAGCACTGAATTTGTCAGGAGTTTGATGAAACCTAACACAAAAAATGAACACAATGATTACATAAAGGCAAGATAATAGGTCTGTAATTTAGATAATATATAAACCATCAAGAAAATATATTAAAAGGCAACGTTTATAACGAATAGTCCCTTTCGACTCATCTCTATTCAGTATTAATAGTATTATTACAAACTCATATAATGTGTCCTCTCCTGTAATTCCAATTCACATGAAAATTGCTCTAGGTATTATAAGTTCTATTGCAATTTTGTTACAGACCGATTTGGAAGCTGAATTATAATGCCATGGATAACTGGTCGGCAAGTCCACATCAATTCACAACAAAAATGTACTTAATGTATAGTAGTATAGATCGTTGTGAATTAAGTTCAATACATAATTAACCATTATCCCTCACTAAAACAACCACAATAAACAGGACCCAAAAAGATCTAACCTTGGCAACTGAATCCATTACAATTGACACAAAAAAGTGTAGATAATATTATATATCCATGCCCATCATTGTAAATTCAGTTCAATATATAATTAATCAAACACCCATTAACCATTATTCCTCACATAAACAAACCCAATAAATTACCAAAAAAAAAAAAAAAAAACCACATTTATAAAATTTATACTTGGACTATGGCTTGCATAGTACACTCTGTAGTGGAGTGCTCTACAGTTTTGGCTTTCAATAGTCTGCCCTTTACTAATCTCACTAACAATCTACAAAGGTCATTTTATTTTTAAAGCATTTACTAATTTGTTCCAAGCAAGAACCTACAAAAAATGATACACCTAAGTAAAAAAAAATTTACAAACCACATAAAAGCTTAAAACACACAAATCTAAAACTTACATGACAATTTCGAACACCATATCTGCTATTCCCAGGAACCACAATGAATCACACCAAACTAAAACTTATATGACAATATTAGTTAGAGCCTTTGAGGTATGTATCATAATTTGTGTGAGGGTATGAAGAAGTATATAAAAAGTTAAAATAAAAGAAATATCTCTTATTGTTTCTGTAGATTAAACCCAATTTATCACCACTTTTAACCCCATTCCTCCCATTTTCTCTTTTGGATATTACAAAAAGTATTGGAAAATTTTAGCCCGCAACATTCTCATAAACTAAACATAATTTCACAAATGACAATTTAAAAAATGGAATATTATACAGGAACTCCTTATATTGCCTAATTGTGCTAAGTGCTAACATATCCTAGATTGTACGATAACTTAAAACAATATATTAAAGCAATCATAATATAATGCACACACAATGAGCATGATAAATCAACTCTAACATTTGTGAAATCACCCAACAGGAAAATCTCACAGATTTGTGTAAAATCAAGTCTTGATAGTCACAAATTTACAATCAATATTGTGGTATCCAAAACCATTGTCGCTGTCCCATATGCTAACACATACAAAACAGTAAGAGCTTCTGTGTCCACATGGTCTTTTTTGCATTAAGTAACATGGTCTTTCATTTTTCATCCTCTCATAACTAACACAATTTAAAATAATGAAAATCTTCTTCAATTTTCATCCAATTATGACTACTAAGCCTTAATAAATGATTTTGTAAATTATTCAAAGGATTAATTAACATGAAAATA
Organism: Quercus ilex subsp. ballota; assembly: GCA_032727855.1. NCBI lineage: Eukaryota > Viridiplantae > Streptophyta > Magnoliopsida > Fagales > Fagaceae > Quercus > Quercus ilex. The sequence goes on along the minus strand of CM064911.1, from coordinate 32,372,671 downwards.
TTTTCTACATTAGATACCATATCCATATGCTTAACTTAAATTTAGAAATACCCTTTCCCTGAGTAGATCTTATTTATACAATTAAAGTATAATTACTTCAAATTTGTTAGACTACAAAGTACAAAGAGGCCAAACACAAATATGAATAAGGATTTCCTAAACCCTACACCACAAAACTCAATACCACTTCCAAAATGACAATAAAATGTGACATGCAGGTTAGGAATTAAAAAAAAAAAAAAAACTGACTTTTCTTAGTTTTCTCTTTTAATATGTACATGTGTCAGAATTTTAAGCATGATTTTCTCCTAACTTGGCAGCACCTCCTCCTATTACCTATGCTACGCATGGGGTCCCTTCTATTCAAAGAAACCATCTCTAGATAGATGCTAAGATTTGAAAATATTTGACCCAAAACACTAACATATTCCATAAAGTTTCAATTCCTATGAAAATCAAATGCCTTTATCTAAAATCTGAAATTCCCAAGAAGAGAGAGAGAGAGAGAGGATAGATACAACCAGTTTATGGTATATTAATAAATGTCCAATTCCATGCAAACCAAGAAAAGAAGACAAACTGGACTTCGACAAAAAGGTTCTCTCCATTACACTAAGCAGGAAAAGAAATGATAAAAAACAGCTATTCACATGTATTTAATCATAACATATTTAGTAATCATGTGTCTTTTGTAGATGATTTAATGAATAGTACAATTTAATAGATGTAGGTGGTCATCTAAATCGCTATGTAATGTAATTGATTGATAGAGATTCCTTCAAACAAATTTGGCAGAAAAGTTGTCCAAGAAATAACGCAGCATATTGTAGCAAATATAATTGCAAAAAAAAAAAAACACCAGAACAGATGAAAAGCTTTGCAGTTCTCCACTGTTGAGAAACTGAAGCACCACTTCAAAAACCAACAAAAGCTTTTTAATTTCTCAAAGCTTTTCTAATCAATCTAATGAATCACAAAGTCCAGCAAAAAACAAAAGTTAGCATCTTGTTATATTTTAATAATTTTCCTCACACTTTTAATAGCAATTGAGAGACTACAAATGCCTACTTTGGGATCAGCACAACAACAATGTAAGAAAAGGGAAAATGGAAAGTTTGAAGGAAGGATTTTCAGGCTTGTCATGATTCTTCTCATAGCAATTAGTTTTTAAAGGATCAAATGTGTTAGTCCAACTCAAAGACAGCATAACTTCAAGTTCAATAATATGACCAATAAGAACTGCCTTAAACATTAAGAAACAAACTCAACGGTATTGGACATCCTTCGAAATGATCACATCCTTCAAATGACCCGTATTTATTATTTAAGAAAACTTGCTAATAAAGTTATTATGATTTATGAAACCACTTGCAATTATGATAGCATCACACAATAAATTTTAAAATTCAATCATAATTGATAGAAAAGATCACAAAAAAAAAAAAAAAAAAAAAAAAAAGCCTACTTAGACAAATTCCAGCATGGGAATTCCACAGTTGGCTGGAGTTTCGATCGTCCATCTAAAACATACATCGGAAGAAAAATACAATTTTTCTCCCGTTTCCATTGAAAAATCAATACATAAAAACCAAAAAAAGGGGGTTAAAAATTGAATGAATCTCACCTAGATTCTTCAGTTGGGATATGATTCCAATATCTTCAATCACCTATCCCAGTGATTACTAACCCTTTTGAAGCAATGGACAAACAAACACCACCTGTTCTTTTATGCAACCAAACTCTCTGCATAAAGCCAATTTTTCAACAAATCCATCAGAAACAGATCCATATCAAGAAAATATAAAATACGAAAAATCCAAACATGAAATAAGCCAGAGAACCATATCAGGGAGGTACCAAAACTTTATCATAACAAAACCAAATAATTTTATTCCCCTCTCAATTAATTAAAATAAAGTCTAAGATTCCTAAATTAAAATTTATTTTCTACCCCTCATTTCAAAAAACCTAATAAATGAAAACCCCATCACAGGGCCATATTTATTTCCTAATAAATGAAAACCCCATCACAACCAATCAAAAACCATATCTAAAAACTCGAAACTTTTAATTTTCACACACTTTCTCGGCACCCAAACATAAGACAAACACACACACACAGATAGAGAGAGCAATAACTTAGTACAATCATCGAATACTTTTCGAAGAACTTCATAATTCGAGGGCAACTTCAATTCCCAGAATTAGAAACCCCAAAAAAAAAAAAAAACAAACAAACAAACAAACAAACAAACTATGAATGCAGATATTAGAAAACAGGGAAAGGCTTAGTGATTTTTGTAATCCAAAATAGGAAAAAAAAAATAGAAAAATTGAGAAACCAAACATTTTCATGGAGAACCCAAAAACCCAGAACAAAAAGGAATCAAAAACAAAAAGGAATCAAAACCAAGATGAGAAGCCAAAACTAAGATCAATTTTTTTTTGTAATTTCTGTAAGTTATTAAAAAAAAAAAAAAAAGCCTATCCTATCAAAGAATTAAAAAAAAAAAAAAAAAAAAAAAAAAAAAAAAAAACCAAATTTCATACCTAAATGTTATAAAAAAAAAAAAAAAATCATACCTAAATCTAAAAAGGGGGAAAGAATGTACCGGCGCCAGTTCTGATAATTTGATGGTGGCAGCGACATTCACGAACACTATCTCTGTATCCCTCTCAAATCTCAATCATTCTGTGTTTTAAAAACCTGAAACAAAAACAAATCAAATCTAAACCTATCCAACAAGAAAACTCAAATAAAAGTAACCATTGATACTGAGATATTCTTTTGAAATTCCATAGCATTCATTGAAGAAGAGGGTTGTATATTGAAGGAGAGGAAGGATTTTGGGTTTTGATTATTGTAGAAGGGGAGGTGAACCTGAAAATATGCAGGTGTGATTATTGTGGAAGAGCAAAATGTTTTATTCAGCCAAAAAAAGAAAAGAAAAAGGAGCACAACGTTTTTTTAAATGAAAGTGAGTGTAATTACGACTGATCCCACTTAAATTTAGACAGATGGAGGAAATTAGACTCTAATTTCATATTGAAATTGGTGTTGTCCTGCCTTCAAAAAAAGAAAAAAAAAGAAATTGGTGTTGTCAATACCCTGTTATAACTTCAACCAAATTTCCAAGGGCTACTATTGCAACAAGGGCATATTGAATAATTAATTTGAAAATAGAAATATCGATACCAACTTGCATGTTGAAACATGTTATTGTCATTTTGATTTGGTTAAACACATGTTAAAAAAGAGGAGCCACCACTATGAGATTCATTCCATGTGTGCATGTAGGTGGCTTCTCACACAAAAACTACGTTTTAGTGATAAATTGAAGAACCACATTATTTAACTACTCAGATTTATCATAGCATGAGGAGTAAAAGATAAAGTTAAATGAAAATATCACATATCAAGTCTAAATGCATCACCAACTTGGGAGAGTAGCAGATGGTGGGAGTATATATATCTAGAGAACACATCCATGTCTTTATTGTACATGTTACTAACCTTGAAAGACCAACAGTTCTGAAATGTGGCATGCATGAGGAAGATTAATAATAAACATTTGACAGATGTGAACTCATAGACATATTTTTGTAAAAAGTCCTACATCTAGATGCAAATTGATATCCTACCCCTTGTTAGGTTCCATGTATGTGGACTGTGGACACAAGTTTAAACCAAATGTAGCAATTGTGGAGCAAAAATATTAAAATCCCCAAAACTAACAAAACAGAAAAATCAATGTAAAATATAATTTCAATATAATTAAGAAAAAAGCATGAAATTGAAATAGATTTTACCTAAAGAAACTTGATAATCGCATTGGATATGGAAATAGGTGTGGCTTCCGTTGTTGTTTGGTGCTCTTCGTTGAAGTATTCACACCATTACCCTCACATCTCCTCCAAAACTAAATGCATGCCACAATTGTGCAAACGATCAAAGTCTCCAACAACAACAACCAAAAAAAAAAACTTATTACAGTGAATATTTTTTACAATCAATGAGACTTCTTGTTTTATTCCAGATGACAGTAATAGAGAGAAATGGTGTGGCTATAAAATAATCCCACTAATCAACAGACGACCTCTAAGACATAAGATGTTAATCAAACAAACAAACTCAGAAAAATTTAATGTTCATGACTTTGATTGCGTGGCTGTTGAATGCAATAAAAATACTCTACAATAAAATATCTTGATTGAAGAACAACTAACTGCAATGAAAAGAAATTGGCCTTGGCAAATTTGGATGCCTAGTTGATCCCAAAAGTACATTCATCTAGAGACCTTTGAGTGTTCCTTCCATAGTGGAGTAAATTTGGGATGAATCTACCACTGCCCCTGCTTTGCTTGTTTATAAAAAGTGAAACCAATAATCAATGGGGGCTTTAGAAGGAGTTGAGCAGACAACCAAGTGCGGAGAAGTAGAAGCCTAAACGTCAAGGTTATCAAACTGATGAAAATTGTATTGAGAATCAAAATATTGGATTGAGATTGAGAGAGATGAATAAATGTTACCATTCACTATCCTTATCTACTCTTCCAAGATAAATCCGGAAGTGATTCATTCATATTGGACAAAAAAAAAGAAAAAGAAATTGGTGGTCCCCACATGAATCTAGACACATGGCACAAAATTAGAGTTCTAATTTGGAATTGCAATTTGAGTTTCTCTCTGCTTCACCTATTATTATATTTATAGATTTATAGATTTGAAATAATTTATTTTGAGATTGTAGACTGGCTTGAATTTTTTTATTAGCCTATAAATTGATTCAACATTTCATTTACTTTGATATACAATAAATTTTGTGTGTATTGTGCATTTTCATGCTTGCTTTATACTTGCAAGTTACAGCTATTCCATGGTTAAAAATTTTTTTCCCTTAATTGGTTTGTCTAATTTTGTTTATTGTTAACTATTTATTTATTATTATTTACTAGTCAAGGCAGCACGTGCTAGCCATGGGAAAAAAAAGTAGTGATTAGGATCAATTTTAGATTTTATTTGTATCACAAAATAAATATATAAATAATTTGATTTTTAAAATACATAGAGATTTACATTAATCAAAAGAGTCATTAATTTTAAGAATTTTGATAATTATGTCATAAAAACTTAATCTCAATCGTATAAGACCGTGATAGATCCCAGTCCAATATTTTATTATTTTATTTTGACCTAAAACTTACACTTCAATAGTTGTGAATATATTGTAATAACAACAAAATGTCACGACATTTAGTTGTGCTAGATCTCGGTATAATATTTTATAATTTTATTTTATTTTATTTTGACCCATAAGGAATTGGCAAATTTTGTACACATTTACAAAATTTGTACAATATTTACCATTTTTTGTGCAAATGTGTATAATATTAACCACTTTTGTGTATTTACAATGTAAACTTGCATTGCAAGTACAAAGTAAACATATAAAGATCTTAAAAAAACAAAAAACAAAAACAAAGCTCAAACTAACTAGCATACTTGAAGGGGGGAAAAAAAAGAAAAAAAAAAGAGAGAGAGAAAGTGCACCTAACTAATTGAATAAACAAAAAAAAAATACTATTCATGAGCCTTTGGCTCTTTTTATATAGTTAATAGATATGCCAGCTTACATAAATATTTAAAAAAAAAAAAAACTTTAGGCACTGTATAAATTAATGTTAAAATGTTGTGGACTTAGGATTTTTTTATTTGATCTATAAGAAACTGAGATCTCAACAATTGTAAAAATATCGTGATAACAATAAGTGTTGTAACATTTTTTTAGAACATTTATTTTTAGTTGTGGTTGTTCACAGTCTCATATATTATTATTTTATTTCAGCTTGTAAGAAATTGACACGTTAATAATTATGAAATTTGTTGTGTTAGTATAACAATATATATACCAATTTACATAAATATTTAAAAGAAAAAAAAAACTTTAGGCACTGTAGTTACTGTGCCAATTGAATAAACCAAAAGCACTGCACAATAAATTTTATAACATTTTCTCAAAACATTTATTTTTAGTTGTGACTGATCACAATCTCGTATTTTATTATTTTATTTTGACTTGTAAGAAATTGACACATCAATAATTGTGAAAATATTGTGAAATTTGTTTTGTCAGTATAACAATATATATACCAGTTTACATAAATATTTAAAAGGAAAAAAAAAAAAAAAAAAAAAAAAACACAATAGCTACTGTAGTTACTGTTCAAAACTTGGAAAAAAAAAAAGTGGCTCATGAAACCAAAGCACTGTAGGTACAGTGCTTTGGCGCATTCACGCACATCAATAATTGTGAAAATATTGTGAAATTTATTGTATCAATATAACAATATATATATATATACCAGCTTACATAAATATTAAAAAAAAAAAAACCCAATTACAAGGGGGAGGGGGGGGAACTGTGGCTATTGTAGCTACAGTGCCACTTGGCACTATAGTTACTGTTCAAAACTTGGAAAAAAAAAAAAAAAAAGTGGCTCACGAAACCAAAGCATTGTAGCTACATTGCTTAGCGCATTCGCGCACATCAATAATTGTGAAAATATTGTGAAATTTGTTGTGTCAATATAACAATATATATATTAGCTTACATAAATATTTAAAGGGGGAAAAAAAAAAAAAAACTGTAGCTATTGTAGCTACAATGCCACTTGGCACTGTAATTATTGTTCAAAACTTGGGGGGGAAAAAAAGGTAGCTCACGAAACCAAAGTACTGTAGCTATGGTGATTTAGCGCATTCGTGCTTATATATATATATATATATTTATTTATTTATTTATTTTCAGTTGTGGTTGGTCACAGTTTCATATTTTATTATATTATTTTGACTTATAAGAAATTGGCACCTCAATAATTGTGAAAAATATTGTGAAATTTGTTGTGTCAGTATAACAATATATATAAAAGGAAAAAAAAAAAAAAAAGTACAAACGGTAGACTGAAAAAAAAAAAAAAAAAGGCAAAGCGGTTGACCAAAATGGCACTGTAGATGAACAGTGCAAAAACACTAAATGAACAATGCTAAAACACTAAAGCAGCAATGAAATTGACATCTTAATAATTGTGAAAATATTATGAAATTTGTTGTGTCAGTATAACAATATATATAAAAGGGGGAAAAAAAGTACAAACATAACACTGAAGAAAAAAAAAAAAAAAAAAAAAAAAAAAAAAAGAGAAAACAATTTGGCTCACCAAAATAACACTATAGATGAACAGTGCAAAAACACTGAATGAATAGTGCTAAAACACTGTACCGGTATCGCCGCTTTTCACAAAACATTTATTTTCAGTTGTGGTTGGTCACATTTCATATTTTATTATTTTATTTTAACTTAGGGTCCGTTTGTTTTGGTTGTAAATGATTTCCGGAAATCATTTACCACCTGACCCCAGTGTTTGGTAGGGGAGGAAAATTTTAATTTCCAGAAAATTAGCTTCAGTTTGACCATATTTACGCCTTTGACCCGGAAATGATTTTACGCCCTTATTTTCCCTTCAAATCATTTCCGGAAATCGCACAACACGCACAAAAGAGAGAAACGAACGAGAGAGCCAGAAAAGTTGAGAGAGAACGCACAAAAGAGAAAGCCAAGAAACTTGAAGAACTCATCCTCCACGGCGAGACCATCCGAGAAATCAGCACTGGAGCTCCACGCCGAGAGAAGAGACCAAACCCGTTCCACATCCCGATCCACGCCGTTCCACCACCACCACTCATAACCACGTAGTCCGATCCGAGAAACCCAGACCTCACCGAGCCGCTCAACGCCGTTCCACCACCACCCTTCATAACCACACAGTCCAATCCGAGAAACCCAGACCCATCGCCTTCGACCCACAAACCGACAAACCCAGACCCATCGCCTCCTCGAGCTCACCGATCCACGAACCAGACCCATCGCCTTCGACCGCCGACCCATCGCCCTCCACGCTCTCTCTTCCTCAATCTCTCAGTTTTTTTTTTTTTTTTAATTTGATTGTTGTTGTTGTTTTTTTTTTTTTTTTAATGAACTGATTGTTGTTGTTGTTGCCGGAATTTGTGGTTGAATGGGCTGTGATGTTGAAATTTTTTGTAATAAAATTTGTTTGGATGCTGAGAAAATGTGAAAAAATGGTAGGAAAATAGCATTTTCCTAATAGAACCAAACACATAAAAATATTTTCCACAACAATTTTCATAATACAACCAAACACTTGAAAATATTTTCCTTTTTCGGAAAATAGCATTTCCGGAAAATAGGTATTTTTCGGAAAATATTTTACGGGAACCAAACGAACCCTTATAAGAAATTGACACCTCAATAATTGTGAAAATATTATGAAATTTGTTGTGTCAATACAACAATATATATAAAAGGAAAAAAAATACAAACGGAAGATTAAAAAAAAAAAAAGTGCCTCACCAAAATTGCACTGTTGATGAACAGTGAAAAAGTTGGATGTACAGTACCAAATCACTGTAGCGGCATAGCAAGTGCAAAAACACTAAATGAATGGTGCTAAAACGCTGTAGTGGCAATGCTGCTTTTTACAAAACATTTATTTTCAGTTGTGATTGGTCACAGTTTCATATTTTATTATTTTATTTTGACTTATAAGAAATTGACACCTCAATAATTGTGAAATTTTTTATGTCAGTATAACAATATATATAAAAGGAAAAAAAAAATACAAACAGAAGACTGAAAAAAAAAAAAAAAAAAAAAAAAAAAACACGCAAAGTGCCTCACCAAAATTGCACTATGAATGAACAGTGAAAAACGTTGAATGCACAGTGCCAAATCACTATAGCGGCATAGCTACTTTTATATATAAGATTTATAATCTACAATCTCCATTCATCAAAGAGATATTGGGAATGATTTTCCTCACACAGTGTGTCTAACTAGGACTCTCGGAAGATTGTCCTTATTGCAACAAAAAAGACTCTAGAATTGAGTGAATGCTTTGCTTATTAAAATTTTGCTTATTTTTGATTTCTTGCATTTCTTGATTGGAATTAAAATTCAAATAAAATTAATGCCTTCTAAGAGAAAGTATTACCAAAAAAAAAAAAAAAAAATTCCAAAAGGATGGAGAAAGGGAGAATTGGAGACTATAGGTTATAAAACGCAGCCACAGTTATTAGAGGTAGAACTTCGATTATGCTTAAAAATCTTTTTTAGAATAACTAACACTAAGTTCCACTCTATCCAATTTTGGACACAGATTTGATGTTATTCTTCCTCTAGGCTAGGTCAATGATAAATAACAATGGCTAGGCTATTTTGCTTTTGGGTTTTATATATATATATATATATAATTTTATCATTATGAATTGATGTGATGAGATTGTTCAGCCCCTTCGCAAGTAATTAGCAATTTGCTCTAACTTATAAATTTCAAATCATGTTCAAGGGGCTAGCATAGCTCTTGGAGCATTAAAGCCAACTCCAATGACTAATGCAAATGGGTTTTTCCCGTATGAAAATTAAAATGTTGGTGAGTTAATCTATTTAATTTTCATTTATTTATAATGTATAAGCTAAGTTTTGTGCTTCACATTCCTAAGCTTATAAAGTGTTGGGTAGTACTTATGAACTATTAGTTAAGGTGTTAACTAATAGTTTAACTGGGTCCACCCTTATAAAATATATGTGAAATCGTGATGTGAACAAGGGATTTTGACAAAATTCTATTTTTGATAATTAATAATTTTGTAGTGAAAAGTTCAAACTCTCTAGATAAGTATTTTGCAATTATGATTGCATGCATGGTCTATATGTTATATTATCTTTGTGATAATTGGGTTTGGATACATTGCTAATTTGATTTTTCACAAAAGAATCAAATTAGTAATCTAGTTTGTGTAATACTTGATTATTAGTATAACTAGTCGCTAACCCGTGCGGTGCACGGGAAAGCTACCAATTTTTTTAATTAAAAATAAATAAAATTTAAGATTAACCTCTAAATGATGTGACATTAGGTATTGGAATTCGACATCGATTCTCTAGCAGCACATTCTTAGTAAGTGGAAGTTTCACTGGGTGAGCAAGTTCCAAGTCCTAAATTAATTCATTTATTCATTCATTGAGTGGATGAGTATGGGGTCTTGGCTTTTTTAGGTGGTAGATCTTTGGCTACTTCAACATCAATCTAGGGGAGCTTTGATTAGAGTGGTGGGTCAAACTCCTGTAATGAACCCAGGCTTAGCAAAATCCATTTATTAGTTTGGAGCATCTTGTTGTAGGCTCTATGGTTAAATTTTCACCTCTTTAGTTGTACAGTATCAATGAAGTCATATACGTGTAGCAGTAAAATAACAATGAAGCAACCCACATCAACACTAAAGCAATCACAAATTAGAAAGTAGAGGAACAATAACTTATTACGAATTTAGCAATAATAATGGTTTATGAGTCTAGTAGTAAGATATTGGTAAAATGACGTGACATTAGAGTTGTAACAGCCATCAAATAATAATAATATATACATTTTTCTATATTAAAAAAATGACACAAATAGCTCACGAGTTACCTGATTGTGTTACTATCAAACAACAAGACATTATTTCATGTCAACTAAATATTCAATGTATTCATTATATTGAAAAAATGTTGAAGTAAAGTTGTATCCTCAAATAACTAAACATAAGAGTTTAATTCATTTCTATTTCAATTTAAAACCAAACTATGCATAAAAGCAATAAAATTTCCTTTGTTCTAATATGTCTTTAGTACCAAAATCACGAATCCATTAAAACCAAATTGTGCATAGAAAATCTTAGAGATTGAAAGACAACTTTAAAGTGTTTTTTGTATCTTCTTCCTTTGTTGCTTTGTAGTAGTCCCTAAATATGCCCTTTTGTTTTCCTTGAGTACAGATGTTGGTGTGAGTTGCACATTGCTTTGAACATCAATTTTTTGAAATTTTGTACAATCACCATCTTCTTCAGTTGATAAGTTGTTGCTACATTCATTTGAAGTATCACTGATGTAAGCCTGGCAATAGAACAGGTTGAGGAATGTATTATAATATATACATCTTAAATATTATATTTGTAATTTTGGTAAATTAAAGAATACTTACTTTTGTCATTTTATCAAGCTGAATTGCTTTGTCAGCTTCTTCAAAAGAGTCAAAAAGTTTCTTGACGGTGTAGAAATCTCATCCATACTTGAGATTATATATAGTCATTTAGTTGTATTTGGAAAACAAATTGTTTTCCTTGCAAATTTTCTATTTGCACAAGAAGGATGACTCATCGGGCTCCTAACAAAAGTAACATTTTTCAAATTGTACTCTCAAGTAAAGTTTAGTAAAAAGTAAATACTAATTTTATCTTCCATATTCTCACCTCTAAAAATTTGTTCAAAAGGTCTTTGGCTGATATGTTGAGTAATTTTTCTTCTTCTGAATCAAATAAAATGAATGTGACCATTCTTGAGCTATCTTTAACCTTTAATTGAATTCTATACTTTATAAAAGAAATTACATATATAATGTTAATATGATATTAGTTATTGTGTATTTTAATATAAAAACTAAACATTTTCATTTTGTGTACCTTGGGATTGGGAAGCATGCCTTTTTGTTGCAATTGTCGCACCATAAAAATTTATCTCTTGACTTTACCTTTTTACGACATACTTCGCAAGAAATAAAGTACCAACTAGAATTATCTAAAACTTGTATAAAACTCATACTTTCATAATGAATAGATTGTATAAAACTCAATAGAAAATTGTTTCATATAAAACTTGAAATTAAAAAAAAAAAAATTAACTCTTTTAAATTCTTTTTAAAAATAGAATAAAATTATACAATGACACTTCCTCCTTGATATACATATAACTTTATTTTCATTTATGATATCACAATTGTTGGGATATTTGGGGTTATCAATGGAAATATAAAAAAATTAATTTGTGAGTACTAAAGAAAATGGTGCAAATAATTTTAATTAAATGGTTGAAAATACTAAAAATTCACGTATTGGGGGAAAAAACTATAAAAATATTATAGGAAAAACATATGGAAGGGATTCGGAAAACTTATAAGGAAAAAAAAAAAAAAGGAAAAGAAAAACATATATACTCTGCATCATCATCATCATCATTGTTAGGATTAAAAATTAGGAGTAGGCTTAAAGAAATGTTGTCTTTCAGAGTTCAAGGAACATATCTAATATATTTAATTAGTATCAGTACCGCTAAGGCTCAAGTTATGGATTATGGAAAACATAAGGTGAGTCTTATACTTCAACTAGTTAAAACTTCTTGATGTTCTCAATGAAAATATTTATTGTTCAAACCTCTCTAATCCTAACTACTAATTTATCTTTTTTTTTAAGTGTGGAAATTTAACTACTTAAAAGTTCAATTCCATTGTATTGATTGAACAAGTTTAATGCAAGAATGTTTCTCATACTTTCTCTTTTAAGATTTGTACTTTCTTTATTATTTGAATTTTATTTTTTAAACCCTTTTAACTAAAGAAATTCTAACTAAGCTCACTTGAAAGAACTTCAACCCAAAAAAAAAAAAAAAAAAGGTTAACACAGTAGGGATTATATATTTGTTGCACCCATCCCTATCCTAGAACAAAAGCCAACATATTTATTTATGGATAAAAAATATTACTCACATTATTACACATATATTTTGAACTGAAATCATGAATTGAAAAGATAATTTCTATTTTAAAATCACGTCTTCAGCTCACGATTTCAATTTAAAAAATGGGTATACTACACTTTATGTATCCCGCACCAAACCCATTCATACCAACCAAACATAGGCAAACGTGATCTCCAACAAAAGCCAAGAATTGCATGCTAATTAAAATAACGATATAAATATATAAAGATACATGCATGCATTTTAATTTTCAGCTTAGAGCTTGGTGCAATCCATTGGCTTGAAAGATACAGTTTTCTCCACATGGTCATAGCCTACCAACATATTGGACTGTGCTACGCTACCGAAGATGGATTGTTGACCAGCTTGGAAAGCTAAGCACACAAGTTCATCAGTTATTGGCCAGAAGGCGTTGGTTGGACTCAGCTTCACATCTGCACCGCTAAAATGTGCTGTGATATTTGGAACATCTATATCATCTGAACTATTGTAGCAAAGACTAAGAAGGTGACTTGGGTCATCAATGCGCTTAAAATTAATTTCTTCTGCTACTGCTGATTCGAACTTGGAGTAGAACTCTGCTGGGAAATATGTCAATGTGGAACCTGAATCAATGATAATATTGCCCTTTGAGCCTCCAGAGGCAGAAGAACTACTTAGCTCCAATCTTTTGTTGCCAACACTCATTGCTTCGAGTGTTAGGTAGTAGTAGGTGTGTGGGCGTTTGTGGAGTACTAAGGGAGTAGACACGGTTCCAAAACCCGAAACCACAGCATGACTACCGAAATTCAATTTGCTTGAGGTATTGTCTTCGGAATAAATAAATGGCACCAAGCAGTAGGAGAACTTACCACCAATAGAAGAATGCAATTGGGAAACAAGGGATTTCGAGCCGCCTCCAAGCCCAACAATGCCGGAACCTGTGACTCCAGAGGTTAAACTATTATTGAGTCCACACCCTATGATAGTTTTTGGGAGAGGCACAGGGCGGCTTGAAGTTGAATTCAGAGTGAGAGTGTCAACAGCAAGGTCTCCCTTTGAGAATGATTTATCCCCATAATTCACTGAATATTGGCAACTTGTTCTATCTTTTGAGCATGAGGTATCTATATAATCTAGAGACTCACATTGCGAGGAAGTGCAGGAAATTCTTTTGTAGGTTGTGGACTTTTCAGGATCAAAAAATGGAGCTGTTTGATTGTAGCACTCAGTGCAAGGCTTGCATTGTAACCAAATCAAATCATTACCCGTGTCGGCAACGCCTAGTATTGGGACTGGTGGCGTGCCAACAAAGTACTTCATAAGGTATTCGCCGCCGCCAATATCTGAGAAAATGTCTGTTTGGAGTGAATTGGGAGAGACTGAAGAAGTTGGCTTAAAACTGTTGACACGGTTAATGGAACGGCGCAAGGCCTTTGCTACACGCTGCGAATGAGTTTCTGTGGGGTTGTAGAAGGGAGACTTGGGGGAGTCGCGGTGGATGAGATCCACGCTAAAGCCTTCATTGAGAGCCTCAATGAGAGAGAAACTACAAAGCAAGACAATGGAGAATGTAGTTGCCAATGCAGCAAAAGAAAGAAGTGAGTGATGATGAGATGCCATGATTGATTGATTGTAGGAGAAGCGATGATGAAAATTTGCAAGATTATGTGTATGCATTGTGAGCCTATGGCCTCTATTAGATTCTCACAAGGAGTCTTTTTTTGTGGACCGTCAATAATTGCTTCACTATCTATGGAGTTGGAATTCAAACTATTAAAGGACTCGACATGGCTTTTGTACACTTCTTTTGTCAAGAATATCTGACCACTGAATCACTGATTTTGATAAAAGGTTTTTTGCTTGGATATGGTTGTGGTGATTTCAGAAACAGGTTGGACCCAGTTCGCGTGAATAATGGATGACTTGTCCCTACACACAAGTTCGCGTGAATAACATGTTGAGAGAGAGACAAAATTTGGACAAGGCTTAGGTCTTGTTTTTCTGGAGGCAAATAGATATGATCTCAGATATCTATTTGGGCCATTCAAATACATCATTCAATTTGGGCCATTTTTTGACAATTCTTGGCCTAAACTGAATGAACTATTTCGTGTTTGATAGGGAGAACCAAGCAAGCAAGGTGTTTGGAACCATGATTGCTGGATGGGATGAACTATTTCCTTTGAATCATCTTTTGGGTTGATTTGAATTCACCTGTTCTATATATGTTCTTTTGATATTGCATTCCATATGTTTAATGAAATTCCATCTAAATTTGGTCCATCATCTTTTCAATCATTTTTTTTTTCTTCCTTATGCCACTACAACAAAGTTGGCTTTTCGTCAAGGGTCAAAATCCTTGAGAAAAGTATAAAAACATCCTCAAGAAAATTTATTTTAAGAGCCTAACCGACCATCAATAACCTTCAAAACTTACAACGTCGAAAATGAAATTTCAACGGAATTAGTGGCCCTCAAAACAAGTGCTCTATCTTTTATTAAGGATTGCTGGCCCTTGAAAAAAATTATAACGAGAGTTAAAAGATTTAAAAGTACCTACTTTTGATAAATACGGTTATTTAAGGGTCTTTTGACCCTCAAAATAATTTTTTTTTTTAACTAAAAAAAAAAAAAAACCACAATCATGCACAAAAACCACATATTACAAAATCTTTATACCAAAACACAAATATTATGTAACCGTGTCCAAATCTCATTCAATGTACTACAACCAAATACATCAAAAGTCCAATGTACCACAACCACATACATCAAAAGTCCACATCCTTGCAAGCCTCAAGGTCTCAAGGTAGTACCTGCCATTAAAGAGGGAAACACCTAAAAACCAAGCAATTCTGCACAAATCCAATTCTATATTCTAAGTTTAACAACATAATATGAGTATAAAAGTTGGAAATTTCAATAACATCTATATTAGTTGTCAAGATTCAAACCATCATCATGAATATACTGTCTACTATTAGTTGCTCTAGTGCAAGGAATAAACCAGCAAGAACCAAACTGCAGCTAATCATAAGATAACTAATGAGCTTTATCTTAAATAATTAGAAAAAATGATGGGATCTTGGTTTAATACTAACGAATGCATGTAAATCTAGTACCTTACCAATCAAAAACTATTTCATTTAAGTACAACCAATGAACCACAAAGCTGCACAAGATATACAGAAGTACCAGAAATAGGATAATACTCCACTAAGGAGGGCACCATAACTTACAAATCAGAGCAGTTTGACACTACTGTAACTGCAATGTGAAGTGTTAATGTTAAATAGATATTAGCAAAACACAATGAGTCATACCAAAGGGAATCAAGTATGAAGGATATCTTTCAATTAGACAATACATTGTTAAGCATAAAAAGAAAAAGAAAATGAACTTCAGTGTTCATTATGAACATTATATGACTATGGATTTCTTCTAAGGAAGGACTAAAGAGGGGTGGAACAAGTTATATCTTAAACGATGACATCCTTTTATAACAGACAGTTACAAACTCATCAATCACCACTCAACAAATTATTTTGGAAACAACTGTTATGAGTCTCTAGTTCTCTGCAAAATAATGGATCATGGTTTGCCAATAACTTATCCAAAAAAGGAAAATGAAAACACAAGTTGTACTAAGTTTGGCAGATTCTCATCATATAGGCAGCAAACACAACCAAAAGCAAAGGAAAAGTAGCAATCAGAGAAGAAAAGATAAAATAGAAAGAAGATGAAGAATAAAACACTAGAACTGAAACTAGAACAAAAACATATATTACAAAAGAATATTCCAAAAACATATTTCCATTGTCTAAGATAGTAGCATAACTCCACAAATTTTATATTTATTTGAGTTGATCTTCATACCTTAGTGATCACTACTAGATTGAGCTGATTGTGAGGTGATATAACTCAACATTTGCATCATCATATTGTCAAAATGTTTTTCTTTGTTCTGCCATTTGATTAGCTTGTTGTTCCTCAAAATGTCTTCTTTGTTTGGCCATTTGATAGCTTGTTGTTCCACAAAATGTTTACTTTGATCTGCCATTTGACTAGCTTGTTGTTCCAGCATGCTCATGAAGTGCATTACTTCTTCTTTCAACTCTACATCAACCTCCAAACGTTTGTGCTCAAATTCCTGGAGTCGCTTCTCAAGGTCATGCATTCTAGATAAAGAGGAACCCCATCACTTGGTAGGAGTGACACCATCCACATAGCCACAAACTTGTCCATGGTGCTCAAGTCCCAACACCTTCACAAACATTGTCTTGAAATATTAGCAATGCCCCCTCATTCACTTGAGTATTAAGATTCTTCAATGCCATCTAAAAATAAAAGTAACTGTATAACTTGCAATAAAACCACATAAAAATATACTAGCCATATTAAAATAACTAGCTGAGTTCCCGCACGATGTGCAGTGCAATTCATTATTAGTTTTCTCCACTATTTCAATAAAATTTAGTTTAACTGGTTGACACCTCAATTTCTAATAGAGACATTCAGATTTAGATCCCTCACCCTCAATTATCAATGTATAAAAAAAAAAATTTTTTAAATCAATAATTTTCCTTGTAAAAAAAAGTAATCTTTAGTTATTTTATAAACAAAATAGAAAGGCACTAAGAATAGTGTAGTGATTTGATCATATTATATATATATATATATGTGTGTGTGTGTGTGTGTGTGTGTGTGTGTGTGTTTGTGTGTTTTTAAATTGAAAATTGCATGATATAGTGGCTCATATAGATAGGTGTACGGATAAGGGCCCAAAATCATATATTGGACCTTAGACTTGATCCGAAGACATTAAATGGTCTGAGCATGGACAAATAGTTATGAGGGGTTCCAATTTTAAAGTCTCATATGTAAGGAACAAACAAAGAGTGGCTCGAGGATGAACTCCTCCTCGGATATGATGAATGTAGCTCAAATCTGTATCCCAACAATCAAGGTGACCTTCTAGGAGGCTCCAATAATAAGGACGTGCATCACACACGTATAAGAGTAATGGGAACTCAGAAATATCTAAGGAAAAACTGCTATCACCGTATTAAATACACTGCAACTACTTTTCTGACCGCATTTATGTGGAGAAAACCCCTGAACAGTGCTATCTTACCTACCACAACTC
This sequence comes from Quercus ilex subsp. ballota, assembly GCA_032727855.1. NCBI lineage: Eukaryota > Viridiplantae > Streptophyta > Magnoliopsida > Fagales > Fagaceae > Quercus > Quercus ilex. The sequence continues at coordinate 32,354,896 of CM064911.1, read as the reverse complement.
ACAGAAAGCCAAAGAGGATGTCTGATGGAACAAGCACTCAAGTAAGGCTCAGATGATCAACAAATGTAGGATCAAGATGGTCCAAATGGAGATATATAATGTGAGAGACCCTCCATGAAAGAGGGATCGGAAAAATAGAGAAAGAATACTGTAGCAATCAAAGTTGCATTTGTAATCAGTTTTATTGATTTATTTCAAGATTTGCCCCTTCGAATAGTGAATTCATTCAGTCGTATGTGCCTTGTTCTTACTTGATCATCTTTTAAATCCATACTAGCCGTTGTTAAATTCATTAAGGCCTAGTTCTTTGACCCATTCTTCACAAATTTATTGTACTGGGCTCACTGGGCCAATATCCCACACATCTGGGGTTTGGGTTGCAAACTATGTCCTTACAATAGGCATGTTTCATGCCTACAAAAAATATAAATATCCTTCAATTATCTTTTTTATATTCTAGATTTTGTGTTAGTAAAGTTTTTTTTTTTTCCCCTTTTTGTTGGACATTGTTTCAATTGTTGCAAAGACAACTAAAATTTTAGTAAGAATACCATATTTCAAATCAATTGTTCCTCACATAAAAAATAAAAATAAAAATCAATTGTTTCTCATATAAATCTTAGAAAAATGATATTAAAATTTCATTATGATTAAAATAATTAATATAACAAAATAAGCATATTCATTCTATTAGTTATCTTTCTAATTACATGGAATAAATACTACAATGTTAGTTCCACATACATACATACATATATATATTACATATCACTAAAAGGAATCAGAAAATTTAAAGGGTTAAGATTAATTTTTATTGAATTCACAAATATTTAGTTTTTTTTTTATAATTTTTGTGTCAATTTTTGTCAAAGCAACTAAATATGAGGAAGAATGTCATATTGTAAACCTACTATTATTATTCCAACTAACAATTATTTCTTCAATAGACATGCTAGGAAATTTAAAGGGTTAGGATTAATTTTAGTGAATTCATAAGTATTTAATTTTTTTTAAATAGTTTTTGTGTCAATTGTTGACAAAACAACTAAACATGAGGAAGAGGTCATGTTGTAAATCTATTATTATTATTCCAACTAAAAATTATTTCTTAAATAAAGTTTATAAAAAAATCTTATAAATTCATTTAATATAAATAATTAATGCACAACTATGAATAATTAGTATATACATTTACTCCATTAACTAATTCAATGAACTAATAATTTGATATAAATGCAAACTCTTTGAAGTAAAAGCCTATATAAAAAGAACTTCAAAAAATGTGTCACATGGTACAACCTCATGCTTTCCAACATATGAGGTCTCTACTTTTATGTATACTAGTCTTTAACCCGCGCAATGTGCAGGGTATTCCTAACAAAGCAACTTCTATTATAGAGGCTTTTTTATTTTGGGGTTGCTTTTCTTTTTTTTTCTTTTTTTTTTTTATAAAAAAAATTCAATACTTTCTATTGAACCCAATTCAAGTCAGATGTGTTTTCTAGTTACATTACATTTTATTAAAATATCAAATTTTCTTGATTTTTTTTTAATTATTTCTCGTTCTTCATACACAACAACCATCATCTACTTTTTTCCTTCATCCTCAGGATACGTAAAGAAAAAAAAAACTAAATGTAAAATAAATAGTATTGGTGTGAATTTAAAGGTTTGCTATAAATTTACACGGTCACTACATAGCAAACCTATAAATTTACACGGTTATATATGAATTAATGTGGGTCATTTTTGTGCAAAACTGTGTAAATTTTACACATTTTTCTGTTATACACTCATTGATGTGAGTGCTCTAACAATGGAAAAAGAAATACCCTTTCTTTATCTCATATAAGGCTTCTTATAACCTTCCTTTTCCTCTATCTACAACATCAGCAGCACCACCTTTGCAAATAGTTGGATGTCCTGGTTATTGGCTTCTTAGCTTTAGGAGCATCATAATTTAAGAATGATTTCTATCCCAACATAGCTAGCTCCTAGTACTCCATCCAAACCTTTCATATCAACCTGGAATGAAGGGCTTCTGTTATTAGTTTTTGCATAAGAAGATGAACAAAACTTTAATATTGAAAAGCACAAATTGAATGAAATTATAGAGAAATGTTTGAGAGAGAGAGACATGGAGGTTAGGTATAGTACCATGTAACGGTATATTTTTTGGTTCTTTGATTTGGCAGGACCAAACTCCCAACTCTTCAAAATCACCATTTCTCATCAACAATAATTTTCTCAGTTGACATATACATTCAGATTTACATAGATAAACCCACACTCATACTCAAATTAATAACCAACTCCCCTGTTCTCCCCCAAACAAATCACACACAAATAGTGCTTCAAACGAAATTAATGACTAAAGCCTTAATTATATTTTGCATCTAATTCAAAACCAAAGCCTTAATCATATGTTAACAGCAAATTTGGAAATAAAATTTAAAACTTTAACAATAATATTTTGAAAGTTAAGATGTTGGCTTTAAGTTGTAAAACAAGGTGACACTGGTAAATTTCCTTAGATTTCTCTCTCTCTCTCTCTCGAAATTTTAATGATCTTGATTAAACCCTATAATCAACACAATAAGAAATAGAGAAAGCAGAAAGGTAAAGGAAACATTAACGAAAGACATTTCAGTTAAACATTAAAAAAACCACAAAATAAATTAGAAAACAAATAGAAAGCCAAAGGTTATATACGCGGCATACGCCAAAGGAAAGCATCCACAGGAGTAGCATAACCCCATCAATTAACTATGCAATCAAAGTAACAGTATTTGAATAGGAAAAACAATTGTGGGAAAACAATGAACTGGGAATTGCATAGATTACTGGCAGAAACAAAATTGTTGAAGAAAATTCAAATAAGATATATGTAAAGAAACATCTAGAAGAAGTCCTATAAACAAATAGAAAAAAGAGCAGAATAACTCATATAAGAAATGTGTAAAAGAATAACTCATAAGCAATATCCAGCAACGTAGATATGGTTGGTAGCATAGTATGCAAATTGTAAAATTAATCACATAACAGCCCTGAACCATTTCAATCCTACAATCCAAAACAAAAACAAATAAACAAAAAAGAATTTCTCTAACCCAAATACCTAAATCAATCAATCCAACCAAATATCCAAACATAAAGCATATTTAACACTCAATTAAAAAGAAAATTACCGGTGATGGTTCAAATAAAGTGGAAACTATACCTAGTAGTACTATTACTACTCAAACTTGGGTTGCTTCCAAGGATTTGCCTTTTCACCTACAAACCCAGAAAAGAAAAGTTAAAGAAAATCCCTTTAATTTTTTATTACACAGATTTGGAATAGAAATCAATCAATGACAAATGAAATTTACAATTGAATCCAAGAGAGAGTTAAATAAATAAACGCTAAGTGGAGCGATTGGAAACTCTTCGCCAGGAATACTCATTCAAGAGGCATAAAAGAAATTGAAAAGATCAAAAATACTCTGCTCTCTATGCAATTGAAAAATTACCCAAAAAAATTTTAACTTGAAAATCCAAAACCAAACCAAACCAAAGCAACACAAATACCCTAACCATAAACCAAATCTAATCCAATAAACTTAATCAAAATCAAATCTAGCCCAAATGCCTAAATCGAACCTATAGTACCAAACACCCAAACATAAATCATAGTTACCGCATAATTTTAAAAAGAATAAAGAAAATCTTTACCAGTAACAGTTCCAGCTTCATGATGATGGTGGCTGCCTTGAGATTTATCTCTCTTTCAATCTCTATTTTTCTTCTATGTTTAAATAGCTTAACATTCTTAATGGGTTCATTATCTCAACTAAAGGCTCTTTTCTTCCTTTTCTTCTTTAAAAATATGGCAGCCATTGGTAAGAGAGACACAAAGACCTAAACTGAAACCAATCCAAACAAATATATAAAAAAATAAAAATAAATAAATAAAAAAACTTGATCATATTTAATGCACAAACTGAAAAGACCTAAATCGAAACCACGCCAAATAAAATATCAAATTATGATCATATTTAATGAACAAACTGAAAAATGAAGAGAGAAACTTACAGGTAGCGATTCTGACATGATGATGGTGGGAGGATTGTCATTATTGGGAAGTCTGCCTAATACTGACTCCATTCTCTAATTTTTTTTTTTTTTTTGGTTTAGTAATCACTAATCAAGTAGTAACAAACGAAAAGGAAATTCATTTAAAAATAAATGCAATAGAAGATGGTTAATTGACAATTGCAACTCTTTATCGATCCAACATGAGATCAAAACATGCATAAAAGGAAATAACAATAATACACAAAGAAACAATAATTATAGCAGTAATTACATGACAAATTGACAAATTCCAACTCTTTTTGCGCAACTACTCACGATCTCTCTCGTTTCTCTGTCTTCGCCCTCTCCAGACCTAAATTATATGTGACGCCAAATATAAATCAACAAAAAAATAGAGACTATACATGTTGATGCAGAGGCTGGATTGAAGTAGTTGGATGACAGATTTCTCAAAAAAAATTCACCCTCCATGCCTTTCTCTTTAACGGACTGTCTCAGTTTGGGTTTTCAAATTGTTTTTTGTTTTTTTTTTTTTTTTTAATCTCTTATAACTGTGAAACTATGTTAAGTAAACAGTTAATACCAAACCGGTATAGTGTCTACTAACCCTGTGAAACAGATCAAAAGGTGTTTTCCAAATCAAAACCCCAGGAAAAAAAAAAACTATGAACGCAGATTTTAGAAAATAGGAAAAGGCTTAGTGATATCAAAATAAATCAAAAAATTGAGAAAACAAACATTTTCATGGAGAACCCAAAAACCCGAAACAAAAGGAATCAAACAAAATCAAATCTAAACCTATCCAACAAAAAAACTCAATAAAAAGTAATATTTCATACCCAAATCTAAAAAAATAGAGAAAAACGTACCGGAGCCGGTTCCAACAATCTAATAGTGGCAGATGTATAGCCTAACGGTGTTGATGCGGTGATGCCCATAGATTTTTCTTTCTGCTTGTAGCAGTGCTTTAAGTCTAGCGAGGGAACTCTCTCCTTCTCTCTCTATATCTGCATTTTTTTTTTTTTTGGAGTATTGGAACTCTTTCCTTCTCTCTTTGTATCTGCATTTTTTTTTTTTTTTTTGGGAAGCTTTTAATTGAATTTTAATCAGTTTTTTTTTTTTTTTTTTTTTTAGTGAGAGGCTTTTAAACGGTGTTGTAACATTGCCAAACAATATAATGTATCACTTTTTTAACTTAAACGTGTCTAAATTTTAGATAGACAGTTATCCTATTTGTCAACACCTCCTTAATTGTAGAAATAAACTTTCTCTCAACTTCTGCTATTATATATATATATATATATATATAGATATTGATGATTAGAAGATTTTATACCAATGCATCTTGTGTTGGTTCATTTACTGCTTGCCCATTGGCTTGCACGTGGGTGGTGTCAAATAATTCGATTCTACTAGAGTTATGACTTGTGTTCTCTTTCTACCATTTGACAAAACAAATAGAAAGCATATAGAAACTAAGTATTTAACTAGGAGCAGATAGAAAGCACCCTTGTGACACAAATAAATAAAAGACTTCAAACTCTAAATATTGATCTACAAAGGACTAATAAATATAAGCATAGAAGTAAAAAGAGAAAAGAATGCGTAAAGATACTAGGTATAAATATGATTTACACCTTTATCTTTTTCTCATTGAGTACGAAATTACACAAACTCTGTAAGCAGAGAGTGAAGAAAATCTTTATGATGGTACTCTTCCATCATAAACTTAACTCTTTTTATTATGCTGATTAATTTATACATATACTCAAAATTTGTGCCTTTCTTTTCTATGAAATTTCTTTGTTTAAAAAGATAATATTTTGCCAACTGCTCTCATTTTAGGTACTATAAACTCAGCATAGATGCAGAGCAGGGCAAGGTGACAGTTTCAGGTACTGTAGACCCAGAAGTTTTCATCAAGAAGCTTACAAAATAAGGAAAACATGCAGAACTGACACAGTCTTTTGTCTGTTGGCGTAAAATTATGTGTAGACTTTTCTGGTATATCATTTTGGTTTGTCTATTGTATCTGCACTAAAGACTAGTTCTGGTACAAATTGTGGTCTGGTTATCAAAGATGTCCACTGTATAAACAATGTTGCACGGACACAAACACGACACGGACACGGAGATACGGCAATTTTTGAAAAATAAGGACACAACACGGCGCGGATACAGCGGTTAAATAATTAATTAAATTTTATATTTAGGCATATTTTTTAATATTTTTAGACATAAAATACGTTTATGTCTAGAATTTAAATTATGTAAGAACTACAAATAAATAAATAAATTAACACCCAAATTAGTACAATAATACACATAAAATATTTAGAGTACAAACCAAAAGTTTAAATGGGCTACGTTCAAATACTAATAATAATACTAAAAATAATAGTCAAAATAATAATATAAATTATTTTCTTTTGATCAATGGCATCTTAATGACATCGTGGCATTGACATATGGTGCTCAAAAGTTGAAATTTGAAATTAAAAGTTTGGAAGTGACTTTCACGTGGGTTGGCAGAAGACACACAAAACAAAGAGGAAATATAAAAAGGTATTATAAAAGTTAAAATGAACAGAAGAAGATAGAAGGCATCTGGGTCTGTGAAGAAAAAGAAAACGAAGAAGAAGAAGAAAAAGAAAAAGAAGAAGGAGAGAGGAGGAGCTCGTCGATCAGAAGGGACAGGGCACGCCGGCACAGTGTCGATGTCTATGGAGTTTGTCGATCGACCCGATCTAGCTTTGGCGAGGGACAGAGGGCAGCAGCAGCGGGCAGAGGTCAGAGAGGGTGGAATCTGTGATTTTTTTTTTTCATTGCTGGCATGTCGGACACGTCGGATCCACGTCAGCGCCATGTCGAAGCCGCATCGATGCCGTGTCGGAGAAGCGAACAAAAAAAAAAAAGGACACCGCCGGACACTGGAATCTGGCGCGTCGTACCCGTTCCGGTGTCCGACACGTGTCGAACACTGACACGATGCCAAAAATGGCATGTCCGTGCAACCTAGTGTATAAGCATCTCTCTATCTCTCAAGTTGTAGTGTGCATGAACAGTTCGAGTTTCCCACAATTAGAATGTTAGAATGGCAAAACCAACATTTTAGTCTCTACATTTTAGAGTCACAGTCAATTTAGTCCCTACATTTTGATAGCAGTCAATTTGGTATTTGTTCTTTTCAACTTGCAGTCAATTTAGTCTTTATCATTAACTTAGTAACGGAAAATACATACGTTGCTAACGGTGTGCACAGTTGGCACATTTGATACTGACGTGGCATACGTGACATATGTGGCTAACGGTCAATTTAGTCTTTATCGTTAAATGTCATCGTTTTTTTTTTTTTTTTTTTTCAGGTATTTTAAAATACAACTCGTTACTATCAACTATCAAGCATATTATGATATTATCGTCACAAAACAGTGAGTACTTTATTTATTTATTCTCTTGGTATCTGATCGAGTGTTCTGTTTGGTTTAAAGCAAAATGTGATAGGAGAGAGATTAATAGTCTGTTTGAATGGACGGGAGTCTAGAGAAGAGTAGAATAAAGAGAGGAAGAGGAAGTTAAATCACTGCTTTATAATATTAACAAAATTAAAAACTATGTACCTCTTTCTTTTTCAAAAAAAAAAAAAAATATGTACCTCTTTAACGTTAAAAACTCTCTCAAATCTCTCTCAACTCTGAAGACATTGACGCTGGCTCATCCGCCCTTCTCTCTCTCACACGACTTCTTCACTCTCGGGCTGTCTCTCACTCTTCTCTCTCACGCCTAGCTTTCTCTCTCAGAGGTAAACTCTGTTTATTTGAGTTGGATCAAATAACTAAGTTCTTATAATTATGATTTTATTGGGTAATTTCATATTAATTGTGATTTTATGGGGGTAATAACATGTTATTTGTGAGTGGGTGCTTGAGTGAGTCTAGATTGTGAACTTGCATAAATTTGTATCTAAATGGTGATTGTAGCTATATATGGATTTGTGTTTCTTGTTTATTTTTCTCTAAACGCTTGCAATCCTATTAGTTCATGATATATGGATGAAATATGGTTAATCGTCCTAGGGCTTTGTGATTGTGTATACTATGTAAGTTTGATTTTATGGTCAGGTCTTTTTTTTTTCATAGATATTTATGATTTTGTAGCTAATTGATGATTGGTTTGTGTTTGTGATTTTTATTGGGTAATTTTATGTTATTTGTAAATGGGTTTCTGACTTGAGGGTGTTTTTTACTAGAATTTTAAGTTTCAAAGAGTTGCTCACAATGTGTTTGATAAATTGCTTGAGCGATTGTGTATAATCAAACTGGCATGAGTTTGTGCAGAGATTGGTTTTTAAAAGTGTGTTTATGCATATTTGGGACAGTGGAATTTTAGGAAAATTGTGGTTGAGAGAGCTCTGTAAGAGAAGCGGCTTTTAACTACTCCATCTCTAATGCTAGTAAGGTGAAGAGGTTTTTTTTTTTTTTAATTATTTTTTATTCTTAGTGTCATTTGCAACAATCTGATGATCTTGACAAGCTTGTTTTCTATACTTGATGCGTTCCTCCTAGAGAAATGGCTCCCCGCGTCTCTCTTTAAGCATTATCAATTTTAAAGAAAAAAGAATTTTGTATTAAGCCTTCTCTTTAAGCCTCTGTTATCTAATCTGAACAACAATATTTATCTGAAAGCGAGCTTGTCTCTGACTTTCTGTGTTAGGGGAGATGAAATGATCTAGGCTTTTTTTTCTACCAGGTCCTGGACTGCCTTTGTTTCCTTTTTCTTTTTGGGAAAATATTTATGAGAATATTATGAGATTGTATTGTCATAAGCTGTCATGAGTTCCTCACTTTTTGGGAAAATATTTATGAGAATATTATGAAATTGTATTGTCATAACTTATTTGTGATTTTGTAGCTGAATGGGTTTCCGACTTGAGGGTTTTATTTTTTACTAGAATTTTAAAGTTTCAAAGAGTTGCTCACAATGGTTTGTCCTGTTATTAGGTTGTTACTCTCGGCCTACAGCTTCTGAAAGACCATTTTCATATAAAGGTTTCTATAATTTTAAATTGCTTTACATAAATGATATAAGTTATGGCTGCTTGTTTATCAATTTATCAGCCATAATATTCAATAATACCTGTGCATAATTAATTGATTTTTCTTATTAAAAAAAAATGGTGTGCCAGCCTTGACATGTTTGGCTTTCAGTAAATGGCATGTGATTTATAGCAATAATAGCACCTAGTTGCGTAGAATATCAGAATATGTTAACTGCTAGTATGAATTAACGTTTGGCTGCATTGTATTCTGTTTTAAGTTAAGAGTTCTCTTATTGCCTTGCGTTACATTTAAAAACATGCAACTTAGAAATCTTTTGAATGTTACATTGTTTTGCTTGATTACATTATAGGAGGGTGCTTGAGATAGAAGGAAAGAGTTCCAACACCAGGTAGTTTGGGCAGATAATTATTAGATAGAGATAGAGTTTTTTTTTTTTTTTTTTTTTTGGAAGCTCCAATGGTAAGAGGACAAAGCCAAGTTTTAAGTTTTAACTTTGCTGCGTGCTTTGTGTTTGTTCTTATATTCAATTAACAACTTAACAAGAGGGCTTAGATGATTCTAAATTAAAGTGTTAAGTAATGAAATTGAAACTGAAATGTTGTTGTTCTTTGCAAGCACATTTCTTTTTTTCTTTTCTTTTTTAACCTTTGGTCCTTCTAAATAATTTCAATTGATACTCACTTAAGAATTGTGAAGTGTTGTCATTTGTAACTTCCAACTTCTTTGTAGTTTTGATGACTGAACTTCTAGGATGTCTTGGTTGTTTGAATGGTTGCAATGATCTTCTTGTATCTGCTTAACAAAACATAGGGAGCCATGATGTATGACTTTATGATATTTGCTTAATTCAAAAAATTTTGTAAATTTGTAATGAACAAATTTGCTGCCTTATTGACTCATAGTTTGTTAATGATAATAGAAATTTTACACTTAACCTTACTAGTAATATTAGTACACCAGAACTTTGGTTGTGGATTCATACTTTTGACAATTCTTATTTTGTTGTCCTTTTTTAACAGGCTAAACCTAAAGCAAAAGAGTTTAAGAACAAACCAATTCTAACCTACGACAAAATGGTTGAGTTTTATGGAAAAGATAGAGCAACTGGGGAACAAACCAAGATTGTGGTGAAATGTTCATAGGATTTTTTTTTATTTCTTTGTTTCTTGGATTTCATGCGCTTTTGTTTTTCCATGTTCGATTTGAGGGCTACACTGGAGGTTAAATTGTGTTTTGCAAATAAATTTGGTCTTGTTTACAATAAAAACATCCACAGGAATCGTAATCATTCAAATATATGAATGATTCATATATTTTTTTTAAATATGCAATGTAGGCTATGTAGCAATGGTAGAATGAATCATATCTATCATGAGTGAGACTGAATAGGAAATAGCCAACCCATGAAGTTGGTCACTCTTGATGACTTTCATACTCTTTATATTATATTATATTATATTTTATATAATATATTTATATAAATATATATATATATATATATATATTCTACAATTAATCAACTACTTCTATTGAACCGTTTTTGGTCAGTAAGGAGCAGCGATGAAAACAAAAATTAGTAATAATAAAACTGTACCAAGGCATATAATTATTTAATCTAACAAATTAATAATATTAATCATAAGTCAATGTTGCAAGTCCATTTTCAAATATGAGTAAATTTGTCAATTTACATATATTTAATCGTTTCTTCTCCTTCCCATCTTAATTTTTAAAACATCAAAACAAGAGGAATGGCTTATTATTCTCTCGCCCGCCTGCTGAATTTTAAATCATTCAAATATGGTAGAGGATAACTATTCCCTTCCACTCTTCTCCCTTTACTCCCCTCTACTCTCCTCTCCCTCCAAACCTCCAAACATAGCATAAATGTAGATAGTGAAAGCAAACTTTTTTCACATTTAGGTAAAACAAGATACCTCAACTCATAAAAAGTTGTGGAGGTGAAACAACTAACAAGATACCATCAATGATGTACTTATTCGGTGGAACCTAAAGCATTTCTAACCTCACATGAAAGAACTAAAAGAAAGAGAGTAGTAGTTTTAGTACCACATGTTACATAACTGACACAACTTTTATCACAGCTATCTTACGTATCAAACTATAAATGATTGTTTGTCACTTTCACATGGACTCACTACTTTTTCTCCACTACTCACAATCTACCATACGGATAGTTGTGACACAAATTATGACATTTTATGTGGTCTTAAAATTTTTCAAAAAAATAATCAACTACATCATATCAGGTATCATATCCAACATTTCTTGCACCCATCTATGTCCATACTAGAACTAAGGCAGCATATATGTATCCCATGCCAAAACTGTGATCTCCAGCAAAAGCCAAAAACACATATAGAGGCATTAGGCACATGGAACCCACGCAATGCATGCTTATTCAAATGATAGATAAAACTAAATAAAGACGCTAAACATGCAATTTAATTTCCATCTTAGAGCTCGGTGCAATCCGTTCGCTTGAAAGATACAGTTTTCTCCACAAGGTCATCGCCTACCAACAAATTGGACTGGGCCAAGTTACCAAAGATGCTAATTTTTTTTATTAGCAAGGAAAGCCGAGCACACAAGTTCTTCATTTATTTGAACGAATAAGGTTGTGGTTGGATTTAGCTTCACATCTGCACCGGTGAAATGAGCTGTGATAATAGGAATTCTATAGAATCTGACGTGAGCTTGTAGCAAAAAGACTTAGAACGTGACTCGGGTCATCACCGCGCTCTAAATTAATGTCTTCTGCTACTGCTGATTCAAACTTGGAGTAGAATTCTGTTGGCAACATTGTCAATGTTGTACCTGAATCAATGATAATATTGCCCTCTAAGTCTCCACACCCAGAAGAACCGCTCAACTCTAATCTTCTGCTGCCAACACTCATTGCTTCGAGAGTAACGTCCCAACATAAAAAAAAAATGAGGTGTGGTCAGATTTTTAGTGTCACACATGCCCCCCACCTATCCCACCATTCCCCACCACACATTCTCACACTATCACTTATCCTCTTGGCCGGCCATCCCTTTCTTCTAATCTTGTTTTCTTTCTTTTCTTTTCTCTCAAACACTCCTCTCACTCCCCACCGGTACACTCCATACTACCATCTCCACCGTCATTTTTCTAGCAAGATTACCAGAAAATCCTTAAGAACTTCTAAGCACCTTCACATCTTTTACTTGAAGTAAAAGTTTCTAATGTTTTTGGTGGAATTTTATACTTTTGCTTGAGATTATTTTTATCTAAGTTTTGATAATGATACCCATGTGATTTATGAGCTTTAGAAATGATATTTATGTGTTTATTTGTATAAATTTTGTATTTGTGGAATTATTTGATGAGTGACTTTATTGTTTTTATAATGGTGACTATCTTAATGGTGAAGATTTGGGGGTTTTGACTTTTGAATGTGAAATAGATTGTGAATATAATTTTTATTGACTATTTAAAACTAATTTAAGATTCAAATTGTTTGTCTTAAACAATATTATGATTTTGATGTCATGGGTCTCTTGTTGATGGAATTAGGCCTTTTGCAGGTTGCAATGTAAGTAGCTTTTTAATAAAAAAATTTTGGGAAAATAACCATATTACATAAACGTTGTTTTTGGGTCAAACATATTTTGAAAAATTATTTGTGGAACTATTTTTTAAAAAAAATGTTGTGTTGTGACCCTACTATATATGATTATATATTAAAGAGCATCGTGTTTAATATTGCATACAGGGAAATGCTAAAATATTTGGCATGGAAAAGAAAAGCATCTAGAAATTCCTTTGATAATGGAGTTCATGGATTTATGGTATTATTTAGAAATACTAAAGATGTTTTGTCTCAACTTGTATTATTTGGGAAATTGATTGAAAATCTTTTTGACAAAGAATGAAGTTGAAAACCTTACGAACTTATGGAAGTTTTGGTTGTTTAAGGTTTTTCTAAAACAACCTGGATATAAACTATGTATTAGAAAGTAAATGTAACCTGTAAGCTTTGTGTGGTTTTAACCCTATGTCATGTGTGATTTCCCGGTGATCACCTGATTTGGTTTTGTAGTCTTTGTGACAATGGGACCAGATCTAGGTTAGTGCCCATTTCACTTTGGATGACGGGTTCTTTCCTGCTACCCATAAGGGGAAGAGGTTCTTTGATTGTGTGTGGATGAGCCTGCTGCCCTTAGGGCCAAAAGACCACATGTAAAAGAGATCCTATTTGATGCATTCTCCCTGCTGCCCATGGGGGAGAGACAAAACCTTAAAGGCACGGGTGAGTCTGCTGCCCATAGGGCCAAAAGACTATATACCAGAAAGGACAATATCATGCCAGTTGTGAATGAGTAGATCCCCTGACCGGTCTATGTGATAGTGTGGTATATTTGTGATAAATTACCTTATGTTAGATTTTATGGTTTTGGGATTATATTGTTAGTGCTCATAGATTATGGTATATAGTTTCAAGGTATTTACTTTGAGAAACTTTGTATTTCATTATTTAATCATTTTTGTCACATTATTATTGAAAATGATATTGCAGTATTTAGTTAGAAATTTCTCAAACTAAATCATGCTTTGTAAACTGTTCATCATCATGAAACTTACATTTCCCCCACCTCCATTAATTATGTTACTTACTGGACTCTATCTCATCCCATTCTTTTAAAAACTTTTTTAGAGTAGGCAACGATTATTTTGAGACAGGTTTTGTGACTAGCAGTACTGATGGAGACTGGATTTTTGTGATGAAGATATTTAGATGATGTATATCCTAGAGTAGGCGTATATTATAGTGGTTATGACTTTATTTCCACTGATGAGACAAGTTAATGATATGTAATTGTATATATTCAGACCTCCATTCTTTTGTGGCCAATGGTCCTTGTGATTATTGCATAGAGTTTTGACTTACTTTGAAGTATCAATAGTGAAATTATTATGATAATTTTTAATGTTGGTACTTTAATAATGAATTTTGAATTGAATTGTCAAAAATGAAAATTTTACAAGTACCTTTTAGATGTTTTTCTCATGTTTTGGACCCTTTTGGGTTCAGAGCGTGACATCAAGTGTTAGGAAATAGAAGGTGTCTGGAATTTTGGGGACTAATGGAGTAGACACGGTTCCAGGACCCAAAACCACAGCATCATAACCAAAATTTAATTTGCTTGAGTTTTTGTCTCTTGAAGTTAATGGCACCAAGCAATAGGAGAACTTGCAACCAAAAAAGGAACTCAATTGGGAAACAATGGAAACCTCCCTGCCTCCAATGCCAACAATGCCAGAACCTTTGTCATCAAAGTTTCCAACATTATCATGTCAACCCCTATAATAGCGTCCGGGAAAGGCATAGGATGGCTTGTCGTTGATCCCAAAGTGAGAGTGTCTGGAATTTTAGGGACTAATGGAGTAGACATGGTTCCAGGACCCAAAACCACAGCATCATAACCAAAATTTAATTTGCTTGAGTTTTTGTCTCTTGAAGTTAATGGCACCAAGCAATAGGAGAACTTGCCACCAAAAAAAGAACTCAATTGGGAAACAATGGAAACCGCCCCGCCTCCAATGCCAACAATGCCAGAACCTTTGTCATCAAAGTTTCCAACATTATCATGTCAACACCCTATAATAGTGTCCGGGAAAGGCATAGGATGGCTTGTCGTTGATCCCAAAGTGAGAGTGTCCATAGCAAGGTCTCCCTTTGAGAACAATGAACCATCGCCATAAGAGATGGAATATTGACAACTTGTTCCATCGCTGGAGCATGATGTTTTTGCTAGAGATTCACATTGTGATGAAGTGCAGGAAACACTTTTGTCGGTTGTGGACATTTCAGGATCAAAAAGTGGAGCTGTTTGATTGGAGCACTCAGTGCAGGTGTGCACTGTAGCCAAATCAAATCACTACCCGTATCAGCAATGCCTAGTATTGGGACTGGTGCACCAACTGAGTATTTCATGAGGTATTTGCCCCTATTTGAGGAAAAACTCTACCATGTTTCCGGTGTATATTACTTCTCTCTCACAAGTGGGTGGACCCCATAAGTGTGGGGTCCACCCACTTGTGAGAGAGAAGTAATATACACCGGAAACATGGTGTAACTTCTCCTATTTGAGATTACATCTGATTAGGTTGAATCAGAAGAGACTAAAGAAGTTGTGATGTCATAGAAACTACAAGAAAACAAACACGTTGCTTTCTGAATGGAAAAAGAAACTAAACACGTTAGCTTCTGATGAAAACCTCAAATCCACAAGGAATTCGTTAAATCCACAAGGTGATAGGGTTCTGGAATCTATCAGAGAGAAATAAACAAAGTTTGTATTTTTTATAAATCTGAAAACTGGCTCCGTTTGGTACACAAGTTCAAACACATGTTTTCAATTTTCAAACAACATTACACGTATTTCTATACACTTTTTCACCCACACGTAATTCCAAAAAAATTAAAAATTGTTGTTTAAACACACGTACCAAATGAGCTCTTTACCCTAAATGCTACAATATGTTTAATTAATAAAAGAAACCCTAGAGCGACTAGGGCAACACCTAGAAACCCTAATTCTCGCTAATCACATAATTAAGTAGCAAAATATTGATTTTTGCCAAAAATAGCAAAATAGAAATAATTGCAAAATTGAAACTACTGACTTTAAGGGTCGACCTAAAACAAACGAGACTTTATTCTGACTTTTAAACTAAAAGTTATTAAGAAAAAAACAAATATTACTGTAAATAGCAAAAATACTGCTTTTAGGGCCTTAACGAAGGAATTTGCCTAAATTTAGGTGACACTTGAGATATCTGGAGTTTGGATCAAAATGTAGTTTCCTTTCAACCTACTAAATTTTATGCAATTCCAACATCGTCACCCTGATGGCCTCTATTAGCAACCCCCTTGATCTTGCGATGTGACTTAAGGCGCCCTTGCTGCTCCAAGAAAGCCTGTGTTGTCTGTTCTACATCAAGTTGGCTTAAAATGATTGACACAGTTGATGGAACGTAGCAAGGCCTTGGCTATGCACTATGAATGAGTTTCTGAAGGGTTGCAGAAGGGAGAGTCCGGAGAGTCACGGTGAATGAGATCCAAGCTAAAGCTCCCATCGTGAGCCTCATTAGATCAAAGAAGCTACAAGGCATGACAATAGACAATGAAGTTGCCAATGCAGCAAAAGACAAAAGTGAGTGACTATGAGATGCCATGATTGATTGATTGTTGGAGAGGTACTGATGATGAAATTGTGATGGATTTAAGTGTATATATTGTGAGTTAGTGCCTTCTATTAGATTTCCACAATAAGTCTTTGTTTGTGCACACTATAATTGCACCATAATGTACTGAATTGGAATTCCAAATATCAAAGGTCTCCTAGCCGGAGTTCAAATCTTTTGTACAACTTTTTGTGTACAATTTTATATTCCACCAATCACTACTTGTCATGTTTTCATTTTACTTTCCTTATAGAATAACTGAAGTTTAAAATGGAAAGTAATCATACACATGATAAGTAGTGATTGATGGAACATAGAGTGGTACACAAAAAGTGATATAGAGGATTTGCATTCTCCTAGCCGAGTTGGCTCTTACCTATATCTTACAGGTTTGACAACCAAAAAAAAAAAAAAAAACATTGCATTTATGAATGCCGCAAATTTGTTAGGCAGCACTCTCTCTTTGATGTGTGCTCTACGGTGATTTGTGTTTGGTTTTAAATTTTTGTTTTTATTTTTTTTTTTGATGTGTAGAGTTGTAGTTCCTAATCTTTGGTAATTATGCATGTGAGTGTATTGGAGCTTGGGTTTTGTGAGAGAGTAATACTAGAGACACATAATTTGCCACAACTTTATGTCACAACTCACCTCGTGGACAAGTCAAAGCACATAAATTCTTAGTGTTATCTTTTGTGTGTGGGATGTCTTACTTTCTTTTGGGTTTTCTTTGTTCTTATTATTTATTTTTGAGATCTTTCTATAGCTTCAATATTTTTTCAATAAATTTTGTGTGAGAATGCTATCTAGAGGTCTTTCCTTACAACATATATATAACTCCATAAGAATAATTATTCTCGAGGGTACAATGAAACAATATGCTTTGCTTTCACATAACAATTGATCTTACTAATTAAATTTATAGTGAGATATTTACCATTCAATAGTCACAGAGTCATGCAATGCGTGAGAACATCTAGTTATTTTAAGATGTGGTATAATGTATAATTTTTTTTTCTAAATTTTATTGTAGATAAATTTTTCTCCCTAAAAATTAAAAATTTTCTAAAAGTAATTTCTATACCTTTATTTTTACAAATATATAATTTTATTATTTTTGGTATTTTTATTGATATTATTCTTTTTTGAAGTGGTCCATATTCTTTTAACTATTGTTATTATGCATTATATTTTCCTAATTTCTATACAACTAAAATTTTTAAATTTCAAATTTCTCATTCTCTTAAGGGGATTATCAAGATAATCATAACTTATCATATAATTACAATTATTATTACTCAAATAATTGATAGACACATTCAAATATATATATATATATATATATATAGCCATATAGATTTTGTTTTGATATAAACTCAAATTCTTACTTTCAAGCTAAAGATTAACTCAAACAAAAATCAAACCAAAGTTATAAGAGAGAGAAAAAGGACTTGTGATGAGGAACTCAAAAAACACAACACCACAACATATCAACTCAAAGTAGAGATATCAAAAAACTTAAAAAAAAAATTCATCAACCTAAAGTAGAATTACAAGAATAAGGAATGAAAAATTGAGAGAGAGAGAGAGAGCGCTCATAATGGACCAAACAGGCCAAAGTGGACTAAAATGGACCAAACGGTCCTAAATAAATCTAAGTAGAGCGAATAGACCAAAATGGACCGAAATGGTACACTGATGTGGCTCAATAGAAGCGTAACAATAATAAATGTTACTCTTCGACTTTTAGATATTATATAGATATAAATGTATAAATTCCTAATAATTGATTCTAGAAAGGAAGAAAAAAAAAAGTTACCTAAAAATTGGGAATTGGAGAGAACATTTAAGCAAGAGGAAATAAACGAATGGAGAAGTTATTGACATTTGACGGTGGCGGAGTCACTAAGGGGTTCAGGTCATATTAAGAATATTTGAATATGTATGTATATTTCCCATTGCTTTATTTAATACCAAAAGTTTTTAATCTCCTTATTGCTAAAATTTTAATTTATTTCCTTTTTTTTCAAGGAAAAAATATATTTTTTAATTCTCATCTAGATCTGTACTTTTTTAATTTAAAAAAAAAATGAATTCTCATCAGTGCTTGATTTCATTCCAAATACTGTTATTACTTTGATATATTAAACTAAGCTTATGATTTGTTAGATATATCCTTATCAAATGAATCTAAATAATATTACTAAGAACTGTGTATATGGTTTTTTTTTTTTTTTTTTTTGATGAAAGAACTATGATGGTTTATTATTGATCCTTAATATCGTATAACTTTTAAGAATTTGACATGTCCAAAGTTTAGAACTATTGATAATTTGATACATTCTTTAGCAGAAAATGCTGATAATATGAAAGCAAAAAACATTTCCATTCTTCTGTCGAAACTTCCAAAGAGCATTGTAAGAATCTACAAGTACAAGTGTTTACAAATAAATTATTTGTTTATATTTAAAAGGAAATGGCTAATAACTTTAATTCATATTTGATATATACTTGCTCATATTACTTCTCTAAAATAGCATAGGCTACAATTTTTAATTAGGGATAATTAGTTTTTTTTGTTTAAAAAAATCTTATTGTACCTACTTAGGATCTATAAGAAAATTGTAAGTTAAAGAGGTTTAAAGTTTGTCCTATGTATCCAAGAGTTAGGCTATTTTGGATATACATCACTATCAGTTTTTTCAAAACCTTCCCCTCTCTCCCCGTTTGTGTGTTAAAATACTTAGTATTCTTGAAAAAAAAAAAAAAAAAGGATCTATTGGGCACTTCATAAAATAAGGGGAAAGAATGTCTAAATTTTTCTTTATCTTAGCACATATTTAATAATTTTGATAGACTTATTGTTATAAATTTTTTTGTTTATAAAATACAACATTTCATGTTGCACTATGTCTATAATTTTTTATACTACAAAATATAACATATTGTCTATATTATATAAAAACAAAAATAGCACACATCAATTTGGCTCTCCCAAAAGATAAATTCCTATCTTTGCCTCAGTGTATCGAGTTCAAGGTACTCTACATAAATTATTTTGGTTCAAAGATTAATTGATCCCAATGTGGAGCTGTTTAGATAGGTTAAATTAGTTATCATATTAGCCAAAACATTGGTTTGTTGAGCCAAATGTGATTGCTCTAATTCAAGGGTGCAATGCTCCTTAATGGAGATTCTTAAAACCAAAGGAAAACATTATTCATTTGTAATTCTTTTGAGGAGAATTCACTTATAATTCAAGTGACAATTTCTGAGAAGGTAAAGTTCCTCTTCTTCTTTTGTTTTTTCCAAATCATGTCTTCCTTTTCTTTAAAAACAAAAAAAAGGAATGCACACATTGTCTTTTGCAAGAGTCGCAAGTGCTAAACACTTTCCCGTAGGTGCCAAAATACCAATAGGCATGTCCTGCACTCTGCATCCCTGAACTTACGCAAGAACCAAAAAGGCTTTTGACGTATATAGAAGTTGACATCGATGTCCACCCCACACCTCACGATTGCCGTAAATTCCACACTATTTAATGAATACTTTTGGAAGTTGATAGGAAATTGATCTCGACGTGCTGCCACTAGTCCAACGACCCATGTAAAGGCAAAACTAATAAATGTTTAGTTTTTGTAATATATACTGAGGACTAGACTCTCTATATCATCGATTGAGTCTTGATCTGATGATAAAAAAATAATTACGAAAAATAAATTTTTTAAGTTGAAACTTTAAAAAATAGACTTTTTGTCATCATTCAAACTCTTTTTTGTTTTCTTGCTTAAGTTTCATTATCTAAACCATTTTTTTTCCTTTTCATAAAAATCATCCAAACCAATTAAAAGCTGGGATGGTTTATTATGGGTAATTTATTTTGAAAGTAGGACTCGATTTGCTAAGGGATATTTTAATAAATTATATTTAGGAAAAAAAAAAGATTTTAAAGGTTGTATCTAAATAGATTAGAGAGACTAAATCAACCAATAAATGATAACAAATATGCAAAAATTGTAAATGTTTTCGTGCTTTTTTAAAAATATGGGAGAAGGTATCTTGTACCCGTTCCATACAAAGGATTTAAGGGATATTTACTGGTTTAATAGATAGTTAAATGCCTAAGAAAAAAAATAATAAATGAAAGAAATTATAAAACCCAATTTAGTCTCTGGTTGTTACACGGCTTAGGATGAGTTTGGTTCATCCTTTCAATTATGAGCTTTTTGAAAGAGCGACGATTTAATTAGTACAACTGCTACTTAGGGAATGTGACACGAAAACACACTATCACTTTTACGAGAAATTATACGGTTCTCATGATAGACTACGTCATTTGTCACCATTTCACTGAAAGACTCTCACCTGTTTAAAATTGTTAGTTTTTATTTTATTGTTTTTTAAAATCTAACTAAGTAATTTTAAACATATGAGAGTTTTTTAGTGAAATGGTAAGCAAGTGACATGGTCCACCATGACGACTTTATAATTTCTCCATCTTTACAAGGTTAAAAAGCACGATTTTAAAATCTTACCAAATGTTTAAAAGTGGTGATTTGAAACTGTCTACGTGATTTTCACCTAAAAAAACTCTAACCAAATGGGCACTTATAAATTACTCTTAAACAAAACGTGAGTTGTACAAATTAGACATTTGAGAAACAAGTTGGTCCCAATTACAGGTGAGCAAGCTAGGCTTAATAAATTTGATGACTAACTAGGGTCTTCGTCCTAAAGTGATGGACGACTTGCCCCTACGCAAAAGTTTTACATGATTAATACGTTGAGAAAAGGAAGAAATTTTGGACAAAGGCTTGCGTCTTGCTTTTGTGAAGCCAAAATCGTAAGCATAACAACGTCATATAAAAGACTTTTATTGCAATCTATTAAGTCTCATAATATATAGGTATATATCTGTTTACCTCTAAAATTTACGTCACGTGGTGAAATTCATGAAGAATAAAATGAGTCACACATTGGTTTATATTATAGGCCAGGAGATTATACAAAGAAATAAATAGTTACTACTTACAACTAAAAACATGGGCTATAGTTTTGTTTTTTTTAGTCGTGTTTACAAAAAATTCATGGTTATAGTCAATTTATAGCCGCGTTTTTAAAAAAAAACATCTTAAACTACTGACCTATAGTAGTCGCGTTTTAAAAATAGGACTACAGGTCAACGAAAATTATGTTGTAGTAGGTCTTTTTTTTTTTTTTTTTAATCAATGTTACATGTTTTTTTAAGAATGGTGCAAATAAGCTAACACCCTTGTAAGCATTCCTATCTGGTAATTAAAAAAAAAATTAGCTCACCAAAACAAAAAAGCTATTGTATAATTTGTATCATATTTTACATAACTTTTTTTTTTTTTTTTGATTATAAAGACTTACAATACTTAGACCTTCAAAAGGGCCTAACTCTTGAAGGCTTAAGCAAGGCTTTTTAAACTCACACACACAACTGAAACTAAACGATGTGGGACAAGAACCCCATAGGAGACCCCTGGATTAATTCACCACTAGCTGAATCACAGCCATTTGTTTACATAACTATTTGCATAACGAACGCTACATCCCATTATTCATACATTGTATTAGAATGATATTTTTTTTTATGCCCCACATTGTAGAAAGTGAGAGAATAAAAAAAAAACAAAGTAAAAGAAATAAATGCATAAGCTACGGTCATCATCAAAAAAATAAGGATGCATAGTGGCCCACTAATAGTGGGATTCTTGCGTGCGCTTAAATGATAGTGAGAAATATCAAATATCATGCTTTCAGAGAAAAGAAAATAAACGAACGCAGCATCCCATTATTCATACATTGTATTAGAATGATATTTTTTTTATGCCCCACATTGTAGAAAGTGAGAGAATAAAAAAAACAAAGGAAAAGAAATACCACCGCGCACCCTTAGTGCGGTAGTCACTCGGATGCATAGTGGCCCACTAATAGTGGGATTCTTGCGTGCGCTTAAATGATAGTGAGAAATATCAAATATCATGCTTTCAGAGAAAAGAAAATAAACAAACGCAACATCCCATTATTCATACATTGTATAAGAATGATATTTTTTTTATGCCCCACATTGTAGAAAGTGAGAGAATAAAAAAAACAAAGGAAAAGAAATACCATCGCACACCCTTAGTGCGGTAGTCACTTCACAAGTATAAGTACTTATGAGATGTAAGAGGTAAGGGCCGGAGTTCAAGTCTCCCTTATATCTAAAAAAAAAGGAAAAAAAAAAGAAAAAAGAATGCATAAGCTACGGTCATCATCAAAAAAATAAGGATGCATAGTGGCCCACTAATAGTGGGATGCATGCGTGCGCTTAAATGATAGTGAGAAATATCATGCTTTCAAAGAAAAGAAAATAAACCAACACTATATAAAGATTATGATTATTGATTCAATTTCTCTCTTGAACTAATCAATTTGATGTTTTTTTTAATAAATAAATTTGAAGCATTTTTCAGGTTTAATTAGATATATCATTCTTTAAAATAAATAAATAAATAAACATTGGGTCTTCCAATTCCCTCCAACTTTGGGGGTAGGTGCTGTGTGACTGCTGCCATATAATCCATGAAACTCCATTACATGCATTGTGGAATTGCCAGGAACTGGATGTGGTGTGGTCCGGTCCGACTCAAAACTCTAGATATACTATTAGTATTCCACCACAATTTTATTCTGTATTGTAGGTTGATGCTGTCATTTTAACTTAATAAAAAGTATTCAGTTTTCTTCTAAAAAAAAACTTTTGGGAATAAGGGAAGACAAGATATGAAACTTATTATTATTTCTTATAAAGAAAAGATGCTCTATTCAAATTTTGGGTCTTCCAATTCCTCCAACTTTAGTTCAAGAGGCACGTGATATTTATTATTATTATTTTTTGTTTGGTGGCTTAATATATAAAAGTTCCATGGACATCTAAAAATCAAATAATAAAGTTCATGTCCAATTTTTAATTTATTTATTTTGTATCTCTATGAAGCCTCCATATTTTTTTTTGAGAAAAATGAAGCCTCCATATTTAATAAAGCTAACGTCCATATATGGACTGATCTTTACTACTCGGGGGACTTTGGCTTAACTGGTGTCTCTGATTCTCTTCCCCTATCCTTTTCCCTAACGAGCTATGGTTTTTTTGTTTTTTTTTTGTTTTTTTTTTTTTCAAATAAAATTTTTGATTTTGTGAGAAATTGAACTAGCTAGTAGCTTCACTAGGCACATTATGGAAGGAAAAAAAAATCCAAAATAATAATAGAAATTTTTTTATGAAAAAGAAATATAAATATTTGTTTTCTTGATATAGAAAAAACAACATAGTTTTAGGCCTTCCTAAAAAAAACATAGTTTTAGGCCACCATCCAAAAAAAAAAAATAGTTTTAGGCCTGTCCATTAAACAACCAACCTTCGATCGAATTAATCACGTTCCAAGAATCATACCAATAATTACGATCATTATTCTCTATTAACCACACCATAAAGATTATAAGAAGAGATCGAAAAGAACTACACTCCATTCAAATTGCCTAACAAATATTCACTAAATTAAGCATTAGAAAATTTGCAACTGTACATCAAATCGGTATTGATTTTTTTTTTTTTTTTTTTTTTTTTTTTTTTTTTTTTGAGAAACAAGACAGAACTCGTCATTTACGAAAGGCAATCGGTATTCATCTGGTCACTATTTGTTTAGGTAGTAGTCATGTCTTTGTCTACCATTTAACTATGCAACCAAGTGATTCACTGACGATATTAAGCACTTAAGTATTATTCTACTATATAATATATATAGGGCTTGACGACCTATTGACCTACCTCTCCAATCACACAAACAAATATTCTCAACATACAAAAAATAACGGATCCACTTTGATTAAATATGCATCATTGAGTCATCTCCAACAATGCGGCAAAGGTAAGCAATCCAACCACAATCAATAGTGTGGTCATCATCTTTATTTACCACTAGTGTGTAGTTCCGTGTATATACACAGACACAATTAATAATAATCACAATTATATGGTTTAAATTTTTTTATTTATTTTAGAAGATGTTCAAATTATACATGGTATTACCTTACATTTTTTTTAAACCATACATTTCTAAAATATGTAATGGTTTCTCATTTTCTATATGATAAAGCACAAAATTGCCTCGTCGGTGTCGATGGGCAAGCCTAATTTCCTATTGAGAACAAAGAGAATAGAGGTGAAAGACACCAAGGTGGTGCCAACCAAGGACCCTCTGATACTTAAGTTCGATAATCTCTCTTTAGAAATCTATAGCATATACTGTAATATGATGTGTCTAAGATCACTTACTTGAGCTAGCTGGCTTTATATAACCAGTACTCAAGTTAATGCATTTGTCCATTGATCTCCCCTGGACGTTGCACTTGAGTGAATGACTTCATTAATGGCAATGAAGTCTCTCCTTAAATGGGTGTTTGTAATGTTTGGGCGGCGGCTCATGAAGTCTCTCATTGCTAGCTGGATTGGTGGAGTTATTTCTGACTTTAATGTGTTAACGGTCGTCCATTGGAACGAACGACTATTTAATCACTACTTGTCAGTTGCCCCATTCCTTTAGCGTCTAGATCTTGAACGAGCATAGGAATATAATCAGTTGTGATGGTTCATGTTTTTCCCCGTTTCTCGATACTCTTCTTTCACAATAAATGTGAAACAACTCCTTCGTCAGGTGATGGACACGTGTCTTCCTCCTACTCATGATATGTGCGAAATTTCCTAGATTTTGGCGTGTCTTAACTTCAAATTTTCTTTTTTAGAAAAAAACTATTCCCCTTCTTCTTCCTTATTTTCCCTGTGCTTGAAGCTCTAAAGAATTTCAAACATTTTTTTCCCAAGCAAGGTTTCTTTTCTTTATGCTCTCTTGATGGTTGATTTTGATTTCGTAGACAAGAGTGCCCTTCTATCTCCTTCTTCTTTGCTAGATTAGGAGTCTACCTTGAATACTCTTATGGTCGGCATCCTCAAGCGGGTTTATTCGTATCTTGTTTTACTACTTTCAAACTTGTTTTACTTACCCTTTATCCTTTGATTCACCACTCTTTGATTAAACATCATTTAGAGATGACCACCGTAAAGTATAGGGATGATGATGTTAGGTCAAGTGAGTTAAAAATAGGGCTATCATCAAATGCTGAATCCCTAGGTAAGGAGGTTGACATAGCTGTGCCAAAACCGACTTCGTCCTCTTCTTCAACCCCCTTACATGCTCTCTCCGAGTCTTTCTCTTTAAAAGGGAAGCACTTGAAAGGCTTTTGAAAAAGGTTTCAATTTCCAAAAGGTACCATCACTCGCTTGCCTTATTCCAACAAAAAGGCTTGCACTTTTTCCCATTGTGAAGTGTGCTTCTACATAGCTACTTTTTTATGCGGCCTTCATTTCCCATCCATCCATTCATCATATGTCTTCTTTTTAATTTCCAAATTGCCCCTGGTTAGCTCATCCCTAATGCTTAAAGGGTGATTGTAAGTTGCATGTCGATTTGGATGTCCGCCTGTGAAGGGGACATGATAACCTTGAACAAGTTTTTGTATTTATACCATTTGAAACCCTTCACCCATTATGGGTATTTTGAGCTTTTACCCTAGGATAGAAAATCTAGGGTCGTCTCTAGGTTTCCTTCCTCCTTTCGTGACTAAAAATCACGATACTTTTTATCTCTGGAATTGGTTGGGAAATTTTTCTTGAGTCCCTTGTCAAGAATTTACTTGTATAAACATTGCTCCTTTTTTTGTTCTGCAGCTTTTGATCTTCCTAAGTTGGAGAGTCAATACTGCGACTGAGTTCAGACTGCCCTTGCTTTTCCTCGAGAGATCGAGGACTTTGACGACTTGGTCGACCTTTGTCATTTGTTTAACTATTGCCTTGGACTCAAGCCCACTGAGTACGTGTTGGAGAAGATTTACCAAGAAGAAAAAAGTAAGTTCGTCTTTATAAGACTTCTCGTGTTCTTCTCCTTCCTTCCTCTGATTACTCACATTTCCTCTTTTATTAGCAGAGATGGCTACCAGGTACAGCAAGGAGAAGTATGCTCATATTAAAGGTATGAAAAATGAACCCTTGTCCCAGCTTGCCGACGATCCAAAGAGATGAAAGTTACACGATGAGAAGGGTGACATAGTGGTCTCTTCGTCTATCCAGATTATCTCGTCATCTCCAACCCTGTCTCTTGAAGACACAGCTTCTACCCCTCCTACTACTCACTCAAAAGGGAAGAGCAAAGTTGGGAAAAGTGTTTGGGACGACCCAGCTACTACCTTTGGATGAACTCACAATGTGATTATAGATGACGAGCTCAAATACCTAACTTCCATTCCTTCCCATAAGCTAGTTAGCTGTTATATCCACAAGTTGGTGCAGGTAGACCATTTTGACCTTATTCACCAATCTCACCGTAGCTGTCATTTTTAACTTTTAAATCTTTCTTTCAGGTTCTTAGAGAATCCTTACGCTTAACAACATATTATCTCAACAGCAAGGAGAAAGTTGTGGTGGCCAACTCTAAACTCAAATCTGTTGAAGTGGAAAGTTCAAAGCTGATGAAGGACTTGATTGAAGCTATGGACGAGACTGACAAGGCGAAGGAGAAGATCAAGGAGCTTAGTGAGGAATTGAGGGTGGAGAAAATGCTCGTCATTCAGAAGGACAAGGAGATCCAGGTTTAAGGACTGATGCTGAACGTGAGAAGGTCGTTCAACAATTCATGAAATCTGAACACTTTTTTGATCTTCAGTTCATCCAATACTACAAGGGTTTTGAGCTTCTTTGCAAATGTACGATGAAGCATCACAACCAAGTCGTGGACTTCTCCAATCTTGATTTCGAAGTTATTGACACTGTGGTTCTTACTGACGAAGCGAAGGAATAAGAAGAAACAACTACCTGTGGGAGGAAGGGGTGCTCCTGATGCTGGACGAGCAAATCCTGGCCAGGGGGATGAGGTCATTGCTCCTCCTGCTTAGTAAGATTTATGCCTTCTTCTTTTGAACAATGGTTGCCTCCTTGTTTTAAGGCTTTTACTTTTTGGTTTAAAAACACTAGTTGCCTCTTTGTTTTGAGGCTTTCACTTATTTGCTCTTGACTGCATATTTCGTCTAAATATTGATGATTTTGGGTATCTATACTAATAGAGTTTTTCGTCTATTAACAACTTTTCCTTAGAAATTCTCATATGCTTTAAATCTGTTCACAGAACTTATACCATTGATCTTCATGACTTACTCATGATCTAGCCTTCATGATTTAAACTCACCTATGGAGTATGTACCACTGGCAATTTCCTTAACAATTCCCTTCACGACTTAAACTCGTCTATAGAGTTTGTATCTTCGAGAATGACTTGAGCTCATCATTATTAGTGGTCAAAGCTTACCAGTAGAATAATCAATGATTTAGATTCGTTGGCAGAATTTTATCATGAGTTACTTAGAACTTCACACTCTAAACTTGCTTATAAGAATTTTGAACTCATAGCTTGTCTGCGGAATTTTTATGATTTTAACTCATTCACTCATGAAGGGAGTTTTTACCACTAATAATCGTGATTTAAACTCGTCATTTGTGAGTGGAGCTTTTATCACTATGATTTGACCTCGTCATTGATGAGTGAAGTTTTTTACCATTGACAATCATGATTTAAACTTGCCTTTTCATGAGCAAAGTTCTTATCACTGACAATTATGATTTAAACTCGTCATTTGTGAGCAGAGTTTTCACCATTGAACATTATGATTTAAACTTGTCATTTGTAAGCAGAGTTTTTACCATTAATGATTATGATTTTTACCATTAATGATTATGATTTAAACTCGTCATTTGTGAGTAGAGTTTTTACCATTGATGATTATGATTTAAACTTGTCATTCAAGAGTTTTTACCATTGATGAAATCTTTCAGAGACACTATCAATATGCTCACTATGTATAGCTTGCGCTTAGTTATTAGATATCCATATTAAAGACCTAATCTTTGGAAAGAAATGGCTTAGAGACACCTTATTTGCTTTATTCACCCTTGCTTACGAAGGTATTACAAGGGTATAACTCAACAAAGTAAAATGCAAAAAATAGAAAATGCTTGCATGAAAAAGTAAAGTCTCGCTTATCTGTTAGTGAGTAAGACGAGGTATTCCAGGTGTTGGAATTTATTGGCGTCAGTACTTTTACTAGTAGTACTTCTTGAGGTGTTCAACATTCCAAGGTTGAGGTAAAGGACTCCCGTCGAGGTCTTCTAAGTAGTAACTTCCTCTTCTTGAGTAACGGATAACCTTATATGGACCTTCCCAATTAGGGCCTAGCTTTCCCTAGGTTAGGTCTTCGGTGGCCTATGAAACTTTTTTGTAGAACCATATCTCTAGGATTAAGTCTTCTAAACTTCACCCTTTGATCATGGTACTTTGACATTTTTTTGTTGGTACAGAGCCATCCTTTGAGCCGCATCATCTCTGGCCTCAAACAAGCAATCTAGAGCTAGTATCAACTCGTTGTTGTTGTTGTAGTTGTCATAATAATTTCGTCTGAGGCTTGACAACCCAACTTCAACGGGAATCACTGCTTTAGTACCAAATGCTAACTTGAATGGTGTTTCCCCCGTTAGTGTACTTGTAGTTGTTCAGTAGGCCCATAATACTCTTGGTAACTCCTCAGGCCATGCTCCCTTTGCCCCTCAAGTCAGGCTTTGATGATTTTAAGCAAAGTTCAATTTGTGACTTCTGTCTGACCATTGGCTTGTGGATGTCCAGGTGAAGAATAATGGTTCTTTATTCCCAACTCCCTGCAAAATTCTCTGGATTTGTGGCTGTCAAACTGTCGTCTATTATTAGAGATGATCACCCTAGGGATTCCAAACCTGCAGACGATGTTTTTCTAGATGAAATTCTATATCTTGGCCTCTGTGATTATTGCCAAAAGTTCTACCTCAACCCATTTCATGAAATAGTCAATAACAACAAGCAAAAATTTGACTTGCTTCTTACTTTGTGGTAGTGGACCAAAAATGTCGATCCCCCATGTTGAGAATGGCCAGGGGGATGAGATACTCGTCAAGTGCTCTGCTGAAACATGTTGCACATTCCCAAATTGCTGGCATTTGTCACATTTCTAGATGACCTCAACTACATCTTTCTACATGGTTAGCCACAAATATCCTGCTCGTACCACCTTTCCCACCAGTGATCGTGGACCTAAGTGGTTTCCACATATACCTTTGTGGACTTCTCACAACACATAAATTGCGTCCTCTAAGTTTAGGCACTTCAGGTAGGGTAGCGAAAAACCTCTTTTGTACAACTCATCATTCAAGACAGTGAACCTAAACGACCTAACTTTAACCTTCCTGGCCTCTAACAGATCCAATGGGAGCATTCTGTCAGTGGCCAGGAAGGTTAATATTTTTGCAATAGACGTAGTAACATACATAACACTACAATTAATAAATGGTGGCAATATGATATATTATAGAGAAACGTTCTTCACAACATTTTCATAACACCTTCATAATAAAATCATAAATGGTAATTTGTTATTGATTGTTATGGGTTAACAAAAAAATAATTTATTGTGAAAGTGTTGTGAAAATGTTATAGATGTAACACTTTTCTTATATTTTATCTATACTATATATAAGAGAATTCCTCTTTTTCAACTAGACTTTTATGTGGTTAAAAAATACCCTCATTAATGAAGGGTTACTTCATTAGAAATATGGTCATAAATATCAAATAACAAATTTTATTTTGAATTCAAAAAGAGAACTCCTAAAATTTATGATTTTTTTTTCTTCACATTCAAAAAAGAAATTACAGTTATTTCTTATCTCTAAAGTTTATCATTTTTGTGGGTACCTTAGGTATGCATGACAACGTCCTAGGCCGTCCTCGACATGCTTTGCAACATCCTAGGCATGCATGGCAACATCCTTGGACGGGGTCCTAGGAGTCTCACATCGAAGGAAAACCCCCCCCCCCCACTTGCTGCCTTATAAGCTACGAAGCGAAGGAAATAGTGTACCATCAGTTTATAGTTATTCGAATAGCTAAACCAATGGTACACTACTTCCTTCGCTTCGTAGTTTATAAGGTAGCAAGTGGGGGGGTTTTCCTTCGATGTGGGACTCCTAGGACCTCGTCCAAGGACATTGCCAAACATGCCTAGGACGTTGCCATGCATGCCTAAGGTACCCACAATTTTTATTTATTTGAAAAATTAAAAAAATATACTTCTAAATTATAATAGATGCAAATTATTAATTTTTACCCAAAAAATATAAGAGCCTTTAGGCATGCGTTAGTGTTCATAGGCTAGTTTTTTTTTATAAGAAAGTAAGGGTGTGTTTGGATACTGCTTATTTTGTTGAAAACTTAAAAATTATTGCTAAAAAAAATAAAAATCACTCTCCCAAATACTGTTCATTTGCTTTAATATACTATTCATGTCCCATGAATAGTGCAAGAGGTGCTGGTAAAAAAAAAAAAAAAAAAAAACGCAGACGCAAGGAGAATAATTTCTATCCAAACGCATACTAAGAGGCTGTTTGGATAACATTTTTTCATCACTCAATTTCCGTCACTCATCACTCATTACTTTAAAATACCACACCCGTTTGGCACCATCACTCACTTTCCATCACTCAATATTTTTCACATTGTTTATGGGTCCCATACTTGTCACTCAGTGAAGCTTTTTTTTTTTTTTCAGGAACCAGATCACCCGAACCCAGTGAAAGAAGAAAGGAAAAAAAAATCCAGATCACCCAAAACTAAAAAAAAAAAAAAAAAAAGGAAAAAAGAAAGAAAGAACCCAAAAACCCATTTATATCGTCAATTTCAAACCATGGCAAGCTTCAACTTTGTGTGTCATAGCATCAACAAACCCAGAAAAAAAAAAACACCGAACTTCAAACCCAGTGAAAGACAACGAACTTATAAAAAAGAAGAAGTAAAAAACAACAAACCCAAAAAAAACCCACTCCCAAACCAACAAGCAACCCATCGATTCAAGACTGAAATTCAAACCGTCCTTCAACACCGAACTAAGACCGATTCAAGCAACCCATCGATTCAAGCAACCCACCCATTCAGCCCTGTTTCTTGATTATTATTATTATTATTATTTTTATGGGTCTGAGATGAAAAAAAAAAAAAAAAAACTGAGATGAGAAAGGCGAAAAGGAAGAAAAAAAAAGAAAGAAAGATTGAATGAAAGAACAAAGAAAGAAGAAAGAAAAGTGGAGAAGAAAGAAAAAAGTAAAAAGTAAAAAAGGGAGAGTGAGTCAAAAGTTGCGGCTGGTGAGTCCCTTGGTATATGTTTAATTACAGAAATGTCATTGAGTTATGAGTTATGGAAATTGAAAACATCTAAATTGTGTTTTTAGTTTCTATAACTTATCACTCAAAAATCAGAGAATTGAGTGATGGAAACAGAGTTACGGTGGTGTCAAACGGACTTCTAGTTATGGATCCCACCATTTTTGAGTTATGAGTTATGGAAACAGAGAATTGAGTTATGGAAAAATGTCATCCAAACAAACCTCTAAGTAAACGTCCAACTTTATATAATTTCTAGTCCCTTTCCTTTTTCTTTTTTTTTTATTAATTAGAAGAAAGAAAAAAAATAGTTTTTTTTTTTTTATACAAGATAAAATTTCTATTCTAACCTAATCTAAGTGTATATATATAAGTAGAAAAGTTTTTAAATGCGTGAGCCGTGGGCTAGATTTTTTTACAAGAAAGTAAGTAACCTCGTCCAACTTTATATAATTTCTAGTCCCTTTCCTTTTTTTTTTTTCTTTTTTCTATTAATTGGAAGAAAAAAATAGTAGCCGCCTTTCCTTTTATACCTATAAATAGAAGCTCTAAACGCATCCTAAAAAATGAACATTGTACACTTCAACAAAACGCAACTGATCGAACCCCTTTTCTCTCTCTCTCTCCAAAAAAATAAATAAAAATTCTAAAAAAAAACAACAAATGGAGCCTCCGTCCTCGAAATCTCAGGAAAACCATCATCAGCAACAACAACAGCAGCACCACCAAAACGTCGTCGTAATGCGACACGGAGACCGCAAGGACAACTTCGAGCCATTGTGGGTGACCACCGCTGAGAGGCCGTGGGACCCACCTCTCGTGGAGGAGGGTCGGGTCCGGGCCTTTTGCACCGGTCGGAAGATCCGAAATCAACTCGGGTTCCCAATTCACCGGGTCTTCGTGTCCCCTTTCGTTCGCTGCGTCGAGACCGCATCTCAAGTCGTCTCTGCTCTTTGTGCCCTTCACGATGATCCCAACAACCTCACTGGCGACAACGTCTCCATTGATCCCTCCAAACTCAAGGTCTTTTCTGTCTTTTCACATTTCTCTTCTCTCTATATATATATATATAGCTTTCACTTGATATTTTGATTGTATGGCCATATGTTTTTATTTTAACAATGCATTAGTGTAGGAAATATTTTTAGAAATTTTGTATTTAAGGAAAAAAAATAATTAATTTGTTTTACAGTTTTTGTTATTTACTTATTTTTAATAAAAGTGACACCAAAACTTTCTTAAAATAATTTATTAACAATTTTTGTTTTAATATTTTTGATAATTAGACATGACGTTCTTATTTGATTTATTTGAGTAGTTGTTGATGTTATATATATATATATATATATATATAAAACTTCTGTTTGATATTTGACTATATATTGGTTTAGGAATCTTTTATATGAAAAAAAAAAGTAACTAGTTTTTTTTTACGGGTTTTAATATTTACTTATTTTCAATGAAAGCAGGTGTCAAAACTTTTTTAAAATAATTTATTAACAATTGTCTTAAGGACACAGGTCCGTTTTCGTTTTGATATTTTTGATGGTTAGATGTGACGTTTCTTTTTTGATTAATTTGAGTAGTTGTTGATGTTGTAAGATCAAGATTGATTTTTTTAGTTTAATACAACAAAAAACTCTGTCTGTGTTTAGTGTCATATATTTTGTTTTGTAACGCTGGAAAAAACAAGAAGGTTGCGCGGCTAGCATAAAATTTGGTTACTTTATTATGTATTTTTATGAGTTTAATGCTTAATTGAATTATAATCAAGATTATTTGTTGCATAATTGTGATTTTTTTAAGCAGAGATGTAAATTTTAATGATTTTTTTTTTTTTGTGTAAACTAAAAAGAGAAAAAAGAAAAAGAAAATATGGGTAAAGTTTATTGTAAAATCTGGTATTTGTGAGAAATTGTATTTACACCAAGTTAATTGATTTGATAGAAAGATTTGATTTGATTTGATTTTTGATTTTTTTGATTTTTTTATTCTTTTTGTCTTGTTATAATTGCTTTGAACTTAGAGTTGGGTGTTGATCACTGACTTCATGACCAGCTCTGTAATAGACAGAGTAATATTACAAATAGCGTAGCAAGGCGGGTACTAGTACCATCATTGTTATTTTTCCAAAGCTTGAATATTGGACCAATAGACTTTTCGTTATCTTGTAACGTTTTGACCATGCTTGATTACTGGGGGTTGCAATAGATGGAATTTTACATGGATTGGTAAAAGGATTTGATTGGATAAGTTTAATTTAAGGATGCTAACAAAAAATGTCTACCAGTTGATTATTTTTGGAATTTCTGATAGCTTGATGAGTTTCATCCATTGATTATAGACATCATTAAAAGCTGCTAAATGAGCTGTTTAAACATAGAGTTGTTATATAGTCATGCTATACTTGAAATTCTATCTATGAATTATTTAATTACTGGGTTTCTGATACTTTTCATAGAAATGTAATTGGATCACTGTTGGCTAATCAACTTCCTTCTTGAATCTTTTTTTTTCCCGATTTTCAGGTCTCTATCGAGTATGGCTTATGTGAGATGCTAAACACTGAAGCAATCAGACCTGGTTTGGCTCCTAAAGATGGAAACTGGGGCTTCAATATCTCAGAACTTGAAGGAAAGTTTCCAGCTGGGACAGTGGACAACACTGTGGAACCAGTGTATAAAGAGGTATTTTTTATTGAATATCCTTTTCATATTTTTATTTTCCATCAGGGAATTTTCTGGTACAATAGGCATATATACATACATCTGCACAATGATTATGGCTAATTGAGGTTTTTGCTGGAGGAATCATAGTTGCCGCAGTGGGAAGAGACTGTGCCAGGTGCAAGGACTAGATATGCTCATATTTTTCAGGCATTGGCAGATAAATATCCTACAGAAAACTTGCTACTTGTCACACATGGTATAATTCACTCTTTGCTGCACCATCTCTCGAATTTCAATCCATGTCATTGTATCAAGAATTAGTTTTGCATTTCAAACTTCGAGCGTTGAAGTGTTATTGGCTTATGTTTATGCAGGGGAAGGAGTTGGGGTGGCAGTCTCTACATTCATGAAGGATACTACTGTTTATTCAGTAGAGTATTGCGCATATACAGAACTAAGAAGGCCCATCTTCCACAAAGACCAGTCATTTACTGCAGGAAATTTTGAGGTTCTTACACACAATGGCAAGACTGGTATCGAATACATCTCGACTGTGAAAGATGATGTCAATGGAATGTCATAGTGGTCATGCATAACACAGTTTCTTTTGGTGTCTGCCGGGATTTTACATGAGTCGTCTGACTTGAATTGTATTAGTCTTGAGGTTCTTTGGGTGTACAAGTTTATTAGAGAACATGTGTTTTCTTTATTTAGTGATTGTTTTCTGCTTCAACAATCAATGGGAGAAGCGAAGAAATGAATGAAGCTTCCTTTCATAAATGTCCCTTTTTGTCTCTTAGTAGTGGCAGAACAGGCTAAAATATAAGGAATTTTCGGTGCAATTCTTTCTTGGATTCCGTTGCTCTTCTGAAACTTCAATTGTCATCTGGTTATCTTTAAAATAAAAGTTTATGTAGTACAAAATAAAATGATTAAAGGGTATTTTGTAATCTTGCTTGAACATTTTGCCAGAAGAATATGAGAATCACTCTATCTGCTTGCAAGAAAAAGAAAGGAAATTTTGGAATCTTCCAAAAATCAGTCCAATTGCAAAGTGACTAGTAGGTCAGGTGAATGTATGTGTGAATACATTGTTCCTAATGTGAGATGCGCAGATGATGGTTTTGGGGGCTTTCTCTGTTTTAGGCTACCCTGTTTCTAGCCCTGTTTGAGAATTGAAACATAAAATAATAGAAAGAACTTAAAAAGAATCTAAATACACCAGAACATGGAGCTGTGTGTACGTGTGTCTTTGTTTATTTGTTTTTCTCTTGAAGCCTTAGCTTTGGAATTTTCTTCTTGTTTGAATGTTGACTTGATGATGGTCATTCATCGATTCGGTTGAATGCATCTGATCAAATTGGAAAATTTTCAGAGAAATAGAGAGGGAGTAAGGAAATGAGAGAATCTATTACTAGTATTTATCTTACTAAAAAAATTTTCTTAGGCCACCTGGAGGGAAAGAAAAATCCATTTAAAGGGAAATTTTTGGCCAAAGACCAATTATGACTAGAAATCATACGAATCTACTAAACTATGACACCAGTTTAGAGCTTTAAATATTAAAATAAAGTTGTCAAGAGACTTCTTTTTTTTTCTTTCTTTAATAAGGAGAATCAGGTTCACATTACGTTCTCCATTTGTTGAAAAAACTAAATCTTAACATAGTCATGTTTCAAAGATTCACTGGTTTGCACACGTATCAAGTGCCATTAACCTACTCGCTAGTCTAGTGACTAATGTAAAAGATTGATTATCCATGTCCCTTTAACCTACTCGCTTGTCTAGTGACAAATGTAAAAGCTAAACTAGATATTTTTAAAGTAGAAGTTAAAAATTGAACTCTGCATTCCCCACTTTCTGTATTTACCCCTTATTCAAACCACTTTTTGTTACTTATAAAGCTCCTTCTTTCCTTGTAATTCCATCTTGTCATTCTTATTATTTTCTTCTCATTTTCATTTTCATAGGAGACTGCAAATAGAATTTTGAATGGACAATCAATGAAGTAACACTAAAAATAAGTCAAATAAAAATAAAGGAAAGAAAATCTAAAGAATAAAGTTTAGCTACAAACTAGTTTGTAAATTGGCTACAATTTTACTTAATATCTTTTTATTGATGTGAATTTTGACAAATTTACCATTACATTATATTTTTCTTTTATATCCTCTAGGATTACAAAATTTCTAGAAAATCAAAAATCAATAGTTATGTCATCAATCAAATGATTAAATTTCAAGTTTTGTCGTCTTAAATTGTGCATAAAAACACAAGTTTTTGTATAGTACAACATCCGATTGACACGAAATTTGACATGTATGTTAAGAATATAAAGAACATGTAATCCAACAATTATATTTTCAAAATATGTAACCATGTTAATTTCTTTTGTGAGAGTTGTAGTCAAACTATGTCCAAAACCCAAATTAACTTTTTAAGCCAAATTGGTGCCCTAACAAATCCTATGCTTCACTAATTGGCTGGAACTAAAGATCATTTTTGCATCACTAGTGTGTTGTATTAAATAAATTGACCAAGAGCAGAAGCTGGAAATGGGAACGTTCTCAAGAAGTCTTAATACTTCGTTTGTTTCAACATTAACATTTATTATTTTTTGGAAAATGAATAATTTTCTAAAAAGAATTTTCTACAAGTTATCTTATTTTTCTATATTTGATAGCAAATTAAAAATGAGTTGGAAAATTATTTCTTGACTTTATTTATTTATTTTTTTTTTTGAGGAAATCTTGACTTTCTTTATTAATTATCTTTGTTTGAGATAAAGTTGTTTTCCAAAATTTTTGGGAAAACAACTCTATCTCAAGTAATATTTTTAGAAAACAACTCTATTTTAAGCAAAACCAAAAAATAGAAGTCAAGACATAGTTTTTTTACTTTTTTTTTTTTTTTTTTATGATATTACCAAACACAAGAAAATGCAAAAAACTATTTTCACATAAAATTTTTCATCAAAACTAGTACAATATACAATTGTTTTCGTTCTTGAAATTTTCATGAAGTTTGTTCTTTTTCTATAAACTATTGAAAGAGGGTTTTTTTTTTTTTTTTTTTTTTCATCATTATTTTTGCCCTTAAATAACTAAGGTAAAAAATAAATAAATAAAAAACTCTTTTAAAAGTTTAGAGGTATAAAACAATTTTTTAAAATTTAAGAGAAAACAAAGATATTCATACAAATTTTAGAGACAAGAACAATATTTTAACCTAAAAAATATCAATTATTATCTCATTAAAAATATATAAATAAATGAAAGACCTAATCTAACAATTAGAGTAAGAGTATAAGTCCTACTTTTATAATCTAATATTGTTTACTATTTCAGGTTGGTAGAAAGGAAATTGGAACAGACAGATTTGTCGTAACATGTGATTCTTCGAAGAAACCAAGAACTTGAAGACAGACATGTGTATTGATTGATGTGACCAAAATAAACATACCAAATCCTCTTTGATTTAATGCTTCATCACGTCAGCTCCAACTAAGCGCCGTATTCAAATAGTATTTGGCTTCAAATAGGATTTGGTTCATTTTATTTTAAAAATATGATAGTGAGTTTTAATTTTTATATTTTATTTTGTTAATAGGTGATGTAATAATTTTTTATTAAAATAAAATGAGATTTATTTTTAAAAAGTAGTGAAAACAAATTTATAAAGCCAAGTAGTAGTAAGTTTTAATTTTTACATTTTATTTTGTTAATGAGTAATGTGACTATCTCTTTTTAAAATGAAATGAGATTTATTTGTAAAAAATACTGAAAGTAAGCTGGATCTCTTCAAATTGTAGACAAAACTCTTTTGTAAAAAAAGTTTCAGACAAAACAAATTTTAAAGATAACATGTTCGATGGATGAATGGGAGACGATTATTTCAAGGTTTGTTTGGTTTTTCTTCAAGAAGCATAATTGCTGTACACTTTTCTTTATCCAACAAACATGACAGTAACTAATTAGGTAGTCTGATAAAATAGAATAAAATAAACTAATTAGGTAGCAAATTCTTTGTTTATGATTGCTCTTAATCCTGAAAATTTCCAAGTGTGGGTAATAGATGCTCTTGTTTGGATACTGGGAATGGTTGTACCATTTGCCACCAGCTCTTCTTTCTTTACATTAATAAAATTTCTTATTATTTTTTTGACAAAATATGAAAAATGAACAAAGTCATTCATTGCTTTGCCATCAAATATTTATTATTGCTATGCTACGCTCTTGTTGAGACACAATAACGTAGCATTTCGGTTTACTTAGGTTCATTTAATTCAATTCAGTTTACTTTGGTTTGTTTTGGTCTATTCAACCCACTTTGATTAATTTAGTCCACTTCGATACTTTTTGGTTCATTTGGTCCCTTTAACAGGAAAGTAAACAACAAAAAGAGAGCCCATTCTACTTCAGTCCATTTTGGCCCATTAATTCCATTTTAATCTATTCAGTCAACTTTAGTCTAGTACAATCCATTATTCCACTTGGGTCCATTCGGTCCACTACAGTCCATTCTATTCGATGATGCTTTGGGATGAGAGGTTTATGTAAAAAGAAGAGTTGCTTCATTGGCAATTATGTTACATTCTTAGGGCAATGTTAGTAGGTTCTTAATAAAATTAAAATTTTCTTATTTACTTAAATTCTTGTATTTTTTTTAATAAGCTATGGATTTACTTATATATGCTTCATCTTTAAGCCATTCAAGATGTATAGATGATGAATTGTAAGCAGTACTAGAATCAAATTCTAAAACACATTACATTATTTATAAAAATATCTCGCCTTAATTATATAATAATTGAATGTAAAATGTTTTATGTTTTCTTTTAAAAAAAAAAAAACCTTACAAAGTTTAAAACACTTTCAAATAACAAATATAAATAGCTTAATTGAAATCTAATATATTGTATCAACTATATTTTGTTAAAATGTAATCACACCATCTTAAGAATGATTTGAGACTAACACTTACTAGTCCCATCTATCATTTTCATTTTTCACTTAATAAAAAAAATCGTCAAATTTTTCCTCGCATTGTGTGGATCTAGGACTAGTTAAAATTGTTTAAGATGACTTATTGGATTTATTTATTTATTTTTATAGACAAAGAGTATCCAAACCTCTTCGAATATTTGACTATTGTAATCTCCCCTTTCCATACACACCAAGTTATTATAGAGAGGATTCCTTTGAGGGTGGCCCTAAGATGTTGGCAAGATATTTTGAAGTCTAAGATCTCATGGATATCATGAGTCTTAGGAACTACTTGGCCAACCCTTAGGAAAAAAGAATTGAAAAAAAGAAGAAGATAATGATGAAAATCAAGTGGATTGAGTCCATAAGTGTATTCCATTCAATGTGTATCGTTAGTATGTATGGTAGGATGAGCATATTATAACTGTGCAATATACTGACATTTGATAACACCTATATGAAAAAACATATTGCACTATAAGATTCAACTTTTGAGTAGACAGAGTACAATTAGCACAGACACAGATACGATATGGCAAAATGAACAATTTCTAAAAATTTATAACATGATACGGCGATACGAGCAATTTCTTAAAAATTATAATATGACACGACGGTTACGTCACCCCAAATTAAGTGTCCGTGCTTTCTAGCAACTAACACTGCACAGCAAGGCCTGTTTTGATGCCAACATTGTTATTGCCAAAGCTTGAGTATTGCACTTATGACATCTTCGTAATCATGCTACACAGAATTATTTTACAGGGGAAGCAACATGGATTGGGTAATGGAATGACCAGATCCATTCAGATTCAAGTACTAATATAGACGCGTGTACTGATTATTTCTCGTAAAAGATGCGTTCTGAAAATTATAAAATTTTCCCATTAATGAAAAATTATTTTAAGAATCTCAGTTGTTTAGATCTTTTTTCCCCCATTTTCTTCCTCTACTTTTATTTATCCACCGGGTCTGTGAAACATCTCTTTTTATCTTTTGGTGGCAGTTAAACGGTTTAAAACTTTGAGGATGATTGGGAAAAAAGCAGAACAAAAACAGAATGATGAATGGTTTCCCATGATCTAGCTTTAATTTTTTGCCAAAAGAATATAAGATTATTAAGAATACTCTAATTTGAGGACAAGCTTGTTAGCAACCAGAATAAGAATTCTGAAGAAAGCTGCAAGGACTTAGGAGGAGACTACTATTCAAAGCATCATTAAGCCTATCCCTGAGCTGAAACAAGAAATATGTAATGAGTTCTTTATTGTGAAAGCTTCCACTTTCAATTCCACAAGCTTGAACATAGAAAATTTAATCTCTGCAGTTGAGTTGACAATAACAGTAACTAAAACTTCAGCTAGTCAGTCCAGTGTAGAAGGTGTCAAGGTGACGTATCTGCATTTATAAATTGGAGTACTGAAGCACAGGAAAGTGTGGGAAGGCTTAGCTATAAGTCCAGTTCTGATATAAAGAACACTCATGTTCATATGTGAAAATCACCAAGCTTTGATCTTGATCTCCGAGAAGCTAGAGGCGAAGAGTCTGGATCAAATGCCACAACTGCTTCAGGATAAGGCTATGATGGAGGGCTCATCAAGCCAGGCTGATATTAGTCTTGGAAACCCAGTTGGGTACAAGGTACAACTGTACAACCAACAGATGTTAACGGTATCAAGCAATGCCTGTGGAAGAGGAAGTTATCACACTGGAAAGAACTGCTGAGAAGTCAAAAATTCCATTCCTAGGCTTCTTGATGGAAGAGGAAGAAGCTATTGTAGTCACACCACAGAAACAAGAAAACCAAGCTGCTCCTAAAAAGGCAAGTAGAGAACTGTATAACTCGTCTAGTGAGGACGCTGCACCAACTGCACCAAAAGGTAGAGACTAAAGAGAAGTGCAAGCCTAGGTCTTCCTTCATTGGCAACTGCATGTGCTTTGCAACTGTGATTAATTAAATAACTTAAGAAAGTAATCACTTTCAGTTTCTTCCTTGATTTGTTATGGTTGAGTTTTCTTTCTGACTCAAGTTTTTGGAATATGAAGTTGTAATCTGGAGACACGGTTTATTAGTATATTGAGATAAACCAGCAAAGAGTAACAATGCCAAAGAAAAATGGAAGTTTGAGACTTGAAATCTTACAACTCTGTCCAATGACTCCAATAGGAAAGTGACTAGTAGGTCACTTGAATTCAAGCGTGATTATGATGGTTTTTGGAAGCACTTTATCTAGTCCTATTGTTACCAAAGAATTTCAGCACTAAAGAGTTATGCATTGGAAGTGGCTTTTCTTCAATTTCTGCATCCAACCTACATGCTTATCCAAGCACCTCATATACCATACAAAACAATAAATTCTGCCAAGAACACTGTTAAGCCTACCAAGCCAAAACATTCAACATAGTGCCTGCGAATCTACTCTCCTCAGTAATGACTGACTAAGTTCTTGAATGCTGGTTCATATCTTCATAAAAAGGCGCAGCAACTATTACTTATATCAAATCCAACCACAAACAAAAGAAAGAAAAGGAAGAGGCCTCACAAAATGTTGAAATAAAAAACAAAGCATAGGATTGTCACTGTGAAAACAAATCCAAATGATGGTATAAATTTCAACTGTATTACAGAAAATGCCAAATTTTTCTCAATATATATATATATATATATTTTGAGGAATCAGAAAGAAATTTTATTCAACAAAAGAGAAAACTGGCAAAAGCCAAACCAGTAGACAGCAGAGCAAGATCTGCATCATACAGTACAGAAAATTACAGCTTCTCTGATACCTAGCCTTAATAGCTATACACAAAGCCTAAAATCTTGCAAAGTAACAAAGGAAAACCCCAGTTACAGCAAAACTCCCTGTACAAGAGATTCTCAATCCCATAAGAGACTACCCAAAGCAGCAAAGAAGAAATGCCCCCTGCAAAGTTCAGTGGACAAGCCAATACAGAAGGTAGCCTACAAGCCTCAATAGTACACACTAAGGATTAATGGTTAAATCCATTGTGCACACAAACAGTGCCATTCAGATCCCCTGGATCCTAGTTGAGTCCAGTCCATTCGATCACCTGGACTTTAAGGATATTAGAATTGAGGCTCCGATTCCTACATACGATTATTAAGAATGAGTCATTATAAATGGAGCCACTGTCCATCCGAGCTTTAACATCTCTTTTAACGCACTTAGCAATCTGTTCTTTTGCAAGGAGCTTACAAGCGTGAAATGGTGATAGTTGCCACCATCTATGTTGCTCTTTTTAAAGGATAAATATTTGAAGATGTTGGGAACTTACTCTACATTATGCAGATCTGCAACATGCTTTTGCAATTGTTTTCCCTGGGTTTAGTTGCAATCCAAACAAAAATGTAAATAATGAGGATGCTGGTGACTAGATGAACATTAACAGACTAGAGAAGCAAATTAACAAACTATTATATATGTAATCCACAGAGTCTTAATACAAATAATAGCAGTTACAAGAATTACAATGCCACAAGGACCTTGTCAATTTCTAACTAAAAGTCACAACTACAACGTTCAGCCTCTGACACCAGAAAATAACAACAATGGCTATGACAAATTATCGCTCTGAGGGGCTTTGATGAGGCTCAATATGATCAAACACATCGGTTGGGAAGTCATCAAAGAAGCTGTCTGGGGTAATGGGGTCGTCAATATTTTCCTTAGCATCACTTCTACAACTTCCTACTGGTTCAAATAATTGTGCCCCAATGGGAAGTTGTGCTCCATTTCCAAGTTCACAAGCATCCAATGTTCCAAACATATCAAAAATGTTGGGGTCTTCAAGTTTAGCCAAGAGTTCTTGACTTTCTGGTGAGAATGTGAGCTCTGGTTTGGGTTGTGGGATTTCAGAAAATGGGATTTGTGATTGGGACTCAGTGCATGAGTTCTTCTCATCCTGGGACAACTCTTGATGTCCAAGGTTTTTTCCGAAATAAACCAAGTTCGGGTTAAGAAGATCCGTCAATGGCACCATTTTGATCATTTCATAGTTCTCTATGCAGGATGATGAGCCTGATTGAGCCTTTGATGAAGATTCTCCCTCAGATGAAGAACTGAACTTTGCAGCCTAAAATTAAAGAAGCTAAATTATCCAACAATCAAACTTAAAATCAGAACAATAAACCAATGCCTGTGAAATGGCATTTCTCATATGCAAATAAAACACAAAAACTTATTTAAAATCCCAAGTTCCTGCAAAGAATGTTTACTTTTAAAAAACTCAGAGAACACATATGATTTTGGTTCAAACACCCTAAAATCAAAATAAGTCTAACTTAAGAGGGGAAAAAGGTTCTCAAATACATTTACCTGCGAAGCAGGAACATCATGACAAGTCTGAACCGCCCTTTTGTTTTTCTGTGGTTTGTTGGCTGTCCCTGAAGTCTGCAGAATCCTTGCCAGCCTTTTCTGCCTGCTACTCCAAAAATTCTTCACATCATTATCAGTTCTTCCGGGCAGATACGTAGCGATTCTCGCCCATTTGTTCCCAAACTGTGCCTGCAACTCTATCACCACCCTCTCCTCCTCTACTGAAAATTTGCACCCACTTAGGGAAAGACACACCCCACGCCAGAAAAAAAATGTTAGAGAACATCCATCTAAAGCATCATGTTGTACATCATAAAAGTGACAAAACATAGTCTTGACAACAAACTGGAAAAAAAAATGCAATAAAATAAACCATTATCAAAATTTTCATCAAATACCACTACATGTGAGGAACTTGCATACAC
This sequence comes from Quercus ilex subsp. ballota, assembly GCA_032727855.1. Taxonomy (NCBI): domain Eukaryota; kingdom Viridiplantae; phylum Streptophyta; class Magnoliopsida; order Fagales; family Fagaceae; genus Quercus; species Quercus ilex. Next base: position 32,310,757 of record CM064911.1, on the reverse strand, counting down.
AATTACATACATTCTTGTACATATAACCCCAATTGGAGAGAAACCCATCAACAAAATTCTATCTCGTTAACTTGCACATACAAAAAATAAAGAGAATGGGGGCTTACTTCTTCAAGTTGGGTCGAAGCTTATTGACCCAACGAAGGCGGCACGACTTTCCAGTCCGCTGCAAGAGGCCTTTGGATCGAATGGAGCTCCAGTCTCTAGGACCATACTTCTTCACATGGTTTAGCAACACTTCATCTTCCTCTGCCTTCCATGGCCCTTTTCTTATACCTTCGTCTCTTTTCACTTCCATTTTTTTTTTCTTCTCACTCTCAAATTCCAAACATTTCTCACAAACACTTTCACTTTTCTAAGGATTTTTTTGTTTAAGGAAACAAAATATTTTTTATTTTTTAGTTCTCTGAAAGGCTTTTTCACTAAGTATTGTGTTTTTTTTTTTTTTTTTTTTTTTTTGGTTCGGAAACACTGTTTCTGAGGGTGTGTTTTCCTTTTTATCTTTCGACGGTTAAGGCGGTTATTCCCACTACCCTCCACTAAATAAGCCCAGTTTCGATAATGGCAATGTGAAAAGACAGAAATAGCCCTTGTTTCAAATATGGGGACAGCCCTCCCGCCCAACCCTTTACTTGCTTTATAATTTATTTATTTTTTTACGAGACTTGCTATTATTTAGTCCTAAGAATAGCAACAAATCATTTTTTTTTTTTTTTTTAATGATACAAATTCAAGTTATTTTATAATTGAGGTCTTTTTTTTCTTTTCTCAAAATTGATTTAATTACACATACATGCTTGAACGTAATTATATATGTGTTTGCTATTTTGAATGAAAGGTGAGCGAAAATTTTAACCTTTTTTAAAATATTATTAAACTTAAAATTAAGAAAAAAAATTAATTCAATTTTTTAATTTTTTTATAGATTTTTTAGCATCATAAATTTTGTTTTGGATGTTACATTTGATATAAAATTGAATAATTCATGTATTATTGAGTAATTGGAAAATTTTAAAGCTCAAATAAAATTATAGAATATTTCTTGATTCAATTTCACACTTTCGATTTTTTTAACATCATAAATATTTTTTTGAGACACAATTTTTTTTTTTTATAAAATTGAATAAATCATAAATTTTTTTTAGATACTATATTTTTTATAAAATTGAATAATATATTACTGAGTAAATGAAATATTTATAAGCTATCAATTTAAATTGAGCATTTATATGATATATGTAACATATTTTATGCTTTATTCACGTGTTATGATAACTTTATTGAAAATTAAAATCAACCTCCTAAATATTAATTTTAATTTTGAAACAATAACTTTATTTACCAATCAGTTTTAACAGGTTTTTTTAAACACAAATTTTTAGAACTTTCACTTCTTATTTTATTTTATATATATATACACACACAATTATACTTACACCAATTTTTAGTAAATAAATAAGTGGTAAAAAGCTGCTTTCAAACCCACATTAAGGCTTCATTTGAGAGTTTATAAGGGAATAAAATGAAATGATCATAAAAGAATGGAAAAGAATGAAATGTATTTAAGCAAGGGAAGGGAATGGAATGGAGTAACCTTATTTGGATGTTTTAAAATAAAGGAATGGAGTGGGTTCCAGTTAGCTTAACTTGTAAAGTTTTTGATGGTTGTATAAGAGATCTAGGGTTCAATCCCCGTCTACACTAAAAACTGATTGGTGTCTTGGTCTGATAATAAAAAACTATTATCAGGAGCGGACGCCATAGGTTGAAACTCTCTCTAAAATAAAAAAAAATAAAAAATAAAAAAGGAATGAAAATGAATGCGAATGTAAATAATCTTGTTTGGGAGTAATATAGAGGAAAATGAATGAAATTATTTTATGACAATTGATGGTGCAATATAAAGTACCAACTCCAAACTCGTCCATTGAGGTCGTCCAAAGGGAAGAAGGATAAACGGAACAAATGGGCTTCAATATGATATGCTCATCCGTCTATGAGGTCGTCCATGAAAAGGACGACCTCCCTGCTTTCCTGATACTTCTTCTCATATTTGCTTGGGACGAGCTCCTCATTTATCATGGAGCACTAATGTCAAGGTTCATTACCATGGTTAGTTTCCAATGACGGTTATGGAGAATAGCCCAAATAATGTAACTTCCATGGCAGTTATGGAAGTTACCTCCGAGTCTTCTGAGTTCCTCAATGATAGGGGCAGTTACTAAACGAGTAACTATCCCAAAGCATGTGCTATATAAGCATTCATCCATGAGAAGGTAAGGCATTCAGACACTTCCACAAAAATTGGAATCCTAGAAATACTAACTTTACCATCGGAGGATTCTTGGCAGATTTTCCCCGGTCGCCTTTAATTTTGTGTTTACTTTTTCAAGATTATCAAGTGCTCTTTGATCACTAACGCCCAAGACATTCAGCCTACTGATTCCTGTGATCATCAATTGGCGCCATTTGTGGGAACTTGCGATTCTGTTAGATTTCATCTTTGAGTTCTACAGTTCCTTTCTCCGACAAAAGGCTGCAATGGTTCGGATAAGATCAAAGGCTACTAGTCCAGGCCATCAAGAGAGTAGGGATTCCTCTAGTAATCCCCACTGCGATCGTCAATCTGTGTCTATCATGCAACCATCCTCTGTTCAACATGTACAATCCATGGCAACTGCTATGGCGAAGTTAACTCGCCAAAACCAAGAATTGACAAGGGAGATTAATCTCAGCAGGCAATGGCGTGAAGCCTATGGAGAAGAGTAAGGCCAGAGCCAGGGAGATGGAAGAAATGTAGAGCTTGAAAGCCAATCAAGGGGTACCACATCAAGAAGGGTGCCACACTTGGAGAGGGAGATGGACCAGATAAGGAAAGTTATAAAGAAGATGAGGGAAAACATGAGAAGAGCAAATCCCATAAAGGATTTAGTCCACCGAACAGACTCCCCTTTCACCGCTTCCATCAACGGCCATCCATTGCCTTCGAAATTCAAAATGCCTTCATTAGATTCGTACGATGGAACGCGTGATCCATTTGATCATTTTGCTACGTTTAAGACTACAATGCACCTTCAAGAGGTCCCAGATGAGATTATGTGTAGAGCCTTCCACACCACTCTCAAAGGACCGACGCGAGTGTGGTTCAGCAAAATACCCCTGAGTACAGTGAGCTCTTTTGAATAATTGAGTAAGTTATTTGTTAATAATTTCATCGGAGGGCAAAGACATAAACGTTCCTCGTCCAGCCTATTAACCATAGAGTAAGGAGAGAATAAAAGTCTGCGGTCCTTCATTACTCGTTTTAATAGGGAAGCCCTGATGGTAGACGAGGTGGACGACAAGCTATTATTGGTAGCCTTCCATAATGGGGTTAACTCTAACTTATTCATCCACAAGCTTTATGAGAAAGAGCCTCAGTCCATAGTTGAACTCGTCCATTCGGCCCAAAACTTTATGAATGTAGAAGATGTGATCATAGCTAAGAAGAGGAAGAAAGCTGACAGGATAGAAGCAAATCACCACTCTGAATAAGGTCCTCGTCCAAAGAAAGGATGAGCGGAAGATAAGAAAGACCGAGACAACAAGAAGACAGGTCCTTCAGCGCGGAGTCAACAATACACTTCATTAAACACACCACTTGAGCAAGTTCTTATGCAAATTAAGGATGATCCTTCTTTAAAGTGGCCGAAGAAAATGAAGGGAGATCTGAACAAGCACAATAGGAATAAGTATTATCGCTTCCATAGAGACCACGGGCACAACACAGACGAGTGTTATGATCTAAAGCAACAGATTGAGAACCTCATTAGACAAGGAAAGTTGAAGAATTTCCTTGGGCAAGATCACAAGGACGAGAAGTTGAAAGAGAAGGCGGAAGAGACCTCACGACCCCCACTTGGAGAAATAAGAGTGATCATAGGAGGAAGTTCAACAGGTTAGTCATCTAAGTCAAGGAAGACATACTTGAAGGTAGTGTAGAACGTCCAACTTTCAAGACGATCGCCAAGGACAAGGACAACCAAAGAACAAGCTATCACGTTCACGGACGAGGATGCTGAAAAAGTTTATCACCCTCATGATGATGCCATAGTCATCACTTTGCTCATTGCTGACTATACAACTAGGAGAGTGCTGGTGGAGAATGGAAGCTCGGCAAACATTTTGTATTATCCTGCCTTTCAGAAAATGAAGCTTGGACGAGATCAACTTCGACCAGTGAACTCACCCTTGGCAGGCTTCGAAGGAATAAAGGTGCAACCAGTAGGCATTGTCACATTACCTGTAATGGTAAAGGTATATCCACAGTAGGTAGCCAGGGACGTAAATTTCCTAGTAGTAGATTGTTTGTCCTCCTATAATGCTATGATTGGAAGACCAACTTCGAATAATTGGAAAGCAGTCACGTCTACTTACCACCTATCAGTCAAATTTCCAACGGAGCATAAGGTAGGACAAGTGCAGGGAGATCAGTTGGCAGCAAGGGAATGCTACCTGGCCATGTTGGCCATGGACAAGCAATTTCAGACGATGAATATTGAAGAAAGGAAAATTGTGGCCAAGCCCACTGAAGCCTTGGAAGATGTTTCCTTGGACGAAAGCAACCCTGAGAGGTGTACTAAGGTTGGAGCAGATTTGGAAGAGAAGACTAAGAAGGACCTCGTTCGTTTCTTGAAAAATAGCATTGATGTGTTTGCTTGGAGTTATGAGGATATGCCGGGTATTGACCCTAGCGTCATTACCCATCGTTTGAATGTGTATCTTACCTCTAAGCCTATACGATAGAAGAAGAAGGTGTTTGCTCTTGAGAGGGACAATGCTATTAAAGAAGAAGTATGGAAGTTGACTGCAGCGAAGTTCATTCGAGAAGTTTATTATCCAGACTGGTTGGCCAATGCAGTAATGGTTAAGAAAGCAAACGGTAAATGGAGAATGTGTGTGGATTTCACCGATCTAAACAAGGCTTGCCCCAAGGACAGCTACCCGTTGCCACGCATTGACCAGTTGGTAGATTCCACTGCGGGTCACAAGTTGCTTAGTTTTATGGATGCTTTCTCTGGATACAAGCAGATAAGGATGGACGAGGCAAACCAAGAAAAGACATCGTTTGTTACCAGTCAAGGCTTGTTCTGTTATAAGGTGATGCCCTTCGGTTTGAAGCATGCAGGGCAACATACCAGAGGTTAGTTAACCATATGTTTCGTCCACAGATCGGGCAGAACGTGAAAGTCTATGTAGATGACATGCTAGTAAAGAGTCTGGACGAGGCCAAGCATCTAGATGACCTACAGGAAACATTTGACATACTTAGGCAGTACAACATGAAGTTGAACCCCAGCAAGTGTGCTTTCGGAGTGTCATCAGGGAAATTCATGGGGTTTATGGTTTCACATAGGGGAATTGAAGCAAATACGGATAAGATTCAGGCGATACTGGATATGGAGCCTCCGTGAAATATCAAAGAAGTTCAGTCCCTCACCGGACGAGTTGCTGCCCTTAACTGGTTTGTCTCTAAAGTTACTGACAAATGTTTGCCATTTTTTAAGGTTCTTAAGAAGGCATTTGAATGGATGGACAAGTGTCAGAAAGCTTTCCAAGATTTGAAGACATACCTCACCACGGCCCCTTTGCTAAGTTCGTCCATGTTGGGAGAGGAGTTGCATTTATACTTGTCAGTCACCTCACATGCCGTAAGTTCAGCATTGGTGAGGGAAGAAGACAAGGTGCAAAGGCCTGTGTACTATATAAGTAGAGCATTAAGAGGAGCGAAAGGACGATACCCGCAAATAGAGAAGTTGGCTTTTGTATTAATAACGGCTTTCAGGAAGCTGAGGCATTACTTCTAAGCTCATGTCATCAATATCATAACCGATCATCCACTCAAGAAAGCAATGAACAAGTTGGAAGCTGTAGGACGACTGATCCAATGGGCTATCTAGCTCAGTGAATTTGACATCAAATATCAACCAAGGCATGCTATAAAAGCCCAAGCCCCGACAAATTTCATTGCGGAGTTTATCCTAAATTATAATGACTCAGATGAGATGGAAAACAATAAGAAGTGGGTCGTCCATGTTTATGGCTTGTCTACACAGCATGTAGGAGGAATAGGTGTGGTTCTACAATCCCTAGAAGGAGATAAACTGAAACACAAAGTTCGTTTGCAGTACCAAACAACTAATAATGAAGTTGAGTATGAAGCCCTCCTTAAAGGGCTGGAGTTGGCTAAGTCTGTGGAAGCAAAGTCAATACTCGTCTTGGGAGATTCTCAGTTGATCATGGGCCAAGTAAATGGGATATATGAGACTAAGGAAGAACGAATGAGGAAGTATCTTAATAGAGTGATGCGCCTTATGAAGAAATTTAAGGAAGCTGACTTTGTTCAAATCCCAAAGGAGGAGAACATGGAAGCAAATACATTAGCGAAAAAAGCCTCAGCAAATGAAGCCATGGACGAGTTTGATGAGATTCAGTATATACCAAGTATAGAAATCCCAAAAGTACAACAGGTGGAGAACAAAGGAAATTGGATGACCCTAATTATATCATACCTAAAGGACGGATGACTTCCTGAAAAGAAAGACGAAGCTAGAAAGCTCACATTAAGATCGGCCAGGTACGTTCTTATGGACGAGGTGTTATACAAAATAGGCTTTTCTCAGCCATATCTCAGGTGTCTAGCTCCGGACGAGGCAAATTATGTATAAAGGGAGGTACATAAAGAAGCGTGTGGCAACCATTCAGGAGCCAGATCACTTGTCCACAAGGTCGTCCGTGCAGGATACTACTGGCCAACTATCCAAACTGATGCTAAGGCATATGTCAAGGTCTGTGATCAATGTCAACAATTTAATAATGTTCCTAGATAGCCGTCAGAATATCTCACCCCAATGATGGCCCCATGGCCCTTTGCACAATGGAGATTAGATATCTTGGGTCCCTTTCCACTTGGAACTAAACAGATGAAATTTTTGATTGTAGACATAGACTATTTCACCAAGTGGGTGGAAGCGGAACCCCTAGCAATGATTACACAACAAAATGTCAAGAACTTTGTTTAGAAGAATATTATATGCAGGTTTGGAGTGACTAGAGTATTGATATCAGACAAAGGACGACAATTTGATAACACACTTTTTAGAAACTTCTATGAGCACTTCGGAATTTAGAATCATTACTCCTCACCCGCCCACCCTCAAGCAAACGGTCAAGCAGAAGTAACAAATCGATCCTTGTTAAAGATCATCAAGACTCGGCTTGAGGGGGCAAATGGAGTATGGCCAGACGAGCTACCAGGTGTTCTGTGGGCATACCGAACGACGATGAAAACCCTTACGGGGGAAACCCCTTTCAAGCTAGCCTATGGAAGTGAAGCAGTCATACCTGCGGAAGTACATATGGCCAATCATAGGGTGATGACATATCATGATAAGGATAATGAGGAGCAACTCCGTTTAAACCTTGATCTTATAGACGAGGTAAGGACGGAAGCAGAGCAAAGGACAACAAGGTACAAAAACCTTATGGCTAGGCGATATGATGCAATGGTAAAACCAAGGCGGTTCAACATAGGAGATCTCGTCCTGAAAAAGGTTTCTTTGGCAACCAATAACCCAGCTCATGGGAAATCAGGACCTAATTGAGAAGGACCCTACAAGGTTTTTAATTGCAAAAAGCAGGGATCTTACTACTTGGAGACCCTAGATGGGAGGAAGTTGGAGCTTCCTTGGAATGTTGAACACCTGAGGAGGTATTATCAATAAGACATTAGCCTGGACGAGCATTACCTTGGACGAGACCTATCATTCTGGATGAGCCTGGAGTTAATTTGTTTTTCTGTTGGGTATGTTAACATTATATGTTATGTTTTAATTTCTTAAGAGTGTTAATTTTAAATTAAGTATAGATGAAGTCAAGAATTTGATGTTTGTATGAATAAGGCATTAGCTTCTAAGCATGTGACATACTTGTAGACGATATTTATATTGTGAATGTGGTTTAAATTCTCAAATACATGTATATATAAATTCTCTATAATTTCATTCTCAATAAGGCTAAGGCCAAATACAAGTAAATCCTTTGGACGAGTAAATTCTCTAGACACAGGGATGTAACGTCTATAAGCTTTCCTTAATGAGGATAAAGCAAAGAAAAAATGAATCTAAGGTATTTTTGTCTAAACAATGGACGAGCTAAAACCTGACTCGTCCAACCAATGGACGAGAAAAATGTGGCAACCTGCCTAGAAATGAGAAAGAAATCGTTAAGTCTAAGGACGAGAGGCAATGCTGTATTAAGCCTATATAGGGAAAATAAAAGGAACACCATCCATGGACGAGTTATACTTGAAAAGGTGAAAAATCCTGAGCATAATTACTTGTCATGGACAAGCCTAAGCTGAAGGTAATGTTATGGATGTAAAAACATTCGTCCATACAATATGTTTAATAGCAAACGAAGATTGTGAAAATAAGCATTCATTCACTAACTAAAGGGTGGACGACCAACACCCAAAAACCCTTACAAAGTAAAGCCTAGAAGGCAATTGTTTATAAGCTCGTCCTAAAACTATGGACGAGATAAATGTACTTAGGTTACAATGAAAAGATTCAAAACAATGGATCAAATAAAAAAGGAAGGGGGAAAGAAAGAAAAGATAAAAATACAAGGATAATCCAAATGCAGAAGTCTCGTCTCTATGAAGAAGGGGCATTAGCGTTGGGTTCGTCCTGAAGTGGCTGAGTAGTAGCGTCATCTTCCACATTGACGTCCTCGGAGCCAGCTTGAAGGAGAGAGCTAGTAGCAGCAGCCAGGTTAAGCTTAATGGAGCTAAAGTCCACTTCAGGGAAGTTTTCCATAGCATCCATTCTAAAATCCTCAAAGCCTGCTGCATAATTGGTGTCCAAAAGATCAGTGTATTGCTTGGACGCCTTGAATTCAGCCACTGCATCTTCTTTCGCCTTGGAGAGAAGAGTACTCAGCTTGTCGTTCTTTTTCTGTAGATGATCAAGACGAGTATCTTTCTCCACTACATCAGCTCTCAACTCCTCAACCAAGTTTTGTAGCTCTTTCATCAGCTACCTCAGCCTTGGCAGCTACCTCAGCCTATTTCTTAGATTCTTCCCTCACCTCCTGAATCTTCGTCTCTAATAAGACCCTCGTCTTGTCCAATCCTATGGCTTGCCTAGACGCTGCCATAAATTTTGACATAGCCTAAAAATAAAAAAATAAAAAAATTTAATGAAAGTTAAATAAAAAATACGTATATATATATATATATATATATTAGCAAAAAAAAAAAGAAAAAAAAAAGGTGTGCATGTGATTACATATCATAAAAAGATCATGGACACCAAAATGTTCGAAATCCTTTAAGGACATGTCATAGCAAGTGTTTATGTCCTCGTCTAAAACAGCTTTCTGAAAACGTTCCCAAGCCAGGTCTTCATTTTCAATAATATTTGAAGGAACCCGTTGAGAAGGCTGGGACGTGGCAGACAAAGTCATCTTGGGCGAAGGAGTTTTAGACGGAGTGGTCTCAATTGGAGTGGACGAGTCCACATCAAATACTTGGGCGGATGGTTGAGACGGAGGAAGGTTGGACTTGACTGTTTGGGATGCCCCGTGCTTAGCCTTTTTCCTCGTCGGCTGGGGAGATTTCCCAAATCGAGGTTCTTGGACAAAGACTACCTTTTGTCCCCAGCCGACGGACGAGCCTGAGACTGAGTCTCAAGACGACTCCCTTCACCCATATCCTCTTTCCCTTTGTTTTCTTTCATTGTTGACATTCCTAAAGCAAATAAGAATAACAATAAGTGACAAATTATAAATAGATCAGGAAAATATAATATAGAATGTTTAAAAGACCATTACATGAAAACTTACTTCTTCGTACTGTAACCAAAGAGTGAAAATTTCTATCGGCGTGAAGGCAAGCCCTGTGGACGCGGTCACGGTAAAATTTGCTTAAGGACGGTCGTTTAACACCTGTGAAGCAAATAGTATACAAGGGTTAGAAAAAAATAAAAAATAAGATAAAGGAAAGAGAAAGATGAAGAAGGGGAGGGACATACTTTCAGGACGAAGGTTCCCTAAGTCCCCAGAGTAAGGAGCAAAAGGGTCCCTACTAATGTCTACAGGGTTTCTAGACCAAAAACCAGAGACGAAGATAAATTCCATCTTCCAATTCTTATCAGACGAGGCTAGGGACTTGATTAATCTACAATCTCTACCCCTAGCTGTGAATTAGTAGAAGCCAAGGGATTGCTTTATTTCTGAGGGCTTGTAACAGAAGAGGAACTTGCCCACAGCAAGAGGACGGTCCCTTCCAAATACTTCTCTCCACAAAATTTGCATAGTGATAATTAATCTCCATCCATTAGGATTGAATTGACATACGCCTAAACCTAACTTAACTAACAACTCTCTAGCAAATGCATTCAAAGGCAACCTAAGACCCCCCAAGAAATAAGCCTCATAGACGCCTATTCCAAAATGGGGATTGCAGCACCATTCTCCACGGACGGGCAACCTAGGGTTAAGTTCATCCGGGATTTGGTACCATGTCCTAAGGTTGTCAAGCCTTTGCTCAGTCGTTTTGGAGAGAATACCTACTGCATAACTATAGACCGTCTCCTTTTCGTCCAAAGGACTAAACGGAGGGACATTGGACGAGGTATCGGCTTTGGAACCAGAGGCTTTCCTAAGTTGCTCTTGGAAATTTTCTAAAGGAAACCCAAGAACACCAGAGGTATATCCCTCGTCCGGAACCCCCTTTACTACTATGACTACTATTACTAGAACCACTGTTTGTATCTTGATACTCATCTATAGCCTTTTCTGTACTATTGCTAGACGAAGAAATAACAGTTTCAAACATTTTGAGGAAAACTTAAAGGAAAACCTAAAGACGAGAAGGAAAGGAATACATGGCTCTAGATGGAAGAAGACTATGGACGCAGAGAAACCTCTAGACGAGAAGTGTCAGGAATGAAAATCTTAGAAATGTAAAAGGTAACAGAGGAATTATACTATTTATAGGCAGCACACTTTGGCATCTGAAACGACATAAGCAAACCAAAAGCTGCCACGTGGCATGCCTCTCGAAAAAATCGATCGACGTGACCAACCACCAATAAGGCTGTGACACGTGGCACATCTAGTCATAAATATAAGCACGTCCATCCAAGGGCAACATAGGACTCCACATTTCCTTGGACGACTCATGGACGAGGGGGTAACTGATGGTGCAATATAAAGTACCAACTCCAAACTCGTCCATTGAGGTCGTCCAAAGGGAAGAAGGATAAACGGAACAAATGGGCTACAATATGATATGCTCGTCCGTCTATGAGGTTGTCCATGAAAAGGACGACCTCCTTGCGTTCCTAACACTTCTCCTCATATTTTCTTGGGACGAGCTCCTTATTTATCACGGAGCACTAATGTCAAGGTTCATTACCATGGTCTGTTTCCAATGAGGGTTATGGAGAATAGCCCAAATAAGGTAACTTTCATGGTAGTTATGGAAGTTACTTCCGAGTTTTTCGAGTTCCTCAATGATAGGGGCAATTACTAAACGAGTAACTGTCCCAAAGCGTATGCTATATAAGTATTCATCCATGAGAAGGTAAGGCATTCAGACACTTCCACAAAAATTGGAATCCCAAAAATACTAACTTTACCATCGGAGGATTCTTGGCCGGTCTTCCCCGGTCGCCTTTGATTTTGTGTTTGCTTTTTCAGGATTATTAAGTGCTCTTTGATCACTAACGCCTGAGACATTCAACCTACTGATTCATGTGATCATCAACAATATTACCATTAGACCCCTATTTTAAAATAAAAGGCTGAATATATAGGAGGTATTTTGGGAGTTTTAGTAAAACATTCATTAAATCTAATTTCATTCCTTCCAATTTCTCCCAATTTCGAGGGGAGTGAAAATTTAAAGTTTTAATAAAATATAGAGGAATTAGTGCACCCTTTTAGTCATTCCATTCTTTCCTATTTGAACTCCCAAACAAAAGAATTAACTTTTCATTCCTTCCATTAAAACTCCCAAACAAGGGATGTGAAAAATATTCTAAAAATATTCTCTTTATTCATTTCCGTTTCATTCCTTCTTCCCAAACGAGGGCTAAGAGAACCAACACTTACTAGATATATATATATATATATATCAACGTTAATTTCCTGTGGTTTTTATTCCAAATAACTTTGGTACACCTTTCGACTTTTCCAAAGACAAAACATTTTTCCAGTTGGGCAATGTACAATTTCTAGTGTTTTTCTACAGAAAAGCAAAGCAGCGTGTAAATAAACTAGCAAAGAAGGCAACGAAATTATTTCTTCCCAATACAGGAAATATGCTTGTTTGACAACAATGGATTTTGTGTTAAAAGGCAGAAATGATACAAGATATCCAAGAAATTAGTATTAAAAAATTGTGGTCAATCATAAGTTTAGGCCAATATTAACAATGTGGTCATATTTCCTAATCTTGTCAAAACTGAGGCATTTTCTTGCCCCATCCATATAGAAGATCATAATATGTTGGCCATTATTGACAACTTCCTGGAGATCGTGTGTAACTATTAAGATATAAATTAGAAAAAAATACTCAGGTAAATCAGCAAAATTGAAACAATTGGATTGATTGACAAATATTTACATGAAGTAAATGTGTGAGATGGAGCACCAATTTCAGCCATTACAAACTGCAACACCAGAATCCCCGTAGTGTTTGATGGACCCTGTACTTGCCGGAGAGGCATGCACCAAGTCCCCCACGAAATAGTTCTAGTTCTCTCCAGCAGTGCCATTGAACACCAGTAACAACTAATTGCTGGCAAATAACCTCATTTTCATAGTCTCTATTTCCAGCACCCTTCAGAGATTTACACCTAATCTTAAAAGAGCCCGCAATTAAAAAGGGTTTCTCACAAAAACTGTGTTCATGAGCTGAAATCTGTGGAGATCGTTGTCCTCAATGCAATGTGCTGTCCATAAGCATCTTAGCGGCAATTCTGACTATTCAGTCATCATGCTGTCAACTGCCTTTGCATCATGACCATTACCAGAATCATCTGAAATGTTATCATGAACGCCATCATCTTGGACATCATTATCCACGGAGAGTAGGTTCTCATCCATGCTGTCATTCCCACTTTTCAATTCCATTCCTTCATTCTCCTCGATGACATCAGAAATTTCAATCATATCAACCACTTGTGACTCAACGGGCAAGGATATAGCTGAGGAGGTCTTGGTTTCAGAATCAGGAGTATTGGAAACTGTAGGCTCAAGATCATTATCTGCAAGACCATCTTGATGGGTCACTGTGCATTGCTCCAGAAACTCCCTAGTTGATGGAGGAAAATCAATAGATAGTGGCTCCACATCCATCATATTTTCATCGCAATCTTTATCTTGAAACTCATTTACATCACTGGAATCAACTTTGGATGGGAGATGCTTGCTTCTTGTATTGTCAAAACCTCTGTTTCCATTCTCTGAAAAGACATTGCTTGCAACAACCTCATCAACAGAATTTAGTCCAGGCGGGGAAATACATATGGACGATGGCTCAACATCCATCTCGGCGCAACGAATTTCTTCTCCAACATTCTCACCATAGATGCAATTTCCACTAGTAGCCAAATCATTCAGTTCATCACACGCATCACTGCTAATAACGCGAGGAGATCATGAGCTGATGCATCCTCATTCATACAGTTACTTTCATTTACTAATTCTGTATCTTGGTTAGTAAGAACCATCTCAACAGTTTCTTGCTTGATGTTATCTACAGTTTGACTCTGAATGGGATCTAAAGCAGTCTGACTGCTATCTAAATCAACAAGTACATTTAACTGCTTCTGTACACAAACTGCTAAAGAAATAACATGATCACGAATCAAAGAATCATGGGGTGGGCAGTGTAGCACGTCAATCAATGCCTTGTGGTACTGGAATATGCTGATAGATGGCATAGTAGACCCTCGTTTATGGCAAAGATTAGTAACTTTGAACATATGCTCACACATATTGCCCATTTCTGCCAAGTGCAATTGCAAATATCAAACTGTGAACCAGGATTCCAGACAGCATACACTTTATCCTTAACATGCTGGTCGGCAAATTTTGCACATCCACCTTGTATGACAACATCAGAGTCTGGAATCTTCAATGCTTTGCGCCAAGATGTTAAGCCACTCATCCACTCATCTTTCCAATATTGTGCAAAATCATCCTTCCCCGAGTACTCATTAAGCCAGAAGTAAGAATGCACTTTTGTACCCAACTTATCAACCAACCAATCAGCACGTTGATAAACACCAGGGTCCTTCTCATTCAACAACCTAAGCTTCATCTGGCTGTGGTAAAACTCCATTGCTGCACATGTCTCCTGGCTGGCAAGTGGAAGAGATTTTAGTGCCGCAGTCCATGCTCCTGAGTCAGAACAAAGTCTCAAGTCAGTAATTTCTTAATAAAAGAAAACAGACTCACATAGAAAAGCCAATGGACTCCATACTATTTTAGAGCAAGACTTCATATCATTCACCTCGTACGGTCAAGTTGATCTTTAATAATTAAGATTACTAATTCATTGGGTGACCAAATCTTAGGAACCCCAAACCAAGTACAAACATACATAAATGCATACCTACACATACACACTCATACATAAAACAAATCTTGATCAATAATTGGAGGTTAGTGGTCCATTCCAAGAAATGGTACACCCATTCAACAGTGTGAATTAGCATTTTGGTAGTGAATGTGGAAGACTGCAACACGATATTTTTTTTCACTTCCCTCACACAAGGGAAAGAATTCCTCCATTTAGAAAAGACAGTGACCAACCTATTCTAGGATACCATATCGCCTTAAAGTAATCCATAAAATCTGACTCATCAATAAAATCTTCCAATAAATCCTCAAACAAATTAACGTTTCCTTGTCCTCAGCAGATGTTATCCACTGCCTGCTCAAGCTGTCTTGATATCTCGACTCGCATCTTAGTTTCCAAACATTTCTTTACTAAGTTTTTATGCCATGCATGACAGACCCGCCAGAAGCATATCAGTACACAGCAATCAAACACATCCCTGAGAAAAATGCATAAAGCATATATAAATTCAACAATTCAAGCATGTACAATTCATTAAGAATATAGAAGAAATCACAGCCACCACGATAAAAGGTCTGGCTCCTCTACAGTAAATTTTCAGCATGCTTATTAATCCAGGCTACCCAAGTCAAACTCATATATTGGACTAGAACCCCCAAAAATTATTGTTAATTTGACCTTTCAGCTTGATCAATGCAAATCTTTTGTCATATGCAACTTTATATGAAATATAAAAGTTCCAATGGTTAGAAACACATTACTAAAGCTACTTTTGAGCCATAGAATACAATAAGAGATGGAGCATCAACAAGATGGTCTGAATCAATAAGCATGTACATCCTATATTTAGGAGCTTTGAAATGGGAATGTTAAGGTTGGTCACTGATTTTGATTTTGTGTACCAAAACCCTACCTATATTTATGATAAAACTCAAGCAAGTGCTTTATAAACATGCGAATCAAGTTATTGTGTAACCAGCTTCCCATTGATGCAGGATAATGAACTCTCAAAACGGGATTTGGTGCTTTAGGAAACAAAAGAACAAAAGGATAGGTAGGACCCTAGGAATCACTGCATAGGGTTTGCTTGAAATCACCATTAAGTGATGAAAGTAGAAAATAGAAAAGTATGAATCAACACCTAGGGTTACTTGGAATCATCACCAAACATGAGATGAAGGAGAGAGTATACTTGTGGGGTCCACCTTCAAGTGAGGGAGAGGATGTATGTTTCCGAAACATAATGGATTTTCTCGAGATAAAGGTAGGAACCTAGGAATCTAGGCTTCCTTAGAATCATCACCAAGCACTAGAAGTAATCTTCCAACACAAATTTCATTAATTTAGGATCAACTGCATTTTCAGAGCCTTATAATAGGCCTCCCAAACTACATCATAGAAGGAAAGGAAATAAATTGAAATTGATTACATTAAATTAAAAAAAAAAAAAATTTAAATGTTAAAAAGTGTTACCATCCATTAGCATCAATCTATGTTAACTGTGATCAATCAGGTTAATAGGCATATTTATTATTCAGTCCTCCTGGAGGACCATGTTAGTAATGCCTAATGGTCCTCCCATCCAATAATAAAATTTCATGTGTATCTTAATCACAACCCTAATCACGATATTGAATTAAAATAAATAAATAAATAAAAACCTTTCACGAGAACAGCTAACATCATTGTTGCCTTCTTCAACTCTGGTACACAAGAACGCTCGGATAAAGCAAACTAAAAGCCAACCCACACTAGCATTGTGGTGTAATGAACTTGCAGGTGTGAAAGTTGAAGGAGGTAGCGGTGATAGTAGGTATTGCCATGGATTTTTATTTATTATATTTTTACTTTGTAAACGTTGTGATTAGGATTTGACTTAATTAGTTTGAACACATGGAATTTTATTTTATTTTAGTTTTTGGACAGGTAAAAACGTGGCATTTTATTATTGAGTGAAAGGACCATTAGGCATTGCTGAACTGGTCCTCCTAGATGACTGAATAATTTCTCCCCTATAAGCCAATATGATCCATGGAATAATTTTCTACCAAATGTTTATTAAATCATATAGTTATTAATATACAGTTTGGAATGTGAGTGGCCAACTTAGCAACCAACCTGATTGTTAGGACATCAACTAGAGGACCATCAACAATGAACCCATCCAATTTCCAAGTAGGATCTTTTGTGCATACTCTATTGTAAAGAGCCCTCATCCATCTACATCTGAACTTGCAAACCTTGGTGCAGTTATCCAAGCTACAGGGATTGCCTTCTTATCTGAGTTGAATACAACAAGACTGTGAATCGGATACTAGATGAATAAGCAAAAAGCACACACTTAGTTTCTAAGGACACTAAGGACTTAGGCTACATAAAATTAAAAAATAAAATAATATCAGACCTTCAATTTGTTTGTTCTGAACCTTGAATCATAAACCAGAAGGCTGCAATTGCCAAACTGAATCATTTGCTGTAATTGCCACTCTGTTTGAATGCCCAAAGTGAAAGGTTTTGAAGCAGAGCAATCTTCATAAGAGAAAACATGATTCTGATGGCTTGCAACCCACATGCCGATGCTGACTGCATCATCTGCATCAAGTTCATATGTAGAATGTCAGATGCTCCTCTCCTGTCTTCAAACATACCGGTGGCTTAACTGGTCATCAAAGTTACTTGGCCCACCTTGTCTTACTATCGATTCACTGTGTCTTTGCATTATTGTCTCCACAAAAACCCCAACATGTAGTAGAGATAAGATCCTCTGATATGTATGGAGCAAACATAGCATGCATTCTAGCAGCCTTAGTATCCTACTAGATTGTATATATGATTAGTGCATGGCATGGCAACCCCTTCTTATCTACATGCTTATCTTCAGTATATATGATTAGTGCTACTGATGGTTTAGCATTAAGTGCTTCACGATAAAGTGGCACGTGCACCCTCTCTTAGTATTTGGTCGGCCAGCATTTTTCTTCTTTGGGACATAAGTTGTCCTACTAGATCGTACAGTGCCACCCTTACGGCGGTCATCAGGACCAAAGGAACACCAATACCTTCACAATCAGCAAGCTATGTGAAAACTCATGATGTACTAGTTACCAGGAACTCCTCTAAAGGAACAAGTTTGAACTTACAGAATATATTCAAGAATGCCATCAACCTTTGGCTTGCATGTCATCTCTGGACATTGTTGTCGCCTTGCTTCTACATGAAATCTTGATGGACAGTCTTTATTTTCTGATTCACCCTTTACAAAATCATTCATTCTAGGCTAGAGCAACTCTATCGATTTTGTCACGCCAACCTTCCACCTTTGACCACACAAGGTCAGCAGCAGAAAATTCTAAGGTTGGAGGATTTTGTACAGGAAGGGATAGAATCTCATCCCACCTGGCCATCTGCAACATACACAGACAAAAATAAAAAGGCAATAATATCAAATCAACCAACTAGGTCTATTTGCTTCTGTTCTTTCAAACAACACTTTTTCAAAGAACAGCTATTTAAAACCTCACTATTTTCTAAATACAACTGTTTCAAACACCATTTTTTCAAAAGGGTACTGGAAAAAAAAATTGTACCAAGCTGGCACTTAATTAGCCAAAGATTAATCTTTTTAAAAACTCACATTTTTCTGGGTACACCTTTTTCGAACATGACTTTTGCAAAAAGCTACAAAATAAGTTGTACCAAACTAACACTAATAAGCACAAGATTAATCTTTTTAAAACCTCTGTTGTTGTTGTTGTTTTTTTTTTTTTTTTTTTTCCTTCTTCTAGGTACACCTTTTTCAAACAAGTAATATTTAAGTACAGTTCTTTATGTGCAATATATTAGAATCCCAATTAAAATCAAGCACATGGTTGCCCTTGACTAATGAAGAAAAATTATCATTTCTAAGGACAATTAAATTCAATATCGCTATGTGTTTGAATTCAATAAATTTGGTAAAGTACCACTTTTGCAACCAAAAAAAAAAAACTGAGAAATAAGTTGTACCAAAGAGACACTTACAGGAAGATATTGCTAAACCATAAATAAAATAAACCCAAGTTGAACGAGAACTAAACACACATATCTTAACATCCAAAGAAGCAAAAACAGTAGCGCAAGACATGTATGATAATGAATCCTTGAACAATTTTAGTAAGACACAAGCAAATGGCAATTACCCAATTCAAACATAAATATCAACAAATACACTTAGAACACACACACACACACAAAACAAAGCATCATACCCCATCATCAATCACCCAATATTTCACACACATTTCATCATGGCGCATGATAAAAACAATCCAATTTTGGATAAAGGAAAACCAAAAGAGAAAAAGGGTACCTTCAGTTTAGCTTGCCGGAACCAAGGAAGACCGGTGAAGAAGAAGTGGTGGGTTTGGTTTGGTTTGGTCCTCAAATAACTCAAATAATAGTGTTAACAAACACTGTCTTCTTTCTTTTCTCACTTTTGTTTTCAGTTTCTATCCGTGAGACAATGAACAATTTCATGACAACCAATGAACAATTTCATATGTTTGGAACCCAAAAACCCCATGTTTAATTAGAACCCAATCCCCAAACCCATATAAAATCAAAAACGAGGAGAGGAGAAAATATAAATCAAAGGAAACTAAAGAACAAACAGAGGAGGATCGGGTGTGCTTTGCTGCCTACGATGGTGGTAGAGCTCATGAGGTTTCAGGCTTTCAGGCCTGTGCTAGACTTCACTGAGAAGAGAGAACCCAAAAGAGACACCATGAGAAGTGGCTAACGGCAGCTTGCTTAGGTCGCCCCTTGACAGCAGCCATGGAGATCTGGAAGTGGAGAGAGAGAGAGAGAGATCTTCAAGAGTTTGAGATGAGAGTGAGATATTGGAGGGATTTGGTTAACAGAATTAGCGAAAGAGAAGCTATTAACACTGTTAGCCAAGTTTTTTTAACAGGATAGATGTTCAGGGTTTGAGTTAACTTAACTAGTAAATACTTCGAATTTTTAGGGTATTTGTATCAAAGATGTAAAAAATGCTAAAAAAGTCATTTTAGCACCAAACCAACAAAAAACCCTCTACATCAATGTTACTAAACCTAAAAATTTTTACAAACTTGGTAGTAGTAGCAATTTACTGTAGCAAGTTGTTATGTTTTTTAATTAATTTGTTTCTCTCTCTGACATGTGTCTCACTTCTCTCGTCTCTCTGCAAAATTACTTCTCTCTCTCTCTTGTGCCTTGGTTCGTCAATTGTGGTTCAACAATTTGTAGGTCTAATTTGGTGGGTCTCAGTTGTTTTTGTCTTGGTGGTGTTTCTTAGCAGTGACAGGTTGCTTGGTTGCTCGATGGGTCTCAGTGGTATCGTGGTTGGTTGTGTCGTGGGTTGTAATATGGGTTGTGTTGTGGGTTGAGGCTGGTTGGTTGAGGTTGGTTGTGGCGGTGGGTTGAGGCTATTGGTTGTGGGTTTATGGTGGCTTAGGTGGTGAGAGTGAGTGGGATGAGTTGGTTGTGTTGTGGGTTGAGACTGGTGGTTGGTTGAGTTGTCGATTGAAACCAGTGGGTTGAGTTTGTTGGTTTTGGGTTTGTGGTGGCTTGGGTGGTGAGGGTGAGTGGGTAGTAAGAATAAAAAAGAATTATAAATCATAAATAAATAATATTTTAATGAAGTGTTAAAACAAATAAAACCTTTAATGTTGGGTTTATTATAAAGTGAGATGTTAAAATAGATAAAGTAGCATTTTGAGATGCTAAAATCTACATTTTTTAGCATTTTTTATGTGAATGATCTAAATAATAGATTTGTGATTCAATCCTCGCCTACACCAAAAACTGATTAGTGTCTTCATCTGATGATAAAGAGCTACCATCAAATAGCTGAATTTTAACTGTATTAAGTTTTATCCTTCATATATATATATATATATATTCTTTTTTTTTTCTTTTTCTTTTTTTTGCTGAAAAATATATTTATTTAAGTGTAATGTTAACGTAAGGACTAAGTTGAAAAATGCTAAAAAATTTATTAAAATATATCATTGTCCCTAAAATTAACCCATAATCAATATTAGTTCCTGCAATTTAAAGTCGTGGCTTTTTTAGTGCCCAACAAACCTAATTAAAGGGAACATTTTTTTAAGACCTAGAATACTTTTTTTTTTTTTTTTGGAGAAAAATTAAAATCTATGAAAGATTGGGAGGCACTGTGTTGCACATCAATTGCCATGTGACCAAACTATGCTAGCGATCTATAGCCACTTCGTAGGGTGTTGATGAGAATCAGGGAGTCCCCTTCTAATATAATCCGATCCAAACCAAGTTCTGCAGCAAATTCCACTGCCCTTCTACCTACAAGTGCTTCCACCTTTACAACTGTGAATGGCAAAGGAATTTTTTGGGAGAGAGATGCCATCACCAAGCCTTGCTCATTTCTTATCACTGCCCCGATTCCTGCACAGTTTTCTTTAGCGAAAAGGGGCGCCATTAGAATTAATTTTATACCATGAAGCGTTTGGAGGTCGCCAAGAAGTTGCTAGGGGTCGCCAGGATTTTGAAGAAAAAAACAGGACTGGGTTTTAGTTACTCATTTGAAGAATTACTCTTCTCTTTAAATCCATTGGGCCTCCCACAAATTTTAAAATTCATTCATATAAACCCTTTACCAAAAAAAATCCAGCCCATTCATTGCCCATAGCCCATCCAAAATTATACAAACATCAACAAAAATTTCAAAATATCCCAAATCAGCAAATATTATCCCCCAGGAAGAAAAATCCTTTCTAAGTCAAATCTCTTGTAAATTCAAATATCACCCATTTACTTTTATATATATATATATATATATAATAAAATAAATAAAAAAATAAAAAAAACCCAAATCTATTTAGAACTAAAATGTATATCCCTTATGCCACTAGCGCCGTCTCTAACTTGGAATTGTTCATTTGCCTCCACAACTCGCCAGTTTTCCATCCTTAGGCATTACCTAAGCCGAAGCCAGACTCCACTTAGGCTCTAAGATCCAACCTTACTTTGCAAACTGCAGAGCTATCTGTTTCTCGAGAAATTATAAGGTTTTCATGGTGGACAAGTGACGTAGTCCACCATTTCACTAAAAAACTATCACTTGTTTAAAATTGTTGAATTAAAAATATTTTTTAAACAGAAACTAATTATTGACTCGGCAATTTTAAACAAGTAAAAGTCTTTTAATGGAATGGTAGACAAGTAACGTGGTCCACCAGAGAACGGTATAATTACTCCTCTTTCTCTGTGTTTATGTTTGAGATATATGGGTGTTAGTCTAAAAAATAGTCTATCAATTTATGCTTTTGACTTTTGAATCTTCTACAACTTTCTATTCTTTAAAAAAAAAAAAAAACTTTCTTTTAGTTTTGTTGTGGTTTACAGCTTGCACATATTATAATATTATTTTATTTTATTTTATTTTTAGTTTTAGTTTTTATAAATGATAATAGTACTATCTACAGACTACAATTTTGATAGCTATGTATAGGTTTTTGAATCTTCCACTA
This sequence comes from Quercus ilex subsp. ballota, assembly GCA_032727855.1. Lineage (NCBI taxonomy): Eukaryota > Viridiplantae > Streptophyta > Magnoliopsida > Fagales > Fagaceae > Quercus > Quercus ilex. The sequence continues at coordinate 32,288,596 of CM064911.1, read as the reverse complement.
TTGTTATATTATTTTAATTTATATTTAATTTTGAAAGTGGTTTGAGTAATCAAACTAAGTTATTATTTTTGTTAAATTAAAAAAAAGGTCATTATTGTTAATTGTTGTTTAAGATATATTATATTTGAGATAGTAATATGTGTACTTATTTATATATAATTTTAGTAATATGAAAGAAGGTAGGGTATAACCTTTTTATTTTTGTTTTAAATATTTACGAAAGTAGTGTCATGACTTTTGATTAAACTATTTCATTTCATACTTATGAGACGCTCTAAAATTCTATGGATCAATAGTGTGGTAATTATGAAATTAAGACCTCTACTTTTTTTAGTCTTCAAATTTTTTTTTCGGTTAGGTTAGTTTGGCCCCCTAAAAAAAAATTTCTAGTTCCGCAATTGATCTTGGCCTATATTGTTTCTTGGATTCCACACTGCCCAGATGACCATTGAGAAGAGAGTGGGGTCCCAATTTTCAACCAATATGCAGCCAAGTAAATCAATAAAGTTGTTGCACTGTTTCAGCCTACTATGATTCCATAGGGGGACTTCTTGCCATAATTTAGCAAGTTTCGAACAGAGGTACAGGGCATGATGAACATCTTCCTGTTGGTCTTTGCATAGATCACCTCTGTCACCCGTGATAACCCGCCGTTTCACCAGATTCATCTTTGTTGGAAGGGAGTTTTGGCATGCTCTCCAAACCAGATTTTTTACTTTGCCAAGTACTTTCAGTTGCCATATAGCCTGCCACAATGGTTTTAATGAATCAGAACTTAAGGGACCCGGTTGTTGCTTGTGAATTTCTGCCAATAAAAACTGGTATCCAAACTTCACGGTACTCCCCATCTGCATTAAAAGGCCAGGTTAAGATGTCACGCTGTTGGGTGCGACAGAGAGGTATTTTTCTCACCTCAGCTGCTTCAAAATCCAGTAGGCATTGTTCAAGCGACTCGTACTTCCATACCCATTTTCCTGATCTATAAACTGGCATACCTTCATTCCTATGTCCATATTTTGGATTGGTGATACAATCTTTGGCCTATGCTTGACAGGAATCCAATTATTTCCCCAAAAACTGATTGATCTTCCATCTCCAATTCTCCAAAGCCCAATGTAACACTCCGACCCAATTTTATAATTAAACTATGTGTGAGTGGTTAATTACTATTTTAAGTCACTTTCTTTCTATAATTAATAGAAGGGTATTTAATACCCATCAAAAAAATAGAAGGGTATTTAATAAATATATTATTTTTACAATGCTTTTGAATAAGAATTGTAAAGATTATAAATAATTAAATGGCTATTTGGCCAACGGGGGCCTGGCTCAGCTGGGTATGGTTCGTTTGCTTTTCCTAACACGCTCAGGTTCGATTCCCGCTACCAGCTGGAGTCCGTTGGTGGGCATCACACCCTAATCATGTGTGCTCTGCCCGGGGGCTAGCGTAACCTAGCCAACCCCCATTTTTCTTTTCTCAAAAAAAAAAAAAAAATGGTTATTTGTATTATATACATATATACTAAGTATAAGTATACACCAAACTATATTAAGTGGTTAAGTTATTAGATATATTTTTGTTGGTGTTTAATTAAGTATAAAGGTAAGGGTTTATATGCAAAGTTATTTTATAGTTTGGGCCTTTATAGAATATAAGTTTGTGAGGGGGGTGGTATGTAATTTTTAAAAGTTACAAGGGTGACTCATCAACCCTTTTCCCTTAGCAATACACGTGCCACCCAAGATATTTTCCTTGACTTCTTTGCTGCACCATTCTTCTTTCTTTACTCCTTTGTTTTCTTATTTCTTTGTTCTTATCATCATCACCTCATCTTATTCTTCTTTGACTTTGCCAAAGTAACTAGAACTTCCAAGAAGCTCTCTCCCTCTCTATTCCCACGGGTCCAAACAAATCAGAAATTCTCATCTCACTTGCCTCCCTTTTCTCTTAAGGAAAGAGCTAGAAGCTCTTTTGAGTCCACGGGTTCACATACCAAAAGAGAGATAAAGCTCCATCTCATTTCTTCTTCATATTCTCTCAAAGAAACTAGAAAACTCAAAGAAAACCCTCTCAAGCTCTCTACCTCTCATACTTTCGGTTCCAGCAACTAGGAAAGGGAAATCCTTTCATGCAAGAGTGATTCTACTTCTATTTCCCCCCATGAACCAGAAACTTGGAAAGGGTTCTAGCTACTCTCATCTTAGAATATATGATTTCTTCATGGAATTTTTAGTAATGATATTTGTGGTTTGTGAAAATAGGAAATTATGAACTTGTAAGTTTATATATATATATATAGTGTTTTAAGAAGCTTTGAAACTGTGTTGATGGTTTGTTGAAGGTATATTAGGGTTTTTACTAATTAATGATTGTATATGATTAAGGAAGTAAGAAAAAGTTAGGATGAGTACTTTTGATGTTACTGCTGGGACTTTTTTTGTATTTAATTTTGCTATAAATGGTTAAGTGATTGTATATAAATGTTTTCTAACATGTCTAATGAGTGTATAAAAATCCCCATATGAAAATACTATCGTTAGATAATTGTTTGTGAATTTACAAGAAAATGTTGCAAAACTGTCACTGCAACAGATTCTATGTTTATGCATGGTAAATTATGTATTAAATTGTATACTATAAATTAGGATGCTAGGAGTAGTTCTTATGAATGCTAATACACATATGGTTGTATTGGAAGTGGTATCACAGCATTTGGATTAATATAAAAATAATTGTTTAATTTCTAATTTGCATGAAATTCTGTCATGATAGATTTGAGTATGCTGTATTGTATAATTTTTAGTAAATTATGGTTTTATGCTTTGACTCCGAAATTGATATGGTATCTACTAGACATCCAAAGAAGTTTATCTGTAAAATTTCATGACATTTGTGAATGGATAGCCCATTTGTATTTTATAAGTGAAATATATGTTGCTGGCAGAAAACAGTGAACAGTAAGAGACATGCCTAACTTTGAGGATTTAATTCTAAAGGTAGGGTGAATGATTTGAGCTATAATTTATTATGCTTATCATTTGACATGTCTGGATCATAGCTAAATTTAGTATACCTTGATTTAAGGTTTAGTACTCAAAGGAGGGGTTCCAAACCATTCTACTGTTTTTTCATGTTGCCATATGGGTGTATATGGTTATATGACCATGCTTAAAAGAGTTTATGTTTATGCATGCATTACTGCCTTAATCTCAAGTACATTTTGAAATGAAGTTGGCAACTCTAGAGATATGATATAAATATGAAAATGATGGCTTTTCTTTAGTTTGATACATCATTTGTTGATGTGTGCATAATACGTTAATGGGAACCTCGTTGAGGTGGGATTAAGATTTCCTTATTTATAAGAGATAGGCTTTAAGATAAATGTGTAAATTTATGATAAGGAATAATTGATAATAATAAGCTTTGATATTTGGTTTAGGTGTTACCAGTTTCCAGGTCTAAACTCCTTCGACTTTAGGCTCTCGGTTCCTCTGCTTTCAAGTAAGGGATAAGTTATATGGATATTTGGTAAGTCATGAGGTTATTTTAAAGTATATTATGTATTAAAAGGTTTTTGATTAGAGATATGGCATATAAGCATGTTTCAAACAAAAATATGTTCGTGAGTCTTCGAAACCTTATGTATATGATTTAAGCATATTAATGCTATTACCAATTCCACGAACATGATGTTTAAAGAAAACAATGGAAATGCTTTTATTATGAAATGTTATGCAAACTATGAATTTCAGTATGATGTATAAATATGAAATGTTTTCGGGTTATGTCCTCTAATGATCTGAACTCTGCCAATAGAGGTTTAATTACTGGCTTTCCATGAAAAATGTTATTTGATTAGCCATTAAGTGGGACTGGCTCTGTTGTACCCGCCATTGTTGGTTATGGCCAACTTATGGAGGATGCTAATCTACTCCCATGGTTGGAAAATATGTATTATGATGTGATCCCGGTAATATCTGGCATTGTGGGGAATGCTGGATGCCTAGCACAGTGGTGCTAGAAGCCTCCCAAATAAGCACAGACTTATTAGATATGGATTAACCAATATGTTATGAACAGCTATATTATGTTATTGATCATGAGAGAATGATTTTGTTTAAATGCATTATGAAAAGTTAAAAACTCTCATGGAAAGAAATTTCTGAGGAAAAGAAAAGTTGATCTTTAAAGATAAAAGTTTCTAAAGTTCTGTTGTGCTTTAAAGGTAAAGAATTTGATGAAAAGGTTTTAATGTTTTATAAAAATAAAGCTTCTAATGAAAGTACAAGTTTATGTTAAAAACGTTATCAGATATCTATTCGTTATGAAACATTAAGTTTTATGATTATAAAAGTTATAATATTTTACGAGAAGAAGTTTATGAAAGAAAGTTTTATTATTCTTAAAGATGTTTCTAGTTTGAGACAAAGTTACCGATTATCTAATTTAAATTAAAATGATTATTTTGTAATGAGAATATATATTTGGTGACTTTGTAAGAAATGAAAGAAATTAAATCCAAAAAGTTTTGGTAATATTATTCTGATAAGAAAAGGGAGAATAATTATTTTCCTATGAAGAGCGTATAAGTTATTATTATGAATAGTATAAAATACTATACATTAAAAGATGTTCTCCTATCTGAATACTCATAAAATGAAATGATTTGATTTAAATGAAATGATTTGATTTACATGTATCCTTATTAAATTCTCATGTATCTTACCTTTACTGAGCTATGCAGCTCACCGCTTCCACTCTTTCAGTCAACAGGTTTTATGTTAAAGCAGAGGGAGTTTTAGTCGAGTTTTTGGAAGGAGCTGGTTTTAATATTAAAAGTATAGATCCCAAATTAAGAATTTGATGTTTAGCTTTGCAGTATTATGTGTTCTAATGAAAGTTGTGTACCTTAAAGCATAAAGAGATGTATTATGTGAAGTTTAGAATTTGAATAATTGGTGAATTGTGTTATCCTTTGAAGTACTATGTAGATGCTCTGAATATCAAGTGAGAAGTTATATCAAGAAGTAAAGAAACAAGAATGAAAATAAAGAGGGAAGCTTTACTAAAAGTTTTGTAAAAGTTAAGTTGGTTCTTGTTAATATCAGGTTTAAGCTTGATATTAGCATGCTGGTTATAGTCACAAATCCGGGTCTTGAGTTTGAGGCGTGACACCCACCTTTTCTAATAACATCTCTCCCTTTTATAATACTTTTCCAAGCACGTGAAGCAAAACTTGGAGTCTTCGTTTCCATAATAGAGCAATCCGAAAAAAAATTGGTTTTAGTCCCTATAAGATGATGGCACATCAATTTTAAATTTGACTCTAGCATTTAAGGCACTAAAACTGATCGCTTTTAATTTTAGGAACTAAAAATCACTCATAGGCTAAACATCAAAGGATGAGTGTATTTAGTTCTAAAAATTTATATTATAAAAAACCTGATAAGGGTTACGTGGTTGATGGATTGGTTGTTTTACAAAGTAGTGGTGACATTATCAAACCCATAAATTGATTAATCCATGTAAAGCCCATTAACACACCATTGAAAACCCAACAAAAAGATGGACTCATTCCCCACTGGTATAAAGCCCAAGTTAAGCCCATACAAAGAAAGGGAATGCAAGGAATGTACAACAATAGTTTTTTTCCTTAATTTCAAACTTTGTTTTGGCACTGGATTTAGAAGATGGGTCTGGTTGATAAGTTGAATACAGTCACACACTTTAATTGTAAATAAAATATAGGTTAATTACAAATTACACCTTATAATTTTGCCTAAAATTTAATTTAGTAATGTAATTTTAAATTTGTTTAAGTTATTCCTCTGTCTCTTAAATTTATTAAAGCATGGTCTATTTATATAATAATTCAATTCCAATTCCATTGTAGACAAGAAATACATTATTTATTTGGCAATTAATTGATTTACATCCCACTCCAAAAAAATAGCATTTTCTTCTACACACACACACACACAAAAAACGAAAAAAAAAAAATTAAATTAATTTTTTATTCAACACAAAAAATGGTATAGAGAATTTGTATTCCAATTGAAATACCCAATTAACTTTCCAAGTCACAATTAATATTTAAAATACCCAATTAACTTTCCAAGTCACAAGAGATATTTAAGGCAATTTCCAATAATATCCTCCTTAAATCACTTTTTCCCCTCTTTTTGGTATAGTTCTACCACAATCAAATCAAACTTTTACTGAAAAAAAAATAAATAAAGACAGAAAAAAAGACTAGAGCTATCAACCACTTCACCACCTCTCCCAATCCGAAAGACTATTCTATTTTATTATTATTTTACTTTCTTTTTTTTGATAATCTATTATTTTACTTTCTACTGGAAGGTGGATATATGAAGTGATATAAATCACTTCCATAACTTAATTTATTATACTCATGTATGCCTGGATTGCAAACTTGTATGAAACATAATCCTCTCCGAGATTCCACTAGGACAAACCAATTATATAATATTTCTAGAAGTCTCATCCATCTTAATTCACACTTTATTCTCAACAAAAAATAAATAAATAAATAAATAATTCACACTTAATCATCCACTAAATTAACCAAGCTTTGATACCACTTGTTGGAACTCAACCAAGTCTTATATGAATTATGAAAATTAATTAATAATTTTCACCTCATACGGCTCCTCGTTCAATTCTTTCGAAGTCATTGGATCAATAGGACTCTTTCCCAATTTTTGAAAATCCATATTTCGGTGTTTGATTAATTCTTGTTAGTTGCTCTTCGCTGCAGCAATTGTTGCTCTCTTTACATGTTTGTTGATCAATGAAATTTTTACTCAAGTCATTTAAAAAAAAAAAAAAATGGACATTAAACTTTAGCTTTATCCTACATAAGTTGTAATATGGCTACCATTTTATTCAATGACTTTACTCTTGGTGACAATTTTGTGTGTCTTCAAATGCTATATCAAGCATAGAAGACTTGAATGTTAATCATTTTGGATAGAGCTGAGCTAAAGATGTTACTTCCAGACAACCAAATATACGGAAAAAAAAAATTAGAGAAAAAACTCACCTCAAGGTTACTTCCAGCACCCAAATTATCAGGTTCAATAAAGAATTTAGTAAGTTGCTTGTAAAATTAAAAACTAAATTTAATATATGTGACGATACGTTAATTTTTTTGATCATTTGGCTAGTACGAAACAACAATCCTAATAAGCTAAGCTTAAACTCAGAAGTAAATAAAATAAATTAAAGTCTAGTATAGACTTAAAATACGAATTTCATGCACCAAAAATTGTGTAGACTAAGCCTAGTATAGAATAAAAATTAAAATAACATTTGTCCCTAGTCTCAAGCCAGGCCACCTTAGCTCCTTCACAGTAATGGACCCCTCTCTTCATTTCTTCAATTAATTAAGATGAATGTTGATGCTGTTGTGGGTCCTTGTTATTCTTTAATTCCAATGCATTTGTCGCCAGAGATTGGAGAGGAGAGCTGGTTTTTGCTTGTTCTAAGAGAGTGAATACCATATGATGAAGTTGAGAGTTTCACCAATGAGTCACACGATACCTACGCGCTCGAACGTGAACCTACACAACACAAAGAAGAAAGCCTCACAAAGAGCGCCGGTGTGGTGCCAGCCAAATACTCTCCGAAGGTTAAGTCAGTAGTATTCTCACAACTCTAGAGTGCTAGAGAGGATAAATTACGCGTACCTTGATTTGTGAGAGTATTGGCGCTTTTATAGTAGTCAAAAGTTGACCTCTCCTACTTGGAGTCGAAGTCTTTCCTTATAGAGATTATCTAAAGGAGCCCCAAACGTGATGAACAAGTCTCCTTCCTTATAGAGAAGATCCTCCATTAATGTATGCGGCAAACAGAGTCCTCATGAGCGTAGATGGCGGAATCCTTTCCTTATAGGACTTTATGAAGTGTGTCACAAGTATGACATAAAAAGGGCCCTTCTACCTTCCTCATGGGCCTCGGACCCGCTGACACCTCCTATTCGATTCTCTATCATCCACTTGGCGATAACGGGCCCGTCCTCTACTGGACCGCAGCAGATAACCGTCAGGCCCATCTCAGGCCCAAATTCAGCCTCTTCAGTTACCCCCTTCACCCTATGGATCCGTCATGCTTTAGTGGAGGGTACATGGGGTGACGGTAATCATCTAATGGGGATGATGGTTGAAAGGTCTGTGGTCGTCATCTTCAAGTAATTTTAAAGGTGACGGTAATCATCTAACGGGGATGACGGTCGAGAGGTTTGTGGTCGTCGTCTCCAAGTCATTTTAAGGGTGACGGCTACAAGGTAAACCGTCAAGCGTTAATGCTGTCGACAAGATCTGGAATGCATTAATGCTCGTGACATGCGTCACTTTCCTAGAGGCCATTGTATGGGATCGAAACGTCGCTTCGTCTTCCGTGCACCTTTCCTATAAATATCAGGCCTTCGACTCTCATTTTTCACTTTCATCAAAGACTCAATTGTCAGAGCGCGACCCGTCATACTTGTCAGTGAACCCGTCCAAATGTATCACCCGTCACAATCAACTTTCCTCCGTTCACGCATTAACTGGTGAGTACATTATCATATATTTCACCCGTCGTATTAATTTTATAGTTCAGAACTTTTACTTCCGTTATCCATTCTTAGACTCGTCAGAGTCTTAGGTTTTGTCGTCAATTGTAGGCAATGTCTAGTGCGTCGAGTAATCAGTCGATTGTCCGTGATGAGACAGACTATGAGGAGGTATACCCGTCAGGTCATAAAGACCAAGAGAGTCCAAGTGAAGAGAGGAGTACGTTCGCCTCTTCTCCGTCCTCAACAAATGAGGATACGGAGTTAGATGAACCAGGGGAAGGTTCTGATGGCGAGGAACAAATAGGACCCGTCATAGGACCTGGTGGACCAAGGGAGCTCATTATGCTTAGAGAGTAGACGGTGAACGATTTCATATCCACTATCAAGGAGAATCACTTCAACACACTTAGGGCTAACTACCAGATTCCAGATAATATCCCCATCCGTCTCCCCTATTCATCAGAGAAGTGCTACTATGACGGTGTACAAGGCCTTGGAGTGTATGAGCAAATGTTGAAGGCAGGCCTCAGATTTCCACTGAGTTCGCTCCATCGCGAATTAGTCAAGTATATTGGTCTATCCGTCAACCAAATATCCCCCAATGCCTGGAGGATCTTCATAGCAATGGAAGTCCTGTACGGGGCAATGTCAGACGGATCAAGGAGGTTGACGGTGAGGGAGTTTCTTCATTGCTACCGTCCTGACGAGATTGATAAGTCTAGGGGGATATACAGTTTTGTACCTAGGAGTAGGTTATTAAAGGTAATATATGAAACTCCAGACTCCAACAGAGACTAGAAGAGTCGATATTTTTTCTTAGAGGGTGACGAGTAGATGTGTCGTCCAGAGGAGACGGATCACATGCTCATCGACACTACTTGGGGCATATTGTCTCAAGCTGGTACGTCTCCGTCTCTATATGCAAAGATTTAAATATTGTCTCAAGCTTAATATGTTTTGACCATCCTCTTCTTTGCAGTACGACGGCGTCCACAAGTTAACATTGAGGAGTATAGTTTTTTGGAGAAGATTTTCAAGAAAACCATGTCGGAGGAAAGGACCTGGGCGAAGTTGGTCAATCTCAACACGCTCCACTGGTACTGCGACGGTCCAGAACCATCTGAGAAAGCGATTAAGTACGAAAATCGGACCCGTCAACGTAAGTCCGTCGTCCTAAAATGTGATTGGCAAATTATTGTTATTCTTAAAAGAAATTAACTCCATCATTTTGTCTTTGCAGAAATGGACGACGCAAAAAGAAGGTCCATTATCAGGGTAAATGCTGCCAAGAAAAGGGGGACGGGTGATGCTGACCCCAAGGAGACGGGTGCCCTGAACTCGTTAGCAAAGAGAAAGCAACTGCCCAAAGGAGACCGTCCTTCCAAGAGGCCAAAAATTCCTTTAGAGCCCGTCGTAGGGCTTATGGCTGAGGGTGCTAAAGCCGTCACCCCAGCCAAGTACGGGGCTGGTAAGGGCCTCATGAAGGGTCCGTCTTCGAGCGAGAAGAAGCCACCTGCCCTTCTTAGGGACGACCCTAAGTACGCCCTGGAGCAACTCTCATCTATCATGACCTCCGAGGACTATGAGGACCTGGGCAATCACTCGACGGAGGCGATGGGTGAGACGAGTCTCTTTAGCATCACTCAGGTAACGGTCTTCCAATTTCTTATCCGTCTGTATTTACTTGAGTATTCTTGAGACTAATTTGTTCTGTTGATTAGGCCATGGTAATGATGAAGGGTCTGTTTGGATGGTGCTTAAACCATGAGACGACCCTAGGCCGCATAAGGGAGAAGGCTAAGGTGACGGAGAGCGAGCTGGCCGAGCTTCAAGCCTGGAAGGTTATTCAAGATAAGAAGCTCAAGATGGCCGAGGAGGCGCGGGACCAGTACCTTGAGGTGATGGAGAGAATGAAAAAATCTCTTGAGAAGAAGGATGAGGCACTCCGTCAGGCCAAGGAGGTTGATGTGCTGGAATACCGTGACTCTGACGCCTTCCTGACGGAGTTAGGCGTTTCATATGCCGACGGGTTTGATGAGGCCATCCGTCAGGTGAAAGCTCTTTATCCTCAGATGGACTTGTCATCCGTCAATATCGACGCCGCGGGGCAAACGTCTGTTCAGCCTACTCAATTTGAGGATACGGAGGAAATCTTTGGCGAGAAAGCTCCCCCTAACGCCCCTCTTGACCAAGCAGTTGTGGAAAGTGACCCAAAAGATGGTCCGGCCCGTCACAGTGAAGAGAAGGAAGCCCCCGTCATAGGATAAATTTGTTTAGTTTAGTTTTTTTTTTTTTTTTTTTTTTTTTTTTTTTACTGTTTGTAAAATATTTGGAGAACAATTCATGGCTCCGTCATGTTTCCATCTTTTGTGAAAACTTTATTCTTGGGTATGTATTTTGTTTCAACTTTGCTCTTTTAATTTGAGAAGTGGCTTGACATACTCCGTTGGGTAAAATTCATTCGTTCTTATCTTTTTTAAAGCTTGATATTCGAATGACTCCGTTCATATGGATAGTAATAACCGTCCTCTTTATGGAATTTTGTGTAATCCAGCTTTCTTTACGGATTTTGTAGGGTCCATCTGCGTTGTTACATAATGTTTGTTTATCCGTCTAAGTTGATTTCGCGGATTCATTTACTATTTCATTGTTTAATTTGTTGACTGAGTTATTATCCGTCCTTTGCTGAACTTAGGATTATCATCCCCTTGGGGTGATCCGTCCACTTCGTGGACTAAGTTTTGTCCGTTCTCTATTGGACTTAGAATTATCATCCTTTTGGGATGATCCGTCCACTTTGTGGAGTAAGTTTTATCCGTCCTCTATGGGACTTAGGATTTTCATCCCCTTGGGATGATCCGTCCACTTTGTGGACTTAGTTTTATCCGTCCTCTATGGGACTTGGGATTTTCATCCCCTTGGGATGATCCGTCCATATTGTGGACTTAGTTTTATCCGTCCCCTATGGGACTTAGGATTTTCATCCCCTTGGGATGATCCGTCCACTTTGTGGACTTAGTTTTATCCGTCCTCTATGGGACTTGGGATTTTCATCCCCTTGATGATCCGTCCACTTTGTGGACTTAGTTTTATCCGTCCTCTATGGGACTTGGGATTTTTATCCCCTTGGGATGATCCGTCCATATTGTGGACTTAGTTTTATCCGTCCTCTATGAGACTTAGGATTTTCATCCCCTTGGGATGATCCGTCCACTTTGTGGACTTAGTTTTATCCGTCCTCTATGGGACTTGGGATTTTCATCCCTTTGGGATGATCCGTCCATATTGTGGACTTAGTTTTATCCGTCCTCTATGGGACTTAGGATTTTCATCCCCTTGATGATCCGTCCACTTTGTGGACTTAGTTTTATCCGTCCTCTATGGGACTTGGGATTGTCATCCCTTTGGGATGATCCATCCACATTGTGGACTTAGTTTTATCCGTCCTCTATGGACTTTGGATTTTCATCCCTTAGGATGATCCGTCCACTTTGTGGACTAAGTTTTATCCGTCCTCTATGGACTTTGGGTTTTCATCCCTTGGGATGATCCGTCCACTTTGTGGACTCAGTTTTATCCGTCCTCTATGGGACTTTGAATTTTCATCCCTTGGGATGATCCGTCCACTTTGTGGACTAAGTTTTATCCGTCCTCTATGGATTTTGGGTTTTCATCCCTTGGGATGATCCGTCCACTTTATGGACTTAGTTTTATCCGTCCTCTATGGGACTTAGGATTTTCATCCCCTTTGGATGATCCGTCCACTTTGTAGACTATGTTTTAGTAGGAACATCATAGTCGTGTTTGAATATTTCCTTTTATTGAAATCAAAGCATGTAGAAAGAGTACCTGCCCCCTAGGGCTTAAAAAGGCACTTGCAAAAGTAATTGTTTGAAAGTAAAACTAGTGATAGCAAAACCAAATAGTAGAAAAAGATTGTTTGAAGTAAAAAACTTAATGATAAACTTGGAGACATTGAAGCGTTGATGCTTTTCATGTCGTCTCTACTGGTAGTATCTCCGCAAGTGCTCCGTATTCCAAGGGTGCTGCAGCTTTCGTCCGTCCATGGTTTCGAGGTGGTAGGTTCCTTTCCTTTGCCATGATGTGATCCTATAGGGTCCTTCCCAGTTGGGGCCGAGCTTTCCATGCAAAGGATCTCTGGTAGCGCCCATGACCTTCCATAGTACAAGATCCCCAATCTGGAAGTCTCTATGCCTGACGTTGGAGTTGTAATATTTTGCCATAAGGTTCTGGTATCGTGCCATCCTCTGCTCCACTGCTGCACGAACTTCATCCACCAGGTCTAGCTGAAGTCACAAGGACTCTTCGTTCTTATCTTTGTCGAAGTTCTCCACACGATAGCTCGTGAGTCCTACCTCTGCCGGGATGACAGCTTTGCTTCCGTATGCCAGCCGAAACGGTGATTCACCCGTAGGTGTTCTTGATGTAGTACGATAAGCCCATAAGACGCTTGGTAGTTCCTCAGGCCAGATGCCTTTTGCCCCTTCAAGGCGGGTCTTGATGATCTTTAGCAAGGATCGGTTTGTGACTTCTACTTGCCCATTGGCCTGTGGGTGTGCTGGGGATGAGTAATGATTCTTGATTCCTAGCTTCGAGCAGAAGTCTCTGAATGCACTATTGTCGAACTGCTTCCCGTTGTTCGAGACGAGGACCCTAGGTATCCCATACCTGCAAATGATATTCCTCTATACGAAACTCCGGATGTTCTTCTCTGTGATGGTGGCTAAGGCTTCGGCTTCTACCCATTTCGTGAAATAGTCGATACCGACTACCAAGAATTTCAACTGCCTTATAGCCGTCGGGAAGGGGCCCATGATGTCTAGTCCCCATTGGGCAAATGGCCAAGGGGCCGTCATGGGTGTGAGCTCTTCGGATGGTTGCCTGATTTGATTACTGAACCTCTGGCATTTGTCGCAGGCCTTGACATAAGCCTGGCCATCCTTTAACATAGTAGGCCAATAGTAACCCGCTCGGATCAACTTGTGAGCTAATGACCTCGCCCCTAAGTGATTTCCACAGTTACCCTCGTGAACCTCCCTCATCACGTAGTCAGCCTCCTCGCTGCCCAAACACCTTAGGTACGGTCGGGAGAATCCTCTCTTGTATAAGACATCTTTTATCAGCACGAATCGCGAGGCCTGTACCTTCAACTTTCTGGCTGCGTCTTTTCCGTCTAGAAGGGTGCCTGATCTTAGGTATGCTATTAAAGGTGTAGTCTAATTGTTCTCAGAATTGACGTTGAGCACATTCCTTCCGTCATCGATTAGCGAGGAGAGTTGTACAAACGACAATACCTGTTCGGGAACAATCATGACTTCTGCCGAGGCCGCTTTTGCCAGACAGTCGGCGCATTCGTTTTCTTCTCTTGGGATTTGGACGAATCTCACTACGAGGTTGCCGATCCGATTGTTCACTTCTTCCAGGTATTTCTTCATTCTCTCATTCTTGCACTCGTAGCTACCGTCGATCTGTCGTATTACCACCTGGGAGTCATAGTGTACGACTATATTTTCTGCACCTGCCGCTTTAACGAGGTCTAGACCAGCTACTAGTGCTTCATATTCGGCTTCGTTGTTAGTTGTGGGGAAGTCGAATCGGATCATGCACTTGATTTCATCCCCTTCCGGGGTTTGGATGACAACACCTGCTCCCCCTGCCTTTCTGTTTGTCGATCCGTCCGTGTGGATGCTCCACTGCGCAGCTTCTTCTGCCCCCTGCCCTCTGATAGTGTGAATTCTGCGATGAAATCGGCCACGACTTGGCCTTTGATCGCGGTTCGTGGGCGGTATTGTATGTCAAATTCGCTCATCTCAATTGCCCACAAAGCATCCGTCCGGCTGTGTTGGGGCTACCCAAAGCTCTTCTCAAAGGTTGATTCATCAGGACTATGATAGAGTGGGCTTGGAAATATGGCTTTAGCTTTCTTGCCGCAGTTATCAGTGCAAGGGCCAACTTCTCTATTTGTGGATACCTTTCTTCTGCTCCTCTGAATGCTCGACTTACAAAATAGACGGGTCTCTGAGATCCGTCTTCTTTTCTTACCAGTGCCGCGTTGACCGCAGCTTGTGAAGCAGCTAGGTAAAGGTAAAGTTCTTCTCCAAGTCTGGAAGGACTGAGCAATGGTGGGGATGTGAGGTATTTCTTCAACTCTTCAAAAGCCTTCTGGCATTCCGCCGTCCACTCGAATGATTTTCGCAGAGTTTTGAAGAATGGAAGACACTTGTTCGTCGCTTTCGAGACGAACCTATTTAAGGCGGCAATTTTGCCGTTCAGTCTCTGCACGTCCTTGACCGTCTTTGGTGGTTCCAACTCCATGATGGCCCGAACTTTTTCTGGATTGACTTCTATTCCTTTATGGGATACCATGAATCCCAAAAACTTCCCCGCCGTTACACCAAATGCGCACTTGTTCGGGTTGAGCTTCATATTATACGAGCGGAGGGTGTTAAAAGTCTCTCTGAGGTCCTTTAGGTGATCACTTTCGAGCGGGCTTTTTACAAGCATGTCGTCGACATAAACCTGCACGTTCCGGTCGATCTGGTGTGTGAACATTTTGTTCATTAGTCTCTGGTACGTGGCGCCTGCATTCTTAAGTCCAAACGGCATCACTTTGTAGCAAAAGAGCCCTTGGCTAGTGACGAAGGAGGTTTTCTCCTGATCAGCTTCGTCCATCTTAATTTGATTGTAGCCCGAGAAAGCATCCATGAAACTTAAAAGCTGGTGTCCCACCGTCAAATCTACTAATGTGTCTATCCGGGGTAGCGGGTAGCTGTCCTTCGGGCATGCTTTGTTGAGGTCCGTGAAATCGACACACATTCGCCACTTCTCGTTAGCTTTCTTGACCATCACCACGTTTGCTAACCAGTTGGGATAGTACATTTCTCGAACGAAGTTTGCTTCTTGCAGCTTCTTTACCTCTTGTGCAATTGCTTCGTCTCGCTCATGGGTGAATACTCGCTTTTTCTGTCGAACAGGCGAGTATGATGGGTTTACATTCAACCTGTGAACTATGATTGAGCTTTCGATTCTGGGCATGTCCTCGTGGCTCCAGACGAACACGTCTTGATTCATTTTGAGGAACGTTATGAGAGCTTGGCGGGTTGGATGGCTGGCTAGTGTGCCAATCTTGGTCGTCCTTTCAAGTCTTGATTCATCAAGAATTATCTCTTCTAGCTCCTCTGCTGGCTTTGCAACCGTCCGTGCCTCTTCTATGCTCATTGTTTGCTGCTGGCCTTCTGTCTCGAGCATGGCAATGTAGCACTCACGGGCGGCCACCTGGTTCCCACGTAACTCGCCAATCCCGTGCTCTGTAGGGAACTTGATCATCAGGTGATAAGTTGAAGTCGCGGCTTTCCACGCATTCAGGGTCGATCGTCCGATGATAGCGTTGTATGCGGATGAGCAATCAACTACAAGGAACGTCACGTCTTATGTGATTTGTCGTGGATAATCTCCGACTGTCACTGAAATCGTTACCGCCCCTAATGGAAATACTCTCGTTCCTCCGAAGCCAACCAGCGGATTACTTGTTGGTATCAGCTGTTCCCTATCAATTTTCATTTGTTGGAACGCCGGGTAATAGAGGATGTCTGCTGAGCTGCCGTTGTCTACCAACACTCTGTGCATGTTATACTCGCCTACTCGGAGGGTGACAACCAACGCATCATCATACGGATGGTGGAGACGTCGTGCATCTTCTTCTGAAAATCCAATGATTGGACTATCTTTCCGCGCCATCTTTGGTGCTGAGCCCGTTAGTTGGACATTCTGAACCATTCAGAGGTGGGACTTTCGGGCCTTCTTGGATGACCCAGCAATTGATGTTCCCCCTAAGATCATCCTTATGTCTCCGACTGGGGGTCTAGGACGCTCATTATCTCTTCGGGGTTGCTGCTCCTGAGGCGGCGGATCCGTTCTTTCTTTCCTGACGAACTTTTGTAACTTCCCCTGTTTGATTAGGGCCTCTATCTGTTTTTTTAAGTCATAGTAGTCTACTGTGTCATGGCCGTGATCGCGGTTGAAACGGCAGTATTTGTCTCTTGATCTTTTGCTGGGATCTGATTTCAGTTTCCCGGGGAAGGTTAGACCCCCCTCGTCCTTGATTTGCATTAGGACTTGATCTATCGGAGCCGTCAACGGCGTGAAGCTCGTGAACCTCCCTCCGGGTGGCTTAGTGCGTCACTCAACTCTTCGGTCATCTATTCTTGTCCTCTTCGACCCTTGATCTCTTCGTCCTTCTTCCTGTCGTTCCTCTTCCTTGGCTTATCCTCTTGAGCCTGCAATGCGTCTTCTGCGTTCATGTATTTAGTTGCCCTGTAGAGTACTTCTGACATGGTTTTAGGGTCGTTTTTGTACAAAGAGAACAGAAATTTGCCCTTCCGTAGCCCGTTCGTGAAGGCAGCAACCAGTATTTTGTCGTCGGCTTCGTCTATTGAGAGTGCTTCCTTATTAAAGCGCGTTATATAGGCCCTCAGCGTCTTGTCCTCCAGTTGCTTTATACTCATCAGGCAAGCTGTGGACTTCTTGTATCTGTGCCCTTCAATGAAGTGTGTGGTGAACTGAGCACTCAGCTCCTTGAAAGTGCTGATGGAGTTTGGCGTCAGTCGGCTGAACCATATCCTTGCGGGGCCTTTGAGTGTTGTGGGGAAGGCCCTGCACATGATCTCGTCAGCTATCCCCTGGAGGTGCATTAGGGTCTTGAATGTTTTCAGATGGTCCAGAGGATCCTTTACTCCGTCGTAGCTGTCTATATGAGGCATGCGAAATTTATGGGGTAAGGGGAAGGCGTTCACGGCCGCAGTGAAAGGCGAGTCAGTGCGGTTGACTAAATCGTCCAGATCGCTGGAAACACGCCCTTTGAGGGCGTTCATCATCACCTCCATCTGTTCCCTGATCGCCTGCATCTCTGCAGCAATTTGTGGTGGTGTCGCATTCATGAGGGATGGGATGCTCAAGTTCTGCCTCTCCGGTCTGCTTGGGGCATGGCTGCCTTCAGGTTTCTCCTGGTTTCTCCTTGCAGCGCTGGTCCCTTCTTCCTCTTCTTGCTGGTCATTCTGTCCTGCATTTTTCTGACGCGGCTGCTCTTCTAAATCGTTGTTTTGTTTGGTGAGACGTTCCACTGCGGCAGCGAGAGTCCGAACTTGTCTCTCGAGGGCAGTCGTGGGTGGTTCGTCTCCTTGAATGTCGTTAGTGGTTGCCATCGAGCAAGTGAGTGCCATGCAACCCTTTAGTCTGAAAAACGATAGTATGGCTTTTTGGATCCCTACTAGCGATTTCCCACAGACGGCGCCAATTGATGAGGTCGAGAGTTTCACCAGTGAGCCACACGATACCTACGCGCTCGAACTTGATCCTGCACAACACAAAGAAGAAAGCCTCACAAAGAGCGCCGGTGTGGTGCTGGCCAAATACTCTCCGAATGTTAAGTCAGTAGTATTCTCACAACTTTAGAGTGCTAAAGAGGGTAAATTACGCGTGTCTTGATTTGTGAGAGTATTGGCGCTTTTATAGTAGTCGAAAGTTGACCTCTTCTACTTGGAGTTGAAGTCTTTCCTTGTAGAAATTCTCTTAAGGAGCCCCAAACGTGATGGACAAGTCTCCTTCCTTATGGAGAAGATCCACCATTAATGTATGTGACAAACAGAGTCCTCAAGAGCGTAGATGGCGGAATCCTTTCCTTATAGGACTTTATGAAGTGTGTCGCAAGTATGACATAAAAAGGGCCCTTCTGCCTTCCTCATGGGTCTCGGACCCGCTGACACCTCCTACTCGATTCTCTACCATCCACTTGGCGATAACGGGCCTGTCCTCTACTGGACCGCAGCAGATAACCGTCAGGCCCATCTCAGGCCCAAATTCAGCCTCTTCACCATATTCCCTCTTTAGGCAGAAGTTGAAGCTATTAAATGGGCTCTATCCTTAGCAGCTAACTAGGAGTTTGAGGTGATTATCATTGAATCGGACTCCCAAGTTTGTTCCAATCTTCTTTCTAATTTGGAATCTGCCCTCCCCCCCCCCCCCACCCCCCAACAGAATCAAATCTATCTGTCTTCTCCTAAGGTTTCTATTTGTTGGGTGCCTAGGTTGTGCAATGTGGCTTCTCATTCTCTAGCAAAGTGGTCTTTAGCTTGTAATTTTTTTTGTTCTTTTAATATTGGTAACAACCCCCCTTCTTTTGTTTCTGTTATTAGGGTGGGGCTTGTATGCCTATGTAGTTTGTTTTCTCTCTTAATAAATTTCTGGTTCATAAAAAAAAAAAAAAAACATCCTTGAGTTCTTTTTGAAAAGACTAAAAATCCCCGAGAGAGAGAGAGAGAGAGAGAGAGAGAGAGAGAGAGAGAGAGAGAGAGAGAGCTTGTGGATGTCGGGAAGATATGGCCCACCCCAACTCTGCTCTCTTGCTCTTCCCACAGCTATCCAAAATTGTTGCACATTCTTTCTTTCCACATTCTTTGTATAGGCTTAACTTGGGCTTTCTACTTGTGTGGCGATTTGTCTTTTTGTTGTGCTTTCGACTATGTGCTCTTATCGGGCTTTCACCCCATAGGGTATGATAATGACATCATTTATACTTTGTAAAAGAAACAACCTTCTAAACATTGAGCTGACGACTTGGTTACAATTTCTTTCTTTTTATGTTTGGGACCTAATTCTTAGTAGATTTATTTACTCTAGGAGTGTGTATTCAACCCACTAACCTAACAAACTTGACCTTTTTAGATACCATAGGTTGGTTTTTTTGTAAGATGATGGGTTGGGTTGTAATTTCTTTTTAAAACTTGGGTCATGATTAGATTGGTAAAATTTTCATATTAAATTGTGTAAATTTGTAATCTCCTATAGAATAATGTGCTTAAATGCATGGTTTTGAGATCCCGACCGAACCGTACGGTCCGACTTGATTAGCCGTAAATCCCTCTTTTTTGCAGTTCTTTTAACCTTAAGAACCTCTCTATGCAAGAAAAGCATGGACCCGTGCGAACCACAGTTGAACCACAAGGTTCTTAAAACCGTGAACGGTTTTCACGGTTCTATTTTTTTAGCAAATACCGGCTGAAATTAAAGATTCAGCCAGCATGCACTTTGGACTTTATTTAGATTTGGAACCAAAAGATTTGTGAGGGGAAAAAAAAAACTGAGAAGAAGAAGACGACAAAGTAGGGGCTATGTGAAGTTGAAGCAGCAAGCTAGCAACCCAGCATAGATTGCCAGTCATGACCTTCATCTTCGTCTTCTACTTCTATTTCTTCTTCTTTCTTCTTTTTCTCCCTCTTCTCTTTCTTCTTTTTGTCTCCATTGCTGTGGTTTCTCACCTTCTCTATGTTTGTTTTGTATTCTTTTTTATGTTTCCAAAACTACTTCACGTGACTTGCATTAGGAAGGAAGAAAACTTTTGATTTTTAAATTAAAGATGGAAAAATGTTTCAGCCGTAAGATTTTTGCAACTTTGAGCCCGTGATGTGACTTGTATTGATAGATTGATATGTAAGAGCATCCACAATAGTAGAGCTAAAAATTTAGCTATTTGGCACCACAAAAAGTTACTTTATCTATTTTACCTATTCACTTTACAAAACATGCTGCAACAGTAGATTTATTTTAGCTTTCAACACAATAAAATAATATAAATATCACAATAAAATAATATATCTACTACACTAAAATAATATATGCACTATAATAAACAACAATCACAATCACTAGTAACCGCTATTGCTACGGCTGCCACTACCGCCGCCACCACCGCTGTCGCCACCAACTCTTCCACTGCCACCCGCAATCACTATCCAAAAAATTTACCAATGGTGAACAGTGAGTCTGAGGATATCGAACAAAAAATTAATATTTTATTCTCACTCTCTCTCTCCAAATAAATTTAAAAAAAAAAAAACCCTATTCTTTTTCCTCGGTCTCTATCATTTCTCTCTCTCTCTTCAATCACCGGTCTCAACTCTCAACCTTTCTCCCTCTCTCATATCAGCTCTCTCAAACCTTACTCTATGTAGATCAGCAATGGCTAAGCATGGTGGGTTCATGGAGGTGACCTTGCTCCATGTAGATCGACGGTGGCTGAGCATGGTGGGTTCGTAGAGGTGTTGTGGTTTGGGTTCGTGTGTTTGGGTTTGTAGATTTGGTCCGTGGAATGGGTCTAGGTCCATGTAAATCGGTAGTGGTGGTGGGTTTGCTCATCGGTGGTTCTTTTTTTCTTCTATTTTTTAGATGGGTTTGGTGATTGGTATTAGTGGGTTAATGATGTTGGTTTTGGTTTTGGTTGTGTTGATGGTGGTGTGGGTTTAATGGGTTTTGGGGTTGCTTTGGTTGTTGTTGGTGGTGGTTCATGGTGGATTTATGGGTTTAGTGGTGGTGGATTTGTGGGTTTTTGTGTGTTGGAGGTGGTGGTGGTGTGTGTATGGTGTTGGAGAGGTTGCTAATTTTTTTTTTTTTTTTTTGGGTGTGTGTGGTGGTGAGGTGGTGGGTGGCTGAGCTCCTCTTTCTCATGTGGTGGTTGCTGGTGAGATAGAGACAAAGAAGAGAGGAAAGAGAGAGATGGGAGAAGATGTGGTGGTGGTGGTGGTGGTGGGGGTTGCTGTGGTCGGAGCTGGGTCTGTGGTGGCGTGGGTCAGGGGGGCGGTGGTGTGAGAGGTCTGAAAGTTGAGAGATTGTGAGAGTTCTGAGAAGAAAAGAAAAAGGAAAAAAAAAAAAAAAGGAAAAAAAATAATATTTTAATCAGGTTGGGAATAAATTTTTTTTTTTTTTTTTTTTTTTTTTTTAGCTCTCAGCTATAGTGCACATCTATTTATAGATGTGCACTATAGCAATGAAGCTAAAAAAAATACCTTTAACACCACTACTGTATGGGTGATTTTTGTGTTTTGGTGGAGCTAAAATAGCTATATAGCTATTTAGCTCCACTGCTACAAGTACTCTAACAAATAAAATATTATAAGTGCTTTTAATTAATATTTACCATTTTTTTAACAAGAAAATTTAGGGTTACCAAATATTTCACAACTTTTTGTTACAATTATAATGTAGCAAAGTGTGAACTGTAGAGGAAAAATAGTAGGTCACATCATAATTGTGACAAAATATCAATGTTATTAATTCCGTTTCGGAGCCCGTTTCGGTTTGTCTAGTGGAATGGAATATTTCGATACTGGCCTATTTCGGCGCACCGTTTCAGGGTGTTTCAGGGTTCCTAATATATATATATATATATATGTATGTATGTATGTATATGAACACACACGTATACAACCTATTATTTAAAATTTATTATGTAAGTATTGTGAAAATGTTATCAATATAACATTTTTCTAATAATAATATATATTTTTAAAATAAATTAATATTAATATAAAGTTATAAACCATTGTACACAATAAGGAAAATAAAAATAATACCTCTAACTAACATTTGATTTTGAATTTTTTAACTTTTTTTGTCATTTCCAAAGTCACTCACGTGATGGGCTCAGAAAAGTTGAAATTTGAAATCAATAAAAGACTCTAGAAGACACCAAGACACTCAAGACAATAGAAAATAAAAGAACAAAAGACCAGTCCACTAACCAGTGGATACAAAACGGAGAAGAAGAAGATAAAGAAGAAGAAGAAGAAGATGAAGAAGTGGGTTGGGATGCTGGGTTCATTCAGGCAAATGGCGGCCGGCGTTGTTTGGACCTTTACTGTTTCTTTTTTTTTTTTTTTTTTTTTTTTTTTTTTTTTTTTTCATTTTTTTAAATAATTTTAATAATAGGCTAAATCTTGTACCTGCTAGAATTTACAGCTCGGCCGAAATTGGCCAAAATTGTCCGGAATGATTGGAATGGCCTGAAACGGCATGAAATCTTATCCGAGGTGGAACGTGGGGTATTCTAGTACCGGTTTGCATACCGGTACGAAAAATTCCGGCTGTTCCGGCCGGAACAAAACGATATCAATAACAATGCAAAATATTATAAAGAGATTAAATTCAATAAGAACAGGATGTAAACCTTTTAGTTTACACTAGCCAATAAAAACATGTCACATCAGACTTTTACTTAAACTTATTGTCAAATCAATACATCCTAATACATTTAATATTATCTAAAAAAAAAATAAAAAATAAAAAATAAAAAACCTATTTCACTGATCTCACTACTTCTGTACAATACCTTGGACAATGGCTTGATTCTTGTGTCATCTAGATAGTCGAAAATATCAATATTTTTCTTCAATTTTAATGCCAGAGAGAAATATCCCTGCAATCTCATAGCCGTGAACTACACTTTCTTAATTTTTATTCTTTTCTTTGATTTATATCCAAAGAGAAAGAGGGATTCACATCCCGCACAATAGCTAGGGTATTGCACAGGGTGCAATACCTCAATTCTCAGCCATAGATATAATCTAATGGCTTATGCCTTTGACACCTCACCAATCCACGCTGGCAATTCGTGTGCTCACTTTTCTTTTCATTTGCTTCCCAAATTTGAATTTTAGTAAAACACTCCCTCCTCTCTACCGGTGTGTCTCTCGCCTCCACCACTCTCTCAACACCTCCACGCTTCCATCAACCTCCTCGTCACTGCTACCAGCATACTCAACTCAGACCCATCAACAAAATTGAAGAAAAAACATCAACTCACCATTTGAAGCCAAACCCCCACGCCTTCTAGAGCGCTTTTTAGACCCAGATCAGAGAGCAAGGTTGGGGTTTGGAGAGAATCGAGTGGAGAGAAGTTGATGAAGCTCTCTCTTCATGGCATAGCCACTAGCCCGGATCTATAGTTCCGATGATACTAGCTTTTTTCTCATCGGAAATCCCTAAAATCACCGCTTCCTATATCGGAAATCCCTAAGCTTCTCTCTCTCATCATCTCTCTTCTCTCTTATTCCTTTATACTAGCTCCTCACCTCTTCTTCAACTCTGTTTCCACTTTCTCTCTACTCTGTAAGCTTTTCTGTCATGGGTTCCCTTATTTTCCTTTGGTTTGTTCTTGTTTTTCTCTATTTTATTTGAGTCTTGACGTGTATTTGTGGCTTTTGTAGATTCATTTGGAGACCCTTTTGCTGATATGGGTGCAAATACTCCCCAGTGTTCTTCAATCTCTAATGGTTAGTACTACTATCTTTCTGTCTTGTTTTTGTTTTTGTTTTTGTTTTTTTTTTTTTTAATTTCCCAATCTGGAATTAAGTTTATCCAACAATATTGATGTACTAGAAAGGAGTTGACCATGTGATTATAAAACCCTCATAATATAATCTCCTTTTGGTAGGTGAGAACAATTAATTTTAATCTTAAATGGTTGTATGTTGGCTGTGTGTTTAACTGTTTAAGGTTTGGTGAATTTAATTTGGGATTTGGGACCCCCCCGCATACCCCACCTCTTTAGCCCTTTGCAGCAGAGCAGGGGCTGATTTTTTTCTTTTGGATTGAGTTTGATCCAACAATATAATCATGAACTGTTATTAAAGTTTAGAAAGATGCTAATTTTATTGTTACTGTTCTGTAATACATGTATGGGTTTTAATTAGTGAATTTTCTTTTTGTTATTATGTATATGTAGGAACAATATGCTGTGATAGGAGCAATATTCGTTCTAATATTTGTGTTATAAAAGGGGATGTTAGAACACACTTTGCTTCCTCTTCAATCTTCCTTTACACCTCAAGAGACGAAAATGATTTTATTAATTATGGTGATGAAGAGGGAGATGAGGTAATCCAGCATGAAAAGATCAGACCATATACACGAAAATGGGAAAAGGGCACTATGGACACCATTGATGAATTAGACCTTATTGCAAAGAAAGAGCATTCTGGTGTAAATCATCGTTGTGATGTCCGGCATGATGTTCCGGCTGTGTTCCTATGCATGTGATGTGTGGCTTAGTTATAAACTTATAATTATATTTGTATTGTACTGTCAAGAAGCAAGAGGCACACCAAGTAGAACTTAATGAGTAGGTCATGCTATTTGTCAAAGAATTTGATCTTGAAGCATACAATTTGTGGGAATTATGTATTATGAATTTATGATGATGGGAACATCACGTTGAAAAAAAAAACCAAAAAAAGAAGAAGAAGAGAACATCACGTTGAAAAAAAAAAGAAAAGCACGTCACGTTGAAAAAAAAAAGAGCACGTCACGTTGAAAAAAAAAGAGCACGTCAGGTTGGAAAAAAAAAAACACACAGAACATCACGTTGAAAAAAAAAAAAGAGAGAGAGAGAGAGAAGAGAACCTGGGAAGGGCATTTGTGGAAAAGTGCTACACTAGCACTTTTCTCCCCCAAGTTTTCCTCCCAATTTGGGAGGAAAAAAATGTGGGCCCGGAGAGAAAACTTTTTCTCCAGGTTTTCATCCTTCTTATTTTCCTTCCCCAAATGAACAGTGGAAAACAGCATTTTCCACCCTATTTTCCTCTCTCTATTTTCCATCATCTCTATTTTCACCCCAAACGAACGGGGCCTAAAACAGTGGGCGGGTGAAATTTTTTAGGGGCAAAATAGTCTTTTTGTTATTTGGTGAGGTGTCAAAGGCTTAAGCCATTAGATTAGATCTATGACTAAGAATTGAGGTATTGCACCTCGTGCAATACCCTAGCTATTGCATGGGATGTGAATCCAGAGAAAGAGAATTCATTTCAGAAAACAACAAAGTCAAAAAGAAAAGAGTAACAATCAAAATCGTTTTTCTGTCAATCAATTCCATCTTGTGGGACTGAAGCAACAAAATAAAATTGTTCTTCTGTCAATCAAGGTGAAGCTTGATGTCAGTGGGAAGGTAATTGAAGTGAAGTGACAGAGACGGAGAAACGTGAAACAGGGTTTTTTTTTTTTTTTTTTTTTTTTTTTTTTGAGATGTTATTAAGTATATTAAGATGTATTGATTTTAGAATGAGTTTAAGTAAAAGTCTGATGTTACATGTCTTTATTAATTGGTGTAAATCAAATGTTTACACCCCCATTCTTTTTGAATTTAATCTCTATTATAAAATAGCGTGAACTACTTTTTTTTTTTTTTTTTTTAAGACAGCAAATACAATTAAGTATATAATAATTATTAAATAATTATTTTAATTTAAAATTACTACGTAATTTAAATTTTTTATTTTATTTAATCTAAGTGTCCTTATGATTCCTATATTATTATAATATTACTGTTATTATTTCTATCACAAGTTTAACTAATCAACATATAAATAAATAAATAAAGAACTATTATATCTATGTATGTTTAGGATTTAATATTTCTTATTTGTCTTGTGAAAGTTATAATATGAAAAAATACATTTGAAAGATAGATTTCTATATTTAATGGGATCATTTTATTTAATTTTTCTATTTATACTAATTTAATATATTAATTTATATTTAAATAAAATTTAAATTAATTATGATGTCATTATGGTTCGACTTCTGTTTGACCTAAAAAACCTTGAATCTCTTTCTTTTACAATTCATTAAATGGTCCGGATCTAAAAACCATTCTTAAATGTTTCAATGAGAGTGCATTTTTTGTCACACATGACAAAATCGCCTTTATACTAATTTAATATATTTATTTACATTTAAATAATTATTAAACTAATTATGATATCATTACTGTTTGACCTCGGTTTGACCTAAAAAATTTTGAATCTCTTTCTTTTACAGTTCATTAAATGGTCCAGATCTGTAAACCATACTTAAATTTTTCAATGAGAGTCCATTTTTTGTCACACATGACAAAATTGCCTCAACGTGACAATCAAATCAACCTAAATTGGTTGAGTTGAAAAATACCTCAAATCCAACCAAACTTGACATATCTATATAGTGATACTATATTATTCATTTTTTCTTCATACAACATTTTAGAAAATTTAGGGTATTTTCTATATTTTTGAGTTACTAGAGGTATTTCAGGAATTTTGGAAGTTTTGGTAGGTATTTTGGTCATTTTCGATGTTTTGGAGATATTTTGGTCAATTTGGAGGTTTTGAGCATATTTTGGTCATTTGCTTTTAATACTTTAGGGTATTTTGGTCAATTTGGGGGGGGGGGGGGGGGGGGTGTGGGGGGGAGGGGTTGGTTTCTTATGTATTTTGTCATTTTGGAGGTTTCAATGCTATTCTTGGTAATTTTGGAGGTTTAGAAGATATTTTAGTTATTTTTTATATTCATAGTGGCATTTTTGGAGGTTTTAGGGGTATTTTATTTAGTCATTTTGGAGAGTTTAGATGCTATTTTATCGTTTTTGTTATTTTTTGGGGTTTTCACTTTTAATATAATTTTTGAGAGATATAAGGATATTCGGTCATTTTTAATTTTTAGGGATAATTTGGTTCTTTTGGAGGTCTTGGTGGCGTTTTAGGTGATTTTGGAGTTAATATAGTATTTTGGTCACTTTAGAGATTTAAGGAATTTTTTTGTCATTTTAAAGATATTTACGTATTTTATTATTGGTTTTTTTAGGATATTTTTATTATTGGTTAGTTTAGAGATATTGCACGTATTTTGGTCATGTTGAAGGTTTCAATTTTTCAATGTTTTGAGTTCATTTTTTGTTAGGAAAAATTTTATATAAGTATGAATAAATTTCAGTAAGCACAGCAAAAACACAACCACATAAGAACACAAAAATTTACATGTAAACTTTTTCTCTTTAAAGGAAAAAATCACGAGACAAACTCCGAATAATTTCATTATATTAAATAGAAATTACAACACAGATGCAACTAAAAAATAAATAAAAAAAATTTCACATACTACTCTCTTTCTCACTATATATCTCTCACAATTTTCTTCTCCTCTTTATATTTTTCTCTTCTGTTGCTTGCTCCCACTCACTCAGTTCTCCAAGACTACACTGTCCTCATTCTCACCTTTTATTTCTTCACCTTTTTCTTCTCTTCTTCCTTTCACACTCTTCACATCAAATCACAATAAATGTAAGCCACTTACCTAGACTTTTGTACATAACAAAGATGACTTTAACTCCTTTTTTGGCAAACTTCTTGTGCAAGTTCACTTCACTTTGCTGACTTCTCAGCACTCTTGTCCAACAAGCTCATTTAATGAGCTAAGCAAAAGAGTGGGCTGGACATGTGGGTGTTGGCACCCAACATTTTTGTCATTTTATCCAAAGATAATTTTGTAATTACAAGTTATAGCATGGACACTTTTCTTTTTGATAAAAATACATTATTACATTGTATATAAGATTATCATCATCTCAAGAGATAATCACATTAATTACGTAATGTAAGATGTACGTATATAAACGAACCGTACGTCACATTTGTGTAATGTTGTAATGGTTGCAATATTTTTGTGAACCAAACTGCCCAACAATTAAAGTGGCTATATATAAAATTCTAAGGGGAAAAAAATTCAGGAAAAGAAATTTTTACATGTGAAATAAAAGATTTTTGGAGCAAAACAAGAATAATTAATGATATTAGCGTAGATGCATGTCAAAAGATTCATTAACATAGCATATAGCTTTATTTGCTAAAATACAGACTCACCACACCAGTTTATTGATGTGGAAACATCACAAACTTACAACAAAACATTTGCTAAGCTAGAAGCAAAGCATTATTACAAAGTTCAGAATGCATCTAAATAAGCAGAAGCAAAGCACCAAGTCTCCAACAAACACTGAAGCACACAGATGTTCAAGTGTGAAAGACAAAAGGCCTAACGAAATTCCAGATAGTGAAAAGTAGGACCATGATTCCAACAACAGTTGCTGTCCCTCTCCAAAAATCTTTGAAATATAGATTTGTAAAGGATCCCATGAGTTTGCTCCAACAGCTGCTATAGTGATGTTTAATCTTTTCACTGAGGTCAAAGTAACAGGAATGATTACCTTCTACAATTTGTTGGCAAAGGTGGTTGATCAGAACTGCCACTGCCTTATTGTTGCCTAGCCAGTTAACGATAATGTTTTTCTCAACAAGTAGATCCACATCTTCCCTAGTGTTGATAAGATGATCCAACAATACAATATAATTACATATGTAAGCTTCCCATGGATAATGACACTGCTCTAAGGCCATGAGGTTTCGAACAACAGGTTCAGTTGCATCCGTTATTATAAAGGATTTGAGTTCCAACACAGGTTGCATGATATCCAAGCATTTGAGGCAAGGAAAGCAACTCAAGAGCCATGAAAAGTTTAAAAATGGACAAATTTTTAAGAAGGCACACTTTCGAAATTGAATGTCAAGTAAGCCTCGATTCTCAGAATTGCTGACTTTGAATTCCACTCCTGCCTCGGACAGCTTGGTTGCACAAGGTACACGTGCAAAACTCTTTCCAAATGTTAGATTCTGTGGAAGGAGAAAATATCTTAGGAAATCAGTAAAATGTTTGACTTTCTTCTTCTTACCAGAGAATATCTTCTCGTAATCATCTTCGCGAACTAAACCGGAACTTTTCCAAAAAGGGAAAAAGTATTCATGGACAAGCTTAAGAAAGGAATTATCCCCGTTTTGCTGGTCCATAGAAAGGCCACTGTAGGCAAAATCGTATAATTCCTCCAGAACAAAAAATGGAACCTGATTCTCAAGTAATATCAAGTCCTGCATAATATTATAGCTTCGCAATGGGTTTTCCTTTCCACGGTTGTTTTCTTTTGGGTTTTTCTTTTCTGGGTCGTCTTCTTTTGTTTCTTTTTGGCAAGTTATTACACATGCATCCAATAAATTCCATTCACACTTTCGGGAAACGGTAGACGTATTTGCTGGGAAGCTCATTGGATGGTTTTCCTTCTTAGTCCTCCACAACAGTTCAATGATAAAAATAGAATCCAAAAGGATCATTTGCATGAAATCTTTCTCGTTCATGTCATTGACCTCTGCATAACAATGACGGATCTTTTTGTATTTGATTTTTCGGATGCATCTTGTAAAATCATCCAGGTTCTTCTTAGTCCGATTAGTGGCTTCATTGAAATACCTCACTTTCAAATCTTCCATCTTCTTCAAATTTGGTTGGCCGTAATAATAAGGGCCTATTGAAACTAGCTTTGGAGTGTAGGCTTCTTCTTTTACCACACGGAGTCTCTGGGGAACCTTGTAGATACAACACTCGGGCCGCTTCTCAGGTTCCATTTCTTCCAGGGCTACGACTGGAATGCTGAAAATCAACTCTTGGTCTTCGGACAACTTGTCAGGCTCCATTTCCGGGAATAGTAATTCTTTTGCATTCACCTGTCGGGCTCTTTTTTTCTAGCCGCAAAAACAACAGTAACTAGCAGGGGTAAGTATGACCTCTCAATAGGCAAAAACTTGTTGCAGATATATTAATACATTAATACGCACAGAAAGGAAAAAAAAAAAAAAAAAATCAAAAACAAACTAACAACGAAATAGTAACAAGAACAAAGTTTAATTACCAACTAACCAAGTCGGAGGTCATGCGTCATTACTCTCCCATCTCTCTCTCTCTTCCCTCGACCGCTCTCTCTCCCCTCGACCGCTTTCTCTCACTCCATCGGCACCCCTAATCCCTTGTCTTTCTTCGTCATTCCCTATCCCCACTCCCTTCACCTCCAGTGTCACCACATCACTGAATCAATATCATCTTTCAAAGCCATCAACTACATCTAATTTGACCCAAGTTCATGTCAAATGAGCTCAATAACTCAACCTAAACCCATGACCAGAATTACCCACACAAAATCCGATTACTCCCTTACCTAATTAGCCACCAATTGCCAGTCAAATAATCAACCACCACCCATATCTAGCTAAGACCCACTCAACCAGGCCCCTCATAACATACCATAATTGGTCCATTAAATGACTTAAGGTCATCATGTGAGATTCACATGACAGGACACTTGTTTAATTTAGGTGGATGTCACCTCTCATTCAATTAAGTTTGTAACTAAACTTTGTCTGCGTGAGAAAGGATTTCTTAAAGAAAATAGGAAATAACACCGAAAGCTTTTGACGCGAGATACTAAGAAAGGTAAAAGAACAAAGAAACCCTTGGCTTTCTAAGCAATGATGTAAAAGACTTCATAAAGATGTAATCAAGGTTAATCGTCGTTTTAATTAATTTGAATACCATTAAACAAAATAAAGCTTAATCATCTTTTTTACTCATATGGTTCTCAATAATCCAAAAAGGTGTTTGAAAAAGGGGGAATAAGGAAATCTGACCAAATAAGCAAAACCTAGAAAGCTTTACACAAGAGGAGATGAGAGACAAAAAGAAAAGAAAAAGGAAGATGGATAATAAATCCAAGGATTGTAAAGACACCCACCCCAGCAAAAAAAGACCCGAAGTAATATTAAGAGGTAGGTGTTTTTTTTTTTTTTTTGGTGAATGATCGACCCCTCTCACCTTTTCTTTTGTTTTTTCCCCTCCTTTTTTTTTTTTTTTTTTGGGGCTAACAGGAGTACATAGAGCCCTTGGAGATTTGAGCACCTCACTATTCTCTCAAATGAGTGTAATTCCTTGTCTCACATATACTAGGTTAGTGGCAAAGCCAACAATATTTTCCAGTCAGGCCAAGCAAAATATATCTATAATTTATACCCACACATATCAATTTATGCTTAAAACGTGTCTATTAGATGATTGAGTGTGTCTATATATATATATATATATATATCTTATTTTTATGTATATATAAAAACTTGATCAAGTCAATTTATACAATTTAAGAGAATTTTTGTTTTTCACTAAGTTGTGTAGTTATCCTTTAAATTAATTATAATTAATACTTTGAATATTTTAAATAATTTTTTGTGTTGAATAAATTAAAGATTACACATTAATGTATAATAATAGTTTTAGAAAACATGAAATGTATAAAATAAACTAATTCAAATACATTAATTAATAAATATTACTTTTATATGCCCTAACATATACAATGTAATAATAATAATAATAATAATAAAAAATTAAATAAAAAAATATTTTACTTTTTTTTTATGGATGAAAAAATATAACCTATCCTAAAATTTTAATTGTAAAAATCATAGTATCATTTCTGTTAATAGAAAATGAAAAAAAAAAATCAATGCATTCTTGTATCCTCAATATTTATTTAAATACAAAATGAAAAGGAGTTTGTTTTTTAAAAAATACAGAGAATTAATGAGTTATATATGGTAAAAACCGTATAATAATAACTACTAAAATAAAAAAGAGATATTGTACTTCAAATTAATATTTGTACAAAATTTTAAAAATATGAGAGGCCATTAAGGAAAATTAGACATAATAAAATATATTTTAAAAAAGTGGGGTGATGTGGGAGGAGAGGGGTGGGGTGTGGGTCCTCTCCCTACACCACTGCACCAGGTAATTACTGGAATGGTCCTTTGAGAAGGCCTCAAAACGTTAGTTAGAAATTTCAAACCTAGATTCTCATAAATCTCATGATTCACCACCAAAGAGGGAAAACACAAGCACATGCACCGGCTGTTTGAATGTATGTAACAATTGTATTAGTATTGCAAAATCTAAAGGTCGGCAACAGTAGTACCTCATCCTTTGCTTTTTTTGGTAGTAAAACCCATAATACAAAACCATAAAAGAAATTTTGTATAGAAGGGGAAAAAATAAAGAAAAAAGAAATTGATTGTCTCATATATATATAATTAAAATGAAGCTTCATGCTTAATTACTAACTTATTCATAAATACATTATTATGTATAAGCATAACTTGACAAATAATCAAACTTGAAATTAGATTAAATGTTTGTTTGTTTGCTAAAGACATTAATATAAATTTGGTTGTTTCTTATCATGAATTCAAATTGTTTATGAACATTTAAAGAAAAAGCATCTAGTGGGTTCCAATAAGCTTAACTAGTAAAGTGCTTGTCGTTAAATAAGAGATCTAAGATTCAAACTCCACATGTACAAAAAATCAATTAGTGTCTTGCCCAATAATAAAACGCAATTATCAAGGAGTAGTCACAATAAATTAAATTTCTATTATATCTATATAGAAAATGAAATGAAAATAAAATAAAAAGTACCCACATATGTTTTCATATACTGCCATGGTGCATGGCTTTTTTTTCTTTTTTTCTTTTTTTCAGTCGAGATAATATTTATATGTTCATTAATGATGTTGTAACATAGCAGTACTTCTCTTTCTTCAATAAAACTATTATTCTATATTCATAATAATATGGAATATGTGTTGCCCCATTTCTTTGATTTGAATTTCATCTCATTTTTCTCCACTACCTACCAATCTCTTCTTCTCTTTCATAAGTTGTATGTAGATCATATTAGAATATCTCTTATCAAACCTGTTATTGTTGAGGAATATTGTTTCCAAAATATCAAGTAATTACTCATTTAAAATATTTTTTTATTAATTAATAGTATGTTTGAAAGTTTGAACTCTAGAGCAACTAGAAAGTAGAAATTAATTACTAGAGGGTAGGAGAATAAATATCTATCTCCTATTTTTAGATGTTTTAAAAATTAAAATGGGACAAGTATGCATCTTTTCTAAGTTATGTCTTTGTGTCAGAATCTCATTCCTTTTCCTCAGTGTGTGTGTGTGCGCGCTTGTTTTTCAAAAATAAAATAAAATAAAATGGGAAAGAAAGAAAATGATAAGAGAAGTATATATAACTCTTTTATGTTCAATTATAAGTGTAAAATCAACAATTTAATATATATTTTTTAATATAATGAAACCTCTACTCTTCCCCAATTTTTGAGATTAAAAATAAAGGGTTTGGCTCCAAATCTCTTCCCATTTATTTAAGGAATATATATATATATATATATATATATATATATAAAAGGTTGATTTAAACATCCCTACATCCCATCCCCTTCCTTCTATCCCAACTCCCAACACAAAAAATTTTCCAAAAAAGAATAGGACAAGATTTTTCTCTTAACTAGCTTGGATAAAAACTCTTCAAACTCCTTATAAATGTTTTTATTAGATATAACTTTTAAAAACCTAACCCTTTGATTGCATTTACTTTGTTTTCTTAACATGCATGCTAAATTTTGTTCAAATCAAATGTTACTTACTATTTGATTAATAACTTATTTTTGAAATTTAAATATTTGATTGATGATATAACTATTAATTATTGATCTTGTTCTTATTGAAATTTTATAAGTATGGAAAATATAATAAAAATATGCAATTTAACGATTAAATTTTTAAAATTCACATTCAACAAAAATATATAGGAAACGTGGTTTCTCTCCAAATAAATCTTTTCCAAAAGAATATATAGTAAGTACTGAAATGAGAAGGTAAGAACCTGCAAACTTCACTGGAAAGAAATGCTTGTATTTCTTGAGCTACCTCCTCTAAAATACCATCACACTCATTTGTAGTCTGTCTCTTTTTGTTGATTATGTGCCCTGATCTCTTTCGCTTGCACTTGTATATATAGTAGGTGTGGTCTGTCCAAACTGTCCCAATACCAAACGCTAATCTCCTTTTTTTCTCCTAATCAGCAGCAATAATGTTTAGTCACGTCAGGCAACAGTGCACGATAGGGACCAATGTTGCCATATATGTATTGTTTTATTTTACTCTCAAAAAAGGCCAAAAGATACCTTTTTTTTCCTATCTTTTATCTCAAAAAAAAAAAAAAAAAAAAACTTGCTATTAATTTGTTCATTAGTCATTCATTAAGGACCATTGCCATTGCCCTTCCTTATTGTTGTAACTATTGATTTTTTTTATAAAAAAATTGCTACATAATGTTTATAAGCTAACGAGACAATAAATTAATGTGATTAATTTTACATCAGTAACATAATAAATAAATGGAAAAGTTAACGAATGCTTTAAGGACATTAGTTTAGAAATTTTTTTTTAAAACTTTTTATGGGAAAATAAAAAAGAAACTAACGTTTTCAAAAAAATTTATATTTCTCATAAAAGTTGTATTAAGACTTTCCTAAAATTGTCTATTAACAAATGCCCTAAGGGCACCCGTTAACCGGACACATAAATAAATTTCTTAATTATTTTTTAGTTGTGTTTTATAGAATGATACATCAGTTTATAAGAGCATTCACATCAATCTCAACAAAATTTTAGTTAAACAATGGAATGTGACTATGGTAGTTCCCTATTTATTGAATAATCAATGTTTGAGAAATATATACAAAATGTTTATTATTTATTAATATTTGATATTTATAAATATTTTATGGATTTTTAGGTTTTATTTACTCATATTTAATTGTTTTTAGTTTTTATATAAGTTAAAATAAGATTCTTATATAGTAGTATATTTAGGATATATATTCTTAGGAATATTTTTACTTATAAATTAAGTTTGGGTAAAATACATTTTTGGTCCTTTTTTTTTCACTGTATTTTAATTTAGTACCTTAACCTTTTAGTACTATGTCAATTATTCCCTGCTGTTATCTTTTAGATGGAAATTATTGACATGGCTAACAGCCAAAATAAAATTTTAATTTCCGTTGATGTGTGATGTAGAACAGACAGCACATGCCTTCCTAGAGCAACAAGGGCGCTGGAAGTCACAACGTAAGATAAAGGGAAGGTGCCAGTAGAGGCCATTGAGGTGACAGTGTCGGAATTGTATGAAATTTGGTAGGTTGAAGAGAAACGACATTCTAATCCAGACTTGATTTAACTTAAGTGTTACCCAAATTTAGGCAAATTCCTTCATTAAGACCCCTAAAACAGTATTTTTGCTATTTATAGTAATATTTGTTTTTCCTTAATAACTTTTAGTTTAAAAGTCAGAATAAGTTCTCGTTTATTTTAAGACATCTCTTAGAGACGGTATTTTCAATTTCCGCAATTATCTCAATTTTTCTATTTTTGGTAAAAATCACTATTTTGCCACCTAATTACGTGATTAACACGAATTAGAGTTTCTGGGCGTTGCCCTAGCTATCCTAGGGTTTCTTTTACTATTTAAACAAATTGTAGCCTCTAGGGAAATTTAGTTTTTAGATTCATAAAATAGAGACTTTGTCTATTTTTCTCAGGTGGATTAATTCCTGATTTATCATCTAGTGAATTCAAGGAACCCCTCATGAATTTGAGGTTTACTACCCAGGAACTAACAATTTATTTTCTGTCCATCAAAGAGTGCATCCTGTGTGTTTTTTCAAACTTTCACGACATCAATGTGGCAATAAACTAGTTTTTTTATTTTGGTTGTTTGCCATGTCAGTAATTTCTGTCCAAGAGATAATGGAATAGACTAAATTGACATGACATTAAAAGTTTAGGGACCAAATTGACACAATTGAAAGGTTAAGGATGAAATTCAAATATGGTGTAAATGATAGGGACAAAATACATAGTTTACCCATTAAGTTATATAACATATAAGTTGGTCATAAGCTTAAAAATGAAAATTGAAATTTTTGTATCAATTAATTTTTCAACTATTTTTTTTTTCCTTTCATATGATAGATTTTATAGTAAAATTCTTCTTTTGAGTATTCAAGAAAATCCTTCATGACTCTAGGTCAAATTTTTCCTTCACATGAATATTAAACAAGTCACATGAATATTAAAAAAATATTAAAATTCTTCTTTGTGTATTATTTAAATAAGTCACAAGAATATTAAAAAATGTTATATGACTAAAAGTACACACAAATTCTCTTTTCAACCACCACATAGATAGAGGGGTAGGCTTTATTTAGTTCAATTAGTAAAACCTCTTGTCATCAAATAAGAGATATAGGATTCAAACCCCATCTTCTTGACCTAATGATAAAAAACTTGTATTACAGGTTGAAATTTTATTTTATCTGTTAATTTAAAAAAAAAAAAAAAAAAAAAAAACCTTTATCTAGTTGGAGGAATTTTCCTGCTAACCAAATTCACACATTTCTTTTTGGGTTGAACTAAAATAGTAAAATGGCTGAACAATAGTAAAATGGTAGATCACATTTTCAAATACATATGTAAAACTTTTATACATGTAGTTATGTACCATGTAGTCTCCCTCACAAATTAATGAAATTTGCTCCCACCTCTCTGTGTTCATTTTTTTCATTAAATGCTACCATGCCAGTTTGTTTCCTCAATTAAGGGACCTTTTGTCATTTTTGTTGGAACGAAGGGAAAATGCTCCTTTCACAAAAATGTGACCTTTTACTTTCTATGAAAGGAGGCTTCATCTCTTGAAAGAGATAAGATAAGGGGCCACGTGTCAATATTTTACAATTGCAAGAATTGACTTCTTTGTTTTTGTGAACATAAAACTGTGTTTGGTTGGATGGAAAGCATGTAAAAATATTTTTTTTGAAGAAAATATTTTGTGTGTTTTTGAAAATGTTCCGAAAAATATTTTGATTTGATTGATTGAGTTCCAAAAAATGTTATAGAAAACATTTTTTTACTAAAAATTCTATGGATTTTTAGGTTTTGTTTACCCATTTTTAATTGTTTTTAGTTTTTATTTAAGTTAAAATAAGTTTCTTATATTGTAGTATATTTAAGATATATATTCTTAGGAATATTTTTACTTATGAATTAAGTTTATATAACATATAAGTTGGTCATAAGCTTAAAAATGAAAATTGAAATTTTTGTATCAATTAATTTTTCAACTATTTTTTTTTTTCCTTTCATATGATAGATTTTATAGTAAAATTCTTCTTTTGAGTATTCAAGAAAATCCTTCATGACTCTAGGTCAAATTTTTCCTTCACATGAATATTAAACAAGTCACATGAATATTAAAAAAATATTAAAATTCTTCTTTGTGTATTATTTAAATAAGTCACAAGAATATTAAAAAATGTTATATGACTAAAAGTACACACAAATTCTCTTTTCAACCACCACATAGATAGAGGGGTAGGCTTTATTTAGTTCAATTAGTAAAACCTCTTGTCATCAAATAAGAGATATAGGATTCAAACCCCATCTTCTTGACCTAATGATAAAAAACTTGTATTACAGGTTGAAATTTTATTTTATCTGTTAATTTAAAAAAAAAAAAAAAAAAAAAAAAAAACCCTCTATCTGGTTGGAGGAATTTTCCTGCTAACCAAATTCACACATTTCTTTTTGGGTTGAACTAAAATAGTAAAATGGCTGAACAATAGTAAAATGGTAGATCACATTTTCAAATACATATGTAAAACTTTTATACATGTAGTTATGTACCATGTAGTCTCCCTCACAAATTAATGAAATTTGCTCCCACCTCTCTGTGTTCATTTTTTTCATTAAATGCTACCATGCCAGTTTGTTTCCTCAATTAAGGGACCTTTTGTCATTTTTGTTGGAACGAAGGGAAAATGCTCCTTTCACAAAAATGTGACCTTTTACTTTCTATGAAAGGAGGCTTCATCTCTTGAAAGAGATAAGATAAGGGGCCACGTGTCAATATTTTACAATTGCAAGAATTGACTTCTTTGTTTTTGTGAACATAAAACTGTGTTTGGTTGGATGGAAAGCATGCAAAAAATTTTTTTTTGAAGAAAATATTTTGTGTGTTTTTGAAAATGTTCCGAAAAATATTTTGATTTGATTGATTGAGTTCCAAAAAATGTTATAGAAAACATTTTTTTACTAAAAATTCTATGGATTTTTAGGTTTTGTTTACCCATTTTTAATTGTTTTTAGTTTTTATTTAAGTTAAAATAAGTTTCTTATATTGTAGTATATTTAAGATATATATTCTTAGGAATATTTTTACTTATGAATTAAGTTTATATAACATATAAGTTGGTCATAAGCTTAAAAATGAAAATTGAAATTTTTGTATCAATTAATTTTTCAACTATTTTTTTTTTCCTTTCATGTGATAGATTTTATAGTAAAATTCTTCTTTTGAGTATTCAAGAAAATCCTTCATGACTCTAGGTCAAATTTTTCCTTCACATGAATATTAAACAAGTCACATGAATATTAAAAAAATATTAAAATTCTTCTTTGTGTATTATTTAAATAAGTCACAAGAATATTAAAAAATGTTATATGACTAAAAGTACACACAAATTCTCTTTTCAACCACCACATAGATAGAGGGGTAGGCTTTATTTAGTTCAATTAGTAAAACCTCTTGTCATCAAATAAGAGATATAGGATTCAAACCCCATCTTCTTGACCTAATGATAAAAAACTTGTATTACAGGTTGAAATTTTATTTTATCTGTTAATTTAAAAAAAAAAAAAAAAAAAAAAAACCCTCTATCTGGTTGGAGGAATTTTCCTGCTAACCAAATTCACACATTTCTTTTTGGGTTGAACTAAAATAGTAAAATGGCTGAACAATAGTAAAATGGTAGATCACATTTTCAAATACATATGTAAAACTTTTATACATGTAGTTATGTACCATGTAGTCTCCCTCACAAATTAATGAAATTTGCTCCCACCTCTCTGTGTTCATTTTTTTCATTAAATGCTACCATGCCAGTTTGTTTCCTCAATTAAGGGACCTTTTGTCATTTTTGTTGGAACGAAGGGAAAATGCTCCTTTCACAAAAATGTGACCTTTTACTTTCTATGAAAGGAGGCTTCATCTCTTGAAAGAGATAAGATAAGGGGCCACGTGTCAATATTTTACAATTGCAAGAATTGACTTCTTTGTTTTTGTGAACATAAAACTGTGTTTGGTTGGATGGAAAGCATGTAAAAATATTTTTTTTGAAGAAAATATT
Organism: Quercus ilex subsp. ballota; assembly: GCA_032727855.1. Taxonomy (NCBI): domain Eukaryota; kingdom Viridiplantae; phylum Streptophyta; class Magnoliopsida; order Fagales; family Fagaceae; genus Quercus; species Quercus ilex. The sequence continues at coordinate 32,249,380 of CM064911.1, read as the reverse complement.
TTGTGTGTTTTTGAAAATGTTCCGAAAAATATTTTGATTTGATTGATTGAGTTCCAAAAAATGTTATAGAAAACATTTTTTTACTAAAAATTCTATGGATTTTTAGGTTTTGTTTACCCATTTTTAATTGTTTTTAGTTTTTATTTAAGTTAAAATAAGTTTCTTATATTGTAGTATATTTAAGATATATATTCTTAGGAATATTTTTACTTATGAATTAAGTTTATATAACATATAAGTTGGTCATAAGCTTAAAAATGAAAATTGAAATTTTTGTATCAATTAATTTTTCAACTATTTTTTTTTTCCTTTCATGTGATAGATTTTATAGTAAAATTCTTCTTTTGAGTATTCAAGAAAATCCTTCATGACTCTAGGTCAAATTTTTCCTTCACATGAATATTAAACAAGTCACATGAATATTAAAAAAATATTAAAATTCTTCTTTGTGTATTATTTAAATAAGTCACAAGAATATTAAAAAATGTTATATGACTAAAAGTACACACAAATTCTCTTTTCAACCACCACATAGATAGAGGGGTAGGCTTTATTTAGTTCAATTAGTAAAACCTCTTGTCATCAAATAAGAGATATAGGATTCAAACCCCATCTTCTTGACCTAATGATAAAAAACTTGTATTACAAGTTGAAATTTTATTTTATCTGTTAATTTAAAAAAAAAAAAAAAAAAACCCTCTATCTGGTTGGAGGAATTTTCCTGCTAACCAAATTCACACATTTCTTTTTGGGTTGAACTAAAATAGTAAAATGGCTGAACAATAGTAAAATGGTAGATCACATTTTCAAATACATATGTAAAACTTTTATACATGTAGTTATGTACCATGTAGTCTCCCTCACAAATTAATGAAATTTGCTCCCACCTCTCTGTGTTCATTTTTTTCATTAAATGCTACCATGCCAGTTTGTTTCCTCAATTAAGGGACCTTTTGTCATTTTTGTTGGAACGAAGGGAAAATGCTCCTTTCACAAAAATGTGACCTTTTACTTTCTATGAAAGGAGGCTTCATCTCTTGAAAGAGATAAGATAAGGGGCCACGTGTCAATATTTTACAATTGCAAGAATTGACTTCTTTGTTTTTGTGAACATAAAACTGTGTTTGGTTGGATGGAAAGCATGTAAAAATATTTTTTTTGAAGAAAATATTTTGTGTGTTTTTGAAAATGTTCCGAAAAATATTTTGATTTGATTGATTGAGTTCCAAAAAATGTTATAGAAAACATTTTTTTACTAAAAATTCTATGGATTTTTAGGTTTTGTTTACCCATTTTTAATTGTTTTTAGTTTTTATTTAAGTTAAAATAAGTTTCTTATATTGTAGTATATTTAAGATATATATTCTTAGGAATATTTTTACTTATGAATTAAGTTTATATAACATATAAGTTGGTCATAAGCTTAAAAATGAAAATTGAAATTTTTGTATCAATTAATTTTTCAACTATTTTTTTTTTCCTTTCATGTGATAGATTTTATAGTAAAATTCTTCTTTTGAGTATTCAAGAAAATCCTTCATGACTCTAGGTCAAATTTTTCCTTCACATGAATATTAAACAAGTCACATGAATATTAAAAAAATATTAAAATTCTTCTTTGTGTATTATTTAAATAAGTCACAAGAATATTAAAAAATGTTATATGACTAAAAGTACACACAAATTCTCTTTTCAACCACCACATAGATAGAGGGGTAGGCTTTATTTAGTTCAATTAGTAAAACCTCTTGTCATCAAATAAGAGATATAGGATTCAAACCCCATCTTCTTGACCTAATGATAAAAAACTTGTATTACAAGTTGAAATTTTATTTTATCTGTTAATTTAAAAAAAAAAAAAAAAAAAAAACCCTCTATCTGGTTGGAGGAATTTTCCTGCTAACCAAATTCACACATTTCTTTTTGGGTTGAACTAAAATAGTAAAATGGCTGAACAATAGTAAAATGGTAGATCACATTTTCAAATACATATGTAAAACTTTTATACATGTAGTTATGTACCATGTAGTCTCCCTCACAAATTAATGAAATTTGCTCCCACCTCTCTGTGTTCATTTTTTTCATTAAATGCTACCATGCCAGTTTGTTTCCTCAATTAAGGGACCTTTTGTCATTTTTGTTGGAACGAAGGGAAAATGCTCCTTTCACAAAAATGTGACCTTTTACTTTCTATGAAAGGAGGCTTCATCTCTTGAAAGAGATAAGATAAGGGGCCACGTGTCAATATTTTACAATTGCAAGAATTGACTTCTTTGTTTTTGTGAACATAAAACTGTGTTTGGTTGGATGGAAAGCATGTAAAAATATTTTTTTTGAAGAAAATATTTTGTGTGTTTTTGAAAATGTTCCGAAAAATATTTTGATTTGATTGATTGAGTTCCAAAAAATGTTATAGAAAACATTTTTTTACTAAAAATTCTATGGATTTTTAGGTTTTGTTTACCCATTTTTAATTGTTTTTAGTTTTTATTTAAGTTAAAATAAGTTTCTTATATTGTAGTATATTTAAGATATATATTCTTAGGAATATTTTTACTTATGAATTAAGTTTATATAACATATAAGTTGGTCATAATTTTAAAAACGAAAATTGAAATTTTCATATCAACAAAATTTTCAACTTTTTTTTTCTTTTCATGTGATAGATTTTATAGTTAAATTCTTCTTTGTGTATTCGAGAGAATCCTTCATGACTCTAGATTAAATTTTTCCTTCACATGAATATTAAACAAGTCATATGAATATTAAAAAAATATTAAAATTCTTCTACATGTATTATTTAAACAAGTCACATGAATATAAAAAGAAATGTTATATGACTTAAAGAACACGCAGATTGTCTTTTCAACCACCACATAGAGGGGTGGGCTCTATTTAGTTTAACTGGTAAAACCTTTTGTCATCAAATAAGAGACCTATGTTTCGAATCCCGCCTTCTTGACCTAATGATAGAGAACAATCATTATGGAACATGCATTATAAGTTGCAATTCTATCTTATCTATTGAATATATATATATATATATATAACCTCTATTTGGTTGAAGGAATTTTCCTGCCAACCGATTTCACACATTTCATTCCAGCCTGAACAATAATAGAAAAATGGTAGATCACATTTTCAAATTCACATGAAGAAACAAAGACTTGGACCTACTGACTACAACTGCAACAATGTGAAACAAAGACTTCCAGTTTGGGTCATGAATTAAGGGACCTTTGTCATTATCGTTTGATCAAAGGGGAAACACTCCTTTCACAAAACGTGACTTACGTTCTATGAAAGGAGCTATTCATGTCTTAAAAGAGATAAGATAAGGGGCCACGCGTCAATATTTTGCAAATGCAAGGATTGACTTCTTTGTTTTTGTGAACATAAAACTATGTTTGGTTGGATGAAAAACAAGTTAAAATATATTTTTTAAAGAAAATATTTTGTGTGGTTTTGACAATGCTCCAAGAAATATTTTTATTTTTATTTATTTTTTGAGAAAAGAAAAATATTTTTATTTGTTTGGTTGAGTTCTTAAAAATGTTATAGAAAACATATTTTTTACTACTTTTTCGCATTGTCTCATCTTCCAAGCAAGTTAGTGGGGGATGGTGATTGCGTGACTGATAATGATGATTGGGGGTAGAGGATTAGTTGAGAACAATGGTTGAACATGCAAAAACCCAACAACATTCTTCTCCTAATACACACATGCAACAATGGAGGATCCCAAAATTGTCTCTATTACACTATTTCCTTCTCTTTGTGTATATATCTCTCTAAATTTGCCTTTCACCTCCCAAACACTCTTTGCTAATAATGTTAATTTTGAGAACAATGAATGTAAAATTGATATAGCTAGTGAGAACGTAGACAAGGGCAAATCAATTTTAGGAACACCCCCTAAACTTGACAAGAAAGAGACTAGAAACCTTAGGACTAAGAAGGGTAATAACCAAAAGTCTAAACAGAAAGAGCAGCATCTCTGTCATCCCTATGGAGCTTTAGGGCATACTCATCCAAATTGCTACAAGTGGTTAGCCACTCAACAGAGTAATAGTATGATCTCATTTGGAAACCAGAATCAGTTTCCATCCTCTTTTGCTCCTCTTGGAGATCTTCTTATGGCTCTCATGTTCCTTTATAACTTAAACAATTTCAATTCTTCTCCCTCACCATCGGATCAAAAGTTTGCTCAACGGAAAGATTCTTCAAAGATGTGGAAGGAAAAAAGGCTCAAAGTGATTTAGTCACTTTTTCTCTCTCTCCCTCTCTTTTTGTTTATGCATTACTTGTGTGTTTTGCTTTCTTGTTTTGAGTCAGTCTAGTTTTATGCTATGCTTTTCTTAACATGTTTTTGTTTGTTTGTTTTATGTTTTGCTTTAATTTGTTTTTCATAAAATAAAAAATAAAATAAAAAATTGAAAAATCAGAAAAATACAAAAATAGTGTGTGTTTTATATACATTGGTATTCGTATACTTTGGTGGCCATAATCTTTCTAAACTTTGTATCTTTTGTAGCTTAGATGAGCATCTCAATACACAACTGAGCAAGTGAGCTTTGTGGCTTGTGTTGGTGATGAGTACAATTAAGTAATCTCTTACATATTACTCTTTTTGACAGGAATGACTAAAAAATCCTAAGAGAAAGGCATAAATAACCATCTCACCATTAAAACTCGCCAATCATGAATAACAACTGTGTGCTTCGGCATAGCAAAATTATGATGCTTAAGCTTAACATAATTGGGTGTTTCTTCTCTCTCTTATATGCCTATTCGTGATATGCTCAAAAGAAAAAATATGCAAAAAATAACAAAAGCAAAAAGAATCAAAATGCTTTTAAACATGGTTGCAAGCGTGTTTCAATCTCAATCATTAATTATTAAAAAAAGTTAAGAAAAAAATTAACAAAAGTAAAAGTTTAAAAAGTGAAATGTGAAAAAAAATTTGTAATGGAGAGGATGGTAAATTGCACCCGGTGCAATACCCTAAGTATTGCATCGGATCCTAATCTGTAGGCTTGCATGGTCTGTTTAGGGTATTGCACCGAATCCTAATCCGTAGGCCGGCATGGTCTGTCACAATCCCACGCATTAATCACCCTTTCTCTCCTAATCACCAAGCAATAATGTTTAGTCACGTTGGGCAACAGTGCACGATAGCCGATAGGGACCAGTCTTTCCATATGTTTATCGTTTTATTTGACTCTAAAAAGGTTAAAGGAAGACTTGCTATTAATTTCTTCTAAAAAAAAAAAAAAAAGGAAAAGACGAAGACTTGCTATTAATTTGTTAATCACCCTTTCTCTCCTAATCACCATGCAATAATGTTTAGTCACGTCGGGCAATAGTGCATGATAGAAAAATAGGGGACCAGTGTTTTCATGTGCTTATCTTTTTATTTGACTCTAAAAAGGTTAAACGAAGACTAGCTATTAATTTCTTCTAAAAAATAAAAAGGAAAAGACGAAGACTTGCTATTAATTTGTTCGTTAGTCATTAAGGACCATTGCCATTGTGTTTTAAGGAGCCAGGATAATAATTTGTCACTTTCATAGGGGCTGAATAATATTTTAATAGGCGTAAAAGTACAAATAAACATATTTATACAAACTAGTATTATTTAGTTAGATTTTAATAAAATATTAAAAAAAACAAGATACAACTAATTTTATTAAAAGTTTACAAACTAATGTGGTATTAAACATAATTATTGCCACATCAATAATATAATAAATAAATGTGGGGCCTGGGAGTCTGGCAACCACGGCCCATTTCATATTTAGCCCAAGGCCCGTGCCGAGGATTATGTATTGTCCGAGGACGGACAAGGAGGGCCCAAATTGCCAGGGAGCATCGCTGAGGACGACCATGTCCTTAGCCAACCGATATTGAAGGAGGGAAGCTCGGCGCCCCACCAAAAGCACCCTCCCAGGGCATGCCAAAGAAAAAGACAAGTACCCAGGGTCGGTTGGGGGAATATGGCGAAGGAGTAATTCGTAGGGAAGCTGTCACCCTCATGCTAAATGTACGCAGCTGACACTCTGGCCGCATTAATGGAGAAATGACCTCCGAACAGTGCTACCTCGGTTGCAACATCTAACAGAAAGTCTGGAAAGACGGTTGATGGGACAAGCCCTCAGGCATAGGCCCAGATGATTAATAAGTGGAAGGCGGAGATTAACTAAAGAGGACTATATAACAGGATGAACGCCCATAGAAAGGGGGGATTTTTTCAAAAAGGACCCTCATCCGTCAGTGGTGAAGAAGGAGCTCCTCGGACTGGGCCGAGGATGAACTTCCTCCTAGAAACTCAGCTAGATTTTGTTCAATGGCCTTGTAAATCTGTACCAATCATTGTATCATTCACTAATGCCTAGTCCTTCTACCCACTCTCTACAAATTTTATTGTATTGGGCTAGCTGGGCTTGAGTCCACCCTTCTAAGAGAAAAGGTTGCTCAAATCTGGTCCCTACAATTGGCGCCGTCTGTGGGAAAGGAGTTGAGGATTAGCGAGTGCGATAGTTGGTGTGGAAGGGTCAACAACAACACCGGTTCCAAGTTCAAAAAAAAAAAAAAAAAAAAACAAACAAACAAACAAACAACGGCAATGTACTCATTCAAAAGGCAATCATCATAAAGAAATGAAAGACTCAAGAAGTGAAGTAAACGAAATGTGGCTACTTCTTTATTAAGTAAAGAAAAGTTACATTGTACAGTAAATGCTTAGGCAGGCTTGTTCTAAAGCTAACTATGAGGGCAAATGCTTAGGCAGGCTTGTCCTAAGGCTAACTACAAAAACAGAGGCCTAGGCAGACTTGTTTTAAAAGCTTAGCGGAGCATGGAGGGAGAGGCGGAGACAGGCTTGTTCTAAGACTGTCCACAGCTCCCGAGCCAGCATGGGTGGCACTGGTGATGAGAAAGAAGAGGAAGCCGTGGCGCCTGATGGTCCCACCTCAAGGTATTCCCTTGATTCTCTCCCAGTCCCGCAACGACTGGGTACTAGCGAATCACTACCAGCTTAGAGGGGTGGTAGATCCGCGCGCGGAGGAGAGATGTTATGTTCCTTTTGGATTTCCCTCCTAACTGCAAGAAGGGTCCTTTTTCTTGCTAGGTTGAAAAGAAGGAGGGTCTTTGACCTCTGCTTATTTCGCCACCATTGTGTTGTCCAGAATCGGGGTGGCATTCTCGGCTCCTGAAGGGGGCTCGACTTCCTTGTCCCTGCCCTTTTCTAAGGCCACTCCATCTCTTCAGGCACGAGTCACTATTTTGGCAAGGCCCTTGAAAATACCCAGAAAACGGAGAGCCTTGAGTCCCTATTGAACCCAAGTGTTTGTGAAACTTGAGAAAAAAGATCACCCCAAAATGCCTTATATAGAAGGCAAAAGCTGGTGAAAACCAGCCGGCACAGAATCCTAAGGAAGAATTACTGGAGGTATTAACTCCGCCCAATTTCCAAAGAGCTTACCAACCACTGGATCCTCGTAAATCCGCAAGGATATTAATGAGGATACGCCTCAAGCACCGAAGAGTCAAGCGTGTTACTAGAATAGCCCAAAAGACACCTCATAATTGGAAGTGGCGCGCCGGGTAGGAGCTACTGCCATACGTAGGGGCAGAGAACGAGCTCACCCATGTCCGGGTCAGCGCCGGGCCAAGGAGCCAGACCGAAGAAGGGTCCCCCCTTGGTGAAGCAAGCTCAAGGCTGTTATCACTCTAAGGGCAGGCTCCCCAACGCTGAGGATGAGTCCCATCACTCTAAGTAGTAAAGAAAACAATAAGTGCTAAACAGAACCAAGGTCTTGCATGGTCCTCAGACTCAAACCTATGGGGAAACTACTCACTCAAGAAGAACTAAGTGTTAGACAGAACCAAGGCCTTACATGGTCCTCGGACTTAAGCCTATGGAGAAACTAACTACTTCAAGAACTAAGTGCTAGACAGAACCAAGGTCTTGCATGGTCCTTGGACTCAAACCTATGGGGAAACTAGTCACTCAAGAAGAACTAAGTGTTAGACAGAACCAAGGCCTTGCATGGTCCTCGGACTCAAGCCTATAGGGAAACTAACTACATCAAGAACTAAGTGCTAGACAAAACCAAAGTCTTGCATGGTCCTCGGACTCAAACCTATGGGGAAACTAGTCACTCAAGAAGAATTAAGTGTTAGACAAAACCAAGGCCTTGCATGGTCCTCGGACTCAAGCCTATGAGGAAACTAACTACTTCAAGAACTAAATGTTAGAAAGAACCAAGGTCTTGCATGGTCCTCGGACTCAAGCTTATGGGGAAACTAACTACTTCAAGAACTAAATGCTAGACAGAACCAAGGTCTTGCATGGTTCTCGAACTCAAACTTATGGGGAAACTAGTCACTCAAGAAGAACTAAGTGTTAGACAGAACCAAGGCCGGGCATGATCCTCGGACTCAAGCCTCTAGGGAAACTAACTACTTCAAAAACTAAGTGCTAGACAGAACCAAGGTCTTACATGGTCCTCAGACTCAAACATATGGTGAAACTAGTCACTCAAGAAGAACTAAGTGTTAGACAGAACCAAGGCCTTGCATGGTCCTCGGACTCAAGCCTATGGGGAAACTAACTACTCAAGAAGAACACAGTGTTAGATAGAACCAAGGCCTTGCACGGTCATCGGACTCAAGCCTATGGAGAAACTAACTACTTCAAGAACTAAGTGCTAGATAGAACAAAGGTCTTGCATGGTCCTCGGACTCAAACCTATGGGGAAACTAGTCACTCAAGAAGAACTAAGTGTAAGACAGAACCAAGGCCTTGCATGGTCCTCGGACTCAAGCCTATGGGGAAACTAACTACTTCAAGAACTAAATGCTAGACAGAACCAAGGTCTTGCATGGTTTTCGGACTTAAACTTATGGGGAAACTAGTCACTCAAGAAGAACTAAGTGTTAGACAGAACCAAGGCCGTGCATGATCCTCGGACTCAAGCCTCTAGGGAAACTAACTACTTCAAAAACTAAGTGCTAGAAAGAACCAAGGTCTTGCATGGTCCTCGGACTCAAACCTATGGGGAAACTAGTCACTCAAGAAGAACTAAGTGTTAGATAGAACCAAGGCCTTGCATGGTCCTCAGACTCAAGCCTATGGGGAAACTAACTACTCAAGAAGAACTCAATGTTAGACAGAACCAAGGCCTTGCGTGGTCATTGGACTCAAGCCTATGGGGAAACTAACTACTTCAAGAACTAAGTGCTAGACAAAACCAAGGTCTTGCATGGTCCTCAGACTCAAACCTATAGGGAAACTAGTCACTCAAGAAGAACTAAGTGTTAGATAGAACCAAGGTCTTGCATGGTCTTTAGACTCAAGCCAATGGAGAAACTAACTACTTCAAGAACTAAGTGCTAGACAGAACCAAGGTCTTGCGTGGTCCTCGGACTAAAACCTATGGGGAAACTAGTCACTTAAGAAGAACTAAGTGTTAGACAGAACCAAAGCCTTGCATGGTTTTCTGACTCAAGCATATCGGGAAACTAAGTACTTCAAGAACTAAGTGCTAGACAGAACCAAGGTCTTGCATGGGCCTCGAACTCAAACCTATGGGGAAACTAGTCACATAAGAAGAACTAAGTGTTAGACAGAACTAAGGTCTTGTATGGTCCTCGAACACAAGCCTATGGGGAAACTAACTACTTCAAGAACTAAGTGCTAGACAGAACCAAGGTCTTGCATTGTTCTCAGACTCAAACCTATGGGGAAACTAGTCACTCAAGAAGAACTAAGTGTTAGACAGAACCAAGGCCTTGCATGGTCCTCGGACTCAAGCCTATGGGGAAACTAACTACTTCAAGAACTAAATGTTAGAAAGAACCAAGGCCTTGCATGGTCCTCGGACTCAAGTCTATAGGGAAACTAACTACTTCAAGAACTAAATGCTAGACAGAACCAAGGCCTTGCATGGTTCTCGAACTCAAACTTATGGGGAAACTAGTCACTCAAGAAGAACTAAGTGTTAGACAGAACCAAGGCCGTGCATGATCCTCGGACTTAAGCCTCTAGGGAAACTAACTACTTCAAAAACTAAGTGCTAGACAGAACCAAGGTTTTACATGGTCCTCAGACTCAAACCTATGGTGAAACTAGTCACTCAAGAAGAACTAGTGTTAGACAGAACCAAGGCCTTGCATGGTCCTCGGACTCAAGCCTATGGGGAAACTAACTACTCAAGAAGAACTCAGTGTTAGATAGAACCAAGGCCTTGTATGGTCATCGGACTCAAGCCTTTGGGGAAACTAACTACTTCAAGAACTAAGTGCTAGATAGAACCAAGGTCTTGCATGGTCCTCGGACTTAAACGTATGGGGAAACTAGTCACTCTAGAAGAACTAAGTGTAAGACAGAACCAAGGCCTTGCATGGTCCTCGGACTCAAGCCTATGGGGAAACTAACTACTTCAAGAACTAAATGCTAGACAGAACTAAGGTCTTGCATGGTTCTCGGACTCAAACTTATGGGGAAACTAATCACTCAAGAAGAACTCAGTGTTAGACAGAACCAAGGCCGTGCATGATCCTCGGACTCAAGCCTCTAGGGAAACTAACTACTTCAAAAACTAAGTGCTAGAAAGAACCAAGTTCTTGCATGGTCCTCGGACTCAAACCTATGGGGAAACTAGTCACTCAAGAAGAACTAAGTGTTAGATAGAACCAAGGTCTTGCATGGTCCTCGGACTCAAGCCTATGGGGAAACTAACTACTCAAGAAGAACTCAGTGTGAGACAGAACCAAGGCCTTGCATGGTCATCGGACTCAAGCCTATGGGGAAACTAACTACTGCAAGAACTAAGTGCTAGACAGAACCAAGGTCTTGCATGGTCCTCGGACTCAAACCTATAGGGAAACTAGTCACTCAAGAAGAACTAAGTGTTAGATAGAACTAAGGCCTTGCATGGTCTTTAGACTCAAGCCAGTGGAGAAACTAACTACTTCAAGAACTAAGTGCTAGACAGAACCAAGGTCTTGCATGGTCCTCGGACTCAAACCTATGGGGAAACTAGTCACTTAAGAAGAACTAAGTGTTAGACAGAACCAAGGTCTTTAATGGTTTTCTGACTCAAGCTTATGGGGAAACTAAGTATTTCAAGAACTAAGTGCTAGACAGAACCAAGGTCTTGCATGGGCCTTGGACTCAAACCTATGGGGAAACTAGTCACTCAAGAAGAACTAAGTGTTAGACAGAACTAAGGCCTTGCATGGTCCTCGAACACAAGCCTATGGGGAAACTAACTACTTCACGAACTAAGTGCTAGACAGAACCAAGGTCTTGCATGGTTCTCGGACTCAAACCTATGGGGAAACTAGTCACTCAAGAAGAACTAAGTGTTAGACAGAGTCAAGGCCTTGCATGATTCTCGAACTCAAGCTTATAGGGAAACTAACTACTTCAAGAACTAAGTGCTAGATAGAACCAAGGTCTTGCGTGGTCCTCGGACTCAAACCTATGGGGAAACTAGTCATTCAAGAAAAACTAAGTGTTAGACAGAACTAAGGTCTTGCGTGGTCCTCGGACTCAAGCTTATGGGGAAACTAACTACTTCAAGAACTAAGTGTTAGACAGAACCAAGGCCTTGCGTGGTCCTCGAACTCAAACCTATGGGGAAACTAGCTACTTCAGAAAAACCAAGTGTTAGGCTGAGCCAAGGTCTTGCATGGTACTCGGTGTCAAACTTATGGAGAAACTAGTTGCTTCAAGGGAATCTTGGTACTAGACAAAACCGATGTCTTGCATGGTCCATGGACTCAAACCTATAGGGAAACTAGTCATTTCAGGAGGGTCTAAGTACTAGACAGAACCAAGGTCTTGCATTGTCCGCGGGCTCAAACTTGCAGCGAGACTAACCACTTTGGTGCTTGTAATGAGCACTGCAGAGGATGGTGACCTTTCCTACGACGGGATCTCAAGACTAAGCCCGTGAGCATCACTTAAAGCTTTTTAAGGTTCGATAGACTTGGTCCTGATTCGACCCACATCTAGAGAGTTCCCTTGTTTCCATAACTTTAAACACTTACTAAATAATTGAAGGGTTTAGTGACCACGACCTACCTCGGTTCTAAATTAAAAATAAGGGACAGGTAGGTCTCCATTTGCATAAACCCCCGTACGCTGTTATAATTATCGATGTGGTCGGCTGAAGCGCAATTAAAGCCAGGATTGTGCAAGTAAAAAACACAAATAGGACAAATAAGAGAAAATAAAATATGCACTTTATTAAATCCTTCAGAGTTACACAAGGCAAAGGTGCCATTACAATGCTTAAAGAAAAAACAAACAAAGCAAAGGCGCCATGGAGGATCATTCCTTCAGCTTCATCTCAACTCCTCCCTCAGGGGGCTGGGGAGAAGAGGCCTCAGGGTCCTCGTACCCCTCGCTTGGGATTACAACCTAAGGAAGGTCAGTTGAAAGAGGTATCTCCTTAACGTGAGGGGCCTGAGCACCAGCTAAGGGGTCCACAGCCTCTCGGGGCGTATCCGCATTGGGGCTCTTGCTTGTTTCAATGGCCTTAGGAGGAGCAGCTCCTTTGCGGGCTCGTCCGAAGTGGTAGCAGCTGGGGCATCTTCATCAGGAACAGCCCCAACTTCCTCAGGAGTCACCTCGGCCTCGGAGCTAGGAGGAGCAGCCTCACGAATGGCAGGAGGGTAGTACACACTCTCTACCTTCCACAGGTCAAATGAAGCCTCAACTCTTGCTTATTTCAAGGCTTCATTCCACACCTGGGAACAGCAGAGTCTGCATACCCTAGGCACTTGAGCTTTAAGGATGGCTTCTGTCTCAGCCACCCCTGACTCGTAGGCCTCCTGCTCGGCCTTACTTTTGGAAGCCTCAGCCTCGGTCCTGGTAGACTCAGCCCCTTCCTTGGCTCTTAGGGCCTCATCCATAGCAAACTCTGCAACGTCCCTAGCACCCTCGGCTTCAGTTTCCTTTTTCTTCAGCTCGGCGATTTGCTCTTTGGCAATCTCCAGTTGCTTCCCTACCTTAAGTAGGAGCGTTGTCTGCTTTTGGGCTTGCCTTTGAGCGCCATCCAAACTTGCCACGGCACTATCCTTGGCCTTGGTCACCTCCTCGAGATCCTCACGAGCTTTCACGAGATCAGCCTCGAAAACCTTAAGGGTCAGAGTGGCCTCCAGGCGCTTCTCTCGCTCTACATCCAGGGCCTTACCTGGGCTGGTGGCCGCCTCCTCCAGCCTAAAGGTGGCCTGGATAGCTTGCCAATTGGAACAAATGCACAGTAAATAGAAGACCAAGAGACAAAACCTCTAGTGCTGAAGATCTTATAATAATAAATAATAAATAATAAAATAAAGAAAAAATAGAAGTCAGAAGAGTCACGAGTGCTGAAGATCTTACAATTCCCAAGTATCGCTTGAGACTAAGGAAGACCTCCTTACTCCTCAAAACCTCTAGTACAGCCATATTCACAAGGAGTAGCAGGGACCTCTCCAGTGCGTCGGCCACGTATGCACCTTCGCCCCCCTCGGGAGTCCCTAAGAGAGGCATCATCCATCAAAGGCTCCCCGTGGAGCATTGGGGCTGGAAGCCAGGCCTGAGCCTCGGCCTGGACGACAACCCGCTTATCCTAGCCCGGGGGCCCTATCCTCAATTGGTTTAAGGGCTGCCTAGCGTTGCCCTCATCTTGAGAGGAATGAGACTCGTCGCCTCGCATGGTCTTCTTGCCTTTGTCTTTCCTCTGCTTAGGGTCAGCGGGCTTTGACCTAGATGGCGAACTTTGTTGAAGTGGAGGAGGTGGAAGCCTGGACTGAACGGGAGGTGACCTGTCCTGGGCAGGCCGAGACTTGGGTAGAGACAGAGGAAGTTTAGGACGAGACTTCCCCGACGCATCCTTCCCCAGCTGCCCCTCAATCAGGGCTAGCAAGCTTGTCTGGGGACGTCTCTTGAAACTCATCTTCAACCGAGGGGAGGTTTCTTCGGATAAAAAGCCCGCTTCTGCTAAGTTGGGGTCACCCAAATCTCCAGGAGGGTCCTCGGGTGAGTGGAATTGGTTGAACACGTCAAACTCGTCCTTAGACAGACCTGAGTCAACCACTTCTTCTTCTCCTGGCTCTCCCCCTTCGGCCTCTGCAACTTGAGGTGATGAAAAGGTACCCGCAAATGGTACGCCTTCCGGAACGGGGGATCCTTTAGGGATCAAAAATTCGTGCTCGACTACTATGATCTTATGCAGCCGAGGATCTTTTGCCCGGATCACGTACTTAGGAGCCGAAAGCGATATTTGAATCGGATCGTACCCTAGGATCTTATGAGCGGCTCTAACTTGGTTGTCGGCTTCATTCATAAAAATCTCCGACCTTAGTACGATTTGCAAATCCTCCCTGTTGACCAAGCCGAAGTGACGCTCAGAAGCGTGTGGATCTGCACAAAAGAAAACAAGTTCCTGTTAACAACCAAGCAAAGTAGAGCACGAAGGCACAAGAAATTAGACCCTCTCCTAATCTGAGTGCCCCACCTGGTGTACCCTCCACTGTTGGACAATGAAGACCATCGTGCCACTCTCCGAACACAATGAGGAAGTCTTTGTTCAACCCCTTGTTGGACTCAGGGAGGCACTGGATAAGCTGGACCTTGTCGTCCCTCGTCTTCATGTAAAAATACTTACCCTTCAGGTGGTAGAGGTTGTAGCACCAATTCACATCGTGATGGATCAACCTTAGCCCCATCTTTTCGTTCAAGGCATCCACACAACCTGGGATTCTGAACACATTGATAGTGCACTGGGTAGGGGCTAGCCTAAAGTGACAAAGGTAAGCCTTCGTCACAAGTCCCATAGGAATCCTCATACCACCCTCTAGAAAGGCAATTATAGGGATCACCACCTCACCCTCCTTCCTCTCAATATACCACTCCCTTTCTTCACAGTACCTCAAACCCACGTTACTCGGTATCCTATAATCGGCAATGAATTTTTCCATTGCCTTCTCAGACTCAACTAACTTCTTAAACCTACCCATCCTAAAGAACGAGCAAAGGGCTCAGGGAAAAACGAAAGAAAAAGAGAGGGTAATAAGAGGACAAGGAACTCAGATGAGAAAATATGGGCTAGGAAGAGAGAAAGAACTTACAGATATGAAGGAACGCTCCTCGGACAAGCCCTTTATGATAAAAGGAGGCGTAAGATCGGTTGGACGCTTGACCAGGTTCAGCATTTGTGCGCAAGTACTCTTGAATGCGAAAATAAAGGGGCAAATCGGTTCAAATGGGTATTTATACCCCCAATTAAAAGTAACCGCATTGGCTTTCCTGCCCATTAAGTCAGAGGTATCCTTATCGTCAATTCATCATCACACCGTTGAACGTGGAGGACACAGAGCCGCCAGAATTTAATGAAGGCGCACTCCAAGTACCGAAACGCCCGGAGCGTTCCCTAAACAGTTGGAAGGACTTTGGTTCTAACAGGAAGAAAAGATTTGCCAGACCATGACAAGGACCCGAGGACATCAAAATCTTCCTTTTGCCCCAAGGAGCCGGGCAGTAGAATTTTGAGGGGCTATTGTGGGGCCTGGGAGTCTGGCAACCACGGCCCATTTCATATCTAGCCCAAGGCCCATGCCGAGGATTATGTATCGTCCGAGGACGGACAAGGAGGGCCCAAATTGCCAAGGAGCATCGCCGAGGACGACCATGTCCTCGACCGGCTGATATTGAAGGAGGGAAGGTCGGCGCCCCACCAAAAGCACCCTCCCAGGGCATGCCAAAGAAAAAGACAAGTACGTAGGGTCGGTCAGGGGAATATGGCGAAGGAGTAATTCGTAGGGAAGCTGTCACCCTCATGCTAAATGTACGCAGTTGACACTCTGTCTGTATTAATGGAGAAATGACCTCCGAACAGTGCTGCCTCGGTTGCAGCATCTAACAGAAAGTCTGGAAAGGCGGCTGATGGGACAAGCCCTCAGGCATAGGCCCGGATGATTAACAAGTGGAAGGCGGAGATTAACTGAAGAGGACTATATAACAGGATGAACCCCATAGAAAGGGGGGATTTTTTCAAAAAGGACCCCCATCCGTCAATGGTGAAGAAGGAGCTCCTCGGACTAGGCCGAGGACGAACTTCCTCCTAGAAACTTAGCTAGATTTTGTTCAATGGCCTTGTAAATCCGATCCAATCGTTGTATCATTCATTAATGCCCAGTCCTTCTACCCACTCTCTACAAATTTTATTGTATTGGGCTAGTTGGGCTTAAGTCCATTCTTCTAAGAGAAAAGGTTGCTCAAATTCGGTCCCTACAATAAATAACACCAAAGTTACTACCGATTTTATTAAAAAAATGGCAAAGAGTTTTTTATCTCAGCGTTATGGTATGGTCATGGTTCACATTCTCCCTCCTCAATTGTTGTAACCACTATTTACTAAAAAAAATTGCTACAAAATGTTTACAAGCTGACATGACAATAAATTGATGTGATTAATTTCACATCAACAATATAATAAATAAAAGAAAAAGTTATTGGTATCCTAAGGTCATTAGTTTTAGAAAATATTTTTATAAAATTTTAATGGAGAAAGAAAAAAGAAACTAACTTTTTTTTATAGTTTTTTTTCCCCCATAAAAGTGGTATTAAAATTTTTCTAAAATTGTCAATTAATAGAAGCCCTAAGGGCACCCATTAACTGAACTTATAAATAAATTTCTTAATTACTTTTTAGTTGTATAAATTGATACATTAGTTTATAAATCATATGTAGTAAGATTTATAAAATTTGTGGCATCATTCTAAATTAATTGCTTGGACCAATCAGTGAATGTAAAGACACAAAATAAAAGTTTTTGAATTATTTTCATTTTATTTTGAAGAAAATAAAATATTGTAGCTAGCTAGGTTTCCCATAATTCACAAATTGAATAAGAGTCATATTTATCATCTAATTAAATGTCAAATATTTTTTGAACTAAAAAACTTATTAGAGTTAGCAAGACCCAAAAAAAAAAAAAAAAAACCAAAACAAAACTTTTAATTATGGGTCCCTAACAATGAAAAATCCAAGTCAAACAACTTAACAACATAAGTCATTTGAATAATAATAATAATAATAATAATTAACAAACATGTTTCGAAATTCATAAAAGTAAAAAACAAAATTGCACATGTAGGTGGGTCAAATTTCATAGAAGAAACAACACCGCAAGGACTTCAACAATATATGGCCAAACAATGAGAAATCCTTACAACCTGCCGACACACTATTAAGGAAAAAAAGTAAAAAACCCAGTTTATCCCTAACCAATCCGATGGTTGGTCAAGAAAACTCTAATAGTTAAGTCAATTAACCAATAGGAGAAAAAAGTAAATATTTAAGTCCCGCTACATATATAGAAAAATTCACAAAATTTTCATATCGCACTCATATATACAAGTCACTAGATCCTACTATCACTGTAGTATCAAACAAGCCTAGTGAAAAACTTTGTGAAAAAAGTCCGTCACTTCATATTTTTTTTTTATAAAAAAATTTTTCCTCACCCAATGGTTCTGCTTTGGGAGGGAATCCAAATTGCCAAAAGCCCGACGCAAGTTTATCAATACTTCTACTTTTTATTTTGTTTTTTGTTTTTTTTTTTTTATTTAGTAAAATACAGCTTACACTCTTAAAGTTTAAGCTAATACTAATAAGATCTAAGATATTTTAAAATCAACCAACTTGACCCGTAAACTGTTGCCATTTTTTTGCTCACTGACATCATGATTAATAATGACCAAATTGGTCAATTTTTAAATGTTCAGAACTTGGCTGACATTAACCAAAATCTCAAGAATATTAACTGTATTTTACCATTTTATTTTTTTCCCATACTCCTATCTAATGATTAACTTTTACTACTTTAACTGTACAATGGTTGTTTACAACCCTAATCAATTATCGTGGCTATCTTATTAATGCATTCTGACTATGGTAGTTCCTTATTCATCCAATAACCAGTACTTGAGAAATATATACAAAATCTTTATTACTTATTAATATTTGATATTTATATACCTTTTCTGGATTTTTAGGTTTTGCTTACTCATTTTTAATTTTTTTTTTTTTAGTTTTTCTTTCAGTCATAACAAGGTTAAAATTAAGACAATCATATTCAACCTTATTTCAATTGAGTTTAAATAAAATTTAGGATCAAGGTATTCAAAATTTTATTTCAGGGAGTTGAAATGAAAAAAAATTAAAAATTTTATATTGAAAATTTTGTTTGGGCCAAGTCAGGAGGTTCATTTGAACCCTCGACCTTAATGTAACACTGCCCATGAATATAGTAGTATATTTAGGATTTATATTCTTTGGAATGTTTTTGCTTATGAATTAAATTTATATAATATATAAATTGGTCCTAAAATTTTAGTTTTAAAACTAAATTTTTTTTTTCAATAAAATTTTCAACTATTTTTTTTCTTTTCATATGATAGATTTTATATTAAAATTCTTCCTTTTTGTATTCGAGAGAATCCTTCATGACTCAAGTTGACCTTTTAAATAGGTCAAAGTTATCTTTCAAACTTGTTTTAAGGAATGGACTTGGCTTGTATCCAGTGGCCAGATCCACTAAACATGATGGGATACGGACTGGACATGTGTCCGCATCACAATGTGTCCAGTGGAACTGACCATTGGACACAAGTGCAATTCTTAAGGAATCTCCTTAAACTGATTAAAGTGATGATTCTAATTATCTACATATATTATTTTAAAAAGTCACATAAACATTAAAAAAATGTTATATTACTAAAAAGTACATGGAAATTGTCTTTTCAACCACCATGTAGAGGTGTAAGCTATATCTAGTTCAATTCGTAAAATCTTTTGTTGTCAAATAAGGTATTTGAAGTTTAAACCTCATCTTCTTAATCTAATGATAAAGAGCTATTATAATAGAGTGGATATTATAAGTTGAACATATATATATATATATATATACATATAAACCCTTATTGAGTGTAGAAGTAATTTTCCTCCCAAGTCCCAACCGATTTCACACATTTCATTTTGGGCTAAACTAAAATAGTAAAATGCTAGATCACATTTTCAAATACATTTGTAAAACTTTTTTATGTACGCTGTAGTCTCCCTCAAGAATGAAATTTGCTCCTAAGTCCCACCTCTTTGTCTCAGTTTGTTTCATTAAATGCTAACATGTGAAAAAACAAAGACTTGGTCCTACTGGCTGCAACTACAACAATGTGAAATGAAGACTTCCAGTTAATTTATTAATTTGGTCGTGATTATAGGGAAGTTTGTCATTATCGTTTGATTGAAGGGGAACGATTCTTTCACACAAAAGTTCTACATGCAAAATGATTTCAAAACAAATTATAGGTAGTTAATTATTATTGGTTATTATTTAAATTTATTATTAAAATTACTTTTTTGTCTTACCAATAACAACTTGTAACAACTTACCACTAAAAATTTGTTGTAAAAATATTATGAATATAACATTTCTCTTTCACAAAATGTGACTCACGTTCTATGAAAATGCTTTAAAAAATATAATTTCAACTACTTTTCAGTATTGTCTCATCTTCCAAGAACATTAATCATGGATGGGAGTTCGGTGGCTGAAATTTGCTCCCAAGTCTCACCTCTCTGTCTCAGTTTGTTTCATCAAATGCTAACATATGAATAAACAAAGACTTGGTCCTACTGGATTAGAATCCGGTGCAATACCCAAATTCTTTACAATTTTTTTTTTCTTTTTACCTTTTTAACTATTACATTTTACTTCTCTTAATTTTTTCCTTAATTTTTTTGAATCAATGGTTGGGATTGAGAGTTGCTTTTTGCAAATATCAATCTCAACCATTCATAGGTATTGCATTAGGTGCAATACCCTAAATATTGCACCTGATCTCAATCCAGTCCTTCTTGTATCAACTACAACAATGTGAAATAAAGGCTTCCAGTTAATTAATTAATTTGGTCGTGATTATAGGGAACTTTGTCATTGTCATTTGGTTGAAGGGAAACTATCCTTTCACAAAGAGAAGTGATACGTTCACAATATTTTCAAAATAAATTATAAGTGATTAGTTATTATTGGTTATTATTTGAATTTATTATTAAAATTACTATTTTACCTCACCAATAACAACTTGTAATAACTTGATACTTAGAATTTATTGTAAAAATGTTATAGGTATAACATTTCTCTTTCATAAAATGTGACTCACGTTCTATGAAAATGCTTTAAAATATATATTTTCAACTACTTTTCGGTATTGTCTCATCTTCCAAGCACGTTAGTCGTGGATGGTAGTTGGGTGTTGACAATGGGGTCAAGGCTAGAGGCTTGATTGATTAGTTTTGGATGAGACCGAAAATGAAATGAAATGAAAGTGTAAAGTATTATTTGCCGGAAAAATCTTTATTTTACAGTTAATTGAAAAATAATTTTTAGTTAACTAAAAATTTTAGTCACCAATGTAAAAGATTTTTTTTTTAAAATTTTTAAATCAATTTCAGTCGAAACAGATATAACCAAAGTCACAATTAAATTAAACCAATCACAATTAAATTAAACCAACTACCCTTTCATAAATGTTTGTAATTAGTGGCACTTTAAGAAGATAATAAACAAGTATTTGAATGAATGATGTTGAGGATATTATAAATTTTACAACATGAGGCTTACAAAATTAATATAAAAATGTATTTAATAAGTTATTGACGTCTACAAATAATATTAATTTTCACATCAATTTGTATAGGCTTTGAAGTAAAATTTATAGTATTTCTAATATTTTTTTATCTGAATTATTTCTTGTAATTAGTGACTCACATATTTATAAGACCCATGTATTTAAAATTGTTTGCGTTGTTTGCTATTTAGACCCCTGTAAACACAGTTTGTTTAACATACTTTATTAGCCAAGTTGTTATTTAGGTTAATTATTCAGATTGAGGTTAAACAATAATAAATCATATCACAATAGAAGAAAAGTAAAAAAGCCAAGAAATATGATGACCTAGAAAAACCAATAAAACTGTCTAGTTTCAAATAAAAAACTTGGGGAGGATTTAATTTAAATAATCCACAAGACAATAAATTCACTAAATAGAATATAAGTCTTTACAATAGATTTTTTTCCCAAATCTAATGCTATCTCTTATAGTACTTACTCATATGACCACACGCAGCTCTAAATCCATAGACTCTTCTATTCTGAATTTGTTGCACATAAACACTCCAGTTTGTGACTTTGAGATCCCACTCAAATATTTAGATCATCAATACAAACTCTCTAGTTTGTGACTCCAAGACCATCCTTAAAAGTTTAAATCTCTAGCATCTTTGATGACTACTGACGGTAACAATTTCTACAACACCGGATCTTGAGTTTCTTCAAAGAATTTTACTGGTAAAAGATTTTAGAGAGTTTTGGGTACAAACACTCTAGATCTACAATTGAAGGCACAAGAAGCACTCTTCTCTCTCTCAAAAAACCCATTTAAAACATGTCTTGAAGTTTCCTTTAAATACTATGTGAATTAGATATAAAACTCTAATCACTTAATGGACTTAATAAGTTGTTGGGCTTTAATTAAATAATTTTGCAAATCCGTGTCTTGATCAGTGGAGCCTTCTTCTCGATCGGTCAAACTTGGCAAGTTTCGAATTTCTTGAACCTGTAGCTTCCTTATTCTTGTATTTTGACTTGTAACACCTTGAGCATTGTCTAATATAATCTATAGACTCTATAATCTATACCTATATAAGTTTGTGCTCACAATTTGCCAATTGTTCTAAACTTTTAGATCCTAACAATCTCCCCCTTTGGCAATCTATGACAAAACTTACATACAATATGAAATGCTCAAATACAAGCATATCCCTATTACAATAAAATACCTAAATACATCAAAATTTTCAATCTAGTACTTCTAACTCAGAAGTTGCAAAAAGAGGCAGAAGGTCTTGATCGGAATGAATTTGTCTTTTTTGAAACACTTAAAAGAGCAGATCAACGCATGTGTGGAAATAAGGACAGATAAACAATATGAATCACAATGATAACAAATATGTAAAATAACTCTCCCCCTGAGTTAGATACATAAAAACTTTTATTTTCTCCCTCTCAAAAACAATTTCATCTCCCTAAATAAAAACATTTTAAAAACCTTTTAAATATGATTCACAAATTTTATCTATTTCTACCCCTTTTTGTCACATATTGACAAAAACAACCTAAATAGGATGTAGCTAGAAAACATACACGACAAAGGTCAAGAGAAAATAGAGAATCAAGGAACCATTAAAAAAAAAAAAAAAAAACTCTATAGAAAATAGACACAACTCCCCCTATGAACAATATAGGTTTTAAAAATAGCTTTCTCCCCCTATAAAAATAGGAAAAACAAAACAAGTTTTGGAGAAAATTTAGGAGAAGAGAAAACTAAAAAGAAACACAAACCAAACTTAAAAAATAAGTTAAGAATACACATGAATACAAATATTCTCTTTTTCAATATATGCAAACTTGTTAGCATGAGACCCATAAACAGATGCATGCAAACACTTCCAGGCACAATTAGTTAAGACTATACAATATGGATCTCAATGATATAAAAATTCAGCATGCAAAGTGTTTTCATGTGTTGAGGTGTTTTGAACTCAAACCAACCTTAAGAGTAGAAAAACCATTTGCACATTTTATAATCCACCCTATCTCTCAAAAAATTTCAATAGTTCACACATCAAGTAAAATAGCATACACTAAAATGTATTGAATACAAAAATTAGTCAATCAATTTTTAAATCAAGTTTAGTACCCAATTTAGCAAAGTGTATGCGTGTGAAACCAATGAGTGATATAAAAAATACATGACAGATAAAGAAAACAATATAATGCATGTGAATTCAATTACAAATGATGCATGAAAAGACTGATTGATCAAGAACTTAAAAAACTGAAATTTTCAAGTTTCAATCAATCGAAAGGAATCGAAAAAATTTTCAATTGATCAAGCATTAATCGAGTCAAGTAGAGAGTTTTGGCCTAAAAACTAGACAATTTCGATAAGTTGAGGACCTTGTTTGATCGAAAGAACCAGTAAAAAATTCTGAAACTTAAAAATCTGGAAATTTTATGCAAAAAAAACAACTTAAAAAGCAATTTTTAAGACTCAATACATATGCATATGATCTAGAAAATTTTTAAAAACATAATGACACTTGGATGCAAACATCAAATCCAATCAAGAAGTTAACCACAAGATTTAAACTTCTAAACACATTTTTCTTCAAAATCTAACCAAAAAAAAAGTATTTACACAGTAGATCATATGTGTTAAGTTATGGTTTTTCACATAACATTTATGTTGGCTTTATTCCATGACAAAAAGTGTTGTAATTGCATTAATTTATTTTCTTGTACTTTGTGGTATTTAATTATAATGGGTTTAGTCTTAAGTGGTGAAGATTTGATCAAGACAGTTGAAGGTCACATGAGGAGTACATGCCGGAAGCTGGAGAGTCAAAGTGTTTTGCGACTTATCTTGCGACTTGGCCAACTCATGAGATGACCCGCAAGATGCACTAATGGCTGGGATTTTAAGTGTGACTCCTATACCCTTCACCCATACTATATACCCTCATTACCCACAAAATTATAAGGAGGCTATTCAGAAGAAAATCCTAGAGAGAGATTTCTACAACACCCACCTTGTTAGAGAGAGCTACTCATCCTCAAAAAAGAATGTTTATTTATACCTTTCTCCTAGGATTTTCTAGTCTTAACAATCAAGAGAATGACATCAAAATCAAGATCATCTGTTCAAAGACTATAAACAACTCACACAATTAAGCACTAAATAGCACAAACTAGTAAAGTGCAAAAAGTAACTCATCAAAGCTAAGCAAGGTACACATTCATGAAATATAAATTTCATTGGCCAGCCTTAATTACACACTTAGTAGCGTGCAATACCAAAAAAAAAAAAATTGTGTTTTTATGTTATGACCAAAAATCAAAAAGCACACATTATGCTAAATGAATAAAATGCAACAACAATGCATGACAATGTTCAACTAAGCTATAGAGGGTACACAAATAAGAAATATCAATTTCTTAATTAACCCACGAGTACATGTACAAACTAGTACATACTCATACAAAATCAGAAATAGCTCATACACTTAGTTATGCAATACACACTTTCTTTGTTTCTCCACAATATCAAGCATGTTCTAAGTCAAGAGAGAGATATTATAATTTATGTAATCCTCAAGAAAAATAAAACAATTTAGTAGTTCTACTATTGAGCTTTCATACTTATTATGGGTCCAAATGCAAACACCAAAAAAAAAAAAAAAAAAAAAAAAGCGTTAAAAATATCAAATTGTAATCAACCTGTCAACATTTTTTTCTCAACAAAGAATAGTAACCAATTAGCATCACCCAAGGAAGCAATAGAGACCATAAAACCAGCAAAATAAAAACTATACAAAACAATTCTGAAGTTTAAACACTATAGTCTAACTTTGTATAGCTTATACATACCTTCAGGTGCTTTAATTGGTCCAAAAGTCTTTGACAAAGCTCTCTGGTGCTTTCAAAGTCATCCTCTAATATTTCAAAATTAACATATGCTTGTTATTAAACAAATAAGAAAAAGAGAAAAAATTAATGGTAACAAAATTCTTTTACATTACCACAGAATCAAGGGCAAGTATATATAACGATACTAAAGAGAATATTTTTTTTTTTTGAAATAATAGCTTTCTCTTTTTGTGTTCCTAAGCTCTGTGTTTTTTTAGATTAAATAAGCACAATTACTTATAAATAAAAATGAAAAATGAAAAATCTTCAATTACACATACCTAAACTATTATACAAATAAAACCAAACAGGCAATTAAGCTAAGCTAAACCAAATCTACTAAAAAAACCTAGATAATAAAAAATAAAAAAAACAAGAACTTGAAACTTAAACACATGAAAGCAAAGAACATAAAAGTAAAAGAAAAAACTGTAGGCTTGTTGACTCCAAGTTACTTAAGATTTTGCTGATCTATCAGTGGTGGAGACCAAGGATGGAATTGTTTCTGTGGCTTCTACATTTGCCTCTCATCAAGAAGGAACCAATAAAATAAGAATAATAGCATTCTTTTACTCTGATTTTGTGCTAAAGTTTGAGTTTCAATAATTCCATTCACTCAAATTCTTTTCTTTGCCATCCAAATTTTACATGGGTCATTATCAAAGTTAGGGCCCTTATATATTGTGGATACCAGGATATGGATGTATTTGGTAGTGGGGCTATGGGAAGTAGTATTGAAAAGCCTCCCAGCCAATTGCATAACCATGAAAAAATAATATATGTACCTGCTATGTAATACTACCAATTGCCTCACATTTGGTTCATAATTCATTTTTTCCATAATGCTAATATCTTCTAGACTTCATCCTTGAATTTTTTGTACATATTCATTATTCATAAATGAATAAATTATTTAGATTTATCACGACATGAGGGCAGGAAAAATTGAATCCAATCATCACTAATTAAGTCTAAAAGGGATTTCATCGAACATGTGGAATTCAATAAAAACAAATATATAGAATACCAAAATAACATATACAGAACAATGCAAATTTTCATCTGCATTCAAAGAAACCCAAAAATTAAAATCGGGTTCCATTTAGTAACACCATAGACAGACACAACAGCAAGCAACGAAACATATATTGCAAGAACCTTTGAAGTTTCTTTAGTAATTGTTGCAAAAAACCAAAAGAGATTGGGAACCCGACACCATAAATAAATACCCGCACATCAGTTTAGCCTAAATACCAAAAACAAAACCAAATCTAATTCAAATACTCTAATCAAAACCAAATATAACCCAAAGGGATAAATAAAAAACAATCCAGCCAAATTATAAAAACCTGATCATATTTATGCCAAATGGATGGAGATGAAGTGCAAAGTAAGAGAAAAACTAACCGGTAGTTGTTTCGAAGGGACGGTAGGAGGACGCTAGTCGTTGGGAGGAAATAGGCCTAACGGTGAATGATAACCCAAAAAGCAAAGAGGAAAACTTTCTGATAATGGTGAAGGCCTCTCAGAATACTTTCTCTCTCTTCTAGGCGTTTTATGGTTATGGGTTCTCTTTGTTTTTTTTAATAGAGTGTGGACGGGTCTTTCTTGTGTTCTTTCCATTTTCTTCAAACTATATATATATATATATATATTTTTTTTTTTTATGGGACTTCAAACTATATTTTAACTGTGTGTTTAATTGGTTTATGGTATAGGTGTCTTATCAGGAGAAACTATTAAAATTGTGTTTTAATGTTGACGAAACAGTCTATCCTTTCATTTTTTAGCATATACGTGGCAGAATATTAGATGAGTTTTTTTCCTACACGACAGCAAAGTCTTAATTGTATGAGAAAGCTTTTCCTTTTATATATAGTACTAGTTGCTAATCCATACAATGCATGGAAAAATTATTGTGTATGAAGATTTAAATAGTTCTTTGTTTCTTCCTCTTTGATTGTACATTAGGATTCCAATCTCATAAATTCCTATCCTTGATATGAAACATTAAATTACTACATGAAAAATATCAATCAAACTTAAATTTAATTTTAAATTAGGATTCCAATCCTTAACATCCTCAATTATCCAATAAATGTTAAAATATCAATTTCTAATGAATTGATAGATGTGTTTACCATGCTAAAAAAAATTCTAAATATAATTTTAATTCCTATAATAAAACAGAGATATAAAATACTTTATTTTGTTGAGAAGCAGCAATAATTATGGATTTAATAATCAAACAAACAAAACATAAAATTTCAGCAGAAGGTCATAACAGCTTCAACATTGATGCTTAATTGCTCATTCCCTTTTTTCCTTTTCTTTTTCCACTGAAATACCATAGGTTATCATGAAAAAATGAATGAAAACTCAAGATATTCCTTACCATTATCAATACCCCTGCAAAAATTGTTGCTGGTGCTGTATAATTCATGCTCTACTCACATATGGGAAATACTTCTTTTTATGTTAAATAAATATTAAAATTATTTAGTTTACTTGAAAATGATTACAAAAAACTTAGGCTGCGTGAATGCAATTCATATCTAATTAAATCCATTACTATAAAAGTGCTCTTAGATCTACTTTGATAAGTACTAATAATATAAGAATTGAATATTTGGTTGTGAAAGGAATGTATGCAACTATACATCAGTTCTTTGAGCTCATTGAGCATAAATGTATAGGGCTCTTTCTTGTGCATTGATCTAAGAAATCTATAGAATCCTTATCCTAAAAATGAAAAGAACAGGCCACAGTCATGGACTGGAGGGCAAAGCAAAAAATCACATGTTCAAAAAGATTTCAAAGTTCTTCAGATGGAAATTTGACAATATCGCCCCTCAAACATGTTTGATATACATGTCATACAGCAAAAATACTTATCATAAATATTATTAAAAAATAAAAATCAAGCTCTAAATTTGGATGATTCATCTATGCATAAAACTTTCTACTATGCTCAACCATTTTATCTTCAAAACTTTATAACAGGCATTGCTGCAAAAGTTTGACCATACTTGCTTCAAAGAAATAAAAAACCGAAAGAATCACAATGAGAACTTCATGGCAGTTAGAATCAATCCGTACATAATGATGAAAAGTTTAAAACCAAGCCAGCAATAATGATAATATACACAATAAGCTCAAGAGCTTAAAAATATTTCTAAAAAATAAGGACATTCACGGTAGATAATAATGAAAACAAATTGAGCCAGCAGTAATAACAAATATGCAGTTAGTAGAGTACAAGTATCAAGCAATGATACTGTTCCTTCAATATGAAAGCTGGCTACGTTTTGTTGTTGTTGTTGTTGTTTTTTTTTTTTTTTTTTTTTTTTTTTTGCACTAAAATTATAGCAAAACAATATTTGAAACTGGAAAATATAGCCCATCTTTGTCAGTGACTGACATAATTAAATACACTTTCCAACCTCAATCTTAAATCCAAAATAAAAGAAAGCCAACAAATTCAAACTATTCTAAGTCTGAATTAAAAGCAATGAAAACAGGGCTGAAGTCTAGAACCACATATTTTTACTACACTCTTAACAAACTAACCCTCCTCAACCAAGCAAAAATTCTTAAATGTTTACATCTAAGCATCAACCCAATGCATATACTCGAAACTAGTCCTTGCAGTAATACAAATTTGATAGTGAAAGATCATTGGAAAATTATTTATTGGTAAGGGAAAAATCCTAAATTTAAAGTAAAAATATCACTAACCGTTCTTTAAAGAGACAAAGCCCAGGTAGAATTTGATCTTCTATGGATTAGGATTTGAAATCCCTAATTGAAGACAATTGAATCAAACCCAAACTCGAATTTCTCTACAAACTCACCCCAAACTCAAATTAGCTACCAAAAATAAAAATAAAAATTCGATAGGGTAGAAACCCAACGACAAACCCAGGTGGTTTTTCAATGTTTACATCGAAACAAACCCAACGGCAGAAACCCAGTGGTAGAACCCAGAAAGGCATAAAAACCCAATGGCAGAAATCGAGATCGACACCCACAAACCATCCCAAAACCCATATTGGGGAGTAAAAAAGAAACAGATCGGTTGTGAGATTGGCGGACTCGGTTGGTAGTGCGAACTGAGAAATAGAACCTGAGAAGTACCAGTTGGGTTGACGACGATTAATCCGGTGATGAGTGGCGCCAAAAGATGGAGGGTGATGAGTGGACTGAGTTGTGGGAGAGTAGAACTAAGGGTGAGAGAGGGGGAGAAGCTATCATGAGTGAGAGATGAGTTGAGCAATCATAGCTCTTCCATGTGTCATACCTGTCAATAACATTTCAAGCTTGACATCTCCTTTTTGTATAAATCTTCCATCATCTCTTCTTCTATAAATTGGATATCTATTATCATCAATTGTCGTCTCGTTGTAGTGAATGTGATGAATAGATTAGGATTACCTGCCCATCTACATATTGCCATGGCATCTTGATAGTTTTGTATCATATATCTTGGTCCACTTGTAAAAGTTGCAAGGAAAACTATTCTTTTACCAAGTGATTTACGACTCGTGTCACCTCTAACAACAGCATCACGGCGATCACGCACGTTCTTGTACAAATCTGCTCTTAATTGTGGCTGTTTTTTGCATACAAACCTTAGTCTTTCTTCTTCAATAGCTGTATATGCATCAAATATGAATTGTTGGAAGAGTCGACCACCACAGAGAATTGTTTGTCCTTCATTTCTTCGGTGTTGAATCCTATATGTGTAATACTCCCTCATTGTAACAATTTCTCGCTTTATTTTTCTTTTTCCTTCATTATTGAAATAAGGAATGCCAATGTAGAAACCATCTTCTCCAAAAGGAAACAGTATTGGATACTGCATAGCCATAAATGACGGATGTAGATCACTAATTCTTTGTAGTCCATCACTTTGAGTTTCTACTATAATATATACCTGCTTCTCCCTTTATGTCTGTGAGGTCATCTAAAATTAGTGCAAACTTCTGAAGAAGTTGAGGCGTTGTATTGCCTTGCATTTGTTTCTCTCCTGCCTTCGTCCCTCAATAATTCTTGGATCAATCTTCTCAATTTTTTTTACGCTTACTATATGATTATTTATTTATTTATTTATAGAGATACACTTACTTTATGATAAGAATGAATTAGAGATAAGAATGAATTAGAGTCATGATTAATCTAACATCCATTTAGAAATTAAAGGAGAAGTAAAATTATATATATTTTTTCTTAAAATTTAAAATTTTAATAAAATTTCTGCAATTTGATGAAGCCACGTGGCGCAACCACAGTGTCTGAGCCCAACTTTTATTATATATAATATGATATTGTAGGGACTGGGTTTGAGCACTTCTACTTTTGAGTGAATGGACTCAAGTTCAGCTAGCCCAATACAATGAATTTGTAGAGAGCGGGTTTAAGAACTAGGCCCTAGCAAGCGGACAATGCCCATCGTAGTGTTTTCCACCGTCAAACGCTAGCAAACCGAAACCATCCTCAAGAATCTGTCCTCGGCCTGGTCTGAGGAGCTTGTTAGTCGTCTTTCTTCCATGGGGATCCATCCCCCCCTCTCAATATGTTTCTCCTCCTTTATATAGTCATCCTCCAACGATCCATTTCCTCCACTTGTTGATCATCCATGCCTTCCCCTGATAACCCGTCCCATCAGCCACTTTACCAGACCTCTTGTGAGTCGCAGTAATCAAGGAGGTGCTGCCCAGGGGTCACTTCCTCATTAATGCGGTCAGAATATTGGCTGTGTGCATTTAATGTGGAGGTGACAGTTCATCATGGACTTGCTCCTCCACCATGCTTCCTCGGTGGGCACGTTGTACTTGTTCCTTCTCTCTAGATGCCCCAGAAGGCTGCTTTAAGTGGCCCGTTACTTCCTAATTCCATGGTCTCGGTTTGCCGAGGACAGTGTCGTCCTCGGCAAGGTTCCTGGACAATTTGGACTTTCACGCTTCATCCTCGAGCGTTTCCTCCTCCACGGCATGGGCCTTGGGTTTGATATGAAATGGGCCAGGGATACCAAATTCTCTGGCCCCACAATAGCCCCTCAAAATCCTGCTGTCTGGATCCTCAGACGGGGAGAAGGATTTTGATATCCTCAAGCCTATGTCGTGGTTTGTCTAGTCTGGTCCTAGGTCAGCATTTGGAGTCTTTTCACTTGTCTGATGCATATCTCTGGCGCTTTGATATGCGACATGCACCTGTATTAAATTTTGGCGGCTTTATACTCCCCACGTTCAACGGTGTGATGGTGATCCAACGGTGAGGATTTTTCGCCATTATGGGCGGGAAGCCTTGCACAGTTATCTTTGGTGAGGGGGCATATACCCATTTGCACCGATTCGTCTCTCTACTTTCGCATTCTAGAGGTCTCATGTACACACCTTGAATCCAGTCAAGTCTTCAACTCAACTCGCGTCTCTTCACAGCCCAAAAAAGAGCGTTCCGAACGCCCTCCCTTATTTCTGTAAGTTTTCTTCTTGCCCTGTCTTGTGCTTTTACCCTTTCTGACTTTCTTTTTCCTTTTCTCTCTCCCCCTTTCGCTTTTCCCTGAGTCTCTTAGCCGTTCTTCCAGATGGGTAGGTTTAAGAAGTTAGTTGAGTCTGAGGAGGCGATGGAGGAATTCATCGCCACTCATAGGATAACTAGTAACGTGGGTTTGAGGTATTGCGAGAAGGGGGAGTGGTATATAAAGAGGGAAGTTGGTGAGGTAGTAATTCTTATAATCGCCTTCCTTGAAGGTGGTATGAGGATCCCTATGGGGCCAGTGATGAGGGACTACCTTAGGCACTTCCGATTAGCCCCTACCTAGTGCGCCACTAACGTGCTCAGAATCCTGGGTTGTGTGGACGCCTTGAACGAAAAGATTGGTCTGAGGTTAACCCATCACGATATGAATTGGTGCTACAACCTCCAGCACCTAAAAGGTAAGTCCTACTACATAAAGACGAGGGATGATAGAGTTAAACTCATCCAGTGTCTTCCGAAATCTAGCAAGGGGTTGGATAAGGATTTTTTCATCATGTCGGGGGAGTGGCACAATGGCCTTCACTGCCCAACCGTAAAGGGGGAGCCAGGTAGGGTACTCAGAATATGGGAGGGTTGATCTATTAGGCCTTCATAATTCGCATTACTTGGTTGCTAACAAGAACTAACTTTTTCTGTTGCAGATCTACACGCCTTTGAGCGACACTTCCATTTGGTTAACAAAGAGGACTTAGAAGCTGTACTCAGGGCAGAGGTCTTTGTGAACGAGGCTGACAATCAAGTTAAAGCCGCCCATAAGATTCTCGGATACAAGCCGATCCAGAAGTCTTTCTCGGCTCCCCGATACGTGATTAGAGCCAAGGACCCGAGGCTTCGCCAAATCACTATGGTGGAACGAGGGTTCTCATTTTCTGAAGGATTCCCCGTCGTAGAGGGTGTCTCGTTGGCAGCCTCTTCCACTTCCCATCAAGCTGCGGAGGTTGAAGGAGGAAATTCAGAGAGAGAGGAAGAAGTAGTTGATTTGAGTACGTCCGAGGACGAGTTTGGGGCATTCGACCAAGTCCATCTGCTTAAGGATCCCCCTGGTAACTTGGGTGACACCCATTTATCTGAGGCAGACCTTCGGTTGTTGAGGACTGATACCCAAGGTTCGACCTGCTTGAGGGCCAACCAGGGAAGGACATGCCAGAGAAGTCATAACCTAAGCCTCCTTCTCCTCCACCCCAGCTTCCCCCTCCCCCACCTAAGTCTTTTCCTGTGCAGACTAAGTCGTCTTCCATTCCACTGACCTCAGACCCTCGGCTCGAGTCCACCGACCTGAAGAGGAAGAGACCTTCCAAGGGCAAAGACCTAGTGGACAGGGGGAGATCTCATTCCTCCCAAGAGGAAGATGAAGCCCGCCGACCTTCCAAGCAGCTGAGAATTGGTGGTCAGGACAAGGGAAAAGAAGTCATTCAGCAGTCTGAGCCCTAGGCCTGGCTGCCTGCCACCATGTTCCATGGGAAGCCTTTGATGGACGACGCCACCCTCAGGGACTTTCGAGAGGGAGAGGGTGCTCGCGTGGTCGATGCCCTGGAGAGGTCCCTACTTCTCCCCGTCGACATGGCTGAGCTGGGGGGCATGAGGAGGCAGGAAGTCGCCCGTAACCTCAAGAGGTACCTGGGTATGGTAAGACTTCTAACATTTGTGCTTTTGTTGGAATTTTATTCCTTAGTTCCCGACTTACGGTGTACTCATTTTGATTGGCAGGCCATCCAAGCCACTTTTAGGTTGGAAGAGGAGGCCGACAACCAGGGTAGAGCCCTGGACCAGGAGCGCGACAAGTACCTGAAGGCCGTGAATATCTTAAGAAATCTGAGGCCGACCTTAAAAAGGCAAGGGAGGACCTGGTGGAGACGACGAGGGCCAGAGACAGCAAGGCATTTAACCTAGCCAGGGCTAAAAAACAAGCTAAAGACCAGGCAAGTCGCTTGTAGGAGGTCGAGGGTTAACTGCAGGTTGCCGAGGAGCACAACGCTGACTTGAAGAAGAAACTGGTTAAGGCAGAGTGGGCCAGAGGTGTTGCCAAGTACGCTAGGGATGAGGCCTTGAGGGCCAAAGACTTGGCCGAGTTTGCGAGGACAGATGCTGAGAGCTTTAAAGAGCAAGCGGAGGAGAAGGCCTTTGCTGAAGGAGTGGCCAAGACCGAGGCGAGTCTCAAGGCTCAAGTGCCCGAGGTGTGCAGACGCTACTGTTCCGAGACTTGGATTGAGGCCCTCAACCAAGCTGGGGTTGAGGCTTCGTCTGAGCTTAGGAGGGTCGAGAGGGTGTATTATTCCCCT
Source organism: Quercus ilex subsp. ballota (assembly GCA_032727855.1). Taxonomy (NCBI): domain Eukaryota; kingdom Viridiplantae; phylum Streptophyta; class Magnoliopsida; order Fagales; family Fagaceae; genus Quercus; species Quercus ilex. The sequence continues at coordinate 32,215,972 of CM064911.1, read as the reverse complement.
GCCATTCGCAAGGCTGCCTCCACTGATCCCGAAGTTGGCACAGCCTTTAAAGCGACGGACGAGGGCCCGGCCAGTGCTGCCGATGATCCAATGTCAACTGACAAGCCCGTTGAGGAGACTGGGCACCAAGGGGCGTTAGGGAACGAGGAAACTGGTAACCCAACAGTGCCTCAGGACGCAATGCAGCTCCCTGCTGACACCCAAGCCACCCCTGCCGACAAGAAGTCCTCCGAAGTTACACCTCCGAGCTAGGATCTCGAGGCACCAAATGAAGCTTCTTGGCTAACCCTTAAGGACAAGCTTTCTACCGAGTTAAAGAGATAGGTAATCTCATCGGGCCACCTTACTCTGTCGACTTGCGCCACTCTTGTCCTCCTTCCTTTTTGTCTTGATTTACCACTGTATATTTTGTTTTGGTTTAAAACATTGTAATGCTATTTTTAAGCTGAATGCATGGATCTTCTTTTCTTTTTACTTGGTGTTTATTGTCATTATGATGAATTTGGCTACTTATATAACCAGTGCTTCGATTAAAAGCTTCACAGTCCCAGAAACTCAGCATGCTTTTCATTCTAAACTGGCAACCGAAAAACGGAAAGCCCCTAGCAATAGTTCCCACTTGGACTTTGATCGATAATTGAACCACCTTAACACCACGACCTATTTTTGCCGGATTAAATGCTGAGGGAACAACTCCACAATATTAGTTCCACATCACATGAATTAGTTACCGTAAACAGTAAAAAATGCTTAAGAAAACCATTAGTTGCTGACTGTGCTAAGGGGTTAGGTTCAATGTGCCTCAGAATGCTTTAAGTGATGCTCATGGGTTTGTGTTTGTTTACTACTTTGTTGAACGTAGCCAGTCTCTCTAGGGACCTGAGTTCGAGGACCATGCGAACTCTTGGCTCTGTCTGACACTTAGGTCCCTCAGTGAGTAACTAGCTTCCCCTTAGGTTTGAGTCCGAGGGCCATGCTAGACCTTGGCTTAGCCTAAGGCTTATGTTCTTCTTGAAGTGGTTAGCTTCCCCATAGGTTTGAGTCTGAGGACCATACAAGACGTTGGTTCAGTTTAACGCTTATATTCTTCTGTAAGTAACTAGTTTTTCCATAAGTTTGAGTCCGAGGACCATGCAAGACCTTGGTTCAGTCTAGTACCCCGGTATTTTTGTAGTGGCTCATTTTCCCATAGGTTTGAGTCCGAGGACCAAGCAAGACCTTGGTTTAGTTTAACGCTTATGTTCTTCTGTAAGTAACTAGTTTCCCATAGGTTTGAGTCCGAGGACCATGCAAGACCTTGGTTTAGTGTAGTACCCCGGTATTTTTGGAGTGGTTCGTTTTCCCATAGGTTTGAGTCCGAGGACCAAGCAAGACCTTGGTTTAGTTTAACGCTTATGTTCTTCTGTAAGTAACTAGTTTCCCATAGGTTTGAGTCCGAGGACCATGCAAGACCTTGGTTCAGTCTAGTACCCAGGTATTTTTGGAGTGGTTAGTTTTCCTATAGGCTTGAGTCCGAGGACCATGCAAGACCTTGGTTCAGTCTAACGCTTATGTTTTTCTGTAAGTAACTGGTTTTCCCATAGGTTTGAGTCCGAGGACCATGCAAGACCTTGGTTCAGTCTCGTACCCAGGTATTTTTGGAGTGGTTAGTTTTCTAATAGGCTTGAGTTTGAGGACCATGCAAGACCTTGGTTCAGTCTAACGCATATGCTCTTCTGTAAGTAACTAGTTTTCCCATAGGTTTGAGTCCAAGGACCATGCAAGACCTTGGTTCAGTCTAGTACGCAGGTATTTTTGGAGTGGTTAGTTTTCCCATAGGCTTGAGTCCGAGGACCATGCAAGACCTTGGTTCAGTCTAACGCTTATGTTCTTCTGTAAGTAACTAGTTTTCCCATAAGTTTGAGTCCGAGAACCATGCAAGACCTTGGTTTAGTCTAGTACCCAGGTATTTTTGGAGTGGTTAGTTTCCCCATAGGCTTGAGTCCGAGGACCATGCAAGACCTTCGTTCAGTCTAACGCTTATGTTCTTCTGCTTGGAGTGAAAGAATTTGTCCTCAGTATTGGGAAGTTTAGTTTTAGCATGACGACAGCCTCGGCCCCGCGTTGCCCTGACAAGGGCGGCTCGGATTTCTATCCTCAGGTGTGGCAGTAGCCCTTCATTCGCTCCAGTTTTCCGCCATCTTTGATTACGAGGCGTCTTTTGACTGTTCGAGTTGTGCGTCTGACGCTTCGATGTGCGAGGCGCGCCCTCATTAATATCCTCGTGAATTAATGCAGATCCAGCTACTGAAGGCTTCTTTGGAATTCGGTCAGGATTAATGTCTTTGACAATTCTTCTTTCGAATTCTGTGTGGACCAATTCCCACCAACCTTCTCCCTTTATATAAGGCTTTCTAGGGGAGTCGTCCTTCCTCACTTCACGAACCCTTTAGTTAAACAGGAAACATGATCCTCCAACCCTCTAAGCCCCTTCAATAACCCTGCCAGGATTGTGATCAGAGCTTGGAGGAATGGGACGGCTCTGGATGAGGGCGAGGGCAAGCAAGCCAAAGGTCCTCCTCTCTCTATCGAGAGCCGTAGCGGTTGTGGTTCACGTCGTACTTCCAGCGCGGCAAGGCTTGGGCATCATCCTGATGGTATCATGTCTGGCAGTTAGGAGGAGGGTCCATGAAGTACATAACGCTTTTCTCCGGTACGCGTTCTTGCCTGCCCTTCAAGCTGGTAGTGACCCGCGCCCAGCTCACCCGCCGATGGAGGTTTGCAAGATTACATCATGTTTGGTGCCCTCCAATGCCTAATTACCATGAGGCTGGGGGAGCATCAAGGAACATCATGGGGTGGGGCCATCAGGCACTTTTGCATCTGCTCCTCTTTTTTCGCCGACACCACCCACATCGGCCCGAGGGTTGTTGATAGCTTTAAAATAAGCCTACCTCAGCCCTCTTTTCTAGGGTTAGCTTTCAAACAGGCCCGTCTGGGCCTCTGTTTGTAGAGTTAGCTTTAAAATAAGCCTGTCTGAGCCTTTGTTTGTATAATTTATTTATTATCTTTTTGTTTAATAAAAAGACTGCAATGTTTATTTACTTTTCCTTTTCTCTGCATCTTTTACTTTTCTGCAATAATTGTTTCTTGAGCGAATGCGTCGTTGTTTGCTGCTTTGTTTTTTTTTTTCTTTTTTTCTTTTTTAATGGGATTCGGGATCGGTGTTGTTGGCGGTGACGAAAAACTGCCTAACCTTCTGTAAACCAGCAACCTAGGAACGATTGCCCATTGTGCTTGCTAGCGCACAAGTTCTTCCCACAGACGACACCAATTGTAGGGACTGGGTTTGAGCACTTCTACTTTTGAGTGAGTGGACTCAAGCCCAACTAGCCCACTACAATGAATTTGTAGAGAGCGGGTTTAAGAACTAGGCCCTAGCAAGTGGACAATGCCCATCGCAGTGTTTTCTACCGTCAAACGCCAGCGAACCGAAACCATCCTCAAGAATCTGTCCTCGGCCCGATCCGAGGAGCTTGTTAGTCGCCCTTCTTCCATGGGGATCCGCCCCCCTCTCAATATGTTTCTTCCCCTTTATATAGTCCTCCTCCAACGATCCATTTCCTCTACATGTTGATCATCCATGCCTTCTCCTGACAACCCGTCCCATCAGCGACTTTACTAGACCTCTTGTGAGTCGCAGTAACCGAGGAGGTGCTGCTCAGGGGTCACTTCCTCATTAATGCGGTCAGAATATTGGCTGTGCACATTTAATGTGGAGGTGACAGTTCATCATGGACTTGCTCCTCCACCATGCTGCCTCGGCGGGCACGTTGTACTTGTTCCTTCTATCTAGATGCCTCGGAAGGCTGCTTTAAGTGGCCCATTACTTCCTAATTCCATGGTCTCGGTTTGTCGAGGACAGGGTCGTCCTCGGCAAGGCTCCTGGACAATTTGGACTTTCACGCTTCATCCTCGGGCATTTCCTCCTCCTCGGCATGGGCCTTGGGCCTGATATGAAATCGGTCGGGGATACCAAATTCTCTGGCCCCACAGATATATATATATATATAGATTAAAAACCTTGATTTTGAATTAAAATTTCCGGTTTAGTTTAGGGATATGCCTTATATATATTATGATTTCTTAAATTTATTTTTAAAAATATATATTTTTTTAAAATTATTTAACCTTGTGGTTCGATTGGTGACCTATTGGTTGAACCGGTGACCCAATCCAAAGATCGGGTCAATGTTCGAACCAAGTTTGATAATTATGAATTGACATATTAGTCTTTGTTTTTTTTTCTTTTTCTTTTTTTTTTTTTTTCTTTTTTCTTTCTTTCTTTCTTTCTTGTATTTTATCTTTTTCATTTATAAAGAATTTGGCTGTACAAAAGGATATTCTTCAAGCCAAAAATGAGAGTCCTTCATCCAGAGCTTGAGCTTCTTAATTATATTTTCAGAAATGGTATGCTTAGAAATGCTTCTGGTGGAAGACCCATAAGATGGAATAGGCTCCAGCAATGCGTAGGCTGCCGTCCAAGTTGATCACCCTGACGACGAGGCTGTTCACTGCAATTTATAATACAAATGAACACTAAAACAATCATTTTTGTTTAATTTCCCAAACACCTTGCCCTCCATACCCATACTGATCCAAGCTGAGTACATCATCTCAAAAAGCTTGGCCCAATCTTGAACGGGCGTCACAAAAATGGATTCCAATTCACCCCACCATTAATCACCTCCATATATTCAAACATCACAGCATCTTTATCAGGAACTAACCTAGAATAGCTTAAGAAATAAAGGAGCCAAATGACTATAATACCACTCCAAGCGTCATGCCAAAACCAATCCTAAGTCCAAAAAAACTAAACAAAGAGTGGCACCATACTTATAAAAATGTATTTAATATCAAATAATACAACGTCAAGCGTATTAAAATCCAACAATTGAAAGACGTGTGTAAAATAATCATATTAGTATTCTACCGCTACTTAAAAGTGTTAATGGGTAATTATTTTTTACACATATGTTTTCCATTTATTAAATTTTGATATGACTGACGTAATAATATGGTATTATTTGATACTCAATACCTTTTTCACTCATGGTAAACATATGGTTTTGTTAGGTTCTAAGACTTTAGGATCTAAATGTATTAGAACTTCAATTTGTAATGTGTTGGCAAACCATGATCAAAACTTAAAGTTTAGATTTAGGCTGCTCAAAGTTTGTTTATTGTAAAGTTAGAATTGAATGATTGCAGGATTTATTGGTGTAAATATGCAAAACTCGATCGATAAAAAATTAGACTCGATCAATCAAACCTCGTGCAAATTAATTTTTTGCAGAATTTTCCAACTCAGCTCAAGCCTGATTTGACGTGTAGGGTTTTATGTTTTACTTCAAGTATAAAAAGAAAAACCCTAACTACGTTTAATAAGTTTTTTGAGTTGTGTGTTAAATCTCTTGTCAGATCTAGAGATGTTTACCTTCATACACACTTGACGTTATTAAGATCAAAATTCATGTCAAGAATTTGGTGATCGCTGCAGTTGCTGCATAAAGAACTTAAAGAAGATCTGAAACTTTTGGGTGGAGTCTCAAAGTCATAAATAGGAGAACTTGTGGTTGTAGTAGATCAAAGAAAGAAGTAATTTGTAGACTTGAAGCTGTCACGTGGTCGTGGTAGTAATTTTTCTACTCGATGTAATAATAGGATGTTAGTGGTCTAAGTTCTATTGTACAAACTTCAATTCTTTCATAGTGAATTTGTTTTACCTTGAGGATAGTTAGGTTAAATCCTCCCTAGATTTTTTACCGGTTTGGTTTTCCTAAGTTATCATATCATGTGTTCTTTTTATTTTCGCACTACTTTACATTATATGATTTAATTGTGTTAACCTAGATCTGAATAATTTATCTAATTAATTACTTGACTAAATAACTAGGTTAAACAACTTGAGTTTTAAGGGGTCTAAAAACATACAAGTTTAATATTCTGTAATGTAATACAAACATATATAAACAAACCGTACGTCACATATATGTGTAATGTTGTAATGGTTGCAATATTTTTGCAAACGAAACTGCCCAACAAAGTGGCTATATATAAAATTCCAAGGGCGAAAAGAAATCGTTAGATGTGAAATAAAATATTTTTGGAGCAAAACAAGAATAATGATATTTGCGTAGATGCATGTCGCGATCGCAAGATTCGTTAACATAGCATATAGCTTTATTTGCCAAAATACAAACTCACCACACCAGTTTATAGATGTGGAAACATCACAAACTTACAACAAAACATTTGCTAAGCTAGAAGCAAAGCATTATTACAAAGTTCAGAATGCATCTAAATAAGCAGAAGCAAAGCACCAAGTCTCCAACAAACACTGAAGCAAACAGATGTTCAAGTGTGAAAGACAAAAGGCCTAAGGAAATTCCAGAAAGCGAAAAACAGGACCATGATTCCAATGACAGTTGCTGTCCCTCTCCAAAAATCTTTGAAATATAGATTTGTTAAGGATGCCATGAGTTTACTCCAGTGGCGACGCCACGTTGGGTTCAGGGTGTTCCTGGGAACACCCTGACCCGAAAAAAAAAAATTTATATATATAAAAATTTAAATTTTATTATTTGTTTACCCATAAAAAAAAAAAAAAAAAAAAAAAAAAAAAAAAAAGAACACCCTCAGCCAAATCAGGAACACTCTCAAAATTTTGATGACAAACAAATTTTGAACTAAAATATTAAAAAAAAAATTTGGTTACAGAGCAAGCCCAAAAAAACAAAAAGGCCCAACATCAATCCTAATCAAAACCAACTCCAACCAGATTTTTAAATCAAAATACATTAAATATCCAATAGGCCCAACCCAAACGAATTCTCAAAAAAAAAAAAAAAAAAATGCAAACCAACCAAAACCCAATGCCAATATGCCTCCGCCGATTAAAATCAAAAACATAAAATCAGAAACTAACCTAACCTAAAATCAGAAACCACCTAAAGAAAAAAAAAAACCTCAACAATGCCTTAGCCTCCGCCTGAAAGGCTGAAACCTCATCATCAAGCAGCGCGACGCGGCGACGGCGCCTCCACCTGAAGGCTGAAACTCGAGCAACTAAGCTTGGATCGGGCATCGGAGATCGGAGATCGGAGATCGGTTCGATCGAATCAGAGCTTGTGACGCCGATGCTTGGCCTCGAATCCTTCCTCGCCTTCGACGCCTCGACGTGCTGCCGCTACCTGCGGCGCCGCCCCTCAGGCCTCCCTCAAGGTATTTTACACTTTACTTCTCTCTCTTTTTCTCTCTTAATCTTTGGGTTTTGCTGTGGAGTGGACTGTGCCACTGTGATCTGAGAGAGAGCTAAGTCTTCAGTCTTTAAGTCTAGTTCTCTCTCTTTAGTCTTTTAAGTCTTTATTTGTCCTTTTTTTTTTTTTGACTTTATCAGTTTATCCGTGTGTCATTGTGATGGTGGTGTTGGTGAGTTTGCTTTTTAGTGTATTGTGATCTGTGGTCTTTAAGTCTGATTCTCTCTCTTTAGTCTTTTAAGTCTTTATTTGTCTCTGTTTATTTTTTTTTTTTGACTTTATCCGTGTGTCATTGTGATAGTGGTGTTGGTGGGTTTGTCTTTTAGTAAATTGTGGTTTGTGAATTTATTTGATGGGTTGTTAACAAATCCCTTATTTGATTAGCTCCTCTTGTGTGAATCTTGTCTGTTGAGTGGAGGTAGATGCCTAGATGGGACCACGGGACTGTATGGTGTGGGGTGAGATATTAAAAAAAATTTAATGAAGTAATTAAACACTAATAATTAATAATTTAATTAAATAATATATTATAAAAAATAAACAAATTATATTATATTAGACTAAATAATAATTAATAATTTTATAATTAATGAAACAACAATACAATAAATTATAGTTTATAAAAGGCAAACAAATTAATAAAACAACTAAACAACTATAATTAATAATTTTATTAATATTTCAAATGAACTTATAGTTTATAGTTTGTAAAGAATGCAAATTTGTTTTAGTTTTAAGAATTTTTTTTTTTTTTTTTTAAAGCACAAACTTCATTTCGGCCAAATTTTGAATTTCATCCAGTATTTTCTGAAATGTCTCGAAACACCCTAAATAGACCAAAATGACTTGAAATTTGTTCAAAGTGGAATAGGATAGGTTACTGTTTTGGTTTGTCCAGGAACACCCTGGACAAAATTCCTGGAGTCGCCACTGGTTTGCTCCAACGGCTGGTATAGTGATCTTTAATCTTTTCACTGAGGTCAAAGTAACAGGAATGATTACCTTCTACAATTTGTTGGCAAAGGTGGTTGATCAGAATTGCCACTGCCTTATTGTTGCCTAGCCAGTTAACGATGATGTTTTTCTTAACAAGTAGATCCACATCTTCTCTAGTGTTGATAAGATGATCCAACAATACAATATAATTACATACGTAAGCTTCCCGTGGATAATGACACTGCTCTAAGGCCATGAGGTTTCGAACAACAGGTTCAGTTGCATCCCTTATTATAAAGGATTTGAGTTCCAAGACAAGTTGCATGATCTCCAAGCATTTGAGGCAAGGAAAGCAACTTAAGAGCCATGAAAAGTTTAAAAATGGACAAATTTTCAAGAAGGCACTCTTTCGAAATTGAATGTCAAGTAAGCCTCCATTCTCGGATTTGCTGACTTTGAATTCCACTCCTGCCTCAGACAGCTTGGTTACACAAGGTACACATTCAAAGCTTCTTCCAAATGTTAGATTCTGTGGAAGGAGAGAATATCTTAGGAAATCAGTAAAATGTTTGACTTCCTTCTTCTTACCAGCGAATATCTTCTCGAAATCAGAATCGCCAACAAAACCGGATATTTTCCAGAAATGGAAAAAGTATTCAAGGACATGCCTATGAAAGGAATTATCTTGATTTTGCGGGTACATAAAAAGGTCATTGTAGGCAAACTCGTATAAATCCTCCAGAACAAAAAATGGAACCTGATTTTCTAGTAATGGAACAAAAAGGTCCTGCATTATGTTATAGCTCCGCCATGGGTTTTCTTTTTCATGGTTTTTCTTTTCTGGGTTGTCTTCTTTCCTTTCTTTTTGGAAATTTATTACACATGCACCCCACATTCTCCACTCACACTTTTGGGAAATGGTAGTCATTGCTGGTGGGCTTATTGGCGGGTTTTCATTAGTCCTCCACAACTGTTCAATGATAAAAATAGAATCCAAAAGAATCATTGTCATGAATTCTTCCTCCTTCATGTGACTGTCCTCTGCATAACAATGAAGGATCTTCTGGTAGTCGTGTTTTCGGATCCGTCCTGAAAGATCCTCCGGGCTCTTCTTCGTCCTATCACAGGCATCCCGGAAATATCTTCTTTTTAAGTCTTCCATTTTCTTCAAATTTTTTCTTTTGTGATGATAAGGGCCTATTGAAATTAGCTTTGGAGTGTAGGCATCTTCATTTACTCTGCGGAGTTTCAGGGGAACCTTGTAGATACAACACTCGCGCCGCTTCTCAGGTTCCACTTGCTGGGCTGGTGGTGGAATTTTTATTCTATACTTTGGGCCTCCACATTGTTCTGAGTCTTCTGACGGTGCAATATGATCTCCCATGTCCGGGAATAGAAACTCTTTGCACGGACCGCTTGTGAGGTGGAAGGTCAATAATCAACTCTTTGTGTTCACAATTCACATTCTTCAATTGAATCACTAATGTATGGAAATGCTACCTTTCCGGCTTTTCCACCTGTCGTGCTCTTTTTTTTCTAGCCGCAAAAACAACATTAACTAGCAGGGGTAAGTCTCACCTCACAATGGGCAAAAACTTGTTGCATATACATTAATATATTAATACGCACAGAAGAAAGAAAAAACAAAAAACAAAACAAATAAACAAATGAAATGGTAACAAGAACAAAGTTTAATTACAAATTAACCAAGTTAGAGGACATGCTATCTCCCCCAACCTTCTTAAGTCATTTAACGAACCCGTTCAAAACTTAAGTCATTACTCTCCCGTCCATCTCTCTCTCTCTCTCTCTCTCTCTCCCCCCTCAACCACTTTCTCTCACTCCATTGGCACCCCCGATCCCTTGTCTTTCTTCGTCATTCCCCATCCCCACTCCCTTCACCTCCATAGTGTCACCACACTACTGAATCAATATCATTTTTCAAAGCCATTAACTACATCCAATTTGACCCAAGTTCATGTCAAATGAGCCTAATAACTCAACCTAAACCCATGACCAGAATCACCCACACAAAATCCGATTGCTCCCTTACCTAATTGGCCACCAATTGCCTGTCAAATAATCAACCACCACCCATATCTAGCTATGACCCACTCAACCATGCCCCTCATAACATACCATGATGGGTCCATTAAATGACTTAAGGTCATCATGTGAGATTCACATGACAGGACACTTGTTTAATTTAGGTGGATGTCACCTCTCGTCTAATTAAGTTTGTAACTAAACTTTATTTGTGTGAGAAAGTATTTCTTAAAGAAAATAGGAAATAACACCGAAAGCTTTTGATGTGAGAGACTAAGAAAGGTAAAAGGACAAAGAAACCCTTGGCTTTCTGAGCAATGACCTAAAAGACTTCATATAGATGTAATAAAATTTAATCATCGTTTTAATTAATTTGAATACCATTAGACAAAATAAAGCTTAATCATCTTTTTAACTCATATGGTTCTCAATAATCCAAAAAAGTGTTCGAAAAAGGGGGTTGGGGGGGGGGGGGGGGGGAAGAGTTTAAAGAGGGAATAAGGAAATTAACCAAATAAGCAAAACCTAGAAAGCTTTACACGAGGAAATAAGGGACAAAAAGAAAAGAAAAAGGAAGAGGGATAATAAATCCGAGGATTGTAAATGATCGACCCCCTCCCACCTTTTCTTTTGTTTTTTCCTCTCCTTTTTTTTTTTTTTTTTTGGCTAACGGGAGTACATAGCGCCCTTTGAGATTTAAGCACCTCACTATTCTCTCAAATGAGTGTAATTCCTTGTCTCACATATACTAGGTTAGTGGCAAAGCCAACAATGTTTTCCAGTAAGGCCAAGCAAAATATATCTATAATTTATACCCACACATATCAATTTATGCTTAAAACGTGTCTATTAGATGATTGGGTGTCTATATATATATATATATATATATAAATTTAAGCACCTCACTATATTATTTTTATGTATATATAAAAATTTGATCAAGTCAACTTTATACAATTTAAGAGAATTTTTGTTTTTCACTAATTTGCGTAGTTATCCTTTAAATTAATTATAATTAATACTTTGAGTATTTTAAATAATTTTTTTGTGTTGAATAAATTAAAGATTACACATTAAAGTATAATAATAGTTTTATAAAACATGAAATGTATAAAATAAATTAATTCAAATACATTAATTAATAAATATTACTTTTATATGCCTTAACATATACAATGTAATAATAATAATAATAATAATAATTATTATTATTATTATAATTAAATATAAAAAAATTACTTTTTTATGGATGACAATATATATATATATATATATATATGGGGTGTGGGTCCTTTCTCTTTGCCACTATACCAGGTAATTACAGGAATGATTCTTTGAGATGGCCCCAAAATGTTGGTTAAAAATTTTAAACCTAGGTTCTCATAAATCTCATGATTGACCCTTAGTATTCCTTCTAATTCACCACCAAAGAGGAAAACACAGGCACATGCACCAGCTGTTTGTATGTATGTAATAATTGTATTAGTATTGTAAAATCTAAATGTCGGCAACAGCATTACCTCATCCTTTGCTTTTTTTGGTAGTAAAACCCAAAATACAAACCCATAAAAGAAATTTTGTATAGAAGGGGGAAAAAAGAAAGAAAAAGAAATTGATTATTTCATATATATATATATATATAAATTAAAATGAAGCTTCATGCTTACTAACTTATTCATAAATACATTATTATGTAAAGCATAACTTGACCAATAATCAAACTTGAAATCAGGTTATATGTTTGTTTGTTTGCTAAAGACATTAATATAAATTTGGTTGTTTCTTAACATTAATTCACATTGTTTATGAACATTTAAAGAAAAAGCAGGTAGTGGGTTCCAATAAGTTTAATTAGTAAAGTTCTTGTCATCGAATAAGAGATCTAAGATTTGAACCCTGCATATACTAAAAATCAATTGGTGTCTTGCCCAATAATAAAATGCAATTATCAACAAGCAGACATGATAAGTTAAAATTCTATTATATCTATTTAAACAATGAACCGAAAAGAAAAAGCATCAACTTATGTTTTCATATACAGCCATGGTGCATGGTTTTTTTTTTTCCCCAGTCGAGATAATATTTATATGTTCATAAATGATGTTGTAACATAGCTGTAATTCTCTTTCCTCAGTAAAACTATTATTCTATATTCATAATAATATGGAATATGTGTTGCCCCATTTCTTTGATTTAAATTTCATCTCCTTTTTTTTCCCACTACCTACCAATCTCTTCTTCTCTTTCATAAGATGTATGTAGATCATATAGAATATCTCTTATCATACCTGTTATTGTTGAGGAATATTGTTTCCAAAATACCAAGTAATTACTCATTTAAAAGATTTTTTTTATTAATTACTATGTTTGAAAGTTTGGACTCTAGAGTGATAGGAAAGTAGAGAAAATGAAAGGAGATGAGAGACGAATGGTTATCATTTCCCTTGTTTACGTGTTTTAAAAATTAATTACTAGAGGGTACGAGAATAAATATCTATCTCCACTATTTAAAAGTTAAAATGAGACAACCATTCCTCTTTTTTATGTTCTGCCTTTGTGTTAAAATCTCATTCCTTCTTCTTTGTGTGTGTGTGTACATGTTTGTTTCTCAAAAATAAAATAAAATAAGAAAGAAAGAAAATGATAAGAGAGGTATATATAACTCTTTTATGTTCAATTATTAGTGTAAAATTGACAATTTAATATATATATATATATATATTTAATATAAGTGAAACCTCTACTCTTTCCCAATTTTTGAGATTAAATTTAAAGGGTTTGGCTCCAAATCTCTTCCCCATTTATTTAAGGAATATATATATATATATATACACACACACACACACATACATATATATATATATGTGTGTGTGTGTGTGTGTGTGTGTGTGTGTGTGTGTGTGTGTGTGTGTGTAATTTAACATCCCTACATCCCCTCCCCTCTATTCCAACACAGCAAATTTTCCAAAAATGAATAGGACAATATATATATATTTTTTTCTAAACTAGTTTGGATAAAAACTTTTCAAACTTCTTATAAATGTTTTTATTAGGTATGACTTTTAAAAACCTAGCCGTTTGACTGCATTTACTTTTTTTTTTTTTTTAAACGTATGTCAAATTTTGTTTAAATTAAATGTTATTTACTATTTAATCAATAATTTATTTTTGAAATTTAAACATTTGATTGATGACATAACTATTAATTTTTTATTTTTGAAGTTATTGAAATTTTACAAGTATAAAAGATATAATAAAAACATGCAATCAACTAATTAAAATTTTAAAATTCACATTTACCAAAAATATATAGGAAACCGTGGTTTCTCTCCAAATAAATCTTTTCCAAAATAATAAATAGTAAGTACTGAAATGAGAAGGTAAGAACCTGCGAACTTCACTGGAAAGAAATGCTTGTATTTCTTGAGGTTCCTCCTCTAAAGTACCATCACACTCATTTGTAGTCAGGCTCTTTTTGCTGATTATATGTGCCCTGAATCCTGATCTCTTTCGCTTGCACTCTTATTTATATATAGTACGTATGGTCTGTCCAGACGTTCCAATTTCAACCGCTAAGGACAAAATTTAGGTACAATATTTTATGTGTTATTTCTTATGTTTTTCTTTCAAGATTCTATCATGTGACTGTTTAATTAAAAAATACATTTACATCACATAAGAAAAAATCCACATGAAAAAATCTTAAGAAAAAAAACTTAAAGAATATCACTTAAGTATTGTACCCAAATCATGCCTTAACGTTAATCTTCTTTTTTTTTTCTTTTTTTCTGATAACCACGCAATAATTTTAGTCACCTCGAGCAACAGTGCACAATAGGGGACCAATGTTGCCATATACTTATTGTAATATATCCTTTTTAGATTAATTTTTTTTTTTAAAGTCACTAATTCGATTCATTTACCACTAACATATGTCAATTAGTTTAAATGCAGTCTTGAACTTTCTACATTAGTCCATGTCAATTGATTAGGTGTTGAAAATTCCAAATTCCCAACAAAAGTTTGACTATAAGGGTTAATCATGCAAGCCTTTACCACTTGAATAATGAACATGGAGATCTATGGGTTATCAGAAAAGCCCTTCATCTTTTACCCACCCGCAAAGTGAGGAACGCGTGGAATCTTTTGGCCCTTCCTTTTTGCAAAAGCACAATGTGAATCATGTGATGTGCGTTTCACTTTCAAGTAGGGGTGTGCAAAAAATCGAAGAACCGAAAAAACCAATTCAAACTGACCGAACCACTGCAAAAATTTCGGTTCGGTTTCGGTTTTATTAAATAAAAAACCAAAAAGTTCGGTTCGGTTTTCTGTTGCAAATTTTAATAAACCGAACCGAACCGAAATATATTATTATAATATAATATTATAATTTATATTAAATATATAATATTTTGTAAATATTTAATTTGACTCTGACTGACCCTCTGTCCTCTGAGATACGCTTTTCTCAAAGAAAGAGAGATATGCTTTTGGCCTTTGGCAGCCAGCTTTGCGTGGGGCAGTGGGCTTTCATCTTTTCATATTCAAACAATTCAGTCATCCTTTCATATTAAAATAATTCAGTCATTCAGTGATTCACAATTCAATGATTCAAGATTTCAAAATTCAAACAAATGATCCGGCCTAGATTAATCATAACATTTTTTAAACATAACATTTTAAAACCCATTAAATTAATTATTTATAATTAAACTAAGTAAATATCTAATTAAACTAATTAAACTAAAACTAATTAGAGTATAAAAACAAAAGATGGAAAACCATACCCTACATACCCGGCCCACACTTTTCAGTTTCACTCTCACACTTTCCAGTCTCTAATCTCTCTCACGTTCACTTCAAACTTCAGCCTCCACTCCACAGTCCTCTCACGCCGAATCACCCTCTGCCGCCGCCTCCACACGCCACCCTCGCCACGCCGGCTTGATCATCGGCTTCTCATCTTAGTGATCTCACGGTGAGTCTCTGTTTTGAAGCTCTTTTCTTCTTTTCTTTTGATTCTCTTTTCTTCTTTTCTTTTAATGCATGATGATAAGTAAATAGGGGAATTCAAACACGTTGAAAACATGACAAAACGCCACTTTTTTATTTATTCCATCCAGGGTGTATGCATGTGAATGATTTGAGGGGTTTTTTTTTCTTCTTCTTCTTTTTTTTTTTTTTTTTCTCTCTCTTCTTTTGTTGAGCTAGTGAATGATTTGAGTTAGTGTAATTTAGTTTTATATAATGTTGATTTTGTACCCCCTCTCTGTTTTGTGTTTTAGGTTTTGAAAATAGTGAATCTCTGTTTTGTAGAAACAACATAGATCAAGATGCTTATTTTTTCAAGTTTTAATGTTTTATATGCAAATAAAATAAGAGGCTTGAATACTGCAAATTTTTTTTTTTAAAGCCCAAACAGAAAATTTTTGGAAAAAAAACTGAAGGCCCAATTGACCCAAACTCCAGACCCAAAAACCGAAATTGATCGAAACCGAAACAAACCGAAACCGACAGTTTTTCAACTATTTTGATCGGTTTCGGTTGAGACTTTTAAAAACCGAAAATTTTGGTTTCGGTTGGCCGGATAAAAAAAAAAACCGACCAAACCGAACCGATTACAGCCCTACTTTCAAGTTTCATCCTCTCATTTAGGAAAAAACAAAAAAAGAAAAAAGAAAAGAAAGACCTCATACTCCAGTCAATATATTATATGAACTATTTTTGGCACATGGAAATTTTTTGTGCAAAGGTAAATAGTCCATAGAGTTGTTATTGCTTTAAAGAAAGACTTCGTATTCCCATCAAGATATTATAATATGTTATATTCAACAGTCGGTACCTTTTTAAAAAAATTTAGAGATATTTGTCAGTTTTTAATCATTGCTTTTTATCATTTAACAAATTTATCCATTAATTTTTTATATAAATAGGGATTGAATTCTGAGTTTCTTATTCAACCACGAATGATTTTACAAATTGAGCTAACTAGAATGCATTAAATAAACGGTACGTATTTGATTGCCTAATCTGCAATCATTTTGATTTTCAAAATTCTTACTTGCCATTGCAGGATTGCGATTCTCTAATTAAAGTTTTAAGTTTTAGGAAAAATACAACGGAAAATACATGGTTAGATATTATTACGTTATTAACACTTAATAGATTTTGTTAGGTTCTAAAGATTTTGGAATTTATGTATTTAGAACTCTAATTTGTATTGTTGGTAAACCATGATCAAAATAGGTTGTTTAGTCTTGTTTAAGCTTGCTCAAAGTTGTGTCTTTCATAAAGACTCGATCGATCGAATCTCGGGCAGAATGTTTTTCTGCAGAATTTTCCAGCTCAGCCCTACCTCATTAAACGTTTAGGATTTTATGTTTTTGCCCTAGGTATATAAGGGAAAACCCTAGCCACGTTTTTTAGAGTTGCTGTGAGTGTATTGTTGCTCATACTTTGCTGTTTGTGTGAATCTCTTGTGAGATCATTGAGGAGCTTTCCTTCACATAAACTTAGGGTTTTCAAGGTAGAGATTATTTCAACATCTTGATGATCAACTCGGTTGCTGCCATTGGAGCTTAAAGAATAACAAGCGTGGGTGCTTGTAGCTGATTGGAGAATCCAAGAAAGAAGGAGTCCGTGGATTCGGAGCTTGCATGTGGTCGTGTGAGTAAGTTCTACTGGTGGGTAGCATTAGGAAGTCAAGCAGGGAGCTTGTAAGTCCTTTTGTATGAACTTCGATTCTTTCATATAGTGGATTCAGGTTTACCTTGAGAATAGTTAGGTCAAATCCTCTTTAAGTTTTTAACGTGTGGTTTCCTGGGTCATCATATCATTGTGTTATTTATTTTTCCACTGCTTTATATTCTTGATATGATTGTGTGATTGTGATAACCTAGATTGGCATAATTTGACTAAGTTAATCACTTGGTTAATTAACTAGGTTAATCTGGTTGGGTTAGGGGGTCTAAAACTGTTCAGATTTAATTCTATATAATGAAGTGTGCCTTTAAATAGGGATTGAATTATGAATTTCTTATTTAACAACGAAAGATTTTACAAATTGAACTAATTAAAACCCATTAAATGAACGGTACGTATTTGATTGCTTGATCTGCAATCATTTTGATTTTCAAGATTCTTACTTGCCATTGTAGGATTGTGATTCTCTAATTAAAGTTTTAAGTTTTAGGAAAAATCCAACGGAAAATACATGGTTAGATATTATTACGTCATTAACGCTTAATAGATTTAATTCTTTTTATTGAATTTTTTTTTTTTTTTTGAGAATCTTTTTATTGAAATATTGATGATATAATGTAGTGTGCCTTTGGGATTAGACTATATAAAGCTAATTTTTAGTCTTTTGTTTCTTGGCTACAACAAAAAGTTAGATAATCAATTTTGAAAGGGACATAAAATTTAATTCATTTTTAAAATAATGATAAGGTTTTACAATATATATATATATATATATATTAATTCAAGAATTAAAAATATTAATCATGCATAGTTCTCATTTATTTCTCTGCAATGAAACAATAGTAACACGTATCATATGGTAATAGGCCTAGCCCACATGATTATTGGTCAACAATCTAATGTGCTTGGGATTAACTTTTTTTTTTTTTTTTGAGGGTGAGCTTGGGATTAACTTATAAGTTAGTTTTTTGCTTTTTATTTTTTTATGTATAGCATTCTAAAACCTTAATATTTCTAATTTTTACTCAATTTTTCAAAGTAAAAGTATACTTTAGAATATTTTTAGTAAAAAGTGTTCAGCAAAAAAAAACTAAATAAGTTATTCTTCTAAACACAGCATTTTGTACCCCTTACAATTCAGACCTCTGTTCCCTAATGATGCTGAAATTCTAAGATTCAAGGTTAGTTTAGGACCCAATCAGATTACAAATTGATGATCGTTCTACTAATGCTATAATAGATGAGGTACAAGGTGCACTGCTTCTTGTTGTAGATAGTCCACTTGATGATTGGGTTTTGGACTCAGGAGCTTCGTTTCATACCACTCCACACCAAGAAATCATACAAAACTATGTTGAAGGTGATTTTGGTAAAGTGTATTTGACTGATGGAGAAGCCTTGGATGTTGTGGGTATAGGAGATGTCCAGATTATATTACCCAAAGGGTCTGTTAGGTTATTGCAGAAGGTTCGACATATTCCTGACCTAAGGAGGAATCTGATATCTGTAGGACAACTTGACGATAAAGGGCATGCAATACTATTTGTTGGTGGTACCTGGAAGGTTACAAAGGGAGTCATGATATTGGCTTGTGGAAGGAAAACTGGTACTTTGTATATGACCTCAAGTCCAAGGGACACAATTGCAGTTGCTGAAGCAAGTACTGATGCAAGTTTATGGCACCGCAGACTTGGTCACATGAGTGAGAAAGTAATGAAGATGCTACTGTCAAAAAGGAAACTACCAGAACTAAAGTCTATTAATCTTGACATGTGTGAAAGCTACATCTTAGGAAAGTAGAAAAGGGTGAGTTTCTTGAAAACTGGCAAGACACCAAAGGCTGGAAAATTGGAGTTAGTACACACTAATTTGTGGGGGACTTCTCTAGTTGCATCCCTTGGAGGTTCAAGGTACTACATTACTTTCATTGATGACTCAAGCAGAAAGGTATGAATTTATTTTCTGAAAAATAAATTTGATATATTTGAGACTTTTAAGAAGTGAAAGGCCATGGTTGAGATAGAAACAGATCTGAAAGTAAAATGTTTGAGGTCAGAAAATGGAGGAGAGTACATAGATGGAAGGTTCAATGAATATTGTGCTGCACATGGAATTAGTATAGATAAGACAATTCCTAGGACACCATAGCAAAATGGTTTGGCTGAGCGCATGAAAAAAACTCTCAATGAACGTGCTAGGAGTATGAGGTTGCATGCTAGATTACCAAAAAAATTTTGGGCTGATGCTGTTAGTACTGCAACTTACCTGATAAACCAAGGACCATCAGTTCTCATGGAGTGGTAAAAAGGTAATGTTTTCCCATTTAAAAGTTTTTGGTTGTGTTTCTTATATTCATATTGATTATGATGCTCATAGTAAACTTGTTGCGAAATCTAAAATACGTTTTTTTATTGGCTATGGTGATGAGAAATTTGGCTATCGGTTTTGGGATGAACAAAACAGAAAAATCATTAGAAGTAGAAATGTGATATTTAATGAACAGGTTATGTACAAGGACAGATCCACTGTAGTGCCGGATGTTACAAAGATAGATCAAAAGAAATCCGAGTTTGTCAACTTAGATGAATTGATTAAAAATACTGTCCAAAAAGGGGGTGAAGAAGATAAGAAGAATGTAAAGTCACAGGTAGATTAGAGTACACCTATAGCTAAAGTTCATAGATCTTCCAAGATCATTAGACCTCCATAACGTTATTCACCTATTTTAAATTATCTCCTGTTGACTGATGGTGATGAGCCAGAGTATTATGATGAAGCCTTGCAAGATGAAAATTCAAGCAAGTGGGAGTTAGGCATGAAGGATGAGATGGATTCTTTGTTGGGGAATCATACATAGGAACTGATTGAATTGCCAAAAGGAAAGAGACTTTGCACAACAGGTAGGTATACAGAATAAAGAATGAGCATGATGGTAGCAAACGCTACAAGGTCAGATTAGTTGTCTAAGGGTTTCAGCTGAAGAAGGGCATTAACTGCTCAGAAATCATTTCTCCAGTTGTGAAGATGTTAACAATTAGACTGGTACTGGGAATGGTGGCAATAGAGAATCTACATCTTGAGCAATTAGATGTGAAGACAACATTCCTTCATGGTAATTTAGATGAAGACATTTACACGAGTCAGCCAAAAGGATTTATTGTTCAGGGACAAGAAAGCCTCTGCAAATTGAAAAGAGCTTGTATGGCTTAAAGTAAGCTCTAAGATAGTAGTACAAGAAATTTGATAGTTTTATGAATAGAACTGAGTTCAAGAGATATGAAACTGATCACTGTTGCTATGTTAAGTTCTTTGACAATTCTTATATCATTTTACTATTGTATGTAGATGATATGCTCATTTCAGGGTCTAGCATTAAGGAGATTAATAATCTGAAGAAGTAATTGTAAAATAGTTTGCAATGAAGGATTTGAGAGCTGTAAAACAAATCCTTGGTATGAGAATCATTAGAGACAAGGCTAATGGTACATTGAAGCTTTCACAGGCAGAATATGTGAAGAAGATTCTTAGTAGGTTCAACATGAATGAAGCTAAACCAGTGAGTACACCCTTGGGTAGCCATTTCAGACTAAGTGAAGAACAGTCACTGAAGACAAAAGAAGAAGGGGACCATATGAGCAAGGTGCCCTATGCCTCAACTATTGGCAGCTTGATGTATGTTATGACGTGTACAAGGCTAGACATTGCACATGTAGTGGGAGTTGTGAGTAGATACATGAGTAGGCCAGGAAAGCAGCATTGGGAGGTAATCAAGTGGGTTCTAAGGTATTTGAGAGGCTCAACAGATACGTCTTTGCTTCACAGGTGCAAGCTCGAAACTGCAGGGTTATGTAGATGCTGATTTAATAGGTGATATTGATAGTAGAAAGAGTACTATTGAGTTTGTATTTACTCTAGGTGGTACAACTATATCTTGGGCTTCAAATCTACAAAAGATTATTACTTTGTCTACAACAAAAACTGAGTATGTTGCAACAACTGAAGCTGGAAAGGAGATGATTTGGCTACATAACTTCTTGGATGAATTGGGTAAGAAGCAAGAGTTAGCCATTCTACACAGTGATAGTCAGAGTGCAATTTCTCTTGCTAAAAATTCAGTTTTTCATTCAAAGTCAAAGCATATATAGATGAGATACAACTCTATTCGTTACCTTGTTGAAGATAAACTGGTAATACTTGAGAAGATTAGTAGATCTAAGAACTCGGCAGACATTTTGACTAAGGGTGTTACTACTGAGAAGTTGAAGTTGTGTGCAGTTTTAATTGGTCTTCTAGCTTGAAGACAGGAGGATGAGTTACAGTGATAAGGGATTGTCTTTGGAGGATTGCGTTTGATCTTGGTGATTGAACTAGTCTCCAAGTGGGAGATTTGTTTGGCTTTGTGGAGTCTAGTTGTGTTTAATCCGGATTATGACCCAACCCAAAATAATGTTGTTACGGTTTTTTAATAGGAGATTTTCTAAAGCTTAGTCCATGGAGTGAAGGCTTGGGCCGATAGGCTCAAGCCGTAGCAGGATATAAAAACTATTGTTTGGAGATTAGGGTTTTGATATCGTTTTTGAGAGAAAAAAACTGTATTGCTACACTCTGTATTTTTTTCTGAGAACAGTGAAATCCCTGCAACTATGTGGACGTAGGCAAATTGCCGAACCAAGTAAATACTGTCTTGTGTGTGATTATTTTTTCTTTGGTGTATATTTTTCACTATTTTTTGCACCTCACATGTCTGGGAATTTCGTACGTATTCCCTTCATGGAGAGAGAAAAATCATATCAAAATCAATGTTATGTTTCGAAGTTGAAGGAGAGAAAAAATAGTTAAAGCAGATCGGGATTTGGGATGGAGGTTGGAGTCTATAGCTGCTGGCATCAGAGGAGTGGTGGGCAGGTCAAGCACCACAATTCAAGAAAATAATTTATGGCTCTCTAGTTGGCCTCTTTAAGTAGAATTCAAATTGGTTTCGAAAATCCCCTCAATCCCATTTAAATGAAGATTTTTAAGATTAATCATGTGTATTATTTAAATGAGTGACATATCATTTGAAAATATCATGCAAATAAAAGTACTTGTGGAGTGTCTTTTCAATTACCATGTAATGTTCCTAAAATGAAAAAATAATAAAAAACTACCAGAGGAACTTTCCTCCATCCAATTTGTTAGTTAATTTTTTCTATTTAAATATAATTATTTCACAATTTCCATTCTGCGCTAAACTAAAAATGGTAGATCACATTTTCAAATATGAATGTAAAACTTTTTTATATGTACCATGTAGTCTCCCTCACAAATGAAATTTGCTCCCACCACTTTGTCTTAGGTTGTTTCATTAAACGCTAACATTTGAAGAAACAAAGACTTGTCCTACTTGAGTAGGTCTATTATCACAACAATTTTGACAATTTTAACTACAATTTGTCCATATAGTGAGTTATAAAAGGTTAAAAAAAAAAAAAATAGTAAGTTCATGTGGATCCACAATTTCACTTCTCACAAGTTATCATATGAACAAATTATAGTAAATTGTGAAAATAGTTGTGACACTAAAGTTACTCGGTCCTACTGGCTATTGCCTACACCTGCAAGTTACCATTGCAACCATGTGAAACGAAGATTTCCAATTGATTTAATTTTTTTTTTTTTTGGGCTCAAAAGCCAAAAAAAATAAAAAATGTCAATTCTACGAAAGGGAAACGACAAAACGCTCCACTCACAAGACATGAATCAAGTTCTATGAAAGGTGCACTTCATCTTTTACATGAAAATTAGTGGCCACGCGTCAATATTATGCAATTGCTAGGATTGGCATCTTGTTTTTGTGAGCATAACTCACATTTCTAGTTCTGATAAAAATAAAATAAATAATTGTGGGTTTTAGTTAACTTATTTGGTAAATAATTGTGGGTTTTAATTAACTCATTTGGTAAAGTCCCTTTTCATAGAATAAGTGATCTACCAACACCAAAAATCATCTCATGATAATGAACAATTATTAAGAGTGTACATCATAAGTTCAAACTATATCTTTTTTTTTTTTTTTTTAAATCACAATTAAATTAAATAACTAAACCTTTCATTTTCAAATAAATAAGATTTCTATGTATATCTCAACTATCAAGAACCATGAAGATGTACAACGAAATCTCCCTCGCTAATGACATTTTAAATATATTTTTATTATTCTATTGAAAATGGAATTTGTAGGAGTTTTTCTTACTTCCAGCCCACTTAAATCTTGTTGTGCATGGCATTGGACCACCCCAACACTAAGTGAGACATACCAATGACTGAACCTACAACATCAAACTTGTAATGTGATAAGTCGTGAGGAATTCCTACCATCAGACCACCATTTGGTCTGGTTTTAGCATTTCATTGTAAAACGAAGACTCGGTATAGATTGGTCATAAGAAGGACCATTGTAATTGTTGTTTACCGAATAAAAGATTAATTTACAGTGTCACTCACATCTTAATTATGAGCTAGGAAGATAACAACGCTTAGATAGAATGCCACAATTCAAAATCTTGCCATTGCTAAGATTGACTGACTTGTTATTATGAAGTCAAAACTAATCATAAACAAATGAAGTCAAATAGGCTAAGGCCAGACAACAAGGGCAGTGGTAAATTTTATGAATACGTAACTTCTTAATAGTTCAATATTCAAAACTATAAAGCAAAGCTAGTTATATAGTAGTCTTATAAAAATTTCCTTCAACTTAATAGGTATTCTATAATCATACAAAAATCTTGAGATATTTCTCCATTTTATCCACCCTATTCTTATCCTATAATTCAAATCTTCATCAATCTCTCCGTATTTATGAATTATTAATTTAAGATATTGTCGCTTATTAGTATCTCTTGACCATCAAGTCTTATTGAAAGCCTTTAAATTCTAGAGTGTTTCACCAAAATTGTACTTTGGCATTAACTCCACTTCTAATTTTATCCAATAAAATATATCATAAGCAAAAGGCATACACCAAAGGACTTCCTATTGAATTGACTTAGTGGGCTCATCCATCACCAGTACAAAGAGATATGGACTTAATGTTGATCCTTGATACAAACATATAGTGATAGGAAATTGTGATTCCTCCAGTTGTTTAGACACTAGTTACAACTTTGTCATTTATATCCTTAATCAACTTAATATACTTAAGATGAACTTCTTTCTTTTCCAACCCACCACGTAACCCTTTTAAGGATCCTATCGTTTGCTTTATCTAAATCAATAAAAATCATATTAAAATTTTTACAAGCCCCAATGTATTTTTCCATTAAACATCTAAATAAGAAAATTGCTTCATTGGTAGATCATTTTGGCATAAAACTAAATTGATTCTCCAATATTGTTGTTTCATGTCTTAACCTACACTCAATCACTTTTTTTCCTAAGTTTTATAGTGTGACTCATAAGTTTAATTTCACAGTAATTTGTATAGTTTTGAATATCTCTCTTGCTCTTGTAAATAGGTATTAAAGTACTTTTTATCCTCCACTCATAAAGCATTTTGATAGTTATCCGCTAAAAATCCACCAAAGCAGGACCTAGTGCCTCATGACTCATGAGAGATACCCTTGACAATTAAATTCAGCACCACAAGATAAATTCCAATGTGAATGAATGTGCACCATTGCCATAGTTACAAGAAGATTTAGGACCTATGCAAGAGCATTAACATCAGCCTCATAACAATGTCTTAGTAAAACTTCTAGCTAAAATTCTCACGTTTGCTATTCTAATTAACATATTGTTTGTGTTTTCTAAATTATAAATATTTTTTTACGCATTTCGCCTTATTACATTGATGGTTAACTATGATTTTGGGGGAAGTCAAAGTTCAGAACTCTTGTCAAATGGGTCACTAGTTGGATGCTACCACTGTGTTTTCTCAAAGCAATGATGGATCAACATACTCACTTCATAAAATTTTCTACCGTTACTTTCCAAAAGAAGTCCACATATATGAAATCACCCTCATAGGAGCCCTTAATATCTGACAAAATTAATATTTTAGGTTCCCCAATTGAATTCAACCATGTTAGAGTATTGATCAATGCAACAAAAAGATCAAATAGGTTCCAGCAAATCTGAAATCTCCAATAGGCAAGGTTCCTTTGAGTTAAGCAGTGCAAGGAGCTATTTGCAAACTCGGTAAACATTAACCAGGTCCACAATTCCAATATCTTGACTGAAGTTCAAGGCTTTCAGTGATAAGGAGGCTGCCATCTGTAGTTGATCACCCTGAGAGGAGGCTGGTCTCTGCAAGCACCATAACTGCTCCATTGCTGTCTCTAATAACAATCCCAAAGCTCACTCTGTTGGTTGCAATGAAAGATGTCAGTGCCATGTTCATCTTAAAATGATGAGGTGGTGGCGGCTTCCATTTCAATGGAATGAAGCTTGTGCCCGCTGAATTTTCTCTCCTCTCCATTGAGCATTTCTATTACATCCATATAGCCACGAAAAATGTCTTCAGATCCAATGTGTGAAGTGTTTGCAACACTTTCCCCACCAGTTTAATCAAAGGCATATGCCAAGTTGCCAACTCGGTGAGAGCCTTTTGAACACCCCTGATTCTAACCAACATTTCTGAGCACTGGTACATTCCCAAAACGTATTAGTTCATTTATAATGCCTCATACTACAAATGAGCACTAAAACAACCATTTTTATTTAATTTCTGAAACACCTTGTCCTCCAAACCCGTATTGATCCAAGCTGAGAACACCACCTCAAAGAAATTAGTCCAATTTTGAACAGACCTCAAATGGATTCCAATGCACCCCACCATTAATCACCTACATATATTGAAATTTCAAACATCATAGCATCTTTATTTGCAACTAGCTAGAATAGCTTAAGAAATAAAGGAACCAAATGACTAATACCACTGCAAGCATCATGCCAAAACCATCCCTACTTTATATCCAGCAAAACTATACAAATAGTCCCACCCTGCACTGATGGCCTTCCCAACTTCCCCATGTGTTGTGTGGACAGAATTAGAAGGATGACTGTAACTTGCTATCCTCTTGCCGAGCAGGCAAAGATTTACCTCTGCAGAAAAGATGATTCATTCGAATCGACATGCAACTTTTTCAGTACTTACCTCCAAACATAGGTAGTTCTACCCTCACTGTCACCTAAATCCTAATTTTTTTATCCTGCGAAAACATTATTGGAGGGTGTAACCATGTGGTTTTACACTGAATTGTTATAGAATATAAATCCAGATATTAACTCAATGTAATCAGTAGTAGTAAGCTTCTTAACATGGATTATCTAAGAAAAAGAAAAGGAAACTCAAGCATACAGGAAATTTCTCACCCATTTGTTCATCATGGACAAAGAGCACACAACATATTACTTCTGGTTTGAGAGAAGCAAGGACAGTTCTTAATAATAGGAAAAATTTCTGCTAGCTTCTCTTTGAAAAGAAACAGAAAAGTGTAACCAGGAGTGTGCTTTTACGCATGCATGATATCCATTCTCTATAAATGGATTTGTTTTCATTAAAAAATATAGACAATGATCTTCAAAGAAGATGGCCAGACAAAGCTACAATCATTCTCAGAAATAAAACTCAGCACCTAAAAATAACAATAATATTCCAATTTATGTATATGAGAAGTAACTTATTCATCTCGTGCCCTTGGACGAACTCCAAGTCCAGTTCTTATATTTGCACCCACTTCCAGGAGGTCTTCCACCTATATAAGACATGCAACATTGAGATCATTTTCAACAGTTTAAAATTAATAAATAAATAAACCAAACACTCGCTTGAAACAAAGTTCTTCACTTTTAGGTATAGTGAGAGTTTAATTATTATGCCAATGTGCTCAAGTTCAAACGGTACAAGCGACCTAAGTTTCATAATCCCTATATAATTAGTGATAATGAGGTGGAAAAGATGCACAATGATTTATTGATCAATTATCATAGCTGATAAATTGTTGAACTCATGGTAGCAATTTGTCTGCCAAAAGAATATCAGCTTAGTGTAGGATAATAAAATTAGAATTTTAGGTGACAGCATAGAGGGTTGGAAGTATGTTTGGAGATAAGAACTGAAAAAGTAGAAATTTAGGGTGACAAAAAGAGGTAAAAGTACTTGACTCTAACTGCATGGAGGTTGGAAGAAGAAAAAGAGAAGAGGAAAAAGAAATAACAATTTAAAAGACATCCGCCAAAAGAAAGAGAACATATTTTTACATCCAAAATTTAAGTGTAGCACAGTTTGTATATATGGCCGAGAGGGCATAACTCCAGTTAAGAGGTTGAAAATTCGGAACCAATCAAAGGTAAAATAGAGCTCACACCATCACTCGTGTTGGAAAACTTTTCAAGCAATAATGCTCTCAGCACACCCCAGCTAAAATCATTCATACATGAAAAAAAATCAAGTTTTGGGAAAGCACTCAACTCAGCTTCAAATAACAAGTTCAATGACTCACTCTGTTACCATCATCACCAGATACTGGTTAACAATAAAATAGATCAAACAATAGGTAGACACTAAACAAAGAAATTCTATTTCCAGATAATATGTGGAAAGAATGTCTGTTTTGTTCAATGCTGATCCTGCATGGGCAAGTTACCTCCAGAACACACTGCCAGCCTTTTTTAACTAAAGCCTGTGATTAATAAACACTTTTTGCAACTAACAGAAGACCAAAATCACATCAAATGTTTTTCTTTTTCCTCTTTCAATTTATTTAATGATCAACATACTCAAATTAAACAGTGTCGACAAATGAACAGACAAGTTCATTTAATTTTGTTCTCAGGCTGTGTTTCTACAGATCCATCCTCTAGAGTTCTTAAGGGAACTTCACTATAAAATTTATGAAATCCTATCCATCCATATTGAAATAAGTGAACTAAATTTTGTCACGTCAGCAACATTTAAACAAACGTTGACTATCACCATTTTGGTTCAATTTAAAGTATTGATGATGTGGCAAACAAAATCTAACCCGTCCACTTCAAAATAGATATAAAAAGATTTTGTGAAGGGTAAAACATAGCTGAATTACATTTCCCAATTAAATTAAAACACATTAGACTAGTTATGCTTCATTAGTCAATACAGCCTTATGCTTGAATTTAATTGAAAAACCTAATGTAGCGTACATAAGTAACTGTACTTAAGTTTCGCCCTTTTACAAAACCTATCATTGAATTACCTAACGACTCTGAAGCATCCTAATCGGGGTTTCTATCATATGAATTTTGAAGGAGACACATTGAAGATTGTTTAAGACCCATCTTACACAAGTAGTAAAGTAAATATGCAGATAACATATTCAATCATGTCAGATGAACTACAAAAAAAAGACACAGTTTAAGCAACGACCAATACTCCTTAGTTCTTCGTAATGAAAATGATTATTTTTTTTCTCATAAATGGTACATGAATTATTTACTTCAGTTGTTCCACACTGTTTCACATCTATAAAACATTCGGAAATGTACAATAAAACAGCCTCGACTTGATATTGAAAAGACTAAAAAGCCCCTAAAATGCCAGAGAGAGAGAAGCAGACCTTGTGGATGCCGGAGACGTGGAGGACGGAAACCGCTGCGGTGGCGGTGGCGCCGACGAAGAGGGAGGCGACGGAGAAGGCTTTGAAAGGCATGAAGTGGGAGTCGCTGGCGTGGCCTCTTTTGAAGGAAGATATGGCCCACCCCAACTGGACAGCACTAGCTAGGGCCCACAGATGTGGCTGTAGGTCCTAGTCCCAGTCCCACCACCGGCATCGCCGCCTTCGTACTCCTCCATCTGCGATCCAACTTCAACTTGGGCCTCTCCAGCTTTAGCTCTTGCAGTTGCAGTCTTGCTCTGCCCCCAACTCTCTTTTCAGTCTGTCTAAAATTTGTTGTACGTTCTTTGCTTTCCCTTTCTCTGTATGGGCTTAACTTGGGGATGGGGTAATGGGCTTTTTACATAGATGAATTAATGTGTGGGTATGATAATGGCACCATTACATTGTAAAACAACCAGCCCATTAATTTGGAAAAAAAAAAAAAAAAAAAGGCAACCAGCCCATTAACTTACAAAGTATCTAAAACCCATCAACCCCACGGATTTAAAATTGCACTATCTAATTTTACCTAAATTTCAATTCTGTTGTGTAATTTTAAATTCGTTTAATTTAGTAAGCACTCTCTAAAACAACGTAATCTTGTGCTTTTCTTTTTCCGCCTTTTTCCCTCTTCATTTCACCCTCAATTTTAAGGAAAGAACTCCTAAGCCAAAACATGCTTTGCATCATTGTCTAGTTGTAAGACTTTTTATTTCATTTCTCATTTGACAAGGAATGGTCTTTTCTTCAACTCTAAGGAATAGCCTTTTTTTTTTTCCACACCAAGGGAAATTTTTTTTTTTTTCTTTAACAAAAAAACCAATTACTACTTATATAGCTTAACCCATACTCATGCACGCTTGGACCACAAACTTGTACCAAATATAATCTTCTCTCAAATTCCATTAGGACCTACCAGTCTTAGATATCTCATAATTCACACAAGAAATAATCCAATAAATCAACTAAGTGCTTATACCACTTGTTGAATCCTAATCTAGTCTTATTTTATTTTATTTTTTTTGAGAGAATCATAATCATTGGTATGCTTTTATTAAACTGGAAAATCTTTAAACAAAAAACTGAAAAACATATGAGGGAACATTCTTCATCCAAGTCAACAAAGGGAAAGAAAGCTTAGCTCTCTGTGCTAAAGCATGAGCTATAGAATTGCCCTGCCTCCTGGCATAAGAGAAGGAATGGGAATGATAGAAACCCAAAATAGACCTAAAGTCTGTTACCAGATGACCAAAACTTGAGAGGGTCCTTCAGCAAGCGCCTTGA
The DNA here is from genome assembly GCA_032727855.1 of Quercus ilex subsp. ballota. Lineage (NCBI taxonomy): Eukaryota > Viridiplantae > Streptophyta > Magnoliopsida > Fagales > Fagaceae > Quercus > Quercus ilex. Next base: position 32,186,088 of record CM064911.1, on the reverse strand, counting down.
TAATGCCTTTGGAATTGCCTTTAAAAACAACCTGTGAGAATCCAAGCTCCACTGTGAACTGAGCTGCACGCCTTGCTGCCAACATCTCCAAGATATCCATTGATGAGGGCTGAGCAATCTTCTCTGATAGGACAGCCATAACCTCCCCTTTATCATTACGAATAACCACTCCAATCCCTGCATTGTTAGACTCCGCAAACATAGCACCATTGAAGTTTACCTCAACAAATGGAAGCAGCCGGAGGTTTCCACTTCACTTTCACTGGATTGCCCGATGATCCTGACCACATAACGAGCCCTGGAATTCAAGCAAGTAAGAACGAGTAGAATCTAGCACTTTGTCAAAAGGCAAGCAACGTTCATTACATCTGGCTTTATTACAACGACTCCACACTGTCCATGCCATCGTCACAAATAACTCTAGCTTGCTTGATTTCGAGTCCATTACAGATACCAGGTCCGAGAAAGAGCGAAGGAAATCCCGATTTCACTCAGCCAAACTCATGATCCCAGATTTGAGGCAGAGCCCCACATTCCCACAAAACATGCAATGAAGTTTCAGGGCAATCCAAACACTGACTACAAACATGATCGACAATTATCTTCCTTCTCTCTAGATTCACTTTCATCGGTAGTGCATCTGAACAAGCTCTCCAAAGAAAATTTTTTACTTTATTAGGGACCCGTAATTTCCATATTCTATTCCAGAAATCCTTCTTAGCCGAGGGATCAGATACAGTTGCTCTGTTAGACTTCTCCAATTCATATAGAAACTAATATCCTGTTTTAACTGAATAACAACCATCCCTACTTCTAAGCCAGGTCATACTGTCATCCTGGCGAGTGACACAGCGAAATCACTTTGATCTTCTATGCATCGAATGGAAGGAACAAATTATCAATCAGAGAGCAATCCCACCACCCCAAATTTGGATTAATAAGCTGTGAGATTTGAAAATCATCCAACCCTTCCTCTCATGGGGAAATAATTTTTGTAGGCAAACTCCCCAGTACCTAGTTATCATTATACACTCTAATATTTGTACCATCACCCGCTCTCCACAACAAACCCGATTCCACCACTCTCCTTGTTTTCATGATACTCTACTAAGCATATGAGCTAGAAGAAATTTTCGCTTAAAAAATCTACCCATGAGGGAAGTATTTGGCTTTGAAAACTCAATAAAATAAAGATGACTTATCAATTAATAGACGCCAAACTTGTTTAGACAGCACGGCCTTATTGAATATGACCAAATTTTTAAACCCTAAACCTCCTTAGTTCTTTAGTTGGCATAAAACCTCCCAACTTTTCCAATGAATCTTTCTCTATTCACCCTGTTATCCCCACCAAAACTTTCAGATTAGCTTCTCAACTTCATGACACAAGCCCATGGGTAGTTTAAAACACCCTATAGCGAAGGTTGGAATAGCTTGCACCACAGCCTTAAGTAGAATTTCTCTACCTGCTTGGTAGAATAGCTTTTCCTTCCATCCTTGAAATTTATTCCACACCCACTCCTTAGTGTAGTTCAGACTTGCTTTTTTATTTCTTCCAAATACAGATGATAGACCGAGATATTTCTCATATTCCCTCACTTTTGGCACTTCCAATATCGCCGTGATTTCATTCTTCCTTTCCTCGGTTATCGCCTTGCTGAAAAAAATAGTAGTTTTGCCTCTATTTATTTGCTACCTTGAAGCATGTTCATAGAGAGCCAATATATGCTGAATCGAGTGGAGATCACCCATCAATGCTCAACAAAATAGTAAGCTATTGTCAGCAACAAATAGGTGACTAACCTGTGGACCAGATTTGCACAAAGGGAAACCTCAGATTTGATCCCTTGTAGCCGCTGACTGCAGCATCCTATTCAGCCCCTCCGAGCATAAAAGAAATAGATACGGCGATAACAGGTCTCCTTGCCAGATTCCTTTAAATGGTTGAATATCACCCTTGGGTTCCCCATTCACCAAAATTGAGTATGATATTGAACTGATGCACTCCATAATAAGCGAGATTCACTTCTCACAAAAACCCATTTTCTCCATAGTCCTCTGTAAAAAGATCCACTCAACTCGATCATACGTTTTGCTCATATCCAATTTCAGTAACATGAAACCTATTTTTCTAGACTTTTGAATCGGCCAAAATTTATCAGTGATGGCTTTATTAGACTGAAAAGCACTTTGGGATTCTAATATGAGATGAGGCAAAACATTCTTTAACCTGTTTTCAACAACCTTGGAAACAAGTTTGTACAAGATATTACATAAAGAAATGGGATGATATTCAGAGACTTTGGTTGGGCTTTTTACCTTTGGGATGAGCGTAATATAGGTATGCTTTATGGAAGAAGGAAAAGAACCTGAGTTCAAACAATTTAGCACAGCTTGAGATACTTCATCACCTATCTTGCCAATAATGTTGGAAAAATTGTGGCGGCAACCCATCCAGCCTAGGTGCCTTTAAAGGCTCCATCTGCTTCAAGGCGATCTCAAATTTCTCCCTCGTAAAAACAGCTTTTAGAGACAGATTCATCTCCTTTGTGACAGTCATAGGAATATTGGCCACCACTACATCTATATTGTTGGGATTCAATGTAGTAAACAAATCCTGAAATAGCTGGTAAGAAGATTAGAAATACCTTCCTCATCATTAACAATTTCACCATTCGAATTCTTCAGCTCTTGAATTTTATTTTGTCGAAATCTGTGGGTGGCATGTCTATGGAAATACCTCATGTTTTTGTCCCCCTCATGTAGCCATAGCGCCCTAGATCTCTGCTTCCACATCGTTTCTTCTCTCAGCAGGAAAACCATGATCTCCCTCTTTAATCTACGCACCCAAACCATGCCACCTCCATTACTAGCAGCAATTTCAGCCTTGCGAAGCTGCTCCTTTGTTTTCAAATTTTTTACTACATTACCGAAGGCTACTCTGCTCCACCAAGTCATTTTAACCTAGCAGTGATGAATTTTCTACAGCAGTTTTCCCATCAGATCCCCTGAAAAATCAGTTCCTTAAGCCGACCAAGAAAATTTGAGATATTCTTCAGAACTAATGGTGGAGCGTGACCACTTAAGAAAGGGGAAGTCAAGTCACAAGCCATAGTTGAAGGTGTAGAATTAGAGACACAAGAATTATCGACTTTAAAATATAAATTCTCACTGAAAATAACTCCATTAGAATCATCAAATCTCTGTAAATCCTTATCAATCTCCAAAATTCTGGTATCCAAATAATCTCCATAACAATCTTGGTTATCCGTTTCCTTATCTGGAGAAGATTTCTCACAAGTTGACTCTTTTTGAATTCTCATTTAATTCCCCCACAAAATCTGCAATTTCCATATCTTGGTTACGAACATCGGACGACAATCCAACATTGACAACCTCAGCCACCGACGATGCTCCATCGCCACCCCTAGCCACTAGCAAAGCTACATCAACACCTTGAGAGCCACCATTTGAACCTTTCTTTTTTCTTGCCTCATTGAACCCTGGGACATGAATAACTAACCTTTTGAACTTAGTCACTAGAGCTGCACAAATCCAAATGCCATAATCTTAATCATCCGAAGTTAGAGATTCTTCGTTATCAATCCAGCTCTCACAATCTTTTTCAATGTGGTTTAAACAACCACACCAGCAACATATATTTAGAAATCTTTCGTACGTAAAAACAACCCAATCCTCCTTACCTTCTTCAAAAGAAATAATTTGACCTTGACAAAGCGGAATAGAAACATCCACAATTACACGAACTCGTAAGAAACTGCCCCCCTCCATTTCAGAAATATCCGTCGACTTGTCCACCTTTCCAATAGCCTCACAAAGTTCCTCGGCAACATCTCTTCTTAAGAAGCCCATTGGAATATCATGCACTTTGACCCACAGTGAAACCCGATCAAAAACTAAATCCCGGATAGGGATCTTTTTATCATAACACTGTAGCAAAACCGGATTTCTATCAAAGTTCCAAGGCTCACTTGCTATGATCTTTTCAACCTCATCCTCTTCCTCAAAGACAAACGATAATACGTGGTCACTAGCATCCCAAACTTGAAAACCTTTCCGTTATCTCCACAAAGGATTAAAGGTCTTGATGATGGCTTCGACATTTAAAACATGCTTCGTTAAGAATTTCTCTGCAATAATATGCTCCGTAGAGCACCTTTCATTTTTCAATCGAACTCTACCACCCTCCCTATCATTCAGAGAGAGGTTACTCCAATGCTTGGTTGAATTAAGAAAATCAACTAACAATTTTAATCAATCAAAAACTTTATCACAACAATTACCGTGTCAAGATATCAATCACGCACATAATCACAAATTTAGGAAAATCATTTATTCTCAAAAGGAAAAACCATGGGACAAACTATGAATAAATTCACTATTATAAAATAAATTACAATATCTTCTCAAGATTATGCCTAACTTGAGATCTACGCCAAATACAATGCATCTTCTCTTTAGAAAATAATAGAACTCACCTAAGATTTTCACTCGCCTTAGATACAACAACTTTTATGGTTGTAGCACCCCAAAAATATTTCCATAGAGAAAACCTAAAATTTATCTTCCTTTCTTTTGGTTTCATGCTCAATTTTAAGATTGTATCCTCTCCCAACAGGGGAGGGGCCCTTGGGCCAAAGTTATCAAATCATTTGCTACACTATCTATTTATAAGACTTTAATTCCTAAACATGGTAGACAAGCAGAAATACATTATATCTTTGACAAGGAAGATGCTTACATTCTATTCCAAGGAATAGCTGACTTTCCTTCCACACAAAGGAAACCTAAAAAATAACCAAATTAATATTTCCTTTTTCAAGTAGAAAACCCAATTAGTTTTCCAAAGTTACAATAAGAATTTGAGGCAATTTCTCAACAAGCCAGCCCTAATTGCATTTTACCCTTGAATTTAATAGTTAAAAAAATGTTGAATATAATTTAAATTTGGGTTAACTATAGAAATTCAACCTAAACCATTGGGGTACTTGTTTGCAACACAAACTATAAAAACTCATGATCAATTTCCTAATTGAAACAAACCTAACTATTTGTACCCCACAGTTCATCTGGATGTTAACTTTAGCAGTCACATGCCTTATAAATGAGATGACAACCCTTTTACATTTAGATTACCAAATTGTCGATCTACTATTATTCATCCTTAATCTTAATCTAACAGTAATGTAGAGTGCACACCTAAACCCTTAAGTTCAATCTAAAAAAAGATTCACACTAATCAACAAGCTTAGGCTGAAGGCTAACATGAAATCGATGAGGCTAAAGCACAATGAGGTACAATGGGTATTTTAGAGATTTTAAGGGTACTTATTTTCATATTATAGATTTACGAGGTACTTGGTTATTTTGGAGGTACGGGAGGTGGATTTCAATCACTTTAAAGGTTTTTTTTATAGGGTAATTGATTCATTTTGGATGTTTCACACATTTGGGTAGGAATTTTAGTCAATTAGGGAGTTCCAAGTTAATTTTGGTGATTTGGAGAGATGGTACTTTTGGCAATTTTGGAGATTTTAAGGGTATTTTGATTAAATTTAGATTTGGTCAATTTGAAGAGTTTAGACTTTAGAGGTAGTTTTGCCATTCTGGAGATTTTAGGGGTATTTAAACTTTAAATCACTTTTGGAGGTATTGGGGATATTCAGTCAATTTAGAGGTCTTAAGGGTATTTTGGAGGTTTTGGTGGTATTTTTGGAAGCATCTAAATATTTTGGACATTTTAGAGAATTTAGATTTTTTTTTATTTTTTATTTTTTATTTTTTTTGTCATTTCAAAGATTTTGGGATTTTTTTTTTGTCATCTATGAGGTATTGGGGGTACTACAATCGTGTTGAAGGTTTGAATATATTGATAATTTTTCTTATGTTTTGGTGTATTATTGTGGTCGTTTTATCTAATGATATTTTGATTATTTTTTGATGTGTTGGGTGTATTGCAGTCGTTTTATTTAATAATATAATTACAAGCTATGCCATGAACGTTCTTGTCATATAGATAAATTATTACGTTGTATTATAGGATTATCACCATGAGCTAATCATTGTAATGTTAATTTCTGGATAATCTTATATTCCCGAAATGTTATGCACAAATAAACAAACTAAATGGAGTAATATGCCACATTTTCATAATCTTGTTGTAATGTTCACAACATTCCACGAACCAAACAGCCCAGCTAATTGGCTATATATGAAATGGAAAGATTTTTGAAGCAGACAAGCATAATGATATTAGCGTACATGTCGTAGGATTATATGTGATAACTCATGAGCATAGAGCTTTATTTGCTGAAAAATGAAAATACACATTCTCCACTCTATAATGTTTTTAAACGACAATCACAATCTTACAACATGAACACATTTGGTAAACTAGAAAGCCAAGCATATTATGAGAGATGCTACGTCTACAACAATTTTACAACATTTTTACAACAAATCACAAGTGGTTAGTTGTTATTGGTTCAAATTTGAAACTAATACTAAGATTACTTTTTTACCCCAACAATAACAACCAATAACAACTTGCCACTTAGGAAATGTTGTAAAAATGTTGTAGAAATGTTATAGACATAGCATTTCTCGCATATTATTACAAACTTCAGATGCAACCAGAAGCAAAGCACACCAAGTCTCCAACAAACACACACACTGAACCACAGATGTTCAAGGAAAAGAGACAAAAGGCCTAAGGAAACTCCAGAAGGCAAAAAACAGGGCCAGAATTCCAGCAACAGTTGCCGCGCCTCTCCAAATATCCCGGAAATATACATTTCTCAAGGATGCGATATTTTTGTTCCAACGGCTGTCGTAGAGCTTATTAAGATCATCAGCGATATGACGGTAACAGGAATTTATTTCCACAATTTCAAGGCAAAGGCCGTTAACCATTTCAGCAACCGCTTTACTGCTGCCCAACAAGTTGACAATAATCCGTTTTTCAGCGAGCAACTCCACGTCTTCTTTGCTGTTGATAAGACAATCCAATAGTGCAATATAACTGCAGATGTAAGCTTCAAATGGATAATGACACTGCTCTAGGGCCATGAGATTTCG